>JAKSZU010000020.1:12477702-13077702 GCA_026018925.1 Tupaia tana
TTATCCAGTGCATGTCTGTAGTGAGAATAGAATTGACAGTAGTTGGTAACTATTGAAGTTGAGTGGTAGTTACATGGGAGTTTGTCATTGTAGTCTCTATTGGGTATTTGAAATGTTTTATAATAAAAAGTTTTTAAAGTATAATGAATGAAAAAAAAATCCTGCTCTGCACACTTCTCAGCATCATAGGCAAGGATCAGAGGAGATAGTATGTGAAAGTATTTTGTGAATAATAAGCACTAGAATAAGTGTATCTCAGAGATATTTGTCTCCAGGGTACCTATATCAGAGTCACCTTGTGTACTAATTGAAAATACTAATGCCATGTTGCACAGATCTATGGAATCAGCCTGAATGGCTATATATCCCAGAAAAATCTGCATTTTTAATTAACCCTTTAGGCTTCCTGCTTCAGATGATGTTTGTACATTATAAAATGTGGGAACATATATATTTTGCAAGTCCTTCATATATATTCTGCAAGTCCTCCATATATATATATATATATACACCGCAAGTCCTTCTTTTTGGCTTTATTAAGGCTTTTTGAATAGAAGGAGAAATTGTTTCAAGTGGAACTGACAACCTATTTTCTACAAGGCCTTGGGAGCCTCCATGCTAAGCCCCTACAACTGTAGTCTGTTATTTGAATCCTGATTCCTAACAGTTGACTGAGCCTCAAGTTCTTGAGAGCAGCTGTGTTGGCTCCTTTTGGTTACCAACCTTTAAGCAGAATTTTCTCATTAAATACTGGACCCTCCTTCTTATATGCAAAATCATTGGCCTTGACCTTTCTATCACATGATTTTGTATAGACTTCAGCCTGTCCACCTCCTTCTTTGCCCAGACCCTGTTCAGATATCCAGTAGGCTCATTCATTAAACCCTTAAATGTGTGTTTCAGGTCTTCTATATGATAACACTCTGCTAGGTTATAGCAAACAATATAGTCAAAATCGAGAGAAAGCTAGATCCTGCATGGTGACTGTGGTTCAAATCCCTGACCTGGTAGGCCTGAAACATGCTGAGTGCCCAAGATCCAGCTGGAGGACCGGAGGACTGGAGAAGGGGACAGAGTGACCAGACCCTGTGGAGGGTGCTCATCTCTCTTTTTCACATGCAATCACACATGTTCTGTTATGAATAATGACACGTAATAAATAAAATCTCTCCTTTATGGAAGTTTCACTGCAGGTTTAGAGGCTTTGCCTTTGAACATAGAAGTTAATAGTACAACTTAGTATCAAGTGTCAAGACTACAATAAATTGGAGGAAGAGATACTTGGATTTGGAGTTGTCAGGAAGGTCTCCCGAGATGGAAATATTTAAACAGAGTCCTAAGATGAAAAAGAGAAGATGGAGAAAATATTTTGCAGAAGAAATGGAACAAAAAATGAGAAGACATTGAGGCAGGAAAAAACTTAGGACTAAGTAACAACAATGAGGCCACTGTAGGGGTATTGTAGAGTTCAAGGGCCAATGTGGCAGGAGGAGGACTGGAGAAAGAACCAGTGGAGAGGCTCCAGAGGATGTGAGAAAGAGTTTGGATCTTTTTTTTTTAAATTATTTTATTTAACTTTATTCGTTTATTTATTTTAATTTGAACAGAGTGTGACAGAGTGAGAGAGAGAAAGAGAGAGAGAGAGAGAAAGTGAGAAAGCAAGTTACCAGGTCTGGGACTCAAACCACTCAAATCACGATCAGTGATGTGGGAGTTCAGCACCCTTAACCACACCACCTACAAGCTCCAATCTTTCTTCTTTCTCTCTTTCTTTCTTTCTTTCTTTCTTTCTTTCTTTCTTTCTTTCTTTCTTTCTTCTTCTTTTTTAGTAACTTTATTGAGGTATGATTGATTTCAAAAGACTGTACATATATTTAGCTTGGTGAGTTTGAAGGTAAGTATACATCCCTGAAACTATCACTGTTATTTAATATTTTTTATTATTTTCATGATAAGAACACAACAGAACATTGACATTTTAAACAAATATTTAACTCTGCATCACCTATTGTTATGATGTGCAATGGATCGCTAGAACTTCTTCACCTTATATAGCAGACATTTTGTTCTCTTTAACTAATACCTCACTGTTCCCTCTGCCCCAGGTCCTGGAAACCACCTTTCCACTTCTGCTTCCATGAATTTGACAAGTTTTATTCATCATATAAATGGGATCATGCAGTATTTATCCTTCTGTGTCTGACTTATTTTATTTAACATAATTTCCTCAGGATAATCCAATGTTCCCCTCACCCCTCAACTGTTTGAGTCTGTAATGATCAGATATGGCCACTAGATGGTGGCTGTATATCAATACTATAAAACAATAACAGTTTTCTATTTCTCAAAGGAATCAAAGAACACAATATATTAGGGTAACAAGAAACATACTTGTACATTTAAAATTGCTTGAGTTGATACTGTGGAGAACCATATGGAAGTTCCTCAGAACCAACAAATATTGAATAGAATTACCATGTGACCCACTAATCCACTCTTAGGTATTTACCAGAAGGATAGGAAAGCCTGCAGTCAAAAAAGCATCCATACACATGCAAGTTTATTGAAGTATACACAATTGCTAGGACATGGAGTCCACCCAAATGTCCAAGAACAGATGAGTGGATTGAAAAAATGTGGTCCATGTATACTATGGAGTATTATTCAGTCATAAAAAATAATGAGACCCTGACATTTGATACCGAGTGGACAGATACGGAAGATTAAATGTTAAGTGAAGTGAAACAAACTGTGAAAGACAGGCATTATTTGTCCCCCCTTAATATATATCGAATGTGTGCACTCTATTGTAGAAACTGAAAGATTGGAAGATATAATAGCAGGAAGGACAATGGTAGATACTAGAGACAGTATAGGAGGGGGTGGATAATAGCGATTGGGTAATAAGGGGTGGCAGGGAGGGGATCACGGAAAAAAACCAAATTAAACATTTTTTTAGAATTATTTTATTTAACTTTATTTTATTTTATTTTATTTATTTAATTTGACCACAGAGAGACAGAGTGAGAGAGAGAGAAAGAGAAAATGGGAAAGCAAGCTGCCAGGTCCAGGACTCGAGCCATGGTTGGCTATGTGGGAATCCAGCACCCTTAAACACTACATCACCTGCTGGCCCCAACAAATTAAACATTTAATAGACACAAAAATGAAAAGTTATCTGTTGATGATAATGTATACGGTAATACCTTTGACTAATATGCACTATATTTATGCTGGAAAAACCATGTTGTACATTGTAAACAAATTTTTTTGAACTTAAAATTATGTATACAATGTAAATATAATTTTTTTTAATTTAACAATTGCTGGGTTGAAATGATCAGCCTCAAAAAAATTTATAAAGGCATCACAAACCACAGTCTGCTTTTTGTTTAGTGGTACTTTTCCTGGGGAGGATTTTTGAGTTCTTCCAGAGTGGTCCTGTGACATGGAAAACGCTCTTATTTAAGACAGAAAACTGTCCGTCATGGCCATGGCTATGCAACAGAGCCCTCCTGCTCCTTATTCATGCATGAACTGAGACCTGCCCTCCAAGCAGAAAGTGTTTTTTGCCACCTTTGTGTCTCCATGAACTTGAATAAGCCTTTTACTGTCCTCAGTGCTCAATAATTCTTATTTTAAGTAATGGACAATGGACGACTTCCGATTTCCTTAGCATCTTTCCCAACAGACAGAAAAGGCCTTTCCCTTTCTTCTTTCTCTTCCACTTGCACTCACGAATAGTTTCACATAAGAAAGGAAGGAAAGAGGACATCCGGAGATACTATCTTCCAGACGCCGGAAAGCCAACAGTCCTAGAGGGAAGCTTCAGGGACTGAAGAAGAGGTGGAAACACAGACCCCTGCTGGAGTCACCAATGGGGTCCATACTCTCGGAAGAGCTTCCTGTCCGCACACATTGTGGTTGCACAGAGGGAGACTCACCCTTGTGAATTGACCCAACAGCAAATTACCTGGCATCGGGGAAACGGACTTTATTATTGCTCTTTCGTTCCCAGTGATGGCTCCCTGCCTGCTTAGAGTAGGTTTCTAATACATGATAGAAATCCCACTGTTTACTTTCTTATTGGCAGACTATAATCTTAAGTTACTATGACATCTAGAACTGTGTCTAAAATTTTGGTTAAATAATGCAAATACAAGTGACTGTGCCTTTAAGGAGTTGAGAATTCAGAGCTGGACTTCACGTTATTTAAACTTCTTTGAATAGAAATCTGCATGTGGGATTTTATGACTTCACTTGAAATGTATCAATCTATTGGATGCTCTCTGCAGTTCTTATTTGTTAAAATGAGACAAAAGTAAAAGATGAAAATTTCTTTCTCTTTCTGACCAGAAATATTTTTAAAAAGTTATTTCCACCTTTAGTCATACAAATACATGTATTTGAAAAAAGAGTAGCGATGAATGGATTTTATTCATATTTTAATTTTATTAAAATGAATGCCTGGGACTAGCAGTTGGCATAATGGCTATGTTACTGGACTCCCATGTAGTCGACCATGGTTTGATTCCTGGACCTGGTGACTTAAACTCACGCCAGGTGCTTGTGTGTGTGTGCCCAAGATCCCGGGAGGAGAATGGAGGAAAAGGGACTGTGGTGTGGCCATCCCTCTTGGGGGGTGATTTCTCGCTTTCTGTCTCTTTGTCTCTGTCTGTCTTTCCGGTGAACGCATGCACCTTATAGCAAAAACCTCTCCAAAAAAAAAAAAAAATGTCAAACTAAATAGTGCTAGTAGACATTCTTTGGTATCTCAATCTCAAATATTGCTTTAAACTTGTGACTTTTCCTTGTAACCAAGAGATTCCTCCTGTGGTGATGACAAGAATTTATCTGAATCATCATATGTGTTCCCTATTGCAGCTTCTGAGAAAAATCTAATTATATTATTCCATGATCATTTCTTAATATCTAAGTCTCTTTCATTGCAAACACTATTTTGGAGTGTCAGTAAAGAATAATAATCACATATAACCACATATTAACAACAAGTTAAGCAATAATGAAGAGCACACTTCACAGCTAAGGAAACTAAGGCTTAGAGTTTTTTGTTTGATTTTTAGATTTTAGCCATAGAGCACATGTTCTCACCAGTGAGAGACAGACACACAGAGAGAAAGAGAGAAAGAGGGAGAGAGAGAGAGAGAGGGAAATTGAGAAACCACCCTCCAGGGAAGATGGTCAACCCACAGTCCTTTCTCCTCCTTTCTCCTCTTGGGATTTTGGGCATGCACGCCCATGTGCAATGTGTTTTTCAAGCTCCTGGTCTGGGACTCGACCAGGAGTCAGCCATGTGTGATCTAGCACTGTAACCACCATACCACCTGCTGGCTCCAAGGATTAAAAATATTATTAAATCGACCAGCAGGTGGCATGGTGGTTAGGGTGTTGGACACTCCCACATGACTGACCATGGTTCAAGTCCTGGACCCAGTAGCTTGCTTTCTCACTTTCCCTCTATCTCTCTGTGTCTGTCTCTCTCTGGTCAAATTAAAATAAATGAATAAATAAATAAAAATTAAATAAAATAAATATTTTAAAAAAATATTATTAAATCAAGTTCATATAAATAATAATGCAAGTAATGGAGTTAGGCTAAGATTTTAGTTTCCAGATTCTTCATATTCTTACCTGTGCTGCTGCTCAGTTGTGGTAATATCAGTTCATTACTAAAGGTTTTGACGTGAGAGTTAGTTTTATTTAGCACACCTGAAATGGCATCCTAATAACATTACCTCTTTTTATAGCATTTTCCTTATTCATAATAAAGAGAAGCTCTATAATTATTAGCCAGTATCTGCTCTGTACTCTAGGCCCCTGACAATGAGCACATGAGTACCATGTTACTATTCTTGGACAGAACATTAATAATTAGATATTACTTGGGGAAAAAGGCAATGTTTCATCAAAAGACAAAGTGCTAGCTTTGATATCTCTTTGTGCAGCTGCCGGAACACTCCTAGTGCCTGTGTCTAATCTAAAGGATTAGCTGGCGGGTTTGCCCTTTTTCTTATGAAATATCTCTTCTTATGGGAAACCAGTACCAACACATATTGAGACTTTTTATGTCTTATTAAAGGTTGTTCACTGATATTTGTAGGATACTGCAGCACCTACCACATCATTATCAGGCAAATTCTAAATTTATTCAGGGAGAAATAATGTTATGAAAAGAATTCTTCAAAACCATAAGGGATTATACTATCATGGTAAACATCTCTGTCACTGAAAAAGTCTATGACCTTTTTTTATTTTTTTTTTTGCTTTCATGTAGCTTGGAGTATACCATATTTCAGAACCATATTTCATATTTTAAGGGGACCATTTTATTGTCACCATTTCAATATTACCAGACAAGACTGGACATGATTCGGTTTTAGAAAATGGAGTAAGTCGAGAGGGTTAGTACTCATTTGACATAGGCCTAGTAATGCCTATTATTATACTTGAGACTGTCTAATTCAGCAAAAACAAAACGAGAAAAAGTAAAAAAGGAAGGCACAGACTGCATGGATTCTGGGATAACACATTATAGACCAGGTGAATAATTAGTACTGGGTGACGTAGAGAATGCAGTGGAAGGGGACAGGCAGTCTAAGACATACTGTGAACATGTCCTGAGCAGTTAGTGTGGCCTCCAGGAATTTGTGGGCAGAATGAATCAAGGATTACTGAGGTAGGCAGAGTCAAACTTCAGTCCTTGGAGGGTAACTGATCCTAAATAGACTTAATCAAGATGGATTTTATGGTAAGTACTTGATGCTAGAACAAAGGTGGAACATAAATGTCAAAACCTGGCCAAAAGGTATAGCCTAATTCTTTGGAATGAGGTAGAAGCCCACTGAACACTGAGACAGAGCTACAAGTGGAACGAAAATGGATTAGAACCTTCTAGTTCCCCTTACTCTCTCTGAGATCTTGCCCAGGTCACTCGCTATATGGCAATAACATTAAGGTCTACTTCAAAGTTGTAAGGAAATTGTAATATATTTGAAAGAGCTTTGGACATTATAAAATACCATACAAGGGACCAGCAGTTGGCATAATGGCTATGTCGCTGAACTCCCATGTAGTCAACTGCGGTTCGAGTACTGGACCCGGTGGCTTAAACTCATGCTGAGTGTGTGTGCGTGCCCAAGATCCCGAGAGGAGAATGGAGGAGAAGGGATTGCAGCATGGTCATCCCCCCGGGGGGTGATTTCTCACTTTCTGTCTCTCTGTCTCTCTCTGTCTTTCTGGTGAGTGCACATGCCCTATAGCAAAAACCTCTCCAAAAAATAAAAAAAAAGACATACAAACAGTTATTCTTCATAAGTTCATCACTTGGTTAATAATAATTTATTTTCTAAACACTGTGATTTTATGAATATTACTGTAATTCTATGACTGATGTCACAATAATTTTCTGGTGCCATCTTGTATGAGGGAGGATGAAGAAAAACTTAGCAGTATTTTGTGAAACAAATGCTTAATTCTTAAAGAAACAAGGAACCCCCGGATACAGAGAATTTCAGGTCGCTCTTGAGGTGCAAGTAAAAGTTGAACTACAAGGCAATATAGGGAAGAACAGAATGATCTCATTCAGAGTGAAAGTTTTACATAGAGGCAGTGGCTTTCCACGTAGAGAGAATAAATGTTAGGAGAGAAGTTTTATAGCCTGAGCTGGAGGATCTGTAGAGGAGTTGTAACAACTGATGGGCACATTTATCTCTTCATAGCAGTGCCACTCACATGGGACTATCCAACGCATATCATTAGATAGGGAGATCAAAAGAAAGGGATGATGGAGACAAAGAGGGGAGTAGATCATCAAAGAACTGCTACTCCAGGAGAAGGTAAAACATCTTTAGTGATTGGCCCCAAGTGAGAATCCAAGGCTGTGCTGGCATAATGGCTTTTTAACTACTTCACTTACCATTGTTGAATGGTATTTGTCAGTTGCTTTTTTTCTTTTGGAATTAATTTTTTTTTCTTTTTAAAAGTATGCTTGCAAGGTCTACTTGGTTTGCACTGAATTGATTGTATATAAAAGAGGTTTACCAAGTCATTTGTGACTTTAAGTCAAATAGGATAGGGTAAAGCAATCTAGATTTTTATTGTTGTCATTGCTTTTGTTTTAACATTTTCCCTGAGCTGAGACTAGTGTCTTAGTTTGATACTAGATTTGCATGTATTAGTCAATAGTCTAGTCCTGTAGATCTATTAATTGAAGCAAATACTGTTGATTAGCCATTCTGTATCAGTAGCTCTTAAATGTTACCAGAAACATTTTTTAAGAAAAAAAGGGGAAAGGAAAACCTACTTTTCTGTCATTTGGAGTTGAGGAAATGAACCATAAGCAGTGACGATTAAAAACTAAAAAAAAGAAAGAAAAGAAAGAAAAAACCCAGATATTTGCATGATTAAAATGATTCTAACTTTTAATTTATATATTATTTGAATTTCTTCCCAAAACATACACACACACACACACACACACACACACCACTTAAGAAAGTTCCAAAAATTATGGACACAGTGAAATAATAAAACTCTAATAGTGCAGCTTCAATACATTTTTTTTTCTTTTGTAAGATTTTACCATAAGGTGTGTGTGCTCTCTGGAGAGAGACAGAGAGAGGCAGAGAGAGGGAGAATGAGAAATCAACTCTTTGGGTCAATGGCCACATCACAATCTTCTCCATCATGTTCTGCTTGGGATTTTTGGCATACTCATACATGCCTGAAGTGATTTTCAAGCTGCTGGGTCCAGGATTTCTCACTTTCTATCTCTCTGTCTTTCTGGCAAGTACACATAAAAACCTCTCTGGAAGGAGAAGGAGAAGGAGAAGGAGAAGGAGAAGGAGAAGGAGAAGGAGAAGGAGAAGGAGAAGGAGAAGGAGAAGAAGAAGAAGAACAAGAAGAAGAAGAAGAACAAGAAGAAGAAATGGCTTAAAAAGATGATCTAATTGGGACCAGCAGTTAGCGAAATGGCTATGTCGCTGGACTCCCATGTAGTCGACCACGGTTTGCGTCCCGGACCCGGTGGCTTAAAACTCATGCCAGGCGCACGTGTGTGCGTACCCAAGATCCCGAGAGGAGAATGGAGGAGAAGGGATTGCGGCGTGACCATCCCCCCTGGAGGGTGATTTCTTACTTTCTGTCTCTATATCTGGTGAGCGCACGTGCCCTATAGCGAAAACCTCTCAAAAAAAGAAAAAAAGATGATCTAATTTAAGATCAAAACCTGGTAAATTCTATACTAGAAAAGTAGAACCTGTTTGTTGACTGTTAATCCTGTGATGGCTTTCTTTATACTTACTAGGACAGCTTTCTTTCACATACTGAAAAAAACATCTGAGAATCTGTTCTATAGTACATTAATAGCCAGGCAGGGACTCAAGAAAACAAATCACAAATATGATATCTTCATCAGCAGACAGATTTAGCAAAATCTGCTAAAATTATTAAAAAGTATACCTCTAAGGGTACATTTTTAGGTTGTTATGATTATTGAGAGATGGAGTTAATTAACTACAAATAGACTCAAGCTAAAGCAATATAGAATTCATTAGTTTACAGTCAGTAAGTAATAGTCCTTTACAAAAGATACCAATTATTATGATTTAATTATAGAGATAAAAATAATCACAATCCAAGATATTAAAAATGCATAAAATCCTTAGACTTTAGTAAATTATTTTGAGTTCTGTTTATAACTTCAAAAACAAGTTCAGTGTTTCTCCATATAATCAGAGTGTTTTCTTCTATATGTAGTTTCTACATGTATATCAATATTGCATGACTGCAAATATTTAGATATAAGGGAAATCCTGCAAATCCAATGTCGCAATTATGTTTTAAAATTGTATCTTTTTTATTGTCCTTAAATGAATTGTAAATGTTTAATTGCAGCTTACAGAAAATGACTGCACTGAAAGCAGCATGTAATCAAAGTATTAAAATGCTTCCTCCCCCCGGCCCTGTAATGCACAGTGGTGCCTCAAATAACAGGTCCTCTGTGGATAAAGTCCATCTTGGAATCTGGCCATGCTGCTATTGGGTTGGAAACAATGATGGATGTTCAGGAGGATGCAACAGGATAATTTAAAATATGATTTTTGTATGGGAATATTAACACTTGAGTAAAAATAAGAGGAAGGACTATATTCCCCTCCCTTGTGATTTTAAAATTCTGTTACCTAGAACTGCAGGAGCTGCCTATCATCTTCATCATTGGTAAACGTAGAGTCTGTGCTCCTGGACAAAGGATCAATGCGGGATAGGCAAGTATGTCTTCTGTGCAAGCCAAGTATTGTAAGTCAACTTGATTAGGGGGATAAGTCATGAAAGTAATAGCTACCTTTTTGAGCTCATATTCCATGTTAAGCACTACGCGATAAGGTTATTATTCTGAACAAACTTATGTAGGCTTTGTTATTATTTTCTATTTACTTTTGTTATTATTTTCTATTTACTTATAAGGTCAGAGAAAATAATTGAGGTTAAATAAATTATCTAATCTCACAAAACTATGAAATAAACTGGAAATTCATCCTAGATCTGTATTTTTCAAGAGTGCTTGCTTTTTTTCTGTATCTGTATATTACACTGTGTTAAAATCTAGAATATTATTATTAATATTATTAACTACCATATTATTATTATTATCATGATTTTTTCAGAGAGTTTTTTGCTATAGGGCACATGCCCTCACCAGAGAGACAGAGAGACAGAAAACTAGAAATCACCCCCCGGGGGGGAGGCCATGCAGCAACACCTTCTTCATTCTTCTCTCAGGAGTTTGGGCACATATGCACACACACCAGGCATGAGTTTTAGGCCACTGGGTCTGGGACTTGAACTGTGGTTGACTACATGAAGAGTCTAGCAATGTAACCCTATGCCATCTGCTAGTCCTAATATTATTTTTATTGTAAGTAATTTTCTGAAACTGAAGGATGTCTTTGGAATATAATCTTGTATAATGATTTTTTTTTTCTCCTCGATATAGTATATTTTGGTAAACACCTAACTTGTCTTCGAATCCTGAAGTTCAGTTATATTCACTATTGGGACTACTGTCACCTTCCCCAAGATCAGAATTTGGTAAGTTAAATATGATTCTTTTTCCTACACACCTTACAGAGAAGAATAACCTTCATGTCCTCAAAGGTTTTAAGACTTCTTTTATACTTACATGAGGAAGCCTTTATAAACTTCCTATCTTCAAATCTATTGTACAAAGTGAGGAACCCCTGGTCATTCCTGCCATGTTGTGGATTTCCACGGGCTTCTGTAATCCCCCTAACTTGATGTCTTATCGCTGTTCTTTCTCTCACCTGCTGCTTCTAGACGTTTTCTAACAGGGATTGATGCACTTTATCACAGGCTATTCCAAATCTTTCAGCTGTGCCTCATGGGATTCCTAATTAGCAACTCCCCTTCTTGTGGTTTAAAGCTAAGAAAAAGTTATCCAGAAAGCCCACACTCTCAGCTAGCAAGATCATATCTGTGTACTGACAGAGGTCAGATAATCACAGGAAGCTCAGATATAACCCTTCCAATTAAGGAAAGGACATTTACACACGAAGATCAGTGGGATTTAGAAAATGACTAAATTGCTAAATTTTAAAGTCTTTTAAGAAACAGAAAAGAAAATGACTAAATTGCCAAATTTTAAAGTCTGTTAAGAAACAGAAAAGAAAAAAAATCTTTCTTTCTAGCAACACTTTGTCACTGTCCTTTTCTTTCTTCTTTCTTTTCTTTTTCTTTCTTTTTTTTTTAAATACAATGATGAGATGGTATTTATTTAATAAAAAACTGAAAGCAGTTTGTCTAATCAGGGAAAAAATGGACATTGTACCATCATTAAAAATACGTTTTTGGGGCTGGCTCTCTGGTCTGGTGATTAAGACAGCTGGATCCCACGTGGCCAACCATGCTGTTCAAATCTCAGTCTCGGTGGCTTGTAAAACATGCTAGGGGTGTGTATGTGTGTGTGTGTGTTTATCCCAAATCCTGTGAGAAATAGAGAAGGGATTGCCTCTTCCTTAAGAGAACTTCAGATTAAGTACTCTCAATAATGTGAAGCTCTGAGAGCGGGCTGCTAGTAGCATCTGCCAAACTTTTTATTTAAAATAAATTGTATTTTTGCTATAGGGCCCATGCACTTGCTAGAGAGACAGAGAGAGACTTTGAGAGAGAAAATGAGAAATAACCCCCGGGGGGGTGACTAGGTTGCAATCCCTTCGTCTCTATTCACCTCCTAGAATTTTGAGCACACACTCACACACATGTATCCAGCATGATTCTCAAGCCACCAGTTCCAAGACTCAAACCACAGTTGGCAATATGGGAGTCCAGTGCCTTACCAAACTATGCTACCTGCTGGTTCCCAAACCTTTTATTTGATCTTGTTCTTTAGCTGAACCACAGTTGGGGATATTGGGAGACAGTGTGGGCTAGTGGAAAGAATCCTTATCTTGAAACCTGAAGTTCTAGGCTTAGGCCTCAGCTTCACCAGAAAATGTTCATGGATATTATGAAAGAACTGTGCACAGGTTTAATTTTTTTTTTTTTAGTGCCAAAATAAACCCATACTTTAATTCTATTTTCCATGAGGTTTTTGAAGTCCTCTCATATGTTAGCTTTATGAAAAAAATCTTTATCTTCATTGAGCCTCAATTCATGTTCCTATAAAACAGAGACAGTGAAACCTACCTTACAATACTCACAAGCATTTATGAAGGTAAGATTAATACATAGAAAAGCACTTTTTTAAAAATAAGAGATTTTTGCTATAAGGTATGTGCAAAGACAGAAAGAGAGAGAGAGACAGAGAGACAGAAAGCAAGAAATCACCTCCCAGGCAGATGACCACATTACAATCTTTTCTCTTCCATTCTCTTTTTGGAATTTTGGGCATGCATACATATGCACCCAGTGTGAGTTTCAAGCCACTGCATCTGGGACTCGAACTGTGGTTGAACACATGGGAGTTCAGTGCCTTAGCCACCATGCCTCCTGCTGACCCCAGGAAAACACTTTTTTTAAAATTTTAATGTAACATTAGCAAAGTCAGTTATATAATTTATGGGGTCCTGTACAAAATGAAGATGTTTAGACTTTGTCGAAAAAGTATCAAGAATGTCATGATGGTAACATCAGAGTATTAAAACAAAGGAGGCCTTCTAAACACAGGGCCCTGTGTGGTCACACAACTGTCTGCCCCTGAAACCAGCCCTGCGTGGTTAACATTAGTGTGAGACGCCTCTCCTTGCTCCACTCCTTGTCCTGTTGCTACAGGAATGGAGAGTGTCCATTCTCTTTGTTCTAACAAGACTGCTTTGTCCTTCTTATGTCTTGGCTGCTTGCAATGCATTTCTCCTTAGAAACAAGCATTCAGGAATAGTACAGGCGAATAGGAAGTTAGACGTAGTTAATGTAATTCTATTGCCACCAAAGTTCTGGTACACTAGGAGTAAACCAATTTGATCCAGACAATGTCTTTCTAATGATAGTTAATCATTGTTAAGCTTACATCTTTCCAAAGGGAACTAAATTATGGCCTATTCTGTAGCTGGGAGCTTCTTGTACTTCTCTTCAGTAAACCAGCTGCCACATTAGGAGAGAATATGGTAGTTGCCTGAAAAATTCCAGTTCAGGTTTCTCTCCAAGGATATATGATTCTTCCACAGGGAAATCACTAGATATCCATTTGTGGCTGGAGTTGCCAAGAGCACTAATAAAGAAATTTGTGGTATAGACACAAAAGGAGGTAAACAAGAAATGAAAAAAATCCAATAAGTTGTTCCCCTATGGGATGGTACAAAATTGTTACCATAACCTGGGTTTCTTTTTGGTTTATGTCTAAATATAATTTCATAAGCTTCTAGGTCAGATAGTTTATACTTCCCATTCTGAAAAAAAATCATATAATATATTGATATATATTATATATAAAATATATTTTAAAATATATTTATATGTGAATAATATATTTATATATCTTATATATTTTATATTTGTATATGATATATATTTTATCTATTAGATTTTTTTTTTGTATTTAGGACTTCATTACATTACATGGACTTACATCCTTTGCTTTTCTACTAACTGTGCTTTCTTGTTT
Source organism: Tupaia tana (assembly GCA_026018925.1). Classification (NCBI taxonomy): domain Eukaryota; kingdom Metazoa; phylum Chordata; class Mammalia; order Scandentia; family Tupaiidae; genus Tupaia; species Tupaia tana. Next base: position 12,491,840 of record JAKSZU010000020.1, read on the forward strand.
TACATCTCAACTGTTTACAAACTTCTTCAGTCCTTCCCAGGAACTGTAAAGACCAAGTATACAATCGTGCTATAATCAACACCATTTCTCATCTTACAGCTCTCTCCTGTCTGTCACCTGCTCTGTGTTGCTGAACTGCTCCAAAAAGAAGAAAAAGCTTCCAGTTCTTCAATGATAGAGATCTATAAATATCTCTGATTATTATTTTGAAATTACTCTGAAATAATGTTGGGTAATTCTTTTCTGCCAAGTTTATTGCTTTGAAGCTGTACTCTTACTGAGTACCAGGCCAGATTACCTAGGAGGGATTGGTCCACAGTGCTACAATCAGAATGTTCAGGAGAAAAAAAGCCAAGCATTAGATTCTGTAATTAGGGGATCATTCTCACTAAACTCTCAATTCTTCAGCCCAGCTGTCCTGAGGCAAGGTCTGTGAAGGTGTAGAAGTTGTAAAGATGCACTGTTTGGGACCAGCAGATGGCGTAATGGTAGTGTTGCTGGACTCTCACATAGTCGACCGTGGTTCGAGTCCCAGACCCAGCGTATGTGTGTGTGCATCCCCAAGATTCTAAAAGGAGAATAGAAGAGAAGGGATTGCAGAGTGGCCATTCCCTCTGGGTGGTGATTTCTTGCTTGCTTTCTTTTTCTCTGTCTCTCTATTGAGCACATGCACTCTATAGCAAAAATCTCTCTTTAAAAAAAAAAGAAAAGATGCACTGTTTGAGATCTCCTACAAAAAGGAACTTGTTGGGACCAGCAGTTAGTGTAATGGCTATGTTGCTGGACTCCCACGTAGTTGACCGCGGTTCGCATCCCGGACCCTGTGGCTTAAAACTCACGCCAGGTGCGTGTGCGTGCGTGCCCAAGATCCCAAGAGGAGAATGGAGGAGAAGGGATTGCAGCATGGCCATCCCCCCTGGGGGTGATTTCTCGCTTTCTATCTCTCTGTCTCTGTCTGTCTGGCGAGCGCACGCGCCCTATAGCAAAAACCTCTACAAAAAAAAAAAAAAAAAAAAAAAAAAAGAACTTGTTCTTTTGCTGTGAAGCTAGTGGCATCCAAATATAGCACCTTCAGGATCTGCTGTAGGGCTTGGGTCCAGGTGTGCATCCTCTTGGTGGCTCTTAGGCCATCACTGAGCATGATGGACTACTACATACTTGTATGGTTTTAGGGGCTGGCCTTTTCTGCCAAATATGAGACTCCTCTAATAGTCTTTTCTCCAGAGCACCATACTGTGTTGGCTTAGGCAATGTCATACCTGCATCACAGCCTGAGGCTCTCCTAGCCCAATCTTGATTCCTTCCCACCTTCTTTTCACAGATGTTAGGTCTGCTTAATGGTCTAAAGGCTTTCCTATTAAATCTGCACCTTCTTACTGTTATCTTTATCTTTTATGAGAATTATTACAAAATAACCCTTTTAATTCTAATCAGATACAGAAGATATCCAAGATTGACTCAGCATGGACTTTGCTCAGCTACCTTTTTGGTAAATCTCCATTTTATAAGTGAGCATCTCCATGAATCCTGTGAGATCCACCACCATGACTGGGATCTGGCTTCTCTTCCCCACCTCAGACAAAGCACCAAGGTGAAGGGACTAGATCCTGGTTTCCTCAGTATTTGCTGAAGGGATAGATGTCATGACTTAACTGTGGGGAATTAATTCCTTATGGTATGAACATTACCCAGTAGGGTACAGGGATAAGGAGAGAACCAGGGAACAAATTACTTTTCCACCCCAATCCTATCTACTGCTTGGAGCACAGCAGTAGTTTTCCACACCTCTCTAATGTATCCAGGGAGACCAACCAATCAGTGGAGCTTGCTAGTCAGTTCAGGAATATGTTCCTGTGTATATGTACCCCCTCCTTTGGTGCCTTCTTTCTTTAACCCTGCATTGCTTGAATTTCTCTTTTTAATAACATGTTAACAATAAGCTTTAGATTTAATTTTCCTAAAGAAACTTGGCTGGAATTGGCCTCATTGAATAGTTACCGCTATTACTACTGGTATTATTCCACTTACCTGAAGCTCTTCAAGTCACTACTTTATTCAGAATATCTTTTAAAATTATTCTTTTTTAAAAAAATTCATTTACATTTAACCACATATCTCTTTACAGTGTACAACATTTCTTTTTCCAGCACGAATACCATGCATATCAGAGAAAACAAAGATATCAGTATATATATATAATCATCAGCAAATAGCTTCTCATTTTTTGTCAATTAAGTATACCCTTACTTTTTTTTCTTCTTTCCCCTCCTCCATCCCATATTAAACTTTTTTTAACCTTTTATTGATTCACAAAAGTTCTTAATTAAAGTAAAAATATGGACTAAGCTAAAATCTAGTGACGAGTGCACTGTAATTATTTTCTGAAACATTTTTTTCTCTCTTTCCATTCCCACTTTTCCTAAAGAAAGGTATAAACTAACTTATTTGAAAAAACAAAAAAAGTTTAGACTCAATTTGGTCTGTTATTTGCACAAAGCCCCATACAAATTCAATTTCTGATGCAATGCAACAGATAATATTGTATTTTTTTTCATTTTTTAATTTCGTTTTCTTTTATACATTCAATTGCATTATTTGGCTTACAAAATGGATATTTCAATAGGTGAACATTTCTCCCTAGTACAGTTGATTAAACTATAAATTATTTTCAACAGATAATACCACATTTCTTTGTGCCATTAATGCTTTGCCTCCCTATTTTTCTTCTAAATGTCCTTCCTCAGACCCTCCTCTTTCACACACATTATATCTGGTATTTACATCTCTATAATGTGTTTCTATATCCTTTAGTCAATCAATTTCAGGCATAGAGTGCAGACATTCAGTATATATTAAGTGGGGACATACAATGCCTCTCCTTCACAGCCTGGCTTGCTTCACTCGGCAGTAAATCTTCCATATTCATCCACTTCCTGTCAAAAGTCAGGGTTTTTTTTTTTATGGCTGAATAGTATTCCATAGAATATATGTGCAACAGTTTTTCTATCCATTCATCCGTTCATAGGCTTTTGGGTTGTTTCCATGACTTAGCAGTTGTGAAGAGTGTTGCAATAAACATCGATGTGCAAGCACTTTTCCGATTAAGTATTCTTCTGTTTTTTGGGTAGATACCAAAGAGTGGGATTGCTGAATCATATGGTAGTTCTATTTGTAGATTTTTGAGGAATCTCCAAATTGTTCTCCACAGTGGCTGGATCAATTTACATTCCCACCAGCAGTGTAAGAGAGTTCCCCTTTCATCACACCCCTGCCAGCACTTATCGTTTTTTTTTGTTTTTTTAATCTTAGTCATTCTGACTGGAGTTAGGTGGTATCTCATTGTTGTTTTGATCTGCATTTCACTTACAATGAGGGATGTTGAGCTTTTTTTAATATGCCTTTTAGCTATTGTATGTCATCTTTAGAGAGTGTTTTTTTCAACTCATTCTCCCATCTTTTAATAGGATTGATGGTCTTTTTTCAGAACAGCTACTTGAGTTCCTTGTGAATTCTGGTTATCAGTCCCTGATGCATAGTTTACAAAAATATTTTCCTGTTCTGAAGGATGTTGATTCACACCAATTACTGTGTCTTTTGCCATGCAGAAACTTCTTAGTCTGATGTAATCCCACTCGTCCATTTCGGGAATTATCGACTGTGTTTGAGGGTCTTATTTAAAAAGTCTTTCCCTACCCTCAATGTCTCCCAGAGTTTCCCCAGTGTTTTCCAGGAGCAGTTTTATAGTTTAAGGTCTTAGATTTAGATTTTTGATCCACCTTGACTTGATTTTCATCAGGTGAGAGGTAGGGGTTCAGATTCATCTTTCAGCAAGTGGAAATCCAGTTTTTCCAGCACCATTTGTTGAAGAAGTTTTCCTTTTCCCACTGGATTGACTGGTACCACTTGTCAAAAATCAGTTGACTGTATGTTTGGGAATTTATTTCTGGGGACTCTTTTCTTTCCATTGGTCCACATGTCTGTTTCTATACCATGCTGTTTTGATTACTGCAGTTTTGTAGTATGTTTTTGGGTCAGGGAGTGAGATGCTGCCCACTCAACTTTTCTTGTGCACAATTGCTTTGGCAATATGCAATCTTTTATGATTCCAGACAAATTTTATGACTGTCTTTTCTAGATCTGTGAAGAATGTTCTGTTACTTTGATTGGTATTGCATTCAATATGTAGATTAATTTGGGTAGGATTGCCATTTTGATTATATTAATTCTTCCAATCCAGGAACATGGGATGTCTCCTTCTACTTTTTTGTGTCATTTTCAATTTTTTTTTTAAGCTTCTCATAGTTTTCCTTGTGGAGGTCTTTTAGTTCTTTGGTTAGATTTATTCCTAAGTATCTCATACTTTTTGTGGCTATGGTAAATGAAATAACTTTTTTCAGTTCTATCTCAGTCTGACTGTTGTTCCTATATAGAAATACTCTAGATTTCTGGATATTAATTTTGTATCCTGCAACTTTACTGTATTCATGTATTACTTCTAGAAGTTTTTTCATGGAAACCATTGGATCTTCTATGTATACAATCATGTCATCTGCGAATAGAGACATTTATTTTCCTATTTGAATGCCTTTTTTTTTCCTATTTCAATGCCTTTTATTTTTTATTCTTTTCTGATTGCATTTGTGAGGACTACCAGTACTATATTGAAAAGGAGTGGAGAAAGTGAGCATCCTTGTCTTGTACCCGTTTTTAGTGGAAAAGCTTTCAGCTTTTCTCCATTCAGGATGATGTTTGGTTTGGGTTTTTCATAGATAGCTTTTATTGTGTTGAGAAATGACCCTTCTATGCCGATTTTGCTGAGAGTCTTGATCATGAAGGGATGTTGTATCTTATCAAATGCTTATTCTGTCTCAATTTGATATGACCATATGATTTTATCTTTCTTCTTGTTAATATGGTTTATTACATTTATGGTCTTGTGTCTGTTGAACCAACCTTGCATTCCTGGAATAAAGCCTATCTGATCATGATGTATAATCTTTTTCATAAGTTGCTGGATACAATTTGCTAGTATCTTGTTGAGAATCTTTGTGTCTATATGCATCAGGGATATTGGTCTATAGTTTTCCTTCCTTGTCCTGGCCTTATTTGTTTTAAGGATAAGGGTGGTAGAGGCTTCATAGAATGAATTAGGGAGAGATTCATCCTTTTGGATCTTTAGAAATAACAAGAGCAGAATGGGGGTTAACTCTTCTTTGAAAATTTTGTAGAATTCAAAGGTGAATCCATCAGGGCCAGGGCTTTTCTTTGTTGGGAGGTTACTGATTACTGATTCCATCTCCTGGCTTGTATTGGGCCTATTCAGACTTTTTATACCCTCCTGGCTCAATCTTGGTAAATTATATGTGCCCAGGAATTTGTCCATCTCATCCAGATTGTCTTGTTTCTTGGCATACAGATGTTTAAAGTATCCTCTAATAATGTTTTGTATTCCTACTATGTCTGTTGTTATTTTGCCTCCTTCATTGCAGATCTGATTCACCTGGTTCCTTTCTCTCTTCTTCTTAATCAGTTTCGCTAGTGGTGTATCAATTTTGTTTATCTTTTTAAAGAACCAGCTTTTATCTTCATTTATTTTCTGTATAGTTCATTTATTTTCTATTTCATTTATTTCTGCTTGGATCTTTATTATTTCCTTTCTCTTAGAGTTTTTTGTATTTTTTGCTGTTGCTTTTCCAATTCTCTGAGGCATAATGTTAGATGATCCATTTGCCTTCTTTCCATCTTCGACTTATGTGCACTAATTGCTATGAACTTCCCTCTTATGATTCGTTTAGCAGTGTCTCAAAAATTATGGAAACTTGTGTCCTCATTGTCATTGGCTTCCATGAATGTTTTGATTTCAGCCTTTATTTCTTCAGTAGTTGTGGAGTCATGGAGGAGTAGGTTATTTAGTTTCCATGTATTTGTGTATTTTTGAGGATTTGTCTTGCAGTTAAACTAAAGTTTAATTCCATCATGGTCAGAGAAGATGCTGGATAGTGTTTCTATGCCTTTGAATCTGTAGAAGTTTGCTTTGTACCCTATGATGTGGTCAATCTTCGAGAAGATTTCATGTGAGGGTGAGAAAAAAAGTGTATCTCATGGTTTTTGAATGGAAAGTTCTATGAAAGTCTGTTAAGTCCATTTGGCTTATGGTATCGTTTAGATCCTTTATCACTCTATCTATTTTTTGTCTAGATGACCTGTCCAGAGTTGAGGTCTCCAACAATTAGCGTGTTACAGTCTATCTCCCATTTTAGATCTAACAGTCTTTTCTTCACATATTTGGGTCCTCCTGTGTTAGGCACATAGATATTAATAAGTGTTATATCTTCTTGATTGATTGACTCTTTTAGTACAATATAGTGCCCTTCTTTATCTCTTCGAACAGTTTTTGTTTTAAAGCCTATTTTGTCAGAAATTAGTATTGAGACTCCAGTTCTTTCTTGGTTCCCATTTGCATGGAAAAACGTTTATCCAACTCTTCACTTTCAGTCCATGTATGTCTTTATCCATGAAGTGGGTTTCCTGTAGGCAACGGATAGAGGGTTTCTATTTTTTAATACATTCAGCCAGTCTGTGTCTCTTTTTATTTATTTATTTATTTTTTTGAGAGGTTTTCGCTAAAGGGTGCGTGTGCTTGCCAGAAAGACAGAGAGAGACAGACACATAGAAAGCAAGAAATCACCCCCCGGGGGAATGGCCATGCCGCAATCCCTTCTCCTCCATTCTCCTTTTTGGATCTTGAGCACGCAGGCACACGCGCCTGGCGTAAGTTTAAGCCGCCGGGTCCGGGACCCGAACCGCGGTCGACCACGTGGGAGTCCAGAGACATAGCCATTACGCTAACTGCTGGTCTCTGGCCAGTCTGTGTCTCTTGATTGGAGAATTTAATCCATTAACATTCAATGTTATTATTGATGTTACTGGACCTGTCCAGACGTTTAAGTTGACCATAGTCTCAGTTGCCTTTTATTCCTTTTCTGTCTGTTACTTCTTTAGTTTTCCTGGAACAGTGCTTATTTTAGTATTTCTTGAAGAGCTGGCCTGGTGTTGGCAAATTCTTTCAGGTTTTGTTTGTCTAAGAAGATCTTAATCTTTTTTCTTTTTTCCCATATGAAGAATAATCTTGCAGGATATAATAATCTCGGTTCAAAGTGTTTCTCTCTTAACACTTTCAATACATCTTCCCATTCTTTTCTTGCTTGCATTGTTTCTGTTGAGAAGTCTGGTGTTAGCTTGATGGGGTGACCTTTGTAAATCACTTTTCCTTTCTCTCTTGCCAGTTTATCTGTGGTCTTTGCCAGTCTGGCGAAGATGTACCTTGGGAAAGATCTTCTTGGGTTGATTCTATTTGGAGTCCACTGTATTTCTTGTGTCTGGATGTTTGAGTGTCTCTCTAGACTTGGGAAATCTTCTTTCAAGATTTTGTAGAATAGATTTTCCATGCCCTTATTATTTTCTTCATCTTCTGGGATACCAATTATATGAATGTTAGGGTGTCTAATGGAATCTAGTATTTCTCATATGTTATCCTTGTTTTGTTGTTGTTGTTGTTGCTGTTGTCATTGTTATTTTTCTCTATCTTTTTGGTGGTTTTCTCTAGGTCAGAGGTTTTATCTTCTACATCAGAGATTCGATCTTCAGCATGGTCTAGTCGACTTTTAATACTTTTGAGAGAGTTTTGATTTCCTGTATTACAGACTTTATCTCTAATAGTTCCATCTGATTCTTTCTTAGCGTATCCATTTCTTCTTTCATATAGTGGAAGGACTTTCTAATCTCCTGTAGTTCATTGTCTCTTTTCTGTTCCAACTCATAGAATTTGGTCACCATGAATGTTCAAAATTCTTTCTCGGACATTTTGGTAATGTCCTCTGTTTATTCAAGAAATGGCAGGGAGTCACTGTGTTCTTTTGATGGAGACATATTTCCTGCTTTATTCAGACCTGAGGCTCTTCTTCTACCTCGAACCCTTTGAGAGATGTATTCACTTCGGAATACGTTTTAAGAGACCATTTCCTCAAATAGGAGCAAGTATGTTTCCCTTAGGCTATGGACTGAAGACTGCCGAAGTCTCTCTTCTGTTGTGTTTAGCAATGTGATCTGAGGAGGACTATTCTATTCAGGTGTATGAAGAAGAGTATCTCCTTTTTCTCAGGTAGTTCAGTAAAAGGGAGGATCCCAGAGAGTCTTAAAATACTAGAATACTTCAGAACTGCAATTCTAGGCCTATCTAGACCATTCGGGAGCGTGGAGATAGAGGAAGAGAGGAACAAATAAGTGGGAAGATAGTAAGAAGGAGAATAAAGAAAAAGTCATGCACTGCGCTAGTGCGGTGCCAGGGGTCTGAAGATGGAAGTGGGGTGGCTGTAGAGCTGAGGGTGTTCTTGGCTGACAGAGATAGGGGTCTCTGACTTGAGGGTGCTGGTGCTGGAGCTGGGGTGGGGACCCTGCCTCATGTCCCTTAGGCCAGAGGTTTGAAGAACTATTGTATTATTGAACTTATGCAAATAACCCTTCTGTCACAAAATAATGCTCACAAATATTTTCCAATTGCAGAGAGATCAGTAAGGGAGAAAAGTTTATGTTTCAGTTAAAAAATATTAGCAGATTGCTAAACCTATCCACATTGCTATGCAACCTTGCATAACTTCTCTATTGTAAAATGAGCAAAGTGAGGTAACATTTTAGAGGCATTCTAATGGTTCTAGAAGGAGAAAAATTCAAAGACATCTGCTATGAACTAATTATATATTTATATAACCAGTTCTCAATCTGTTTAGACATAGGGTATTGTACTGTGATTTATACTATGTCTTGGTAGATTTTGATAGCAATTTTAATTTCAAATTTTCTGTTTTTGTTCTATCCACATGTATATATTGAGACTAAGACTCTTAAATATCTTATCTTAGAGTTTGAGCATCTACTGGAAACATTTGAGTCATTGAAGGTTGCAGAGCAATGAAGTGATATGGTCAGAGAAAAGTCTTACAGCGATGAGTCTGGATGTGGGTGGGATTCCAAAGGAAGTGCAGATATCAAATGTGAACGACTGTGGACATCTGGACTCTAGTGTTACAGAAAATCTCTTAGGGCTGGGGAGGATCCCAAACAACTCTCTAACTTGGAAGTAAGTAAAAAGAGGGAAGCTGAGAGAATTTGGTGAGCGTGCCCTAAAGAATCACTGTATTTGTTCAAATACCCATTCTTCATTCCTTAGTGGTGAAATGAAGTTAACCAATACTAATAAAAACGCCTGCCACGCAACCATGGAAGGAAATTTACAGGCATAATTCCACCGAATCCTCTTAACAATATCTTAAATATGCATTCTTATTCTCTTTCATAGCCTAGGAAAATCACATTAAAAGCACTGAGTGCTCAGTGTTGCACATCTCCTATGTGGCCAAGTTGGAACTGAAACCAAAGAGTTCTTTTTTAAAAAATTATTTTATTTTAATTTAATCACGTTCATCTTTACAGTGTACAGCATTGCTTTTTCCAGCATGAATATGATGCATATCAATCAAGATGAAGACATTACTATATATATTGTCATCAGCAAATAGCTTTTCATTTTTTTGTCAATTCAACACACTTTTTTTTCCTTTCCCTGTTCCCCTCCCTCCCTCCCTTCAGTACTCTCCCCCCATATTACCCCTATCTTCACTTTCTCTAATATCTACTGTTGCCCTTCCAGCTTCTATAACTTACAAACTTTCAGTTTCTGTTATAGCACACAGACAATCAGTATATATTGAGTAGGATCGTACAAAGTCTGTCTTTCATAGTGTGACTTGCTTTGCTTAGCATTAAGTCTTCCACATTTGTCTACTTTGTTTTTTATTTTATTTATTTTTTCACATTTTATTGTTTCACAAAAGATCTTAATTAAACTAAATATTTTCAATAGTTAAGTCGAGTTAATATGCATGTATCTATAAACACATGTCTGACTTTAGGTATAAAACTCAGTGAGTAGAATGACCATACTTATTATAAAGAGGCACTTAGCTGAGGTTATATAGCTTACTGCGATCTTTAAGTAGGTTTGTTTATTTATTTATTGTTTGTTTGTTTTCTATGTATTTATTTTTTTAATTTCAAGAAAAACAGTTTAATTTTAGTAAACCAAAATCCAAAAATCTTAAGAAAAATTTGCTTAAGACTTAAAGTCATCAAGGGACCAGCAATTAGCATAATGGCTATGTCGCTGGACTTCCATGTAGTCGACTGCGGTTTGCGTCCTGGACCTGGTGGCCTAAAACTCACACCAGGCACGTGTGCGTGCGTGCCCAAGATCCCGAGAGGAGAACAGAGGAAAAGAGATTGCGGTGTGGCCATCCCCCCTGGGGGGTGATTTCTTGCTTTCTGTCTCTCTCTGTCTGTCTGGCGAGCATATGTGCCCTGTAGCAAAAACCTCTCAAAAACAAAAAGACTTGAAGCCATCAAATGGGTTAGGATTCTGTTCAAACAGTAGGTAAATACTAAAAAGTCAGAAAACAGATATGGACAAACCTAAAATCTAGTAACAAGTGCACTGTAATTTTCTTCTGAAGCATTTTTTTCCTCTCTCTATTCCCCATTTTACTTGAGATGCATAAACTAACCTATTTGCAAAAAGAAATATATTTAGTTTCAATTTAGTCTGTTATTTGCACAGAGCCCCATAAGAATACTCACTGATTTAGTTGGCTTTGCTGGAACCTTTTATAAGAAACTTCAGGGAACCAGCAGTTAGCGTAATGGCAATGTCACTGGACTCCCACTTAGTCAACTGCGGTTTGCGTCCCGAACCCGGTGGCTTAAAACTCAAGCCGGGTGTGTGTGCGTTCGTGCCCAAGATCCCGAGAGGAGAATAGAGGAGAAGGGATTGCGGCATGACCATCCCCCCTGGGGGGTGATTTCTCGCTTTCTGTCTCTATGTCTCTCTCTGTCTGGCGAGCGCACGCGCCCTATAGTGAAAAAAACCTCTAAAAAAAAAAAAAAAAAAGAAAGAAAGAAACTTCAGATTAGACCCTTTAAAAAGCCTCCCAAAGCTACGGAGCCAAGTCAGGAACTCACCATCTGACTATACCTTTAACCTGTACTTGAGAGTCTTTTGAGCATGTCAGGAAGTGACAGTCTTTATTTACCTGCCGGCAGAACTGTTTATAGTACCAGACAACCTTTCCAAGAGCTTCTGTTGGCTTTCTTGAGATCTACCTTAGTTCCTTACCTTTCTGGACATATCTTCAGATATGACATCCCAGTGAAAGCCCTGGCAATAACCAGTATTTTCAACTTCTGATGCAAGGCAACAGGTATTACTTGAACTTATGCAAATAACCATACTACCATAAATTAAGAATGTTCACAAATAGTTTCCAATAACAGAGGGGTCAAGAAGGGAGAAAAGTTTATGTTTCAATTTTTTAAAATTTTTTAATTTTTATTTTTATTATCATCATAATCTTTATATTACATTGGATTAGATATAATTTTACTGTGTATTACATTGCTTTTTCAAAAGGGAATGCCATGCATGTCAGTCAATACAGAGACATTAATCTCCCCGCTTCATCATTCAATATCTTTTCTATGATTTTCCCAATCATTATTATTATTATTATAATTATCAGTTTTTTTAGAGGTTTTTGCAATAGAGTGCATGCGCTTGCCAGAAAGACAGAAAGAGACAGAGAGACAGAAAGTGAGAAATCACCCCTGAAGGGGGATGGTCATGCTGCAATCCCTTCTCCTCCATTCTTCTCTCAGGATCCTGAGCACGCACCCACATGCACCCAGAGTGAGTTTAAACCACTGGGTCCAAGACTCGAACCACAGTTGACTACATGGGAGTCCAGCAACATAATCATTATGCCAACTACTGGTCTCTATGTTCCAATTTTTAAAAAAAATTAACAAGTTGCTGAACCTATTGACAAATCAGAGAGAGATTTTGCTATAGGGCATGTGCACTCAATGGAAAAAAGAGAGAGATAGAAACACAGACAGTGAGAATCATCCCCCAGGAGGATGACCACACCACAATCCTTTCTCCTCCATTCTCCTCTCAGGTACCTGGGTACACATTTATACATGCCCAGTGTGAGGTTTAAGCTGCCAGGTCTGGACTCAAACCACAGTCGACTCTGTGGAAGTCTTGTGACATAACCATTATGCCATCTGCTGATCCCTGCTTTTAAATATTTAAAGTCTAATAGTAGCAAGGTAAGCTAGCAGTGTATCATGGTAATAATATTCTTAGTTTAGTGACACAAAAACTAATTAACCCATGGTATGGCCCCATATGATATAATCTCCATGTTATACACTCTTTGTAAAGTAATTCTTTCTGACTTCCAGCAGTGGCAGACTGTGGGATTCTTAAGGCAAGACACTTTAATTTCTTCATTTTCATATGTGCAGAATAGTCCTTGCCACATTGTAGTTGCTTAAAAAGCACTTGAGTGGTTAAGATCTTTAATATATGAAAATATTATTAAAAAATCACTAATTAAAATAATCTCAAAGAATTATTTATTTAATTTTATCTACCATTATTATTATTCTTCAATTTGTTACAGGGTATGTACACTCACCAGAGGTAGACAGAGAAAGAGAGAGAGAGAGAGAGAGAGAGCAAGAAATAGAGAGGGAAAGTGAGAAAGCAAGCCACCAGGACTGGAGATCAGACCATGGTTGGCCATGTGAGAGTCTAGCACCTCAACCACCACACTATCTGCTGACCCTGAAACTAGTCTTAATAGTTAAAAGTGCATAAGATGTCGATATGGCATTGAGTTCAGAAGAGATTAAAAACATCAATAATATTTTAGTGAAATGTAAATTATGCTCAAATTAAAGATGCATTATAATGATTTTCTTCTGCCCAGTGAAATGGCAAAAATTAAAGAGAATAAGACACATTGTGCAAGCATGAAAAAATGTAGCACAACCAAAAGTAACTTTTGGTGATACACATTGACATCATGTTCTTGGAGAACTGTTAAAAAACATTGATAAGCTCTGGGACCAGCAGTTAGCATAATGGCTATGTTGCTGGACTCCCATGTAGTCGACCGTGGTTCACATTCCGGACCCAGTGACTTAAAACTCACGCCGGGCGTGTGTGCGTGCGTGCCCAAGATCCCGAGAGGAGAATGGAGGAGAAGGGATTTCGGCGTGGCCATCCTCCCTGGAGGGGTGATTTCTCGCTTTCTGTCTCTCTGTCTCTCTCTGTCTGTCTGGTGAGCGCACGTGCCCTATAGAAAAAAAAAAAGAAAAAAAAAAGAAAACCTCTCCAAAAAAAAAAAAATTGATAAACTCTTTTAACCGCAGCTCTTTGACCTAGCACTTCTACTTGTAAGAAGTTCTGTGAGGAGATAATCTGACAGCAGAACAAAGCTGTATGTGTGAGGATAGCTTACAGCAGTGAAGTAGTCTCCGTACAGCTGTCTTCGGAATCAAGACTACATCAACTTTAGCCATCTGGTAGGTCTGCTCTGCAGTTTCAAATTGCCTGTCCCTACAACCATGTGAGCCAACTCCTTAAAATAAATCTCTCTCTCTCTCTGAGTCTCTGTCTCTCCCCTCTCATACCCACATCCTGTTGGTTTTGTTTCTCTGGAGAACTCTGACTGATACAGTGAGGCATTGTCAGCCAACATGGATCCTTTGGGAGAAAGTAAGCATTCTAAGTATCCTGGACTTATTCACCAGGAGTAGACCCTGAGAAGGTGATTTCCCCCAGTGACCTATTAAGGATCTGCTTCAGTGAGATCTCTAGAATCAAATGGGAGAAGAGGATGGGAAAGGAGAAGAGGCCAAACAAGGTTTGGGTTTGCATAGGGTCCTAGCCTCAACCTGTGAGCTCTGGAGGGTAAAATACCCCTCTGAGTTAGTCCCAAATGGAGACGGGGAGCCAAGTTTTCAAACAATGCTGCTATTAAAACCAGGGCTCTCAGTTTTATCACAGGGGACAGGAATGAAATGGATTTATTAAGATCTGGCCCCTGAGAAGTTTAATTAATAAATGGAAATAGCCTTATTCTCATACCTCAAGAAGAATATGTGTTAGAATAAACCGTTAAAACAACTTATTTACAAAATCGAGATGGTTTTTGTTCTTCCTTCCCCCCTTCCTTCTTTCCTTTCTTCTTTTTTTCTTTTTCTCTTAGAGGGTATGCACCCTCACCAGAGAGAGACAGAAAAAGGGAGAGAAGAAAGCACCCTCTATGGGGAATGGTCATACCACAATCCCTTCTCCTTCATCTTTTCCTTCTTTTGAGATTTTGGGCATGTCCACAGGTGTGCCTAGTGTGTTTCTCAAATGCAGGGTATATGACTCCAATTGTGCACTTGGCCAAGTGGGATCCAGCTGCCTTAACTCTCCGGCCATGGAGCTGACTTAAAAGTTTCCTTTTTTATATTGTAAAGTGAGACTCACCTATAAATTTTTACACACTTATGGTAGTATTTAATAACTGGGATAGCAAGAGCTTTCTTTGTTCTTTCTATATACTTCGTCTTCCTTCATACATTCTACTTAGAGTTAGGAATTCACCATAACATGTAGGACTGTGTTTTCTCTTTTCTACCTCATCTAACAGTATTAATGGAACTTCATCTTTACTCAGCATGGAAAGAACCACTTTGGTTAACTCTGTAGAAATGTCAGGTAGTGGGTTGCTTGGTGTAGAGAGATAATCCACAGCATGCAAGAGGTATGAGGTATTCTATGAGACCAGGGACTCAATAGTAGGAGTATAGACCTGTAAACCCGCTGTATGAACATTCACTGGAAAAGAAACCACTAGGTTGACACTTAGTGGTAAATGAACCATGTGTTCAGCTGGAAAAGGCACATGCAATTTAGTATTTATAAAAGTTATTCTTCTCTGCTAAAATAAAGAATATTGCCAAATGTGGAATGCCTAAGCTTTTCCCAGTATTACTAGTGTTCACCATACCTGCCTGCCCTATTTATTAGTACTTTGTGCTTAAACATTATGTGGAGGAGAAACAAAGTAAAATAACTAGTTGCTGACCTTAAGAAATCTATACTATAAGTGAGGGCAAACGTAAAGTTTACCTTGTACCTGCAAAAATAATAACTACCAATTATTTGGTGGGCCCCTATATGGGCCATGCATCGTACTAGATGTTTTACTACCATGGTATAATTTAATTTTGCCACAGCATGGAGAGGTAGGACTTATTATTCCTCATTGTAATATGAAGAAATTGAGGTTTGGAGATGCAAAATAATTTCATTATAATAAATCAGCTTGTTAATGTGTAATTAAGGATTCAATTCTGAACTGAAGTCATCTTTTGCTAAGCTAAATATATTTTAAGAATAGTGCCAAAAATCATACAACACAAATTGATCTGAGATTAGGACAAGTATAAAAAGATCATCATAAATAATTTTTTTTTTTAAATTTGTGTTTGAAACAAAAGCTCAGTGAAAGAACAATGTGTTAATTAGTGCCACCATTGTACTTTTGATAAGTAATAATGGAGAAGTCAAATTTTGGTTTGCTTTGGTTTTTACTGTTGAGAATAATCTTCAATTTACAGGAGGGTAAAACAAACATTGGTTACAAAGAAATTTTAACCCATATGTGAATGTATTTTGAGGCACTTAATACATTGAAATGAGCCCAGATATTCTGCTAGATGAAATATGCCCTTGAAGACTAGGACAACCTCAAACAGATCAATACTCTATAATATTCTTTCCTGGCACCTTGTATAACAATGTAGGTTATAATTTGTAAATATGTATTTATTTGTGTGTCTATGTCAATGATATATTTTGTATGTAGACACTGAGATTTAAAATTTGCTGTATCTACCTCTCTGCCCTGGTGCTGCCTTGGTGGCTAGCACAGTACCTAGGAGGTAGTTGGTACTCAGCATACTTTCAAAAAGTTGGAACAGTTGGGGCCAGGTGGTGGGCAGTGGTAACACAACTGGGCCCACATAGAAAAGGTCTTAGGTTTGCATCCCAGACCCTCCGTGAGCACACTGGGTGTGTGTGTGTGTGTGTGTGTGTGTGTGTGTGTGTATGTGCCCAAGATCCAAAGAGGAAAGTGGGGGAGAAGGGATTGCAGCATGGCCATCCCCCCAGGGGATGATTTCTCACTTTCTGTCTCTCTTTCTCCTTGCATATCCTCCAAGCACATGCACCCTATAGCAAAAATCTCTCCCCCCCCACAAAAAAAGTTGGATGGCTTATATAAAGTCGGAGAGAAAAGAGTGATCTCTAAGACGTGGGGCAAATCATTTTCAACTAACTCTCCATATCCACCTTTCTTTCTTTTTTTTTTTTTTAAATAGTAGTTAGCATAAAAATGCAATAAAGTGGGAAAGTAGAAAATCAAAGGATTCGGTCAGTGGTGTAAACTGTTTAACATGTTTATTAATGGTTGAAGACACTGGTGAAGGATATCCAAACCTAATTTTTCAGTATCTTTTAATAATATGCTTGTATACATATATTTCTTAATTTATCAATTTTAGTTGGTATTTTCAGTTCTTTAATTTGGTAGTTGAGGCTCTAGTACTCTTAACAGAATCTGGATAACATTCGGAAGGGCCCAATAAAATATTTAGTGATTGGAACAATGAATTTCTTAAAACTGGATAAAGACAGAAGTTACCCTCCCACAAGATGTCATTAAAACAACAACAACATATCACTCTCCCATGTGAAATATGGACATATTTAGAAAAGTCTTTGAATTATCACCATTATTCCTACACCTACTCAGTTTTTCCCAATCTGTTTAAGAATAATTAGAGCATCTTAAGTTCTTCTATGATTTGCATATGTCCTCGTAAAGTTCATGTGTTGAAAATTTAATCCCCAATGCAACGGTGTTGGGAGGTGGAACCTAGGGGAGGTATTTAAGTTACAGGGGTTAAGGGCTCTTCTGTCATGAATGGATTAATGCGATTACTAAAGGGCTCAAAACTTTGAGACTGCAAGGTTTTTTTTGTTCTTGCTTCTTCCTTCCCTCATCATCTCACCTTTTTTTTGTTTGTTTGTTTTTAGTTTTTATTATAGGCCATATGCACTTGCCAGAGATGAGAGAGAGAGAGAGGAGAGAGGGAGAGGGGAAGGGAGAGAGAGAGAGAGAGAGAGAGAGAGAGAGAGAGAGAGAGAGAGAATGAGGTATCACATCCTGAAGGGATGGCTTTTCTGCTCCTGACTCCTCCTTGGGTTTTGAGCACACACACAAACATGCTCACCTTGATTTTCATCCACTGAGTTTGAGACTGAAACTGTGCAGCCAGCCATGTGAGACCCAGTGTCTTAACCTCCACACCACCTGCCAGCCCCTATCCCCTCACATTTTACCATGGATGTTGCAACAAGCTCTTTGTCAGGTGAGGGTCCCTCAACCTTGAACTCTCATCCTCTACAACTATAAAATAAATAAATAAATAAATAAATAAATAATAAATAGATAGACATCCAGTCTTGAGTATTCAGTTACAAAACAGACCAATGACAAGTTCTAAAGACAAAGGTTGTCTGTTTTCTTATCTTCTTGCTACACTCATTTAAAAATAGTACACAGCCCAGGTGTGGTGCTGCAGGTGGCAGGCACGCTGCATGATGCTGAGCCACACGGAAGTGCCGCTTTGGATCTTAGATCATCCTAAGCAGGCTGGGTGTGGGGTGAGTGCCTGGAATCCCAGCTCACTGGGAGGCCGGCTCCCCATCCCCAGTACTTAACCACTGCACTTGTGGGGCCGGCCCAGGACACATCGATTTTAATACATCCACTGCACAGCTACATCCACACGTTCCCTTACACTTACCATAGTTTAGTATAACTTTTAATTAGCTCAGTACTCAATTTCTACATTATTTAATAGATAATTAGTTTTTCCTAGTGAGCCTAGAATGATATTATATGACCCCTGCAAATTTACACCATAACTTTACTATTGGGTCATGGAAAAATCATGACATATTTTTCTATACAAAAATATGACACGACTTTCTTGACAACCTAATATTTTTATTATTCTGTTTATGTCACTCTATTTTCTATTTTTCCCAAAGCTTCAATAAAGCCAATATCTTTTTCAAATGTTAAAGTATCAGATAACAAACATCCCCTTTTCGCTTCATCTGACATCTTCCCTCTCATTCCTCTATCATCTTTTCCTAATCTCAACTGGTTACAGTTTTGGCCTCATGAACAATTGTCATCCGGGAACTTCCTTTTTTTTTTTTTTTAAAGTGTTTGATTCCTTTTCCAGGATGCCATATATGCCTTCCCCCCCACCTCCCATATTTTGCTAAAGCTCATATCCCTGCAGCTCTCTAAGAAAGACCACATGGGAGGCACATTTTTGAAACCTTGCATGTCAAAAATGTTTTTCTTCTACCCTAACATTTGATAATTCTACTACAATAGCACATATATATTACTGGACTGGAATAGTGGGTATTGGGTGTCTTTCAAACATCTTTCTTATACTTGATGAGTCTCTGCCTTGTGAGTCCTGTCTTTTCCAGATTAAATAGAATATTCCTTTCACCAACCTTCTCTCCAACCATGGTGCAGTTACATTATTTCAGCCTACCAGACAAATCAGTACAAGAATTCCCTCTAGAAGCATGGACCTTAAGTTTTGTAACCACTAATTTTGCTGCTGAAGTTTCAGAGGCATGTGGCCTTCAGGGGAGCCCTTTCAGAGGTGCTGGTGGTGGGAGTAGGCACAGTGAACTCCAGGACATGTTGGAAAAGGGGTGGAAGAAGTTTTCCCATCAGGGTGGTTCTGCAGCATGGTTTGGGGCCTTGGTACTGGAACTCTGATCCTGAGCTTATTTCTCTAGCCCGCCTCTCCCTCTAGTCCTCCTAACGATTCAGTAAGCTATCTACTACTCTCATAATAATTCATTTCTCTTTGCCTACAGTATGCATTCCTTTGTTTCCTACTAAGACAGATTCAGCTAGCATGGAATTTTGGACTGAGAATAATTTTGCATCAGAAGTTGAGAGATCTTATCTACTGTCTTCAAATATGTAGTATGGCTTGTAATGTGATACTAATTATTTTTATAAGGATGTGTGTGTGTGTGTGTGTGTGTGTGTGTGTGCATGTTGTTATCTTGTAAGCTTTCAGAGTTCTCTTAACTCTTGGTGAAATTTCTAATGATATTTCTTATTGTAGAGTTTTTTTCATTTATTATTCTGGGAATTTCTGAGCACTTTCTGGAAAATTATTTTCTTCAGTTCAGGGAAATCTAATACTATTTCTATGAAATTTTAAATATTCAGGCTTTCTGGAAATCAATTAGATATTGGGAAGCTTGGTGCAATCCTCAAATTTTGTTCTCGTATCTGTCCTATTTTCTATCATACATTTTAGCTTACTGGATTTTCCATAACTGCCATGATTTTTTTAAAAAATCTATAATATCTTTAATTTTCAGGAGTTCTTTCTTATTCTACAATAGTCACTTTTAAAAACAGACTATTTTTTCGAGCAGTTTTAGGTTTACAGCAAGGTACAGAGATTTCCCATGTGCCATGCTCCCATGCTCCCCTGCACACCATAGCCTTTCCCATTATCAGCATTTCCTAATAGGACTGTACATTTGTTACAATGTTATAATTGACTGTTATAATTGATGAGCCTGTACAGACATTCTATTATCACCCAAAGTTTACAGCTTATGTTAGGATTCAGCCTTGGTGCTGTACACACCATGGATTCGGATACTGTTTAATGATACGTATCCACAATTATAGTGTCACATAGAGTACTTTGTTACAGATCCATGGGAGTCAGGGAACTCCAGATGTCCTGCTCTGCCCCATGTCACATATGGAATTCAGTGAAACCAGATTCAGTGTAGCAAAGCAGAGTTTTGCTCTTTGACCAAAAAATGGAGAAGATGGAACTCCTTCTCTAAAGGAACCTTCTTTCTGATGAAGAGTCAAGCTACTACTTTTATAGAAAGTGGAGCTTATGTCACAAAGTGCGAGGGGACTCCTTGAGTAGGCTAAGACAGATCTGTCTTTGCATCTAGCTCTTTCTGTTTTGCATCTGGCACCTTTTGCATACAGTCAGATTTCCACATGGTACACCATTGCCATATGGTTTGAGTGGGTACTGCAGTTTGGCCTTTTGAACTCTTCTCATCTTGGTTCCCATGAGTAGTCACAGCTCATGGGGCGATTAGTTTCTGTCACTGCAGGATTTCTACATATAAAGAATTTTTCTTGCCAGAGGGCATGAATGCTCACTGAAGAAAGACAGGAGGATAGAGAGAGAGGGAGAGAGAGAGAGAGAGAGAGAGAGAGAGAGAGAGAGAGCAGAGAGAAAAAGAGAAAGGAAAAGTGAGAAAGCACTCCCTATTCCCAGGGAGGCCTGGTCTTGTTACAATCCCTTCATCTCCATTTCTCTTTTTTGGGGCAATTTTGGGCACACATGCAAATCTGTCTGGTATATCTCTCATGCTTGGTCCAGGGCTCAAACTATCTAGGGCAATGTAGAATTCAGCCACCTTAACCACCAGGCCACAGGTTAGTTCTGGGTTTCTAAATTTTCTGATGATCTTTACGGTGCCCTTAGCATTGTTTGTGTCCTGCCTCTATAAAGAGCGGCAGGTGCTTGTGCTAAGAAGCCCTCAACAGGCCTGGGAATGACGGCTATCAAGGACCCATGTTGTGCCATGCTGCCAGGCATGGCACAGGTAGCATGGTATATGTGACATGAGAGTCTATGTTTACCTGGAACTGGATCAGCAAGGTCTAGAAGGAGAAATTTCAGATTGGCCAAATGGAAACAATTTTTCTTGGCTACACTGGTAAATAGTAACTAATTACCTACAAAGGAGGGGTTAGGAATTGATTATATATATATATATATATATATATATATATATATATATACACACACACACACACACACACACATATATATATATATATATATATATATAAACTCTTCATGTTCACTTTGTACAGAACATCTGTTAACTGTATAGGAAACTATACTAGATGAATATCAATCTACAGAATCATATATGAGCATTACAACTAATACATAGGTGCTCAAAGAAGATAAATAGCACCAACTGTAAATCCACCAAGGTTTATCATGTTATGGATGTATCCCACAATAAATTATACTTTCTTTTCCTAAAGTACACACACACTCACACACACACACACACAAAGAATATTATCGAAGCTCCAGTAGACATCCTTCACAAAGTATGCAACTTGCAGGTGCACAATGTGTGGTTGAGGAAGCAGGTCAAGGCATTGGTTACACCTTTCTTTCTTCCCTGAAGTTAGAACAGTTGGGAGTACCATCTTCATGCACTAAGAACTACCACTTAAAGTAATAGCAGTCTCCGATTATCCAAGTTCACAGCAGGCTTAACTAACCATGGCAGATGTAATGGCTCAGAAATGAACAATGTAAAAATAAGTCAAAAAGCAAACATTTGGACATAGCTCTATTCTTAACTTATATTTAAAGACTATAGTCAATTATACACTGAGACATGGCAAAATGCAAATGAAAAACTGTTTCTATTTAATGTTTTTTTTTTTCCTCTGAACTCTCATGAAAGAGTATTACAATGAAAAACAAAAAACAAGAGCTCTAACTTGCAAACCAATGAGAGTTCAAATGTTCCTGTTCTAACATTTACTAGTGTTGACCTTGACCAAGTAATTTGAGTCTCCATTTTTTCGTCTCTCAAATATAGATGATGTTTTCCTTAAGTGTTTTTAGTGAAGAGAAACTGGGTTGGTACATAAAGTCTTTTCATTGTAGATTGAATGATTCATCCCATTTTTCCTAATTCATTCTTGGACTTTCTCATAGAAGAAGAGACATTTGCTTTATTTTAATTAAGTTTGGGATTGTGTACTGATGCTCTTTTGAATTCTAGTACTGCATTAGCTACTGGTGATACCAAAAAAAAATACAAATTTTCTCTTTGAGAGATTCACAATTTAGTGAAGATATAGACAACAAGTCAATTCAATACCTTGTGTTATGTTCAACAATGGAGGTGAATACAAAATATTAAAGTTCAGATAATGAAAAAGCAATTGATTTTGTCCGGGAAATAGAAGGGAAATAAAAGCTAAAGAGAGAGTAATATTTGAACTATGCTTTGAAGAATAAGATTTATTGTTATATAAAGGGAGAGAATTAGGGTTTTATTTATTTATTTTTGGAGAAGTTTTTGTTATAGGGTGCATGGGATCTTGGGCACACATGCACACATGTCCAGTGTGAATTTAAGCCACTGGGTCCGGGACTCGAACCATAGTCGACTACATGGTCGTCCAGTGACATAGCCATTACGCCAACTACTGGTCCCAAGAATTAGGGTTTTATGAGCAGAAGGACCATATTAGGAATGGAGTTTCAGGTCAGCAGGTGGTGTGGTGGTTTAAGCACTGGACTTCCACATGGCCAATCCCAGTTTGAGTCCCAGACCTGGTGACTTGAAAGTCACACTGGGTGCATGTGTGTATGTGCACAAAATCCCAGGAAGTGAGTGGAGGAGAAAGGATTGTGGTATGGACTTCCACTCTTGGGAGTAATTTCTCACTGTCGTTCTCACTATCACTCTCTCTCTCTCTGGGGAGCACATGCACCCTATGGCAAAAACCTTAAAAAAAAAGAATGAAGTTTCAAGTGCCTTATTATTAGACTGAACAGCATATGAGGCAAATAGTTGCTTTGGCCTTTGGTAAGTTTACTTCTACAAACTATACCTTGAATCATTTTATGTAAAAAGTCATCACTTGATTTTCATAAATGTCATATGGGTAAGTTGATTGATCTTTTTGGCTGAATATCATTTTGAATTTATTTGAATTGTACAGAAGGATATATCAGTTCAGAGTTCCTTCTTCAAATAAATTTAATCATTTAAAATTAGCTACAAAACACAATATAATAAACAACTTATAAAAAGTCTCTGAGTAGAGAAAGAGCTGTCATTGCTCCCATGGGCTAATTTTACATTTATTTTTATCATAGAAAATACACCAGTTGGGGCCAGCATGGTGGATAAGGCATTAAATTCCACATCAGACTCAATGTTTGAGTTCCAGACCTGGTGGCTTGAAAAACATGCCAGGCATATAGGTGTGCATGTGTGCCTAAAATTCTGAGAGGAGAATGGAGGAGTAGGGATTGTGATCTGGCCATCCTCCGTGGAGGATGATTTCCTACCTTTCCTCTCTGTGTCTCACTCTGTCTCTTTCTGGTGAGTGCACAGGCCCTATGGCAAAAATATAAAAATAAAGCAAAAAATCAGTTAATTTTTAATATTTAAGTATTCAGAGGAAACATGAAAGTTGAGATTTTGGCTGGTAGAATCTACACAAATATTTTAACTCATGCTTCCTTTAAAAACCCCTGATAAAAGAACAGTTAGATTTTTTAAATTTAAATTTTTATTTTTATAATGCAAAAATTACAGAAAAAATTTTTTTTAACAGACTATTACATTCTTTTGTCTGTAAAATGTTTCTTCTCTTTGGCCCTCCCACCCACTCTCTACAACCCACTCCTCTCCCTTATAGTCTCTGGTATCTACACTTATTCTTTCTACTAGTATTTCTTCAGATCTTTCAGTTTCTGCCGTAGACATGCAGACATTCAATTCATATTGAATGGGGATATACAGTGTATATCTTTTACATTCTGACTTACTTTGCTTAACATTAAGTCTTCTATATCCATTCACTTTGAATCAAATTATACGGCCTCATTGTTTCTTATAGCTGAGCAATATTTCATAGTGTAGGCATGCCACAGTTTTTCAATCAGTCATCAGATTTTGGATACTTATGTTGATTCCATGTATTTTGTGAATAATGCTGCAAAAAACATGGATGTGCAAGCGTCTTTCCAACTGAGTGTTTTCCAATTCTTTGAGCAAAAGCCTACGAGTGGGATTACTGGGTCATGTGGTACTTCTTTTTGAAGGTTTTTGAGAAACCTCCATATTGTTTTCCATAGAAGCGGAACTAATTTACATTCTCACTAACAGTGTTAGTTGTTTCCCTTTTTACTACACCTTCACTAGAACTTATCATTATTATTTTCTGTTCTTAGCCATTCTAACTGGGGTTTTCTGGTATCTCATTTTGGTTTTGATTTGCATTCTCTTATAACAAGAGATACTGAACATTTTTCACATGCCTTTTAGTCATTTGTAAGTCTTCCTTAGAGAACTGTCTATTTAGTTCTTTACTCACTTTTAAATTTATTTATACATTTTTTTTAATAGGTGAGCTGCTCGAGTTCTGTACATATTCTGGTTATCAAATCTCTTCTCTGAAGAGTAATTTGCAAATATTTTCTTACATTGTTAGAGTTGTCTTTTCACTCTAATTGCTTTTCCCTTTGCTGTGAAGCAATTTTTAGCTTGATTTAATTCCACTTGTCTATTTTTGGGATTACTACTTATGGTTTAGGAATCTTATTTAAGAAAGATTTGCTCATGCCAGTGTCTTTTAAGAGTTCTCCCTAAATTTTCTAGTAGTAGTTTTCTAGTTTAAGGCTTTACATTTAAATCCTTGATCCATTTTGAGTTGATTGTTATTAATGGTGAGAGATAGGGGTCCAGTTTCATTCTTCTGCACGTGGATATTCAGTTCTTCCAGCACCATTTGCTGGAAAGACTTTCTTTTCTCTGGAACATTGTCTTATACCCTTTATCAAAGATCAGTGTGCTGTATAATTTTGGGTTTATTTCTGGTTTCTCTATTCCATCCAATTGGTCTGTGTCTATTTTTGTGTCAGTACAATGCTGTTTTGATTATCATCACTTTGTAATATATTTTGGAGTCAAGTAATGAGATGTCTCCCACTTTATTATTTTTTGCACAGTATTGCCTTGATTGTTTTACTATTTATGTTAGGAGTGGCAACAGTAATTGGGTTAGAATGACATTGAATATGTAAATTAATTTAGGTAGAATTGACATTTTGAATATATTGATTCTTCTAATCCTTGAACACAGGATGTCTTTCTGTGATTTTTCCCCCTATCATTCTTAATTTCATTTTGTTTAGTTTTTCATAGTTTCCTTACATGATTTTTTAGTATCATCAATTTAAAATGACAAGTGAAACAATATAGAAGATGATGATATAACAGAGAATGAAAGCTGAAATCAATGAACTGAGTAAAACTGAAACCTAAACTGGGTAGAGAGCAAAATCCAGGAGCAAAACAGCTCCATGTGGAGACATATGGCATCTTGGAAACTGGTAGTGTGAGAAGGACTGAAAAACAAGAGTATTGAAGTGAGAAAACCAAGACTAGAGATCACCTTGGGACCTCCACTTTCTCCTGTTCACTCCAGATGCCCAAAACTTTGAGCTTCCAGCTTCCTCCCTGCCCTTATTCCCAGCTTCTGTGGCAGAAGCAAATGAGAAAAATGAGGCCAGAGATTGCCTTTGGACCTCTGCTTTCTCCTGACCATTACAGACATCATAGTTTCCTAACCACACTGCATGATCCCCACTTTCCTCCTGTTAAAACTCTGAAGCTCAGCCCCAGTTACACCTATACTCTAGGAACCGGAGGCCTTTGGAATATCCAGATCCAGTGACAAAAGTGCAAGTTGTAGGATGACTGTCAGGAAGACAGAGCTGCAGAGAGATCATGGATAACCTCCTCCTACACACCTTTGAATGCTCAGAATTAACCCCAAGAAATCAGGAAGAAACGTATAATTCATTGGTTGACCAGAAACCACTGCAGAGGCACAAAATATATGACAAACCAAGGAAATATTTCTCTCTTAAGGAAAAAGAACAATTGCTCATCATCCACAGATCGTACATCGGAACTTACAGAAATGTCAGATAAACAATTCAGAATACTGTTAACATAATGACAAAACAAGATACAAGGGAAAAGAGACAATGAACTCCAGAAGACGCAAGAGAAAAGAGACAATGTACTACAGGAGATGAGGAAGTCCTTCCACTTTTTGAAAGAAGTAATAGACACCATAAAAAGAATCAATTGGGACTGTTAGAAATGAAGGCTGTAATACAGAAAATCAAAATATCCCTTGAAAGTATTAAAAGTAGATTACATCATGCAGAATAGTGAATCTTGGATGTAGGAAAAAAAAAAAAACCCTCTGACCTAGAAAAAAATCACCAAAAATATTGAGAAGATAACCAAAAAAAATAAGGATAATATACAAGGAATACTAGAAACAATTAAATGACAAAATATCTGAATAATTGGTTTCCCAGGAGGTGAAAAAACTAATAAGGGCACTGATAATCTATTTTATGAAATCCTGGAAGAAAACTTTCCAAGCCTAGGAAACACTCAAACATCCAGGTTCAAGAAATACAAAGGACTCCAAATAGAATCAATCCAAGATCTTCTCCACTGCACATCATAGCCAAATTGGCCAAAACCACAGATAAAGACTATATACTAAAATTGGCAAGCGAGAAACATCAAATTAAAAAAGTCATCGCACCAGGCTAACATTGGACCTCTCATCGGAAACAATGCAAGCAAGGAAAGAAAGGGAAGATATATTCAAAGTGTTAAATGAACAACAATTTCCATTTAGATTGCTATACCCGGAATAGTAAAGTAATACTATACTGTTTACTCAAATGGGAAAAAAAAAGATTAAAAACATTCTCAGATAAACAAAATCTGAAAGAATTTACCAACACCAGACCAGCTCTTCAAGAAGCTCGCTCTTTCTTTCTTTTTCTTTCTTTCATTCTTTCTTTCTTTTCTTTCTTTTTTTTTTGGGGGAGAAGTTTTTGCTATAAGGCACATGCACTCACCAGAAAGGCAGAGAGAGACAGAGAGACAGAAAGTGAGAAATCATCCCTCAGGGGGGTATGGCCACGCTGCAATCCCTTCTCCTTCATTCTCTTCTTGGGATCTTGGGCACGCATGCACACTTGCTCGGCATGAGTTTACGCCACTGGGTCTGGAAGTCGAACCGTGGTCGACTACATGGGAGTCCAGCGACATAGCCATTACGCCAACTGCTGGTCCCATTTCTTCAAGAAGTTCTGAAGGGAGTGCTATACTAGGAAAACTGAAGACAGACAGACAGAAATATGAAAACAAAAAACAACCAAGAAAATAGCCAACTTCATGGTAGGCACAAGTCTAGAAATATCTAAAATAATGTTCAATGTTACTAGATTAAATTCTCCCATCAAGAGACACTGACTGGTAATAGATAAAAAAACAAACAAACAAAAACCACAGAAACCCTCTATCTGTTGCTTACAAGAAATGCACCTCATAGACAAAGACATATATAGACTAAAAGTGAAGGGCTGGAAAAAGGTATTCCATGTAAACAGAAGCCTAAAAAGATCTGGAGTCATGATACTGATTTCAGGCAAAATTGACTTTAGGACAAAAACTGTAAGAAGAGACATAAAGTAGTAGTAAAGGGGTTAATTTATCAAGAAGATATAATGCTTATAAATATCAAAGCACCCAACTCAAGAGCACCCAAATACATCAAGGAAGTAATGCTAGATCTAAAAGGAGAGCTAGACTGTAACACATTAATTATAGGGATTCTGAACACCCCAGTATCTCCTTTAGACAGATCATCTACACAAAAAAACATAAATGAATGAATGAACAAATAAATAAATATAAACTAAGAGATACAGGATCTAAATAAAAAGGGGTGGCACATATACACTATGGAATACTACTCAGCTATAAAAAACAGTGAGACCCTGGCAGGTGATAGAGAATGAATGAATATGGAAGATTTACTGCTAAATGATGCAAGACAGACTATGAAAGAGAGGCATCATATGTCCTCACTTATTATATATCTAATTGGCATTCCATGGCAGAAACTGAAAGATTGGAAAGTGCAAAATCATAGAGAGCACCTGTGGATTCTAGAGACAGTGTGGGAGGAAGGTAGGCAATGGGGGGAGGGAGAGATAGGATGGAGGAAATTAAGGGAAAATAAAAGCAAAACATTCAGTGGACACAAAAGTGGAAAACTATCTGTTGCTGATAATGTGCATGGCAATGTCTTTGACTAGACTGATATGCAGTGTATTCATGTTGAGAAGATTAATTTTGTATGTTGTGGAGATGAACCATGCTTAAAAAGAAAAATAGGAGTATTGTTATTAGAAAACCTGTTGAAGAAACAGATTCCCAGATTTTCTCCTTCTGCCCATACCCTTAGATATCTATTTCTCCTTTCTTCTAAGTGAAGGCAGGTGGATTTTCTAGCAAGGTAAAGTCAATGAGTGTCTGGTTTAAGACACAGACATGGAGATTGCAGAATGGAGGGAGGAAGGTGTCATGTGTGTATTGTGTCCATATTGGTGAGAGTGCTTAATGCTTATCATTATTATTGAACTTTGTACAACTGTTTATCTCAACAACATAAATAACTTTGTAAATGTAAAAGTTTTAAAAGAGAAGTCTCCTCTCTCCTTACTGTAGGTTAGACAATTAGAAAATCTTTCAAGACTTCACACAGCACCACTTTATTTAGGGTACATTGAATGGATATTATGTAATTTATATTTGAGTTTTATTTCAGTATTCTGGAGAGAAGGAATAGAGTCACATGATAAAAAAGAGATGCAGATTCACATAATAGAAAAGAGATACACGAAGCAAAATATTTTCTCTTCAGTATTTCATTTATTGCATTTTCTCTAATAAAATCAAAATAAACAATATTCAAGTTATTTTACGCTATTCTGGTTCCAGGTGTCAGAAGTGTTAGATCAAAACCGGAGATTTTAAGTTTCATCCTACCTTGATGTGAATTCCTGCAAATAACTCAATGACTGAGGCTCAGTTTCTGTCGAATGTAGAACACATTTACATTTCATTTAGCCAGACACATAACAGCATTAATTTAGTGCCCAACAGTGAGCTGGACAGTGAGCGGGACCTCTTCTCTGCGAACGACAGCATCTCATCTCATCTCAGAGCACACAGAGGGAGCATCTTATGAACAAGGAGTTCCTTATGCTCAGCTGCACCTCTATATTGATCATATGGCTAAAAATAACCTGATATGTTTCTTAATTCAACATTTTTACTTCTGAGTTATCTTTGTTCCTTTCAAAGTATTCACCTTAGAACATTAGGTACGAAATGATGTTGTCTTAAACTTCTTCCTTTGACTCTTCGTTGGAGCCTGAAATGTGATGTTTATTCCTATGTTGACAACAGACAAGATCATTTGAAATGAAGTCCAGTCAATACGTTAGGTAAGAAAGTCAATAAATTCCACTTGGGAAGTAAACTCAAGGAGGGGCAATGCAGTTTTGTATGTTACTGCCGAACACTTCTAACAGCAGCTTTAATTTTCCTTGAAGTAATTATTTTGAAAGAGAGTATTCATTGGATACATATATCTAACAGATAAACTAGCTCATGGCTAAACATTCACAAAACTTATATGTTATGGCTCCACTGCATTTTGATTTAATGCTTTTATTCTCTCTCTCTCTCTCTGAGTGTGTAGCTATAACTAGGGCAGCTGCATTTATCTTAATTTGTCAACACCTGTGAAGTCGTTATTCTGTAAGCCTACTGCAGTATCATAATCAATCAAGTAATTAAAATACCTATTTGTTTTAGATGATGAATTTAATAATGGAGATAATGCAATGCATCCAGGGATTGTGGAGTTTGGCATATAGCATAAAGCAGAAATACAACATAGCTTTAGAATATATGGTGAGAGTAAAAAGAGGGGGGATAGTCAGCTTGTGACATGAGGTTAAGGCAGTAGGATCCCACATGGCCAACTACATGATTCAAGTCTTGGACCTGGTGGTTTGAGAAACATGCCAGGCTTGTGTGCCCAAAGTCCCAAAAGGAGGGAAAAATGGAGGAGAAGGGATTGTGGTGTGATCATGCTCCATGGGGGATTCTTTCTCACTTTTTCTGTTCCTGTCTCTCTCTCCTTTTCTCTCTCTCCAGTGAGCACATGCACCCTCTGACAAAAATTAAAACATAGATAAAGAAGAAGAAGGAAGAGAAAGAAAAGAAGAAAAGCATGTGGATGAGAGACAGAGTTCTAGGGATTGCAGCAAAGATGAGACTGGTTGGAAAGGGAATTAGAAGATGGGTTAGTTGATAAAGATTTATCATATCATGGAATGTAGGTTTTTCAGATCTTTACGTCAATTTCTCTCATTTCATAGAAGATGAAACTTGAGATTCAGAGAGGTAATATTCCTAATTCAAATGGAAGAGTGGGATTCAAATTCTAAGATTTAGGGCTTTATGAGTATAACCCTCTTTTATCTTTATAGTCTCTCTCCCTGCTCCAAGCTTCAGGCTACCTTTGAAATCTGCAGTTTGTCTCTAATGCTGTCTTGCCTAAATCTTCTCTCTCTTCTCTCTTCCTATTTCTCTTTCTTCTCCAAACCTGTGCAGTAAAATCTCTCCTACATCCATTCACTTCTTTTCTCTGAACTTCAAGTTCTTTTACATAAGAGAAGGAAGACCTGTGGGGCCAGCAGGTGTTTTGTGGCTAAGGCACTGGACTCCCACATGGCCAGCCATGGTTCAAGTCCTGGCCTCAGAGGTTTGAAACTCATGCCAGGAATTAGAGAATGGGGAAGGGATTTGAGTGTGGCCAGCCCCCAGGGGGTAATTTCTCATTTTTTTGTCTCAGTCTCTCCAGTGAGTACACATGGCCTATAGCAAAAATCTCTTAACAAAAAAAAAAAAAAAAAAAAAAAAAAAGGTCCCAGTCTAAGGTGGCATACACCTGACATGGAGTGAGTTAAGTGAAGCTAAGAAGTATTTGCCTTCAAACCTTTCATAGCAGAAACCTCTCAGTAAAATTTCTAGTAATTCATTTTTTTTTTCAGGGAGATCTTTATAGTCCCTAAACACAATAGAACTGTCTTAGAAATACTAAAAGATGGGCCCAGCAGGCGGTGTGGTGTTTAAGATGCTGGACTTCCACATAGCTTATCGTGGTTCAAGCCCTGGACTCAGCAGCTTAAAATTCACTCCAGGTGCATTTCATGTGTGCCCAAAATCCTGAGAGGAGAATGGAGAAGTGATTGCAGAGTGTTCATACCTCCATCCCTCCTCAAGGGTGATTTCTCACTTTCCCTCTCAGTGTCTCTCTCTTGTAAGCGTATGTGCCCTGTGGCAAAAATGAAAAAAAAAAAAAAAAAGATAAACAATCAGATCTTTCTCTCTCCTCCTATCAAGAAGATTCGTAATGCTACTGGAGTCACATTCTTTAATCTGATGAGCGTAATGGGTGGAGAAGATAACTGGAGGGAATGGAGCAAGCCCCAGGCAATTTACCTCATGAGCCTACACCAGATATAGAAGGAAAGAAACGGTCCAAAAGGCAGGAAGGCAGAAGAGATGGTGAAGTGAAACCAAGAAACACTGAGGAATTTTGAGCTACTGTTGAGATAAGTTTAGGCAGCTGTTACCTGGCAGTGGAAATTCAAGGAGACAGCTCTGGGTAGAGGAAATCTTAAGAAGTTTTTTCTGTGTCATTAGATGCAGTTCTTATTTACTCTCCAGGAGACTTCAGTATAAGCACAGTGCTTTTCAAGTCTTTGGATTTTTGTTTGATGGAGGACATCACCCTGCTGAAATGAGCCTCCACATTGGAATAAGCAGACCCAATATCATTGGGAAAATACAACTGTCTAGTTTGGATGTCTTCCTTGTTTCCCAAATGCCTAACTCAATTTTCACAATATAAATTAATAGAAAAAGTGATTGTGTGGGCAGAACCAAGAATCTGAGCTGGAATGTAAATTTAATTAATGTTTATAAACATTTGAGAGGAGCAAATAGTGACCAACATACTAAGTGCTTTTATAATCTTTTCTATTTTTGAAACGTTATGAAGATGAACTATGGCAAATTAAATTTATTAACTCACTGACTGGGTAAGAAGACCAGTCCCCTGACCTACGAGATTACATTTTTCAATGGCACTTTTAATCACCATCATTAGTAGCTCATCCCATAATTTGGCTACTTTATTTATGACATGGATCAAGACAAATCCTATATAAATTTATTATATGACTTTAATAAATATGTGGGACAGCATTGGCTATACATAAAACCATTTCTCACTCTTCTTCACCACAATAACGCTAACCTCCCATCATCTCCTGGTCCGAAGCGTGACACTAATCCAATGACTGTTTCGTTGCGGCCTCTATTTTCAGTCACAATAAAAACAGAAGTGGCAGGATATTAGAGACAAAATGGATAGTGCTAAAAAAAATTACAGTTAAACTTCTCATTTATCAATGTAATTGAAAGTTACTACTGGGGTGTGTGGTGCCAATGTTTCTATCAGGGCCTGAGTAATCTGCTTATGCAATATAATTCATCCTTCTGAGCATCTAATGAGGACTGCTTAATTCAGGTTTTAATCAAACCTGACAAATTATCGTTGAAGTTGGCAATAGGCTGGTTCATCGGTGCCATTCCCTGCGAGTTTGACATAGCTTAGATCCAAATCCTCCACATATTTCTTTCAGACTTCACTTCCTATAACAAAACCAAAAGTAAAAATACTGGTTTCTTTCAACATCGAAATGTCAAATGTTTCTGATTTATTTGACTCTTCAGTGCCATGAGTAGCAGCTGTTTTAACTTTTTTTTTTTAATATGGGAAATATTGAAGAAGAAAAAAAATTACATTGCTTGATCAGGCTCAGGTTTTAATTCTTGCTCTCCTCCAATAATCCACCAGGCTGAGACAAGATCTATCTGCAGATGACTGTTAGGGAAGTGTGCAACTCAACTGCACTTAGCAACCCCACAGCCGATGAAACTGATGTCTCATTTGAAAAACAAAACCTGTCTCTTTCCAGGAGAAAGAACACAATAGATGGGGAGATTCATAACACAATGAGAAATGAGTGTTTGATGTATGGATTTTAATATGTGCAAAAATGAATGTTCGGGGCCTGTAATTTTCACCACTTCCATGTGGTATGAGAAAGATGTTTCATCAGTTGGCTTCACCCCAAGAATAGCATTATGACCTCTAAAAAGAAAATCATATGCTGTTCATTTAAGTCTCTTTCTAAAGGCAGCTGTATCATTGCATGCAACCTTTCACTTTCCAAATCTGTTTAACATGTATTATTTCATTATTCTTCACAACAACCTTATGAAGCAGATAATACACATAGCCCCATCCTGTTTTACAGTTAAACAAACAAAATTAGGGAGATTAATTTATCTGCCCAAGGCAATACAGTTAGAAGGAATGAAATCTGGCCTCAGACCCAGTTTTGCTGGCTCAAAGACTTGATTCCTTTCGTTTTCTGAACAGCACCTCCTTGATGTTGGAGGAGACCAGCCTCTGGTTAAATTTTTGCTGTTCTTCGTCATCATAATCTGGGAAATAAGACTATTTGGGCCACTTGTAATTCTTTGGAAGGTTATATATACACAGGACAACTTCTCAGGTTTTGTTTGTAATTCCAACACATTTGCGATGCATCATCAGTGAGTACATCAAATGCAGGTCCCTGAGCTGGGATGCTAAGGCCTAACCATGAGTACCACATCAACTGCTCTAAAATTGGATGCCATTTTCCCCGAGCATTATGGCACTTTCCAGTCTCAGTCTTTGGCTGCAGTTCATAGAAGTACTCAGTGGGTCTACACCTAAGAGAGTACATAAGGAACATACTTATTGAAAGGAAAAGAAACTAAAGACCAATGAGATGGATATTTTATTTAAAGTACTAACTAGTTAGTGCCAGAGTCTCACACTCTTTAGAACATGTGAAGTGATGACCATCACCACTATGGGTGCATCCCAAGAATGATGTCTACTCTAGGAATTCTGAGGCTGGTTGTGCTCAGAATTGGAGCAAGGAGTTTTCTGGACACACTTGCTCCTTCAGCAGTGGATGCTGAAAATCAGTCAGCTAAGGGGTTTAAGCCAGGCTATTGGCTCCCTTTCTGCCTCCAGAATATCCTTTCCTATTCAACAGCATCTGGTAAAATTCTGTTTTGTTTTTGTTCTTGTTTTTGTTTTTTTTTTTTTAGGTTTTTATTATAGGGTATATGTGCTTACTAGGGAGAGAGAGAGACAGAGAAAGGGAAAGTGATTTTTTGCTTTCACTCCCAGGTAGATGACTACACTACAATCCCTCCTCCTCCATTCTCCTCCTGGGAATTTGGGCATGCACACACGTGCCCCCAGAGTGTTTTCAAGTCACTGGGTTTGGTATTTGAACTGTGGAATCTGCCACGTGAGAGTCTGCCAGTACGTTAGCCACCATGCCGCCTGCTGGCCTCTCTATGGTCCATTTTGTTTAAGGAAAAATTGCCTTCTCTTTTATCAACATGACATATTCTTAATAATTCAATTCTTGGCTTATCAATACTGGACACAGGAAAAAATCCGAGACCTTCCATACGTAAGAGGTTAGCCTGACACACTGACAGACAATCTCAACGTTTGGGGCAAAGTTAGCTTTTCCTGGTCACATTGCTCATTCCGTGATTTTGGAAGAATACTGGAGCAGAGAGGTGGTTGTGAAATATGGAATCTTCAGAAGGCATTTGAAAATGTGCATTATAAAGAATGAGTCAATAAAGTAGGCAGAGCATATGAACTTCTCTCTCTTCTCTGTCCTAAACCCGTGGAATTACATACTAATTTTTAAACTCATAATTGTTTGGGAAATTAAAAAAAGAAGCATCAGTAGGAAACAACACATTTTGAAGAATTTCTGGAAGATCAAAAGCAGATGGGATGTGATTGACATTAAAAACTGGAATAGAAATAAAATAGCCACAAACTAGCACAGAAAATTGTTAGAAAGGAAAATGTGGAGAAACTTTAGACTTAAACTTAGGTGAATAGCTCAGAAATAGGTATTAATTCTATCATCAGAATTATTCTCAAAGGATATCTTATAAAACATTCTTCCTCTCGATCTCTCTTTCCCCTTTTAAAGGAGCTTCTAATTTTAGAATTTTCTTCGAGATGAGGTGCTGAGAATGACTTACTATTTAATGGGTGCTTCATATAGATAGTTCTTAGGTTCAGAGGATGAATAAAAAAGCAGAGTAGACCTTGGGGTAACTAATGATCTATATGATAGATGAATAAAGGCTGAGGGAGGCAACTCCTTTTAGAAGCAAAACATACCAATATTTTTTCACTTTGTCAGAGCTCTCCCTAGTTTGTTTAATTTGGAAGTACTTAGAATGCCCATGTGTGTGCAATCATGAACTGGAGGGGAGCTTACCAGGTTTTTAACCCAGTCGCTTGTAAATAACCTGTCAACCTATTGTCAGCATTTTCACTCCTACCCCTGCACCACTGCCACTTCCAAGGAACACAAGAAAACAAATATCAAAATTACAAGGAAAACACAGTTGGAGCCTTACATTTGTGAATATAGATAGATCTTCACTTAGGGATATACAATGAAGAATCAGTTGTTGAACATTTGAGATAAACCAACAGAACAAAGAGGAGGGCCATGTGAATGCGTAGGAACAATTCCAGTAAAAACAGAGACAATATTGGAAATAAAATATAACTTTAGGGCCGTCAGGTGAATTCCAGTAAAAACAGAGACAATATTGGAAATAAAATATAACTTCAGGGCTGGCAGGTGGCATAAAGGTTAAGGTACTAGAATCTACATGGTCTACTGCAAGGTTTGAATCCTGGACCCAGTGACTTGTGTGTATGCATACATGTCCAAAATCCAGAGAGAGGCAAATGAAGGAGAAAGAATTGCAGTGTAGCCATTCTCCCCTGGGGGGTGATATTTTGCTTTCTCTCTCTCTCTCCCCAGCAAGCACACACGCCCTATAGCAAAACTAAAATAAATAAACAAATAACCTTACATGAACTTGTTTCTTTAGTAACTGCAGAGATCTGGAATAAGTTTAAATTAACAAACAAGACCAAGAAACTGCGAAAGTGAGTTAAGAGGAAACAAAACAACTTCTGCTAAAGAAACACATGATAATAAAAATAAAAAGAATCAAGAGAAAGGCTAACTATTCAGATGCTATTGCTGAAGAACAGATTATTGATCTGAAAGTTAAATTTGAAGTTTAAAGTAAAACCAGAAAGAATGAAGACAGAACATGATCAGGGAAATTAGAGAAGAAAATTTCTCTGAAGTGTACAGACTCAAGTCCTCAATTTGTAAAAATTCATAATACAGTGAATTGGAAAAATTAAAAAGAAACATGTAGAAATATTTTGATTAAATTTCTGGACTCTTAAAGAAAAAGATAAAAACTGAAATGTTTCAAAGAGAACAGCAACAAAAAAAGTTGTTAATAGATATGTTAGTTGTCTGCTAGTAGTCCATTCTTTCTCTTTCTTTGTTTTTTTTTTCTTTTTTTTTGCAAGAACTCTGCTTTTATTAGGGAATGGTAGTGGTAGAGTTTGTGCTTCTTTAGGGAAGATATATTTCTTCCCCGAAGGTAGAACTATGGTGCTTTTATTTCCTCTGTAGGGATTGGTTTGGGCCTAAAAATACAGTTAAATTCTGGTTCATGGGGCAGGAGTGGAAGTCTGTCTCTGGAAGAAAAGTTTACTATTTTAGAGAGAGAGAGAAATATGAAAGAAATAAAGAGAAGAAAGAAAAAGAGAAAGAGGAGAAAGAAGAAAGAAAGAAAGAAGAAAGGAAGAAAAAGAAAGAAAGAAAAAGACAAACAGTTCCTCATCTGCTGTAACATGTCAACCGTACACATGATTCCCAGAATTCTTGGCTATACGGACATGTGGTCAATACTGTTTAGAGCCTATTAAAAAAATAAGAAAGTAGTTGGGTCCTTAGCAACACTGTTGCAATACGGAATGAGCCCACACTAGCCTATCAGACAACTTTACGTTCAAAAAGTTTGTGTATTTCTTTACTTTACATTCTGAGTTCAGTATTCACTAACTTAGCAGTGGTAGACTAATTATATACTCAAGAAAGATCACGAATATAGGTGATGCCAGAATTTCAAGCTACAACCCTGGTTACTACAAGCTATCAAAAAATAACTGTACTGGTGAGAAGTGTATTCGTGTTGGGTAAATTCAACTTACAAGCAAAATGATGTATAGTGATTACATGTATAAATAAAAAATTTTTAAAAATCAAAGGGATAAATGATCTCTTAGCATAGTAGTCTCTACTTAGTCAACTGCAATCAAGATTGAGGGTAACATATTCATTTCTGAAAAGGCAAGACTTTAAACATCCATCATTCACGTATAGTCTATAGAACAAAAAGATGATTGGAGACATATTCCTGCAATATGAAAAAGGAATACAAATAAGAAAAATAATGCATTGCCCCCATAGAAATTAATTATTATTCAGAAAAAGTGAAGGAAAATATGAAAAAGATTGACATTAAATATGATCATCTCAAAACTTTATTTTCAAGTGCAAAAGTATTAATAAGATAGGATTACACTTTCCTCTAAGTGAAAAAGTAGAATAAATTCAAGCACATCACTATTAAAATCCAAATGTATTAATCTATTGTATTAAATGACAAAAGTAGATTACCTAAAATTAAAATAAAGTCTACTTACATGTTGCTTTTTACAGAAGACAGACCCAAACAAGATGATAAAATTCTCTCAAAAACAATGGTGTGCAACAACCACAAAATACAAAGCTGCTGTTTATATTTTAAAGATAGACTTTAGTTCTATTGCCTCATAGAAAAAAGATAAATTTTATACTGAGAAAAAGTTAATAAATCAGACATTTAAAATTTTTTATGAAACTTGATCTTCTTATTATCATAACATCAAAGGATATAAAAACAAAACCTAGGTAGAGATATGAGCAAATTCATAGAATTTTAAAAAAGTTTATTTCTTTCTTTCACATGCTGAAGAAACAGAGGCATCCTTGCCGGGGTCTTTATTCCTGGTCCCTCCCTTCAGACCTGCAGCCAGCCAGGGTTAGGTGCAGACCTGCAGGCGTGCCCCGCGTGTTCAGGTGTGCAAACTCTGAGCCTTCCATAGGGCTTGTAGCAGCGTGCGGCAGTGCCCCTACTGTCTACACCACCACGGCTGAGTCCAAATTCATAACCTTCAGAGAGCTCTTTAATCCACTTTTCTTAGAAGTTAGCAGATGAAGGAAATAATAAGGAAGGTGAAAGAAAGGGCTGGAATAGTATAATCACTACATACAATATAGTAAGTATGTATGTGTACCTTTGTTCTATTAAATAGAAAGTACACAATATGCAAAAAATTCATTAAACATTGATAAAAGTTGAGTATACTCTTATGCTGCAAAGATAATATCTACTATTTAAATAGAAGAAATTATACAAATAAATTCTCTAGCCTCAAGTAATAAAGTAGACATTAAATAGAAAAGTATATTGTAAGTAAATCCATTTGGTTCATTTTCAAATAAATTTCTTGGAAATTAATTTTTAAATGCATTTATCTAAATGGATTCAAGGGGATACTAAAACATATTGTCACAACCTTTTTTTGGAAAGCAACAAGAATAGAATTATATGTAATAAACCTAGCTAACACATTTTACCAAGAAAAATTCAATTATTTTAAGAACTGTATTTTCAATAAAAAACTAGTCATATGAACCTACAAAATGGAGAAAAAGAGGCATTAAGAACGAGAAATAAAAGTATGGATAAACAACTCAAGATATAAGAACATCGTACAACTATAGCTAGAGATTTAAAATGAGAATGCTTTATGTAACTTCACAACAGTTTAAAAATTAAGTTACGAAACTTTAAAAAAAGTAGGTGTTTTTTTTTTTTTTTTGAGAGGTTTTTGCTATAGAGCACGTGTGCTTGCCAGACAGACAGAGAGACAGAAAGCGAGAAGTCACCCCCCCCCCCCACCAGGGGGGATGGCCACGCTGCAATCCCTTCTCCTCCGTTCTCCTCTCGGGATCTTGGGCACACACATGTGCCCAGCGTGAATTTAAGCCACTGGGTCCAGGACTCGAACCACGGTCCACTATGTGGGAGTCCAGCAACATAGCCATTATGCTAACTGCTGGTCCCAAAAAAGTAGGTGTTTTCTAAGGTACTATATCCTAGACTCAAGGAGGGGTAGAATACAGTGATTCTGCCAAACTTTAAAGCCATTTTATTTGAAATATTTCTGAGCACTAAAAGATAGAAAGCTTTGGAACCAGCAGATAATATAATGATTATGTCACTGGACTCTCACATAGCTGACCATGGTTCAAGTCCTGGACCCGGTGGCTTCAAATTCATATTGGGCGCATATGTGTGCATGCCCCAAATCCCGAGAGGAGAGTGGAGGAGAAGGGGTTGCAGTGTGGCCATCCTTCCCGGGGGGTGATTTCTCTCTTTCTTTCTCTCTGTCTCTCTGACGAGTACATGCACCATATAGGAAAATTTTCTCAAGACAAAACAAAACAAAACAAAACAGTTTAGATGTAATCTTTCAAACTTATAACAGTGTTTGGACTCTGAAAAGGTAAAAACAATTTGTGGTTTTGTGAAAAAGAATTTATATATATATATATATATTTTTTTTTTTTTTTTTTTTTTTGAGAGGCTTTTGCTATAGGGCGCGTGCGCTCACCAGACAGAGAGAGACATAGAGACAGAAAGTGAGAAATCACCCCCCAGGGAGGGTGGTCACACCACAATCCCTTCTTCTCCATTCTCCTCTTGGGATCTTGGGCACGCACGCACACGCACCTGGCGTGAGTTTTAAGCCACCGGGTCCGGGACGTGAACCGCAGTCAACTACATGGGAGTCCAGCGACATAGCCATTATGCTAACTGCTGGTTCCCAAAAAGAATTTATTTTTTTATTTTATTTTTTTTTTGGAGAGGTTTTCGCTATAGGGCGCGTGCGCTTGCCAGACAGACAGAGAGAGACAGAGAGATAGAAAGCGAGAAATCACCCCCCAGGGAGGATGGTCACGCCGCAATCCCTTCTCCTCCATTCTCCTCTCGGGATCTTGGGCACGCATGCACACACGCCCGGCGTGAGTTCTAAGCCACAGGGTCTGGGACGCAAACTGCGGTCGACTACATGGGAGTCCAGCCACATAGCCATTACGCTAACTGCTGGTTCCCAAGAATTTATATTTTTGATAACTTTCTTTTTTTTTGAAAATGGTAAAGTTGATTTAAAAAGTGCTGTTGAATAGTGTATTCTAAGTGTCCAAAAGTGTTATGAATACACTATGTGTTCAATAATTATGTGTTGAATAAATGGAAAAAGAAAAAATTATTAAAGGTCTGTAATTCACCTTAAAGGTAATCCTGGCCAATAGATTTACATATACAAAGTAATAAAAATAATTTATCAGTGAAAAATAAACAATGCCAAAAACCGTCTTTCTCACACCTGCCCTTTTATTCATTTTTTTAAATTGAAAGGTAATTCTAGGGTTTATTTACACACAAAAAGTTAATTTATTTACCCTGTGCCCAGTTACCCAATTGATGGAAATTTCTTATCATTTTTTTAACTGTTTTAAACAAGGCTCTGATAGCTATTTTTCAGATTGTTGTATTAACTATTATTAGAATATGCAGCATTTTAATCTTTAGCATATGAATTACTGGATCATACGCTAAAAGCATTTAAA
Source organism: Tupaia tana (assembly GCA_026018925.1). Taxonomy (NCBI): domain Eukaryota; kingdom Metazoa; phylum Chordata; class Mammalia; order Scandentia; family Tupaiidae; genus Tupaia; species Tupaia tana. Next base: position 12,532,481 of record JAKSZU010000020.1, read on the forward strand.
TTTGATAGTTAATGCCAAACTGCTGTCTAAAGGTACTCTAATGGCGTATGAAAGCCCTGTATTGTTGCTCCAATTTAAAATATCTTGTTGCTATTTTAATTGGAGTTGTATACATTTTATAAAGTAAATTATGGAGAACTTACACCTCACAATACTGAGCCTTTTTCTCTAAGAGCATGATATATCTCACTTTATTTTATTTATTTTTATTTTTAATTTTTTTGGAGAGGTTTTAGTTATAGGGCGCGTGAGCTCACCAGAAAGGCAGAGAAAGATAGAAAGACAGAAAGTGAGAAATGGCTCCCCAGGGGGGATGGCCATGCGGCAATCCCTTCTCCTTCATTTGGGACCTTGGGCACGCATGCACATGCCCCCGGCATGAGTTTAAGCCACCGGGTCCAGGACTCGAACTGCAGTCGACTACATGGGAGTCCAGCGACAGTCATTACACCAACTGCTGGTCTCAATTTATCTCACTTTTAAGTAGTTTTTTTTTGAAGGGGCTGCATCCACAATGTGAGCCAGTACTGAACCCAAATTTGTGTGCTTGCTGCTTAAAAGCCAATACTCATGAAATACAGTCATATTGGAAAATTCACTTTATAAGCTAAGTGATGCATAGTGATCAAATGTTTAGAAGAAATTAAAATAGAATAAATATATTAAAAAAAAGTCTAAAGAATAAGAAAGGCCAATACTCAGGAGAGGAGCACTGGTGGAAAGGAAAGGCAGCATTCTTCAAAAAGCCAACAACTGGGGACCAGCAGGTGGTGTGGTGGTTAAGGTGCTGGACACTCCCACATGACTGACCACGGCTCAAGTCCTGGGCCTGGTTGCTTGCTTTCTCACTTTCCCTCTCTCTTTGTGTCTCTCTCTGGTCAAATTAAAAGTGAATGAATAAATAAGATTAAATAAATAATAATAATAAAAAAAAGCCATCAACCTGGGGAGATGGTGCGCTATTGTCCAAAGATCATCTCCCTTCCCAGTCTGACAAGAAGGATTTTCAAAGAGAAGTCAGAAGGGGGAAACATGCATAGCAGTTCTTCCTTTTCTTCTCTCTGTCTCTCTCTCTTTTTGAGAGATTTTTGCCTAAGGGTGCATGCAGTTGCAGGAAAGAGAGACAGAGAATGAGAGGGAAAGTGAGAAATCACCCCCCAGTGGGGATGACCATGACACAATCCCTTCTCCTCCCAGGGTTTTGGGCAGGTATGCACATGCACCTGGTGTGAGTTTCAAACCACTAGGTCCAGGACTCAAACCACAGTCAGCTATGTGGGAGTCCAGTGATGTAACTGCTCTGCCAGCTTCTGGCCCCATCCTCTTTTTGACTAATCCGTCAGAGGAGTTTCACTGATGCTAGGGTTATTTTCAGCAGTATGTATCTGCGTGTGCTGGACCTGGTCATTAGGGCAGAAGTTCTTATCTTTCTTGCCAATATCTGCTTTCATGTTTTGAGGCACTCAAGTTTTCTGCAAAGTCTCAGCAGAACTGTGACTAGGTCTTGCAAGCTAAGTGTTTAAACAAGACCTACTGTGCCAGAGAAAGGAAACAAGCTAAAAGTCTGTCCACAGAGCTTAAATCCTGTGGTCTTGGATTTAACATGGAGTTACTTTGATTCTTCTTGTCGCTTGACTATAGAACCAGCACATCTTAAATATATTACTACCTGTTTCTGCTCTCGTAAAGGAATTCATATAATTTCAAATAGACCCTTTGCATAGGTGATACTGTTAATTTTTATACATTAATTTTAAGTGATTGCTTTTCTTTCTTTTTTTAAATAATTATTTTATTTAGCTATTTATTTATTTATTTAAATTTTATTAGAGGGGGACAGAGTAAGAGACAGAAAGAGAGGCAAAATGAGGAAGCAAGCCACCAGGTCCAGGACATGAATGTGGTCAGCTATGTGGGAATTCAGTTCCCTTAACCACCATGCCACTTGCCAGCCCCAAGTGCTTTTCTAAATTCTTTTTATTTTCATTACTTTTGTTGATTGTCTTAGTTTTCTGTATATGTAATCTTATCACTGCAATGATCATGGACCAGCCTGTGGCACAGAGATGAAGGGAGCTGGATCCCACATGGCCAGCCCTGGCTAGAACCTACACCTGGTGACTGGAAAAACACACCAGGTCCACGTACTTGCATGCCCAAAACCCTGATGGGAGGGAGGAATGTGGGGTAAAAGATCATGAGGTGACCATGCCCCATTGGGAAGTATTTTCTCTGTCTCCTAGGTGTGAGACACATGCCCTCTGGCAATAAAAACAAAACAAACAGAAACAACGATCATTTTTACTCCTTTTTTCCCATTTTTATAAAAGCTTTTTTCTCTTTCTAATTGAATCAGCTAAGACTTTGAGAACAAAATTAAATAATACTTGTAATAGTGAGCATCCTTATCCTTGGCTTTCAATTTTAATTATACACATATTGCTTGAATCAGTACAAAAACCATGCATTGTTTTGCTTTTACATTTTTTAAGCTAATTAAAATGTTCGTTTCAAAAAATCTTTTTCTGTTCTCAACATTGTGTATTTGACTAAGCCTAGCAAATTGTCCAAACAAGCATTGCAACTCTGATTAAGTATAAATTTCTGGCCTAGCCATGGCGCTGCATGAGGTTGGGGCAGCATGAAAGGCCTAGTTTGGCTCTGAACCAGCCTAAAAGGGCTGAACATGGTGGCATGTGCCTATAATCCTGGCTAACCAGGAGGCTGGGACAGAGAAAAAAAAAAACTATTTCTCTTTCCCTCTCTCTCTTTCTCCCTTTCTCTCTCATAAAAGGTAAGAAGAGAGATAGGGAAAGAGAAATAGGCTTTGTCCTCTGCCCTAGCCTTTATACATCTATATAAATATAGATATATGCACACATCACACATATATATTACATATTTATTATATATTTTTTCTTTTCTCCCAAAGTTTTTGCCAGAGGGTGCATGTACTTGCTAGAGAGAGACAGAGAGACAGAGAGAGTGAAAGTAAGAAATAACCCCCAGAGTGTGGGGATGGCCAGGCCGCATTCCCTTTGTCTCCATTCTCCTCTTAGGTTTTGGGCACATACACACATGCACCCAGTATAATTTTTGTTTTTTGTTTTTTTTTGTATTTTTGGAGAGATTTTCGCTACAGGGCACGTGTGCTCGCCAGAGAGAGACATAGAGACAGAAAGCAAGAAATCACCCCCCAGGGGGGATGGTCACGCCGCAATTCCTTCTCCTCCATTCTCCTCTCGGGACCTTGGGCACGCAGGCACACGCGCCTGGCATGAGTTTTAAGCCACCGGGTCTGGGACGTGAACCGCGGTCGACTATGTGGGAGTCCTGCAACATAGCCATTATGCTAACTGCTGGTTCCCCACCCAGTATTATTTTTAAGCTGCCAGATCTGGGACTTGAACTGTGGTCAGACATGTAGGAATCTAGTGCCTTAACCACTACATCACCTACTGGCTCCGTATGCATTGTATATTTTTATAATATATAAGTTAATATATATAGTATATAAAATATATAGTGTATATACTATATATTAGCTAATATATAAGTTTATATACTATATTATATATAGTATATTATTGAGACCAGCAGTTAGTGTAATGACTATGTCGCCGGACTCCTATGCAGTCGATTGCGGTTTGAGTCCCAGACCAGGTAGCTTAAAACTCACTCCAGGTGCATGTGCGTGCGTGCGTGCCCTAGATCCTGAGAGGAGAATGGAGGAGAAGGGATTGCGGTGTGGCCATCCCCCCGGGGGGTGATTTCTCACTTTCTGTCTCTCTGTCTTTCTCTGTCTGTTTGGCAAGCACACGTGCCCTATAGCAAAAACTTCTCCAAAAAAAAAAAAAAAAAAAAAAACACTTTAATATTGTGTGTGTGTGTATATATATATAAAATATAAAAGTTTATATTCTATATCTATCTGTCTATTCCTTCTGGAAATTAGTCTGTGCCTTTTTTGTTGTTACCCCCAAATTCTAACATTAGCGATGAGCATTGCAGTAAATTTTTTTCTTTGTTACCCTCAAATCATGGTATTAGCGATAGGCCTTGTAGTGAAGTAAAAGTGAGTACCCCCTGAGAAGCAGAAGTAACTCAACACAAAGAGCTTTTCGTTACTATCTAGTCAGTACGGATCATGTAAGGAGTGAGTATTACTGCTGTGGTGTAGGCTGATCAAAGGCGGGGCATGAGTGAGAGATGAGTAAGGATAGCGCGATGGAGAGCAGCTAACTCTGGCGCTCACGTGCCTTATAAACAGTTACTCAGTTTTTTCTTCATACTTTGGTTGCTAAAAGCAGAGTCGGGGGACCAGCAGTTAGCGTAATAGCTATGTCGCTGGACTCCCACGTAGTCGACCGCGGTTCGAGTCCCGGACCCGGCGGCTTAAACTCACGCCGGGCGCGTGTGCGTGCGTGCCCAAGATCCCGAGAGGAGAATGGAGGAGAAGGGATTGCGGCGTGGCCATCCCCCCTGGGGGGTGATTTCCTGCTTTCTATCTCTCTGTCTCTCTCTGTCTGTCTGGCGAGCGCACGCGCCCTATAGCAAAAACCTCTCCAAAAAAAAAAAGAAAAAAAAAAAAAAAAAGCAGAGTCGGTAAAAACCACATCCTGGAGAGAAAATGAGTCTAAACAGTGTAATTCCATCACAGAGGAAGACAGTCTTAAAGTTCTGGATTGGAAAGCTGCCTTGGTTTAGTTCTTGATTATCAAACATTTTCATTTAAGAAATACTTCATTAAAGTAAAGAGACGATATTGCTCTAATTAGTTCATCCCAGTGACATTCAGCATTCTAAAATGTCCCAGTTCTTTTAATCTATCTTGTCTATTACTTGACAGTTGTATTTTCTCCTGTAATATATGGAAAATTATAGGAAAAAAGTGAGAGTTAGGTTTGGCTCAGGGGATGTTTTAGAGAGGGTAGAATATATATATATATATATATATATATATATATATATATATATTCCTTAGGAATGCAACTTCACAAAACCAGAAAATTACTTAAAGAGAGCAAGATATAATCTTTATGTTTTAATCCATATTTTTGTGGGATTATTTTTATGAATTAAATGTTTTTTATCTTGTTTTTCAGGCTAAAGTCACAAACCATTCTCAGGATAAAATTAAAGCCAGCTAACTACATTCTGCCCTAAATAGATTATTATGCCTCTGATTTATTTCTGAGCCGTAGGAGTGCAGAAAAATAATTAGTAACTAACTATTCTTCATTCATTGTTGTTAGCACAAATTTGTTTCTCTAAAATAGCTCTTAATTATCTAAAATTGTGTTTGAACATAAAGCTATGTCACGTTTTATTACTTAAGACTTCCAGTCAAAACTCACCTAGTTGCTCAAAATCTAGATGCTTTGGGAGATTAAAAATGAAGGTGTAGAAGAATACGAGCAAAATTCTTTACTGTGCCTTCCCTGCATATCCACGAAGGAGCCCATACATCAGCACAGGGCACTCCCTAAGCCCTTTCATACTACTGAGGATTCTGGTGGTGCTTGTTGAGGTATTTTCTGCTTTCATAGCTGCCTCAACTGACAGCCAGTGTTGGCTCAGGCTCCTCTCTCCTGGGCTCCTCTACCTTCAGTGAGACCCCACGAGCCCCTCCCGAGGTGATCACTATGTGGAAGCTGGACTTCCTGGGAGACTACAAAGCACCAGAGCCACCTCGCTTTCCATGCAGAGGTCAAGACAATGCTCACTCTCCATTTACCTCCTCTTTCATTTAAACTGTTACTGATACCTAGCAGAGTTGTTTGAACCCTGTATTAATTTTCCACTGCTGCTGTAACAAACTTAGTGCTTCATAATAGCATTGATTTATTACCTTCCAGATTTGTAAATTAGAAGTCCAACAAAGGCCTCCCTGGGCTCAAATCAAGGTGTTGCAAAGCACATTTCTTCCTCAAGGATCCAAAGATGAATCTATTTCCTCGCATTTTCCCGTGTCTAGAGGTCTTGCATAGTCCTTGGCAGGCGACCTGCTTTTATCATCTACAATGTCAGCAACATGGCATCTCTGATCATTCTTCCATAGTAACAGCTCCTGCTGCCCACAGTCAGAAATTGTTCTTTGTTTTTTTGTTTGTTTTTCAGTTTTATTTATTTATTTATTTATTTATTTTATTATTATTTTTTTTTTAGGTTTTTGCCATAGCGTGTGTACACTCACTGAAGAGAGACAGAAAGAGAGAAAGTGAGAAATCCACCCTCCCCTCCCCCCACCCCCGGGAGAATGGCCACACTGCAATCCTTTATCCTCCATTCTCCTCTTGGGATTTTGGGAATGCACACACACGTACCTATTGGGATTTTCAGGTTTCTGGGTCTAGGACGCAAACTGAGATTAGCCATATTGGAATCCAGTGCCTTAATGACCACACCACCTCCTGGCATCAGTTCTTTGCTGTTAAGAACACATGTGATTAGGTTGGGCTTATCTAGAAAATCCAGCACAATCTTCCCATCTCAAGGTCCTTAATCATATCTGCAAAGTTCCTTTGGCCTTGTTTATAGGTTCTAAGGATTAGGACATAGACATCATTGGGAGCCCATTGCTCTGCCTGCTACATTCCCCAATAGCACGTGGCATTTTGGTACAATCAGTGCTTTTCATTGTATTTTTAAGCTTCTCTTCTCATCTTTTGTAGAATTCAGGCATTAATTTATTTATTATACCTGAGGATGTAATCTGTAGGGCAGATCAATGCTGCTATTCTAAATCTTCTTGAAAACATTTCTGGTCATTGTCTGTGTGTGCTACATCCATTTCCTGCCCCGTTATGTGCCCTAGCTTGTCTGCATTTCCTATGTGTTGCCTACAGTATGTTGTCAGACTTCCATATACATTCAGCTAGTGGGAGGTGCTGGTGAAATACCGGAGAGCAGTCGGAATAGAGACAGCAGGATATTTCTTCAGTAAGCAGTTTCTTGCGTAAGCAGTTTCTTGCAGGGACTGTGTCTTTTTCAGGGTAGCAAGTTAGACTCAGTTCCCAATGGGCAAGCCCTGCTATGGTTTTAGCAGCTCCTGGGTCTTCGGTTGCTAATTTTGGTAAACCACTTCCCTACTGCGTCCCTCTAGCACCTAGAGGTGACTTTCTATTACTTCAAATGGCTCAGTTATTTATTTTTCTTTAAATTTAATATATTTATTTTAATTTCTATTATACATTCCATCACTGTGCATCACTTACATCACTGTACATTCACTCGTAAAGTGACTTTTCCAACATGACTTCTCTATGTCCTACTTGGCTTCTCATCTCTTGCATTACCTGTATGATCGCTTCCCTATATGGAATCCTCTGTGTTTAAAATACCAAGAGTGTTTGCGGCTTCCTTACTAACCTCTGTCTGATACATAGACAAAGTTATGGATCATCAATACTAACCTTATTACAATCAGTGACAGGGTTCCTCAGTTTTAGGCAGCGTGACTCTTAGGGCTGAGTATGGTTCATCTCCATGTCAACTTTTTCTGTGTGTGAGCCCAGTTACTAATTGAAATGTTCTTGGTGACAAATTAGCGTACTGGGGCATCTTGTTTATATTGGTTGAGTATTCATAGAGAGATTCTGGAAACAATGTGCTCTGCAAAGAATACACTTCGTTTTAAAGCTTATTTTCATGTAACTGGATGCGGAAACAATACAAAGACAATGTTACTTATTGGCATGAGAGTTTTTTTTTTTTATGTAAGAAGCTGGAAAGTCTAAAGAAAATGATCTACCTATGAAAAATTCCTCCTGTCAGGGAACTAACAAACTTTTAAAGGAACAAGGATGTCTGACATAGAATATGAAGTTACTTGCTGCTGTGCAATGAATTAAGTCTCCCAAAATTCAGAGGTTGCTATCCTAACCCCTAGTACCTCATGTTGTGAGTGTATTTGGAGACAGGATCTGTAAAGAAGTAATTAAGCAAAACGAGGCAGTTAGGGTGGGCCCTAATCCATTCTGGCTTCTTATAAGAGGAGAAACTTTGGGCACAACTGGGGTGGATGAACCAAAGAAAAGACCCTGTGGGGACCAGCAGATGGCATAGTGGTTATGTCACTGGATGCCCACATGGCTGACCGTGGTTTGAGTCCTGGACCTGGTGGCTTGAAACTCATGCCAGGTACATGTGCATGCGTGTCTGAGAGATCCCAAGAGGAGAATGGAAGAGAAGGAACTGTGGCGTGGCCATCCTCCCTAAAGGTGATTTCTCACTTTTCCTCTTACTGTGTCTGTCTCTCTCTCCAGTGGGCACATGTGCCCTAAGACAAAAACCTCTACAAAAAAAATGAAAAAAAAAGAGAAAGGGCCCTGTGAGAATTAGGAAGAAGGTGTCCATGGGCAAGCTGAGGAGAAAGAGCTCAGAAGTCAAATCTGCTGACACCTTCATTTTAGATTCCTAGCTTCTAAAACAGTGAGAAGATAACTTTCTGTTCAATCCACCCCATCTGTAGTATTTTGTTGTGGCAACCCTACCCAACTGATATATTTGCATCCTGTGGTGTAAACATCTTTTACGGCAAACATCAGTAGACTCTTTCATTGAGAAGACTTCTGTGTGTGTTTTTTTGTTTGTTGTTTTTTTTTTTCATTGTTGTTGTGTTGGTTTGTTTGTTTTGTGGAGGAGAGAGGGGAGGTGGTGTCACAAGAGCAAAAAGAGCTGTGTTATATGTCTAATTAGTGAGTTCCAGAGAGAAGAAAGCTGAAAGTGGGATATGGAAATGGAGAGTTCCCCAAGAGCTAGACCCAGGAAAACATCACCGTCACGGTCTAACCTCAACGCCACCTCCAGACACACAGCCCACCCAGAGCCCGTTAGGAGCCCTGGCAAGGACTGTTTTTTCATAATTATAGGGTGGAGTGTGCCTATCTTTAAGTCTTAAAGAAAAGACTTTTTCTATTGTAATTATTGACAGAAGTAAAAAACAGCTAAATGAAAGACCTGAAGGATGACTGAGCACTTCAGCTCTAAGACATCTTAAAATGACAGTTGACATGTGACTGATGAATTGTATTTATCAATACTAAAGAGAGCAAATGTGTGGGGGAGAGCTGGCTATACACCCACTTTTTAAAAAGTGTATTTTATTTTGTTCTTCCCATGACAGAGAGAGAAAAGGAGAGAGGAAGAGAAGAAAAGAGAGAGGGACACCCTGGCAAGGTCCCCGCACTATGATTCACTCTCAGTCCCGGCCAACCTTGGCCCTGTGTGCACAGAGAGACCTCTGCATCCAACATCACAAAGGGTGTGTTATCACTGCTACCAGCCCTACAGCCATTATAAAGATGAAAACTGTGGCAATTTATAGTGCCATAGCAAGAGAAAATGAAATCTTTATTTGATTAGAATATACATGATCTCATGTCACTCATATGCGTACATATTTGTGAATCGTACAGTCATGTCAATTTGTCTCTTTTCGTGCTGTTCCCTCAATGAAATATTCTCTGTTTCTTCTTGTACTTGTTCAAATACTACAAATCTTTCAAGCATTGCAGTTCTGTCTCCTCTTACATCCTTGCTGCTTTACCCCAAGTTTGGATGAATTACATTTGTCCCTTTATTCCTCTCCATTGGCTTTATAATTCACTTTAGCACTTAATCAATTGTACTTTTTTTACACAACCATGTTTACCACTAAATTGTGCAATGTTATTCCTTCTTCATTCTTGAACAGCATACAGGAAACTTATGAGCATAGTAGGTGTTAGTTACTTGCTAGATAAAATTTTGGTTTTGATGCTTCAGTTTATGTACCAAAGGGAAAAATAATCTAAATTTAAAATAATTTTTTTAGAGAGATTTTTTGTTATAAGGTATGTGCACTCACCAGAGGGATAGAGAGAAGCAGAGAGAGTGAGAAATCACCCTTCAGGGGGGATGGCCACGCTGTAATCCCTTCTCTGTTCTTCTCTTGGCATTTTGGGCACTCATGCACATGTGGCTGGCATGAGTTTTAAGTCGCTGGGTCTGGTACTCAAACTGTGGTTGACTACATGAGAGTCCAGCAACGTATCCATTATGCCATCTGCTGGACCCAAACCATTTTAAAATTGGAATATAAAGCCATTATGTTTCTCTTATAAGTATTGTATCCACATACATAAAGGTAATTTCCCATCATTGTGCTTGGATTATTCTGTCATTTCACTGGCGTATGTTAGATTGCAAGGATGGAATGGACACAAGGAGTGGAAAACTTGCCTCCAGTTATACACCATGTTAAAGCAATAGCCCAGTAGTTTTTCCAGCATTTTGATTAGATACTAATGTGTGCTACTTCCCTAGGAGAGACACAAACATTAGACATATTTTTGTCAGTGATGCATGCTGTATGCAAGTAAGTCCAACTCAGTAATGCTTTCTCTTATCTTTTTGGAGAGGTTTTTGCTATAGAGCGCGTGCGCTTGCCAGAAAGACATAGAGAGACAGAGAGACAGAAAGTGAGAAATCACTCCCCAGGAGACATGGCCATGCTGCAATCCCTTCTACTCCATTCTCCTCTTGGGATCTTGGGCACACATGCACACACGCCTGGCATGAGTTTAAGCCACCGGGTCCAGGACACGAACCACGGTTGACTACATGGGAACCCAGCTACATAGCCATTACGCTAACTGCTGGTCCCTCGGTAATGCTTTCCGGATGCTTCTCCTTTCCTATATCCAGGTCTAAGGTGAATAAAAAGAATTATGAGGCATGATATGACCTTCTCATAAGTTGACAATCAAAGAGAGAAGAGTCATAAAAGACATACTGAGATAGTTGTATAAGCAAAGATAAGATAATCAACTAGATAATGAATGACAAAATAATGAGTTACAATGCTGTCAGAAATTTCAGCTTGACATTGTTAAGACACGTTGGTGGCAGAGACATCTATACAAACAGCAAGAAGTAATACTGCTCCATCAGAACGACACTTAAACATGGTTAGAATTCTACCTGCACTCTGAGTACTTAATGGATACTCCTCAAAGGTGGACCTGTTCTGGACTTCAGTTACTACAATATTAAAAATTTTGCCCTTGCTTATCTGCAACTGACCTGTTTTGGCTTCTTGATTTTTGGCTTAAGATTCTTGTTCTCGATCTGGCAAAGGCATAGAAGACTGTACAATCTATAGACATAGAAACAGCTACTTTTTACTTACGTGCTGTGCTGTTATGTGAAATATATATATATATATATATATATATATATATATATATATATATTCAATTTTATTATAGGATACATTAGGATACATGCACTCACCGGAGAGAGAGAGAGAAAGCAGGGGGGATGGCCACACCACAATCACTTCTCTCTTCTCTGTTTCCCTCCTGGGCAAGCATGCGCGTTGCAAACTTGCCTGGCATGTTTATCGAGTGGCTAGGTCTGCGACTCAAACTTCACAGTTGGCCATGTAGAATCCAGCCACACCTATCACCATGCCACCAGCTTGCTCTTATATTATTTTTATAATTATCCTGAAAGCTAATTTTTTTACAGTAATAAATAAGAAAAATCATTTTAAAAATGAGATAATGGGGATTAATTATTAAGTAATGTTCTCCAGGACACAGAGCTAAGTGAACAGTAAAATGGATTCAAACCCTACGTTGTTTAGTTTTAAATGCTGCAACATGGCAAGGTATTTGGTGTAATTTAAAAGTAGGAGAGATTACCATTGTCAGGAGTAAACTAAAAAGTTGCATAAAAAAGTGGCATTTGTGTCATCCTTTGATTGAAGCATAGCATTTTAATAGGTGAGGTGGATGGATTCCTGGTGGGAGGCATACAATAAACAACCAATTACATAAAGTTGGAAATGTATTTGAGAAATGCCATAAACTCATGTCATTCTGGAATAGTATAGCAAGAGAAGGCTTCTGTAGAAATATAGTAGGAATCATCTGCAATAAATGTGTTCTCTTTATGTGTTCCATGATGGAAAGTCATTTAAAGTTTTGAGCAATGAACAACTGGTGATAAGAGGGTCACTTTATAATTCTGTGAGATATCATAGAAGATTTTTTCCTAGCACCAAATAGAGTGTGAAAGAAATAATCATCTTGGAGTCATTTAAGGTGAGACCTTATTGAAGTTAGTTGAGTTTTTGGCGAGGTTTTTCTTAAAAGGAAACACCTTGGAGATGCAAGGTGTGTCTCTCACAGAGCAGGAAGATGAAGGCATATTTAAGGTCTCTAAGAGTGACTTCAGATCATAGCTCAACAACTGAAAAGGGGTATAGTTTATCCTTTTTTAGAGTGTGCAAATTTGGAAGTAACTAGAAAATATGCAAAGGAAAGAATTCAAGTTTCTGGGTTTATAAAGTGGCAGCTGTTAAATCTACTTTGATTGCATGATCTGGTACAAGCACGGGGCCTGGGACGAAGCCAAACACATGGACGTGCACTGAATGGGCAGCTCACTCGGCTCTATTAGCTCACACTATTGTCCTTGGGTCATAATTGGAATGTGTCTTCAGAAGCAGCCCTCAGTAATCTGCGGTATCTGGTTGACGCACTCCCTGCATGGTTCCAGTTGGATATACATTTTCCTATTCTCCTCTCTTACCACTAGAGGCTGCCCCAGCAACCAGGGAGGCACAGTTGGGCAGAAATAGAATCCTCGGCTTCTTGGAGATTCTCCCTTAACCTGCCTTTCACTACTGCTAGGACTCCTGTGGTGTTTGTTCTTACAGTCACGACCTTTGAGAGAGACTCTTCGCCTTATATTTCCATGGCATTGGGGAATGCATGTACAAATAAAAATAGTAGATCATTTCTTTTTCAAAAATACCAACCAAATAGCAATGGTTTCATGCTATTTTAATTTTTTTCTGATAGAGAAAGATCTTAAGTTCCCTTTGCTCTTGGAGCTGAAGTTAAGTGGGCATTTATTTTCAGATTGAAAGTAGTGTTGGATAGCAGCTGGAACTTTGTGACTGAGGATCAGAATTAAAAAGAGAGGTAGAGATAGACTTGGACAATCCATTTCAGACTGCCACATAAAAGCTGGTGGGTTTGCACAGCATGCAGACCACAGTGGGAATTGGTCCCGGACTGGTGCACTGCAGAACCGGCTCAAATTCACACAGGTGTGTATGCCACAAAAGGGAAAGTTCTATTATGGGCACTAACCGAGAGAGAGTATAGAGAAAGAACTTCCGTAAATGCACAAATTTAGTAGGTATAAAGGAAAGAGTGAAGAGTTAGAGAAGCACAAGGTGGTCCAGAATGGCACAATCACCATGCTGCATGTCTCTCTCTATGTGAGGTCCAAAACTGTCCTCATGATTAAATCTTCCAAATGAAAGCAGTTCGTTACCCAACTTTCCAATGTGTAGTCTCTGTCTCTCACTATGTGTGTCTGACTGTCTCCCTGTCTCCGTGTGTGTCAATCTCTCTTTTTTTTGTCAATCTCTGTCTATCTATGTGTGCCTGTCTACCTGTCTCCATCTTTCTCTATGTATGTCTCTCCTTATCTCTGTCTCTCTGTGTGTCTTTCTGTCTCTCACAGACATCATTAGTATATGATACTATCCTGGCTAGTTTTGCTGGAAGATCAAAGCAGTTTAGTAGTGTTAAATGATCTTTGAAAAAGCTTTATCCAGAAAAGTGATTGCTCCTATTTAAAATGATGTTAGTAAGAAAACTTCATTCCTTTCCCATTGTAAATTGAACACTTTGACTTTAAAGCCTGATCCTTCTCCAAGGAATTACATTGAACATTTAAAATTTTATAAGGGAAATATTTTGAGATTATTCAATAGACACATCTACTTAACATTATCTCAGGAAAGGAATATTGATGTATAAAATGGTTATCCTTATTTAAAGTTTAAAGCTATTTTGTCAATGCCTGATCAGCATCATTGGATACACTGCATTTGAAGTCTTCTGTCCAAAAGTTGTGTTTCAAAACCATGTCTGTAGGGACATTTTCTTTCCAAAAGGATGGAATAATTAGTTCCTAAGAAATGACACAGCCACACATTGTCAATGTAATTAAGTGTGTTGCTGCCAAACTCAGACAAGCCTACATTTCTGTCATTCTGCCTGATACCAGAGCCAATGTATTTTTTGCTTATTATTTTATAATAACCACTTAGAGAAGCTCAAGGAAACTTTTTGAATCCCAGGAAAGCCATAAAATAAGACTGACTGTAACCCTGGCAATGCCTCAATATTAAACATAGTCATTTAGTCTGCCCCATCACTTGTCCTTTATAGCAATGTACCAACTACATAGGAATTATTCTGCTTTCTAAAATCATCAGAAGAGAGTCTTTCATCATTTTGTGCTGTAATCAATGATAGTGTGTAATAATATGATCATCAGCAGTGAAAAACAAATTTGATCAGCATCTTCTATTTTTGGCCAAACCCTAAGCAAATGATGAATAGATGTGATGTATTTTTTTCTTGGTTTCTTTGCCCACTTTTAGCCCTCTCTCTTTTGGAGTGGGGTAACTTATTTTTGGCTGCTTGTGACCCTCATTCCTTCTTTTCTAAAAAATAATTGTTATTTTATTTTAATTTCTTTTCTACATTCAATCACTATACATCACTTGGTTTGTAAAGTGAATTCTCCCAACATGTGCCCCTCATTCTTGCCCTCCCAGTGTCAGACTTCACCCTCACCGTGGCTGGGTGAGGAACGGGATATGCACAGGGCTCTGACATGACCAAACATAGTGGATCCACTCCCTGGACACAGTGCTGTGAGGGAGCTTCACCCAGCTATGCAGGGCTGCCTAATAAAATATGAGTCCCACTTAAATTTCAGATAGACGTGAATGGGGGTCTAAGTTATTGCATTTTTCACCTCTGTAGAAATCTCATTAAATATTGTATATGACATATTTACGCTGATACAAACTCATAGTAAAGTAATATTTGTTATTTATCTGAACATTGAAATTAACTTTAACTGAATATTCTTTTTTTTTGGAGAGGTTTTCGCTATAGGGCATGTGCGCTCACCAGACAGGCAGAGAGAGACATAGAGACAGAAAGCGAGAAATCACCCCCCAGGGGGATGGTCATGCCGCAATCCCTTCTCCTCCATTGTCCTCTCGGGATCTTGGGCATGCACGCACATGCACCCGGCATGAATTTTAAGCCACCGGGTCCGGGACGTGAACTGCGGTCGACTACGTGGGAGTCCAGCGACATAGCCATTACGCTAACTGCTGGTTCCCTTAATTGAATATTCTTTATGTCCATTTGCTAATTCTGACAACACTAAGGACTAAAGCCAGCCTTTCTTTTGTTTTTGTTTTGTTTTTCTTCTTTGATTTTTTAAAAAATAATTATTTATTTAATTCTATTTAATATTATTATTTATTTTTACGAGAGAGAGGAGAGAGAGAGAGGAAATGAGAAAGCAAACCACCAGGTCTGAGACTTGAACCATGGATGGCCTTGTGGAAGTTAGTGCTTCAACCACCACCACCTGCTGGCCCCTTTGTCGTTGTCTTCTTCTTCTGCTTCTGCTTCTGCTTCTGCTTCTTCTTCTTCTCCTTCGTCTTGTTCTTCTTCTTCTTGTTCTTCTTCTTCTTTTCCTTCTTCTTTTAAATACTAGGAGAAAGAATTTCTTTTGGGGAGATATGGGACAGGATTAAATCGAAATCCACCTGAGCATCACTTTCTCTGGGAAATAAGAGGAAAGAGTGTCTTGAGAAAGATAAGCCACACAGAAGGGAGCACATACGATGGCAGAAGAGATGAACAACTCTGAGCTCTGCATTCCAGCTCC
The DNA here is from genome assembly GCA_026018925.1 of Tupaia tana. Taxonomy (NCBI): domain Eukaryota; kingdom Metazoa; phylum Chordata; class Mammalia; order Scandentia; family Tupaiidae; genus Tupaia; species Tupaia tana. The sequence continues at coordinate 12,548,249 of JAKSZU010000020.1, forward strand.
TGCTCAGAGCCCTGGTTCATCCTTTTTATACTACGCACTGTTCCCAGCATCCTTCCTGGTTACGGGAGCCAGCGAGTTACTTGTTCTTGTATAGGCAAGTGTGAGTTGAGTACTGCCATTTTTCACATCTGAACTTTTCACACTCCTATAGAGTATGTGCCACTTCATTCTTTCCCTTGCCTTGTCCCCCAGTACTCTGCTTGTTCTAGCAGTGACACACTGGAACTTCTCTCCCACACAAGTTGCCCACACTGCCTAGCACTTTGTTTCCCTCCAAGAAATTCTTAAAAAGAGTCTTCTTGTCAAAGAAATCAGTGGATTGAATCCCAGGAAGTAGAATGCCACTGTATTTTCTTTATTAGTGATTACAGAAGTTTTGGTAGGACAAATACGTCAACAGCAATCCCTCGTATTTCAATTGGAAAATGTTTCTTTCTCTCTTTTCCATAGTGTTAAGGATAAAGAAATGTCTTTCCTCTCTACAAATGGTAGTCTTTAGATAGTGAGAAGTGGCATCTTGCTTGTTTTCTTATTTCAAAGAGAAATAATTTCTTTTTTTTTTTTCCTTTGGAGAGGTTTTTGCTATAGGGCGCGTGCGCTCGCCAGACAGACAGAGAGAGACAGAGAGATAGAAAGCAGGAAATCACCCCCCAGGGGGGATGGCCACTCCGCAATCCCTTCTCCTCCATTCTCCTTCGGGATCTTGGGCACGCACGCACACGCGCCCGGCGTGAGTTTAAGCCACCGGGTCCAGGACTCAAACCGTGGTCGACTACGTGGGAGTCCAGTGACATAGCCATTACGCTAACTGCTGGTCCCAAAGAGAAATAATTTCTTTAAAACCTTCAGTTTTTGCTTCTTTTGTCATCTAACTACCTTGATCTGAATGCTCTGCTTGTGGTCAGCCTCAGAGCTAGTCTTTTAGGAGGCCATACTTCCTCACAGAGTGCAGATGCTGAGCCGTTCTGTTTGCTGATGAATGTGCTATTAACTTAGCACTACAGAAGCCTTCATAGACAGTCCTTCAGTCACAGGAGAAGCTGGATCACTCTTTCCTCCTCTCCTTACTGCATGCTGAAACAATGGACTTTATAAGAAAAATATTCTTTATTCAGAAAAAAAGTAGAGTCCAAATTTACCAAAATATGAACAGAGATACAAAAAACAACATTCCTCTTTCTCTTTCATATGTATACACATGCTTTCTCTCATAAATTAAAAACAAAGACAAACGAAAAAACAGGAAATCAGATACTTTGCTTCATGCATATATTAAGAAATTTAAAAACTCAAATACAAACTGAAATTGTTAGTATGGATCCTCCAGGCAAAAAAATAAATCTTTTCATTTTTGCACCATAGGGTGGTTGCACTTGCCACAGAGAGACAGAGAAAGGAAAAGTGAGAAGTCATCCCTCTGCAGGATGGTCGCACCACGATCCTTTCTCCATTCTCCTCTTAAGTTTTTGGCACACATGCCCACATGCCCAGCATGATTTTCAAGCCACTGAGTCTGGAACTGGAACCAGGGTCAGTCATGTGGGAGTCTAGTACCTTAATCACCATGCCATCTGCTGGTTCCAAAAGGAGTCTTAAAAAAAAAGGTGAAAAAGTGAAGACAGATGAGAAATGCAAACAGAAGCTACACACCCTTTTCTAGTGTCTGAGTATCTTTTGGATTAACTGCCAAGCTAAGCTCCCCACGAGTAAGTGGTATAAACTGTCAGATGTAGCATGTGAACTTTCCCATCTCTGTAGAAATCAAGTCAATGAGTTTCAGTTTCATGGAACGTTAGTCATAAACATATAAAAGTTGTGGTCTAATCTGGCCACGAGTTACACGACTCACTTCACATTTTACCATCCTTTCCTTAAGAAAATGGAAGGCACAGCAGGATGAATTACTAGGCTAGGCTAGGGCCAAATACTAAGAATCCTGATATGTAACACCATTAATGTGTTAGGTAGGCTTAGAGTCTACAACAAAGGCACAGATCAGGATCTGAGTGTTAGATGGGACTGGACAGATTTAACAGATCAACCTCTGAGCCAGAGGTTTCCGTAGTGGGAAATAAGTAACTGCCTTTGACAGCTAATACAGAGACCAGAACTCACTACTTGGGGTCCTGACAAAGAGAATAAGGTGATTAAAACAAGATTGATCTCTGCAGTTTGCCCTGAGCAGACTAACGTAAGCCAACTCTTTTGTTTACTTTCTGTCTCTCTCATGTTGAGTAAGAATATTGTGGTCAAGATAGAGGCAGGCAGAGGGGGTCCAAGATATGGAGAAAATGGAGGAGATAAGGAAGACATAAGGGTAACTATATGTACTCCCAGGAGGATAAAAGAGCCCTTCAAATAATAATACATAGTCCTTTTTCCTTTTTCTTTATGTACAATGTCATAGACTTCAAAGTTATTCTATATCCAAAATCACAAACTTTAAAAAATTTAACTTAATTTTTAAAAATGAGAGGTAAAATTGAATGTGTTGGGTTGTCAGGAAAGTCATGACGCATTTTTGCATAGAAAAATAGGTCATGGATTTCCAAACAACCTAATACATACTGTGTATAAGTATATTGAAGTACAGATACATTGTGGAGTCACTAAATCTAGCTAATTAACATCTGCATTACCTCACATAATTATCATTTTTGTGTGGGAACGCTTAGCATCCACTCTCTCAGCATTTCTCAAGAACATAATATATTGTTATTAACTATAGTACTCATGTTGTACAAAAGATACAATAGGTCTTTTGAATTGAATACTTCTATCAAACTGAAAATTTATGTCCTTTGAATAACATCCTTAATCCCTAAAGGGCATTGTTTTTTTGGTTTGTTTTTCGCTCAGTTTGCTGTTAGTGTTTGGAAATGCTGCCCCTCTGCTACCCGCTGCTCCTGGTAAACACCATGTACTCTCTACTTCTAGGAGATAAACTTTTGAAGATTCTGCATATGATTGAGGACATGTAATATTTGCCTTCCTATGCTGGCTGGAATTACTTAAGATGTCCTCTAGGTTCCTTTGTGTTGTCTTAAGTTACAGGCTTTTTCAATTTTTTTTCATTTTTAAAGCTGAATGGTATTCCTTTTTGCATATATATCACATTATCAATTCATCTGTTGATGAACACTAAGGTTGATTCCATGTTTCACTTATTATGAATAATATTTCAATGCATCTGGAAATGTAGGTATCTTTTTGACATTACTAATTTCTTTTTGATTTATACTCAGTAGTGTAATTGTTAGATCATACAATAGTTCTAGTTTTCATTTTTTCAGGAACTTCCCTGCTGTCTTCTGTAATGGCTGTACTAATTTACATCTCCACCAAGAGTGTGCAGGGGTTCTCTTTTCTCTGCATCTTTGCGACATGTGTTATCGTTCATCTTTTCGATATTAGCATTACTAACAGGTATGGAGGGATATCTGAGTGTGGTTTTCATTTTCCTGATAATTAGTGAGGTTAAGCATTTTTAATATACTGTTGTCAATTAGTTTGTCTTCCTTTGAGAAATGTCTGTTCGGATTCTTTACCCATTTTTAAATTGAGTTATTTATTGTCTAGCTGTTCAGTTGTTTGAGTTCCTTACATTATTTTTGTTTTGAGAGTTTTTTGTTACATGGTGTGTGCACTCGCCAGAGAAAGAGAGAGAAATCACGGCTTCCCCCTCCCCGCCCTCTTCCCCCCCACCAGGGAGGAGTAACCACACCACAATCAATCCTTTCTCCTCCATTCTCCTCTCAGGATCTTGGGCACCTAGTGTGAGTTTCAAACTGCCAGCCATGTGTAAGTCCAACGCCTTAATAACTGCACCACCTGCTGGTCCCCAAGTTCCTTACATACTTTGGACATTAACACCTTATCAGATGTTTTTACTCTCATTCTGTAGGTTATCTCTTCACTCTGTTAATTGATTCCTTTTGCTGTGCAGAACTTTTTAGTTTGATGTAATTCAATGTGGCTGTATTTGCTCTTGTTTTCTATGCTTTAGAGGTTATACCTAAAGAATCATTGCCCAGACCAATGTCATGGATCTTTCCCTCTATGTTTCCTTCTGGTAGCTTCATAGTTTTGCATTTTACATTTAAGCCTTCAATCCATGTTCAGTTGATGTTTGTATATTGTGTGACATAAGGGTCCAATTTCATGTTTTGAGATGTGGCTATTTATTTTCCCCAACGTCATATGTTGAGGACATTGTTCTTTCCCCATTTTGAGCTCTTGGCACCTTCATTGAAATTCAGTTGACTATAAATATGTGGATTTATTTCTGGGCTCTCTATTAGTTACATTTGTCTATGTGACTGTTATTATGCCAGTACATTCTGTTTTGTTACTACAGCTTTGAGGTATTACGTTGAAGTTAAGAGGTGTTATGCCTCCAGCTTTGCTCTTTTTGGCTTAAGATTACTTTGGATATTTGAAATGTTTTGTAGTTCCATATGAATTTTAGGATAGTTCTTTTCTGTTTCTGTCAAGAATGTCATTGGATTTTTTAATTTTCTTTTAGCTAATGGCTTTATTTCTGCGCTTTATTGTTTATTTTTAACAAAACTCAAGGAAATCTTTCACACACTCGGTACTATCATCCCTATCTTTTGCTCCCTCACACCCTATTCTCTTTCATTTCTCAAAGCAAGTCTTTCTAAAGTACCCTCTAAAAGTCACAAGTATAGTGAGCAAAATTTAAAAATATTTTAAATGCTTTCTTTCCCTTCACTTCTTTTTTTTTCCACATTTTTATTTTAATTTTTTATATATATTCAATCATATTATTTAGCTTACAAAGTGAACACTTCAATATGTGAACATCTTTCCCCAGTTCAGTTGATCAGAATATCTTCCACCAATAACACCATACCTCCCCATCCCGTCAATGCTCTGTCTCCGTATCCCTCCTCCAAATGTTTTTCCTCAGGTCCCTCTTCTCCACTCACACCACTTCTGGCACTAACCCCCATCTCTTGTGTTTGTACAACCTTAGGTCAATCAGTTTGTTATAGAGTGCAGACACTCATTGGAATTTTGATAGTAATTGCACTGAATTCATAGATTGCTATAGTTCCATGGACATTTTGAAAATACGAATTCTGATCTATGGACATGGGAACCTTTCCATTCACCCGTGTCTTTTTCAGTGGTTTCTTTTTTTCTTTTTTTTCTTTTTTTTTTTTCCAGTCTGTGTTTCTATCAGTGTTTTACAGTTTTCAGTGTACCAATTTCAACTAATTGATTAAATGTACTCCTAAGTAATTTTTATTTATTTTAGATTTTTGCACTATTGTAAATGGTATTGTTTTCATGAATTATTTTTCAGATAGTTTGCTTTTAGTGTTTAGAAATGCTAAATATTTTTGTGCGCTGGTTTTGATCCTGCAACTTCACTGAGTTATGTTACTAGTTCCAACTGTGGTTTTATGAAGTCTTTAGGATGTTCTACATATAAGATCATATTGTTGGCAAACAGTAGCAATTTATATTCTTCCATTCCAATTTCCACGCCTTTTATTTCTTTCATTTGTCTAAATCGTCTTGGCTAGGACTTTTACTACTATGCTGCATAAAAGTGGTAAGAGGACACATACTTATTTTGACTCATATCTTAGAAGAAAGCTTTTCAACTTTTCCATTGTTTATAATGTTAGTAGGGAGTTTGTCATACTTGGCTGTTACTTTGTTGAAGTGCATTCCTCCTATATCTGATGTGTTGAAATTTTTATCATAAAAAGATGTTGAATTTCATTAGAGCTTTTTCTGTAATGATGGAAAAGATCATATGGTTTTATTTTTCATTTTTGTTAATGTTTTAGATTATATTTATTGATTTGTGTATGTTGAACCATTGTTTTGGGAAGAATCAAACTTAACCATGCTGAATTATTATTATTATTTTTTATTGTGCTGTTAAATTAAGTTTGCTTGGGGCCAGCAGGTGGCATGGTTATTAAGGCACCAGACTCCTGCATGGTCAACCATGGTTCAAAGTAACCCACCTGGTGGCCTGAAAATCACAATGGACATGTGTGTATATGTGCCCAAAATCCAAGGGAATTTAGGATAAGAGGAAGGTGACTTCTCACTATCTCTTTCTCTCTGGTGAGTTTATGTGCCCTATTGCAAAAAAACTTAAAAAATTAAGTTTGTTAACATTTTGATGAGCATACTTGCCTCTATGTTCATTAGGGCTTTTGGTTAGTAGTTTTCTTTTCTGTTGTTGCTTTTTCCTGAATTGTCTCATGTGTTATTATACAATGACCTTCATATATTTTTATAGTTTTTGACTTATTGTACTAATATAAGTGTAGCCTTCCTGCTTTATTTAGGTTTCCAGATTTTTTTCATCTCTTTGTTGTCAGTTTCTGTGTGTTTGTATGGGTAAAGTAAGTCTGTTGTATTATTTTAAAATCTATTTAGCCATGCTATACCTTTTTATTAGAAAAGCTAATCCATTTATGTTTAGGAAATAAATACTAGATAAATACTTACTATTGCCATTATGTTCATTGTTTTATAGTTGTTTTTTATATTCTTTCTTTCTTTCTAATGCTTTTGCTGTCTCCCTGTGACTAAGTGTTTTTCTCTAACAGAATGGCTTGATTTCTTGTTCTTTTAACCTACTATAGGTTTTTACTTTGTAGTTACAAAAATGTCTTATAATTATTACAGTTTACTTTAAGCTGATAACAATTTAACTTTGATCACGCACAAAAAGACTCTAAATTTTGTTCTGTTCCCCCTTATTTTGAATCTTTACTGTCACAGTTTATGTATTTTTTTATTATATAGCTTTTTACACAGTATATATATATATATATATATATATATATATATATATATAATGAGTTACAGGGCACATGTGCTCATCAGAGAGAGACATAGAGACATAGAGAAGACAGGGAAAGTGAGAATGACTTCCTCCCTCATCCCCCCAGGGAGCATGGCCATGCCACGATCCCTTCCCCATTCTCCTCTTGGAATTTTGGGCACTCTCGTACATATGCCTGGCATGAATTTCAAGCTGTTGGGTCTGGGACTCGAACAACAGAGTCAGTCATATGGAATCAAATGTCTTAACACTATACTACCTTTGGATCCTATATTGCACATCTTTTAGTGAATATTGTCACTCTATTTTTAATAGTTTTGTATTTAACTTTCATTTTAAAGATATAAATAATTTACACACCAATGTAAGTGTGGTAGAGTACTGTGAATTTGACTGTGTACTTATTTTTATCAGAAAATTTTATGCTTTCAGATGTTTTTGTATTCTCGTTAACATCTTTTTCTTTTTTCAACTTGAGGAACTTATGTTAGGGTTTCTTATAAGAAATGTTTGATGATAATAAACTCAATTTTTTGTTGACTGAGAAAGTCTTTTCCTCTCTTTCTTTTCTGAAGGACAGCTTTGCTGGGTGTGTTCTTGGTTCACAGGTTTTATTTATTTACCTCCCCCACACGTTAGCATTTTGAATATTCCATCCTATTCTTTCCTGGCTGTGAAGTTTCTGCTGAAAAGTTTGTTGTTAGTTGTGTGGGGACTCTTTTACATGTTATTTGCTTCTCATTTTTGCTGCTTTCAGGGTTTTTTCTTTGTTTTTATTTATTTATTTTTTAAGAATTTTTTAATTCAACTTTATTTATTCATTTAAATTTAACCAGAGATGGAGGAGAGAGAGAGAGAGAAGAGAAAGAGAGAGAGAGAGAGAGAGAGAGAGAGAGAGAGAGAGAGAGAGAGAGAAAGTGAGAAAGCAAGCCGCCAGGTCTGGGACTTGAATTGTGGTTGGCCACGTGGGAGTCCACTGCACTTACCCACCGCACCACCTGCTGGCCCCTGTCTTTGATTTTTGATAGTTTGATTATAATATTTCTTGGAATTTTTTTTTTTTAGATTAAATCTCATCAGAAAACTTTGTCTTTTCTCTACACCTTTTGCCAAATTTGGAAAGTTTTGGCTATTATTTCTTTAAATAATCATTTTACTCTTTTGTCTTTCTATTTTCTTTTATTAACTCCTATACATCAAAAATTTGGTTTTTCGAAGCTGTCGCATAAATTCCATTAGTTTTCTTTATCTCTTCTTATTTTTTTCCTGACTGAATATTTTCAAATAACTTTCCTTCAAGGTTCACATATTCTTTCTTCTTCTTCTTCTTCTTCTTCTTCTTCTTCTTCTTCTTCTTCTTCTTCTTCTTCTTTTTGGAGAGATTTTTGCTATAGGGTGTGTGCGCTCACCAGAAAGACAGAAAGAGACAGAGAGATAGAAAGGGAGAAATCACCCCCCCCCCCCCCCCAGGGGGGATGGCCACGCCACAATCCCTTCTCCTCCTTTCTCCTCTCGGCATCTTGGGCACGCACACACACGCTCCCTGCGTGAGTTTAAGCCACTGGGTCCAAGACTTGAACCGTGGTTGACTACATTGGATAGCCATTATGCCAACTGCTGGTCCCCCCACGTATTCTTTCTTCTACTTTATCAGATTTGCTGTTGATGGTCATTATTACATTTTTTGCTTTACACATTATATTTTTTCAAGATTTCTATTTGAGCTTTTAAATTACTTTAATCTCTTTGTTACATTGCTCATTCTAGTCATTTCTTGTTTTCACCATTTTATTAAGTTGTTTCTCTATATTTTAAGTTCATAGAGTCTCCTTAAGTTATTTTAAACGTTTTGTCAAACAGTTTATGTATGTTCACTTTTTAAAAGTCGGTCACTGGCACTTTTGTTGTCCTTTTGTGATATCTATTATGTTTTCTGCAAAGTATTTGATCCCTGTGGTCATGCACTAATGTCTGTAGATTAGAAGAAGTAAATATTTATTCCTGTCTTCACAGGCTGACTTTTCTGGCAAATTCTTTCAACAGTCAGCCCAACCTGAGATTCTGTGCAAACTGCCTGATCTGACTCCAAAGTCTGAGTTCGCTGGAGCTAGCACAGTGCAGTGATTCACCTGAAGCCCAGAAATGCTGCCATCAGGTGGTTCTTGGATAGAGTGAATATTGAGTCTGTCTCACAGAACTAAAGCCTGAGATCCTACCTGGCACTAATGTAGGTGTGGACACTTAGTCTATCAGCATCTTCCTGGAGTCTGTGCCCATGGGGACCTGTCCGGTGCTGGATTTTCTGTTGGAGCCATTACTGGGATCTAAGACAAAGTTCTCTACTTACATTACTTTCTTTCCCTGAAGTAAATGACATCCCTCTTCTGCACCTTGCTACCTGAAGTTAGGGGACAGGTGACATAGATAATATAAAATTGTCCATCTTATCATCTTTGATGTGTATTTTCTTATTGTATTGCAACAAGATACTGTTTTCTCTTTTTTTAATTAATTTTTTTAGAGGTTTCTGCTATAGGGTATGTTTGCTTGCTGGAAAGACAGAGGGAGACAGAAAGCAAGAAATCACCTTCCAAGGCATGGCCATGTTGCAATTCCTTCTCCTCCATTCTCCTCTTGGGATCTTGGGTACACAGGCACACACACCCGCATGAGTTTAAGCCACTGGGTCTGTTACTCAAACCATGGTTGACTATGTTGGAGTCCAGTGATGTAACCATTATGCCATCTGCTGGTCTCCTCTCTTACCTAGGTTTTTTTTTTTTTTTTTTTTTTTTTTTTTTAACTCTCTTCAGAAAACTGTTTGTAAGAACACTTACGTGAAATCAGATACATACAACGAAATTGAGCCTCAAGAGATTAAGTGATATGCTAAAAGTCAACTGAAAAATAACAAGTAGAACCTGGTAAGACTCCAAACCAGGGTATTCCCACTGACCTTTTCCAGGATTCTTTGAATTTTTGTGCCTATTTAATTTTGATGCCCTATTCATAAGAAATATATTATATGACTTCTGTTTACTATCATAGAAATAAAAAGAAACATGGAGATGGGATAAAGGAGTCTCCAGAATGTCAGAATCAAAGTAAGCATTAATAGGGAAATTACACAGATGATTGGGGAAGACACCAGGTCCTTAGAAACAGTATTTTAGATGTCCCCAAACAAGAGCACTTTAAGTAAACCTTCAAAATGTTCCAGAACTAAAGAAACAGATGGAAAGAAATAAAAATATGAACACTCTTGATAACAGTTAAGGTAAATGGAATCGTTCTTGGCTACAACAGTGAACTACATCTGATGGGAGAGAAAAATAAAACAGCAGATGAGTTTGCCTATCACTTCAATATTTTAATATTGAAGGTAGTTATAAACAATGTGATCTTGTTTCCATGATTTTAGGTGTGAAATATAATGTGTGTTCACTTTCATTTTCTATTGCACATATATACAACTAATGATTATTTTTTTTTAAATCTAAAAATTATAACTCATGAAATTGATCACATGGTTGGGACTCATCAACTTTTGGCAACAAAACAGAAACAAATTCGTTAGAAATTAGTTTTAATTGGGATTATTATAGGAACTCTGTAGGATTTTATTACCTTACACATTAGGAGACTATTACTCTAGCTTGTAGCTTTAATTATGTTTATCTATAGACTGGTTGCCAATGACTCTGGCCCATGAGACATATATAAAATCTGCCGGGACCTCTCTTCCTCTCTCTTCTTGTGTGTTTTGTTTTGGAGCTAAAACAGCCATATTGGAAGTAGGAGGAAAAAGATAATACCATTTTTGACTCAGTCTTGACATTGTTAACCTACTGAGCAAGCAACTTTTTATTTCCAGATTTTTTACCATATAGTATTTGCTGTCTAAATTACTATTGGTTAGGTATTTTATTATTTGTAGCCAAAAACATTCTCAAATATAATAAAACCTTGAATTATTTTCTGTTTTTTTTTTTTTTTTTTTTCCTTTCCCTTCTGGCTTACTGTTGTTGTTTTCATTGTGGTGACTTAGCTTTTTCAACTAGCTCGTACTTGAATCCCTTTCTTGGGCAAGATGAGCTTTGGTGGGAGACAGTCAACTTTAAACCTTAAAACTAAAATTCCAGAAACTCACACAGCCTTATTTGAAACAGGGCTTGGACAAGTATTCCAGGTTATCTCAATTGGATGCACCAATGCAAATTTACATAAGAAATAAATGATACAGAGAGACATGAAAATTGGATTATTCTCTGATAAAGAAAGTGGTTATAGCAAATTTTTGTTTCTAGAATATCCATGGCACCAATAGCTGGGACATTCCATGCTCTCATTATTGCAAAGACAAAGTAGTTTTCTTACCAGCACAGTTTTACAGCTCCATTTGGGGCATTGTTTGAAAATTCACAGCACTGAGCAAGATGGTCTTGGTCTCTTGATAATTTACAGAGCTACTCAATAACCTTTTAAATAATTTTTTTTTTTCTTTTCTGCTTAATTAGTCATGGTTGGTTTCTCTTGCTTGGAACTAAGAGCTTTGATACATTTTCTGTTTCCTAGGCCGGAAGAATAGAGGTCAGCAGAGAGACTGGCTGGCCAGTAGAGTATTTTATTTCACTTACATTGTTTGAGCACGCAATCACCTTTTACAAATGCGTGAACATGTTAAATGAACTGACAGGAGAAAGGGAGAGGAGAAAAACATATTTCGAATTAAAAATTATGACATTCATGGGCTTTAAGAGTCTATATAAAAACTATCGGTAATGCTTCAAGGTAACTTTTGAGTTATGAATTTACGTTCTTTTCTCTATTTCCCCATTCATACCTTTCATTCAAGTAAGTAGCCAGCCTCTATGTCTACTTGTGTCAAGGAAAATTTGGGTTTGAAAAAAACTGGTTTAAATTCCACCTAGATTTTCAGCTTCTAGACATGGGGACATTTTGATGACATTCTATTAAATGCCCTTGAGGGAGAGGAGGTAGAAAATGCCTCATGAAAGAGAGAAAATAAAATGGATTTATTTTCCTCATACTGAAAAGGATTCCCTTCACAAAGGGTAGAAAGAAGAGGAACTACTGTAGAGATCCCTTCAGGGTTGGAGCAGGGCCTCTGCTCCCTGTCAGGATGTGGGAAGGAATTAAACTTTAAGGAGAAAATTTGAAAGATCCCCGACTTGCCAAGGATTCTTACCTTCCCAGTATGGTGCATAGAATCTTCAGTCAAGAAGAAGGGTGGATCCAGAGGGACATAGGGAATGAACTTCATTTTCTAGCAGTGATCATTTGAAAGGTGGCCAATGACCAGAAAGGCCACCCTATGTCACTGTGCTACCTAAGGCTCTCACACCTTTTACTACCCTCATGAAGTTTATGAGATACAATTTAGGCTATCTTGTCAAGAAGTGGGCAAGAAGTTAGCATTAAGTACACTCATGGAAAATAAATAAGTGCATGGTAATAATTTATTAGGGTTGCCCTTATAAGGTACCCTAGATAGAGTGCCTTAAACAATCATATTTTTTTTTTTAAGATCTAGAGGATGGAAGTCTGAGTCAGGGTGTCAGTAGAAGTGGTTTCTACTGCAGACTCTCTTGTTGGCTTTGCATTTCCATCTTCTCCTTGAGTCTTTACGTGGTCTTTCTCTATGTGTGTCTGTGTCCTAATCTCCACTTTTTAACAAGGACACTAATCATACTGGATTAGTGCTCACTCATATGACCTCATTTAACTTTGATTAACCTCATCAAAGACCCTATGTCTACAGTCACCTTCTGATAAACTGAGGGTTAGGACATCAACAAATAACTTTTAAAAAGACACGATTCCGCTCATGACAACTACCTTTTGCCCAGCTAAGTTTGAGACTGTGTGAAATAGATTTCCCAGTATGATGATGTTACTAATAGATGATGTAACTAGTAATACAAATAATAGGCAATTATTTCTTACTGCCTATGAGGTATTAGGCACTTCCTAAACATTTTAAGAGATGAAACATTTAACCTTTAAGATAGCCTAATTTAAAAGACATTATTGCTATTCTTATTTTATTAATGAAGACGCTGAGGCATAAAACATTTCAGTTATATTAATAAATAGTATATCATGCTACTTTTCAGTAATAAAAATAAAAGAATAATTATTGTGCATTGCAAATACGGCATAATTGATACAATGGTTGCACCTGGACAGGATATTCTGCTTACCATGTCCTTCTCCGTTTTGTCCTCATTTCATGGATGCTCTGCCCTGTCATTTTACATGGGCAGTCATTAGAAATGTCTAAATTGACTGACCAGGGACTAGAGTGAAATAAAACCTTTGGAATGATCTTCATTTTAATTCTGGGGAACAGATATTGGTTCTCTGATATATATGTTCTAGGTAAAATCAACAAAATGCCAAGAATCTACAGTCTTATTTTTTTATTTAATGGGCCTAGATTTGGTTCTGTAGCAAAACTAATCTCAAATATAAATCAATAAGGATGTAAACTTCTTTTCATAGTGCTGTCTGAAGTCTCATTTGTTGGCCTTAGGATCAATGGTCAGTGCTTTATTGTCCTGACTTTCTTTCTTTCTTTCTTTCTTTCTTTCTTTCTTTCTTTCTTTCTTTCTTTCTTTCTTTCTTTCTTTCTTTCTTTTTTCCTTTCTTTCTTTTTGTTGGTTTATTGGTTGGTTTTTCTTGTACTCTTCCTATTTTGAGTTACTTTGTTTGAAACCATGTCAATCAGGGTATATACAGTACTGATTCAGGATTCGTTTTCCTTCTCTGGTTACTTAAGACCAAAGCTCTGTCTTGTTCTCCGGCTGCTGTGGAGGAAAGGCTGGACTGTGGCAGATAAATTTAAAATTTAGAACAAACCAAAGAATGAAATGCAGTAGTGAATCATCCTGACCAGAGAGATAAACTAAGGATGCATTGCTTTATGGCAGGTCCTCCACCTGCAAAATCAAAAAGCAATCAAACTTTTCTGTCAAATTAGTTGCTGTGTGATAACACTGTAAGTTATAAAGAAACTGCACACAGTATTTATTGTTACTAGTAATGATTATTATTATACTTCTTTCATTATAATTAACCGTAGCAGATACAAGAGTCACTGGATAAAAACAGACCCCAAAAAACCATTTTCTCAAGATTATTACACAAAAACATTTAACAAAAAACATTATAGCAACTCAGTTCAATTCTGTCTACACAGCAGAACTCTTTGGAGGCTTCTAAGTGATAATATCTAGCTCTACAAAAATTAATTCATTCAGTACCCCTAGAGGTGAAGACCCAGTATTAGTAGTTTCTGAAAGTTTTCTAAGTAATTCTTTTTCTCTCTTTTTAAAAATTATTTATTTAATTTTATTTCTTCTTCTTCTTCTCCTTCTTCCTCTTCCTCCTCTTCCTCTTCCTCCTTCTTCTTCTTCTTCTTCTTCTTCTTCTTCTTCTTCTTCTTCTTCTTCTTCTATTTGTCCAGAGAGAACACAGAATGAGAAAGAGAGAGAGAGAGAGAGAGAGAGAGAGAGAGAGAGAGAAAGCAAGCCACCAGGTTAGGGATTTGAATGGCAGTTGGCCACGTGGGAGTCCAGTGCCTTAACCATCATGCCACCTGCTGGTCCCCTAGGTGATTCTATAATATAAGTCTAGGCTTGAGAACCAATAAGCTATAAAAAGAGGCATTGGCACTTGTCAGCTACCAGTTGCATGTAAGTAAAACTCCTGAATAATGTTGGATTAAATAGAACAGAAGTGAATTTCTCACACAAGAATTTTCGAAGTAAACAATGCAGGGCTGGTGTGGTTGTTCTGTGCTATTATCAGTGCACAAGAAATAGATCGTTCTTTTTCCACACATGAATTTTTTTCACTAGGCCACTTTATAGCAATATTTATTATTTTTGTACTTGACCAACATTTACTGGGTGACTATCCTATGGCAGAAACTGTTTTAGTTTTTTTGATTGTTTGTTTGTTTTTACATTTTAGGTGGAGTGGTCACATAATACCTAGTTGAGAAAATGGTGTCTGAATGAAAAACTAAAGAAAGCCAAGCAGTAAACCATTGTAGAGAAAATGGAGTTAGGATGGTATAGTTTGGCTCCCTCACTTCCTTACCATATTTGAAGGCCACAGAGAAACAACTTATGTTATTAGTGGTAGCATGCTTGTGTGCTTGTTATGTAGTGAAGACTTTGCTGTTTGATGTTATTACATGTAATGCACATGTGAAAAAGCCTGGTTTTGGCAATGAGTCACTATTGTTGCAGCCCTTTTAAGAGAAAAAGATCACCTGCTCAGCCAGCTAACTAGCCCAGCCCTGGTGGCCTTGACTTAGCTCAGCTCAGCTTTGCACACTATGAGCTCCAAAAGGGAAGAAGCACTTGAGGGCACTACTAGGAGCTCTGTGAGCTCCCCCTGAACTCAGCCAATAAACAACATGACAATAGTGCCGCATGTCTTTTTCCAGTTTCTGGTGTCTCAGTTTGACCAACCCTTCAGAGGAGAAAGAATATCACAAAATAGCATTACACAAAAATGTTTCAAGCAGAGAAAAGAAGTGCAGAAGTCCCTAAGGTAGGAAAAGGCCTGGTGTATTTGAGACAAAACAAAGATGCCAGTGTAGGTAGACTGAATGAGCATAGTTAAACAAAAGGACATGAGAAAGAGGGGATGGGAGATGTGTTGAGTAGGCCTTAAAGAGTATTATAAAACTATATTTATTCCCTGAACATAGGAGGTGAGGGGTGTTAAGCAGATGAGTGACGTGATCTGATTTATGCTTGTTTTATCAGGATCATTTTTGACTTCTGTATGAGAGAATACATCAATGAATGGACCACATGAAAGTAGGGAGAGCAGTCAGAAGCTATTCTAGTTATTGGGATGAGAGATAATGATGGTTTGGACCAGGCTGATAGTTGTAAAGGTGATGAGAAGTGTACTGGTTACAGATTTAGAGACAGAGATAATGCTAGTTGTTAACCTAATGAATGAGGAATCAGAGCAAAATAGAGGAATTAGGATGGCTCCAAAGATTTTGTGCTGAAAAATTGAAGACTGGAGATGTCACTTACTGAGATTCAAGAGGAGGTTTGAGTTAAAACCAAGAGTTAATGGGCTATCCTGTTGTGTGATGATTAAGGTGGCTAGACCCCATGTGACTGATTATGCAGTTTGAGTCCCAGACCCAGTGGCCTTAAAAATACACTGGGCACATATGTGTTTGTGTATGTGTGTGTGTGTGTGTGTGTGTGCTTAAAATGGAAGAGAAGGAATTATGACATGACCATTTTTCCTGGAGGATGTTTCCTCAATTTCTTTCTTTGGGGAGCACATGTGCTCTCTAGCAAATCCAAGAGTTCATTTTGGACACATCAAGTTAAAATGCCTATTAGATATGTGTGTTAGTTATCAATTTCCTGCCTCTCCACTACCATATATGCTCTGTGATTTACAATGGAACTCCTCAAAGCATTTCTCCTTTAAAGTGAGCACTACATCAAGATTTTGCAGTAGAATTCACTGGAGGACTCTGTAGTAATGGAAAGCTTTCCTGCCATTTCTGGCAGCAGCTAGCACTAGAAGTATAGGTATGAGAAATTGCTTCAGCTCTGGGCTCAGGGCATGGTCCTTCTGTGGCTTTGCATCTTTAACATGGTGATAACCTTGCAGCCCTCTTGACATGGAAACCAAAGTCCTCACATTCTGAATGCCTCCCTCTTCTCTCATTCCCCGTTTCTGCCCCAAGTTCTACCAGCTTATCATTTGTTCTCACTTGCACTCCAGATAGTCCGTTGTTTATCCAATGCTATGATTTTGGTATGATTTGTTCCACAAAAGTTCACATATTCGAAGCTTCCTCCCTAATGTGGTGAAGTCAAGAGGTGTTGGGACCTTTAGGAGATGGGTCCTACTGGAGAGTGTTTGGGTCATAGGGACATGACTGTCATGAGTAAATTTGGGCCATCTTCTGAGAAGAATGCAGTTCTCACTTTTTCAGCAACGGGTTAATTCCCTCTAGAGTGTATTGTTACAAAAGTAAAATAGTTGCCTGGAAGTCTCCCTCTCTCTCGTTCTTTCTCCATTTTGCATGCACCTCATCACCTTTCTACTTCTTTCTACCTTGCTGGCTAAATGCCAGCCCATGCCTTTGGATATTTTAGCCATCAGAATTATAGCCAAATAAATCTATTCTTATTAAATTACACAGCCCAAGATGTTTTTATTTAGTGACACAGTAATGGACTAAAACATCTAGCAACTCCATATTACCCTGGTCATCTCTGTTATCCAATAGACTGAATCACATTTTCTCCAGTAAGTTCTGAGCCCATCCTAAGTTCTCTCTTCCTTCAATGTTCTCCTCAGTTCCAGAATATCATGTTTTATAGTTTCTCTTTTTATAATAGTTAATAATTCTTTATTTTAAAGTTCCTTGTTGAACCTAATATATGGTTTCTATCTCTGGTTAGAGATGGACTGATATAACCTCTAAAGGCAGATTTATATAAGCAGTTGGTTATGTAATTTTGGAGTTCACAGAAAAGATACATATTTGAAAACCATTCATCTTTGGTTTTATTTATTTTTATTTATTTATTGTTAGAGAGAGATTTTTGCTGTAGGGCACATGCACTTGCCAGAGAGACAGAGAGACAGAAAGCGAGAAACCACGCCCTAGGGGGGATGACCATGCCACAATCCTTCTCCCTCCATTTTCCTCCTGAGATTTTGGGCACACACACACACATGCATCCAGGGTGAGTTTACACCTCTAGGTCCAGGAATTGAACCTCTGTCAACTACGTGGGACTCCAGCGATGTAAACATTATGCCATCTGCTGGTCACATGTTTTATATTTTTAAGTATTTTTATATTGGGATACATATTTGAAACCACATACTATAGAAAAAGCCATATGACTGAATTACTTCTTTCTTTTTTGTTTGTTAGAGAGATTTTTGCTATAGGGTGTGTGTGCATGCTGCAGAGACAGAGAGAGAAAGAGAGCAAGAAATCACCCCTGGCCAGATGGCCACAGCACAATCCTTTCTCTTCTATTCTCCTCTTGGATTTTTGAGCACTCATGCACACACGCCTGACATGAATTTTAAGCTGCCAAGTCCAGGACTCGAACCATGGTTAATTATGTGGGAGTTCAGTGATGTAACCATTATGCTATCTACTGTCCTGGCAATTAAATTATTTCTTAAAGGAAATGAATCTAGAGATCAAAGAGAATTTAGAGGAAGAGGAAATAAGGAGAACATAGAAAAAAGACTGAGAAAGACTACTAGGAGACAGACAACCAAAATGAAAATTTACTAGAGATATTCATAAGCACATATAAGCAGATAGAAGGAAGAATCAATGAAATTGAAGATAGGACAATTGAAATGATCAAGTCTAAAGTACAGAAAGAAAAAAACATTGAAGAAAAGTGAACAGACACTGTTGGTTCAACATAAAATGAATCAGCGTGTACATTGTGGGAGTGTGAGGAGAAGGGAGAGGAAAAAGGAAAGAGAATATGTGAAAAAAGTAGTAGCCAAAACTTCCCAAATTTAATGAAAGACATGAATATAAATATCCAAGAAATTCTAAGAACCACAAACTAGATAATTCAATGAGACTTACACTGAAGCATATCTTAATATAACTTTTAAAAACCAAAGTCAAAGAGAAAATTTAAAAAACCATATGGGGGAAGGTACTGGCACATATAAGTAATCAACAAGATAATCAGCAGATTCTCATCAGAATCTTTGGAGGTCAGAAGGCAATAGTTTTATATATTTAAAGTGGTTGTTTCTATCAACCAAGAATCCTCTGTCTATCAAAACTGTCCTTCAGAATTGAAGAAGGAATTAAGACTTCTCCAGATAAACAAATGCTGAGGTAGTTTGTTACCACAAGACCTACTCTGTATAAAATGCTAAATGGCATCTTCCATTCTGAAATGAAAGGAGTTGAGAGGAACTCAAATTGTTCTAGGAAAAGGAAGAAAAAAAAGAAAACTCTAATAGAAGCATTTATTGATCCATAGAAAATTCTGTAAGATATTACTGGGTTGTTGGAAAAGTCATGGTATTTTTCTATGCAAATGACTTTTCAGACAATCCAGTATTACTGCAACTTTGACTTATAACTCCACTTTTTGTTTTCTAGGTCATTTAAGAAACTAATGAGTTAAAAATAATGATTAGTCTATGTTTCTGGAAGTGCAATGCATAAAGATATAATTTTGTGACATTAATAGGTGAAAAGGGCTTAGAAACAAAGTTGTATAGAAGTAGAGTTTCTGTTTGTTACCTAAATTTAACTTTTATAAATTCAAATCAGAATGTTACAACTTTAGAATGCTAAATATAATCTCCATGGTAACTATAAAGACAGAAAGTAGAATGGTAGTTTCCAGAGGATAGTGGAGGGGAAATGAGAGCTACAGTTTAATGAGTAAAGAGTTTACATTTTGCAAATTGAAGAAAGTTCCCAAGATGGGTAGTGCTAATGGTTGTACATAGTGTGAATTTACTTAATGCCATTGAAATGTACACCTAGGAATGGTTAAAGTACTAAGTCTACTAAATCTTACATTGCGTATATTTTGTTACAATTTTTAAAAATAAATGATTTTATGAAGAATTGTGAATTTAATGTGAAAACATTCATATGGTTTTGTGTCTCTCTAGTCCATGTTAGTTGTGTAGGTATGAGTACAGAGCTAGTGAAGAGGTGAGTTTCTCATGGTTAAAAGATAACAAGGAAATGTGAAAGGGGGACCAAGGAATTAAAAGTATATAAAAAGGGACCAGCAGTTAGCGTAATGGCTATGTTGCTGGACTCCCACGTAGTCGACCGTGGTTCGAGTCCCGGACCCGGTGGCTTAAACTCATGCCGGGCGTATGTGCGTGCGTGCCCAAGATCCCGAGAGGAGAATGGAGGAGAAGGGATTGCGGCGTGGCCATCCCCCCTGGGTGGTGATTTCTCGCTTTCTGTCTCTCTGTCTCTCTCTGTCTGTCTGGCGAGCGCACGCGCCCTATAGCAAAAACCTCTCAAAAAAATAGTATATAAAGAAATGAATTTAATGATTGATTGTGGGAAGCAAGCTTGTTGCTAAAACTCTAGCCATTATGACCAGGTTGGTAAAAGGAGGAAGCAGAAACAAAACAAAACAAAACAAAACAAAACAAAACAAAAACACGGACGCCAAGTCTAAATAGTCATCTCCTTTAAAAAGCCTTCTTGGAAGTCCCAAACGCCTTCTAATGGCCAGACTTAGCCATGTGGCTATCCACAGCTTTAAGAGATTCTGGAAAACCTAATCTTTTATTTTAAGAGGAACACACCCTGCCAAAAACCATGCTATTTACTAGGAAGGAAGGAGAAAACATATTTAGAAGGCAAGTAGCATCCTTTGTCACACTACGAAATATTAGAGAATTTCAAAAAGTTTGTGAACAAATAGAATTAAGGTAGAAGATTATTTTGGTGCAAAAAAATTTTAAACCTATGTATAGTTTAATCGTAATATGCATTTTCTATGAACTTTTGGAAAACCCCTCATAATGTCTTGCCTGATGAGTAAGTAGCGAAAGATATTCTTTTGAAATCAGAGCTGCACACAAAGCCTTTTAGGCAAAACTGTGAGTTAGGGAACAGAATGTTTTATTGCCTCATGCATCTTTCTCTCCTCACCTTCTTCTCCCTCAGGTGCACTTATCCCTCAACTGATAAGACTCTTCCTGTCCTTTCATTCCTTCACTTACCGAAAGTTCTCTCAGAAAAGAATCTGATCAACCCTATTTCATTATGGTTTAAATGACTAATGAGGGTTAAAGGCATTCATTTGAATAGCATCAACATTTTTAAAGGGATAAAATCTGCCTCTACAAGGTATAGATCTCTCAAAGTTTCCTAGCTTAGAGAGTAAACATAGTTTAAGTGTGATGGGGACCTTCCTGGCACCTCGCTAACAACGCCATCTTGACCATCTCCTGTCTGAAATGCTTCTAAAGGTATCACTGAGAAGAGCTACATGGTCCAAACTTCCAGACTGTCAATATGGCAACAGCTATTAAATTCAGTCTGAGACCAAATAAAACAGAATATTTTGCAATTGGATTGAATAAAGGTTAATAACATAAAACATGCAGAAATCACGATCAGAAAACCATGGGACTCACTCTTTTCACAACTCAATCAGTAAATGCTAGGAAGTTGAGTTAACCTCACGGCATCCAGTAGAATTGGCCCAGGATAGGTTTTTGCTTGCAACAGAAGTACATTTTCTTCTGTGCTTATTAAAGAGCCAAATAGAATTGACTGATGATTTGCCACATGCCACCGAGAGGTATCTTAGTTAGTGCATCTGATGGACTACAGAATAGGAATGCTACTTAACATGAATTTTATTGTGTCTCAGCACCTGCTCCAGCCAACAGTCATTACTATCCAGGGGAGGCTGTGCTCAGATTATCATCATTCCTGTATCTTTGCATTTGTATTCTGCTGACTACTATGCAAGGTAAAATTGATAAATGGAGGGACTGATTGTGAGTGGCAGAAACCCATGGCTGCAAATCCTCTGCAAGCAGGGAATATTAGGAAAGTCGGGGGAGGGGAGGGTGTTGTTGATTTAATTGAAATCTGTTTAGATACATCAGCCGTTCTCTCCTTCTTTTCCTCAACATCCTTCCCTCCTTCCCCATCTTTATATGTCTTTCTTCCCCATTAATTTTTGTCAAGACATTTTATTTTAATAAGAGACAGGGAAAAGACGTAACAAAATAACCAGGACAAAGACCATGAGGACAAAAATCCAAAACAAATCTTATTCTCTGATCAGTACAATAAATGCAGGAATTGTACAAATCTGTGTAATAAGGGCCAGGGCTAATATTGACTTAGGTTATCCAGACAGTCACTAAAATATTGAAACGTCTCCTTACCAAACAGCATCCAACAGCTGACTCAGCCCCTCTGAATATATCCTTGACTGTAAACCCTTTGTTGTATCCACAGGAGCCCAGAGACCATTATCTAGAAATGACAGTTTATCTAAAACGAAAGTTTCAGACCTTGGCTTGGGAGAGACCAGCAGGAGCAGTTCCTAGTGTCTAACCTGATCATTCTGAGCCCACGTCAAAGTACTTGTTAGCTGCTCAAATGTCCTCCAAAGACGCAAACAGGAAAGGTGCCCTGGGGTAGATAAAATAAAATGAATTGTTTCTGTTCAATTTATTGGCTTTTTGTTCTTAGGTGCAAAACCAGGCACCTTGTCTTCTTGGGCCATTGGTGAGGAGTTGAATCTGAATATTTTTGCTTATGAGAATGTCTGTTTTTAGGTAGCGATTTCAATCCCATTGAGGTAGACGCGCAAAAGTAAAAGAATATGCTCAGTCCATGGGTCAGGGAACCCCTACGGGTCTAGGTGATGATACAATTCATTTTATCTGGTCCATTGAAACCCTTATAACCTTGGCTTATTAATATGTAAAGTGGATTATTATTGCTTCTCATTATTTGCAGGCGTCCTCTTGTTGGGGCTCCCAGAAGGATTTGCATTTTACCTTTCGGATATGTTTTCCCTCTAAAATTCAGTAGACATAAAAATGTTTTATCTCTTTAGCAGGATTCATGTCTTTTCAATCATAGTTAACAATGGTATTCTCTGACAGACTGCATCCTCTGCCACATTATTATGAGCATTTCTTTGAACTGCCATTCGTACGTGGTGTGCGATTGGGTCTGTACAGATTAAAATAGCACCGAGAGAGCCAATTTAAAGCTTGGGATGAGTGAACCTGAGTGCTGAGACGTTCTGGAAAGTGCACACCTCATAAATCCCGTGGTTAAGCGTGCAGTGCTTGTGCTGGAACTTGCGGCTCAGGCCCTTCACCCTTATTAGTGCAAAGGTAAATTGTAAGGGCTCCTGCATGGCTCCAAGGGGAAAAGAAGTGGAGAGAAAATGGAAAAGACTTTCTTAAATCAGGTGGCTGCTCCCCTTGGCACCCTGAGATCCAAACACGCCAGCTGGAAAGGCCAGTATCTTTGCTAATTTTAGCCTACGCTGGTTATATGCATGCTCTTATTTAAAAGGAAAGCAGGCTTTTGCCAGTAGCTGCAAAATGGAATCAAAGGTAGAAAATTACCCTATAAACAGTTCATTGATAAGATATGGTAAATGGTGGGAAATTGCTGAAGATTAGACTCATAATGGCATGTCTAGCGATTAAACATCCATTTACTTCAGAAATTTACATTCTTAAATAACAAATGTGTTAACCTGATATGATCATCTGTTAGAGCAGTGCTTTTCAGCTTTGTTAGAATCTTTGAGAGAACTTCAAAAAATATTAATGTTTTCATCTTACCCAGAGAGAGTCTGAGTTATTTGGTCTGGGGAATAGTCTGTGCAGCAGTTTTTAAATCTCTCTGGGGAATTTTAATATGTAGTACAGGTTGAGGACCACTTACTGAGAACTAGTTTAAACCATTTGGTTCAGGGTAAGACACCTTACTGTTGCAAATGCCTCTTTATTTTAAAATTATTTTAATTTTGTTTTTTGTTATTATAATTTTTAATTCATGAGAGAGAGAGAGAAAGCCACCGGGTCTGGGACATAAACTGCAGTCATTCACGAGGGAATCCAGCGCCTTAACTCCCACAGTACCTGCTGGCCCCAACATAAATGCTTTATAGAAAGTAAGGAATCGCCTATTTATAGCTGTATATTTTTAACATACAAATGTTTTTCAAACTGTAAGTGACTCAGAATATAGTTTAAAACATTTAGGGCTTTGAATTAAGATAATAATTTTTTAATAGCATCTATCTAGAAATATGGTTGAATAGCTTAATTTAAAACAAGAGTGCATAAGGTTTATAGAAATCCAGAACTGTAAATAACTTGGTTTTTATAGAATCTCTAAAAAAGGGAAACTCTGGAGCTCACATAGAGAATGGTTTTAATGAGAAATATTTCCCTTGGATACTTAACAAGAACAACAGTATTTTTATATGACGAAGTATTATTTGTTTCCCATTGGAAAATAGACAATAATCTTTAGACAGAATATAATAGCAGCTGAATGCGGATGAAAATTTGCCTGATTTGATTACAGTTAATTAAGAACACCAGTGTTTCTGAGCGTGAAACTTTCTGTATATTAGAGACAGGGGACATCATTCTGACACTTCAAACAATTTGTGATTTGAATGAAGTCCACTGAAATTTTGAGGTCAGGGAGAGGCTTTGATGCCATTATTTATCATTGCTTGGCTATGTACCAACATACGGAACAAATTCACTTCATTTAGTGACCTAAAATCCTATTGGTGGGACCTTTTTAAAGTGTCCATTGAAAGGACTGTAGGACATTGTTTTCCCTTCCTTCAGAAGCAAAGCACTATTTTCACCTTTCTGCTAAATATGAATTGGAATAAATGTGAATGTTTTAATTGATTATATATGTTCCTATAACACAGTAAAGTTTCATGGCTAGGCATTCTTGTGGGCTTTCATCTGCTAGGGATCTATGTCTATTATGACAGTTTTGAAGAAAAAAGCATTAAGAGAAAACTATATAACAAGTTACATCAAAGAGTGGCCTGGTGGTTGATGGACAGCACTCTTTCCATGTTGCCAGCAAACGTGTTTTAGAGTGTGGTTCAAGTCCTGGACCCAATGGCTTGAAAGACATGCTGGACATGTGTGCATAAGTTCCCAAAATCCTGGGAGGAGGAGGAATTGTGGCATGATCACTCCCATAGGGGGTGGTTTCTCACTTTTCCCCTCTCTCTCTCCAGTGAGCACATGAGCCCGTAGGGGAAAAACAAAGTTGAGTTCTGAGAGTGCAAAGATCTGATACAAGAGTTTTTAAAATTAATTTCTTTTTAGAAAAAAATTGTATATTTATTTAATTCCATTTGTTATTATTAGTTTTTAAATTTGACAAGAGAGAGAGAGAACAAGAAAGGGAGAAAGCAAGTCTTCATGTCCAGGACTTGAACTACAGTAGTCTATATGGGAATCCAGTGTCTTTAACCATCACAACACCTGCTGGCCCCTAATTAATGATTAATTTTTAAACTACATTTAATCATTGTATGATTTTATAGCAAATGATATTTGTCCTTAAACCATAAATGCATTATATGTCAAGCAGGTCAAAGTATTACCAAACACAAGAACTTTCTATTCTTATGACTGTTAAATGTTATTTTTTTTTTCCTGAGTCCTTCCTTCACACTCCCAACTGTCCACTCTCTCCTAGACAGTTTCTGATAACTGCACTGCTGTCTCTACTACTGCATTTTCCAATCTTTCATTTTTTGCCATAAAGTGCAGACATTTGGTATATATTGAGCAGGGATATAAAAAGTCCATCTTTCATAGTCTGATGCACTTCACTTAGCTTTACATCTTCTATAATATATTCATCCACTTTGAATCAAATGACAGGTTCTCATTGTGTTTTTATGGCTGAGTAGTATTCCATAGTGCATATGTGCCACATTTTCTCAATTCAGTCATTTGTTCTTGGGCATTTAGGTTAATTTCATGTCTTAGCAATTGTGAATGCTGCAATAAACATGGATGTGCAAGTGTCTTTCAATTGAGTGTTCTCCTATCCTGAGGGTAAATACCCTGGAGTGGAATTGCTGGGTTATATGATACTTCTATCTGTAGGTCTTTGAGAAACTTCCTTATTGTCCTCCATAGTGGCTGTACTAATTTACATTCCCATCAACAGTATAGGAGAATTTATTTTCACCACAGTTTCATCCTCACTTGTTTTTCTTTTTCTTTCTTTCTTTCTTTTTTTGGAGAGGTTTTTGCTACACAGGGCATGTGCATTTGCCAGAAAGACAGAGAGAGACAGAGAGACAGAAAATGAGAAATTACCCCCCAGGGGGAAGGGCCACTCTGCAATCCCTTCTCCTCCATTCTCCTCTCGGGATCTTGTGCATGCACACACATGCACCCGGCATTAGTTTAAACCATTGGGTCCAGGACTTGAACCACGGTCGACCACGTGGGAGTCCAGCAACATAGCCATTACGCCAACTTCTGGCCCCTCTTTTTTTTCTTTTGACATAACCTTTCTGAATGGGACTAAATGGTATCTTATTTAGTTTTGATTTGCATTTCTCTTATGATAAAAAGTGTTGAACATTTTTCATATGTTTTTTGGCCATTTGTATGTTCTTTGGAACAAGATGATTTTTTATTCATGGGTAATTGTGGACTAAACTTTACAAGAGTCTCAGTATAAGGTGTTGCAAAATATTTTTGTAGAGCTAATGTTATGGTTTTCAAAGTGAATCTCTAAGGCTAGCATTTGGATTTCAGTGTTTTTCTTTCTCTTTTTTTTTTTTTTTGTGCATAAAAATACCTTGTAGTCTATTTAATCAGCTTGTAAGTTGTAAAGAAATCCAAGACCTTGAAAATCATTCTGTCATTTTTCTTGGTCTTGGTTCTAGGCTAGTAGTACCCAAACCTCCTTCATTATAGGTGCCCAGAAAAGATTATTTTGAAGAAAGGAAGGAGTAAGCCACAATTTACAGAAATAAGGAGGATAAAGTTGTGATTATCAACAGGGGACTTTCGCCAATCTATAATCATTTCTTTTTCTTATGCAATGAGATCCATCATTCACTCTTCTAAACTGAGACATAAGAAGTACTGTCTCTGCATCCCTGGTTTGCAAACATTATGAACACTAATTTCTTAGTAATTTTCTTCCTTGAATCTGATGTGAGGATTTTGAATTAAATTCTTTCTTTAGGGTCATAAAGTATTATAAGTTGGGTCCAGAAAAAGCATGAGATACAATTTGAACAATGTAGTACACTAGCACTTAATAAATGATAGCTACTATTTTCATATGTAATATTATGGTTATGGTAGCTTATTCATTTCTTATTTTACAACTGACTAAACTGAAGTCCCATAAATTGAGGAATTTACCTAAAATAAAATTAGGAGGTGTCCTCAAACACGGGATCAATTTCTCTTGAAGGTTCATGTAAGGCTTTTAAAAATATCTCCCATCAAACTCTTGCTTACCCACATGCTAGCTTGTGGAGACACGATATTAAAATGTGCACCAGATCCTATTTTGTTTTATTCATTCCAGGCACATAAGTCTGTATTTTCTAATATTTCTCAATTGGGGTGCCAACGTCTGAATGTTTCTTTCCAGAATTCATATGTTGAAATCCTAACCGCCAAGGTGATGCTATTCATTAGTGAGGTCTTAAACTCTGACTTGGGACAAATTTCTTTTGAGCTCTTTGCCTCAGTTTCCTCAGCATGAAATAGAAATATATTGGTTCCCTCTTTATTACTCAGGGCTGTCAAAAAGATAAATGAGTTGATAATTACTAGTAAAGTAGTCTGTGAGCATAGAGCATTATGTTATTATTCTGTTAGTCTCATAAGAATAGTAAAAGGGGTCCCTGTACTGTAGATCTGGGAAACGTTATGAAAGAAAGATTTATGATTTGTTCAGTGATTTGTTTTGCTTTGTAGGATTGGAATAATTCCTTTAGGTTACATAGATAATCTACTTATCTTAAAACATGAAGGCATCTTAACACGTCCACATGAATATTTAAAATGCTTTAGAGCACTGATATTAAGAATGTTACATGCAATAAAGTGACTGATATAAAGGTAAGCTTGGGTGGGTTTTCATGTAGTTTTTTTATTATAGTACAAATATGCAGTTGGTTGAATAGTTGATGAAGAATAGTTATAATACTAAGCGGCTCAGCAAATCTTATTAAAAAATAATAGGAATAGAGTAGTGGTTTCTCATACCAGAGGACCAAAGACTTAAGAAATTTAATTTCTAATAAGTTAATTTCTTATAAGGCACATGTTATATTTTAAAGCTGTATTAATATTTAACCATAATTAGTCTTTAAACTTAGGTGATTATTGTAATGTGCTCTTGGTGATCTTCTTGAGCCATTTCTTAACTACAGAAGATATATTTATTTTTAACATTGAGACAGTATTAAAGTGTCCTCAAATATATTTAATCTATAATATATTAGGGACTAAAAATGGAGCAATAGGATTAATCTCTTGACTTATACACCCACCTGATTTGTAGAAGAGCTAATTTCTTTAAATTATCTTTCAAATGATTTTGATACCAATAAAGTGATCAGTGAATGCTCCATTGACCTATGTTTTTGGTGACCTTATGGAACTGGCTTTTATTCTTTTTTATCATTGGCTCACTGCGTGATACATGCCTGTTGATTTCCAAAGCAAGAGTCAGACTACTAATGAGTCTTAGAGGTGCCACCTATTCTGACACTTATGCTTTCAAACATACTCTTCGGTTAATAATGCACCACGCTCAGGCCCAGCTGTAGTGATACACTGCTAAGTTGCCATGCTCTGCAGAATGGAACAACATGGGACGCCTGGGTTTGATACCTGGCCCAACCTACAGGCTGGGTATGAAGGTACATGCCTGTAATTTCAGTGACTCAGAAGTGGAGACAGGGGGATCATAACATAATCGGACCCTGGCTTAAAAATATATATGCACAGGGAACCAGCAGTTAGCGTAATGGCTATGTCACTGGATTCCCACGTAGTCGACCGCGGTTCGCGTCCCGGACCCAGTGGCTTAAAACTCACGCCAGGCGCGTGTGCGTGCGTGCCCAAGATCCCGAGAGGAGAATGGAGGAGAAGGGGTTGCGGCGTGACCATCCCCCCTGGGGGGTGATTTCTCTCTTTCTGTCTCTATGTCTCTCTCTCTGTCTGTCTGGTGAGCGCACGCGCCCTATAGCAAAAACCTCTCCAAAAAAAAAAATATATATATGCACATATATGCAATCCTCAGGTACACCAATGGTCTTGTGCCTGATGAAGTCTTAGCATAAACAATGTTGCTCAGAATCTCTAACTGGCAAGAGTTATATTACAGTTTGTGGCAGCAAGGATCTCTACCTAGTCTGAGAGTAGCCAATATTAAAGATCACTCAATACAACACTGTCGTAAAATTGCTTGTTTAGATTTTCATCACTAATGCTGTAATTTTCAGTACTGGCCATTCAGGGATGAGTCCTTTAGATAGTGTTTGGAAAAAGAACAGACCTAATTGATAATAACCATGCTCTGTTCACAATTCCTCCATCTGAGTCTCACCCGTTGTTATGTAATAGACCTAGTTCTGTTTTCTTCTGGAAGGATTCATAGCTTACCATTCAATCCTCTTAATTCTCAATATCCTGAATATGGTGTGTACACGTGATGATAACTAGACAAATGGCAAACCAAATGTAGTAATCTTGATAAATGCCTAAATCTCATCAGATCTTATGAAAATTACACTGAAGAATATAAATTAGCTGAAGTCTCGAGTGGGGCCTCCCACCCTTTACTGAATACATAGCTCTTTGCATATACACTGTCTTATAAAACTTGACTAGAGGCTAGTAGAGAAGCATAAGAATCAAGGACTGTTTATGTGTGTGTGTTTGTGCACATGTTTTAAAGATGGGTGATATCAGAATATATTTGAATGTTAATGGGAATTATGAAGTAAAATAGATAAAGCTAAAGATATAGAAGAGAGGCTGGTGAGCCACTGGATAAATTCCCAGAAACTGGGGGAGGCATCCTGAAGGCTGTCGGACATTTCCAGTCTTTGACAGCAAGATGGACTTCCACATGCTGCCTCATTTTAGGATGCGTGCACAGCTAGAACTCTGCCTGTCATCTTTCTCCTTCACTTCTGCCAACCTCATTTCTACACCTTCGTCAGACACTAAGCAGCAGTACTCTTCCTTAATCCTCCGTTATCCTGATTTTGTCTAGATCTTCCTCCTTTGTGTTCACTCAGCAATCAAAAGATAACCTCTAACATAGAACTTTCCATGCTCTGTGGTAATCAGTAACAATCTGTTTAGTTCTCGGTTGTTCCTATTCACTTGTAACTACTTGAGGATCTTTTCCAATTGGTTTTATTATTTTATTGCAGTAAGAAGATACATATAAAATTTGGGATTTTAATAATTCTTAGTGTACAGTTCTGTGGCAATTAGCACATGCACATTGTTGAGCAACCACCACTCCCATCTGTCCCTAGAACTCTTTTTGTCTTCCCCACTGAAACTCTGCACCCATCAAACACAACACATCCCATTCTCCCCTCCCATAAGCCTTAGCAACTACTGTCTAATGTGCTTTTGCGTTCTGAGACGTGAACACAATACCTGTCATATAACAAGTGAGCAATAAATGTTTATTCAACAAATGAATACAGGTACTACTAATTCATTTGTGTTAAATTTCTAGTGGAAATATGGGCCAATGCTTTTAAATTTAGAGTAACTCTTTCTCTCTACATTTATCAAGTGAACCTTAACATATCAAAATTTATTCTAATCACATTGTGCCTTTTTTGATGAAAGAACATCATGATCAAAAAGAACTAATAAAAGTGGATGACAATCAAAACTTGAAAGATGGATATGTGTAAACAGAGCATCCAGATCATTAAACACATAAATACGAGGAAATTCATTTACTAGTAACCTTTTATAAGTAAGTACAAGAACAAAAATAATCACTAGTTTCAGAAAAATGCCAAATAAATGACAATGTCAGCTATCATAATTATGGAATTAGGGCAAAAGAAAAAAGAGGGTACACAAGTGAGCATTCTGTGTTGATACAGCAACATTGTTATTCCATGACTGAGTTGCAGATCTTACTTAAAAATGATGATGAAAAGCAAAGAGGTTGAACCCAAACGACTGTCTGGTTTCAATGAATAATTAGAATTAGATTGTCTTTTTTTTTTTTTTTTTTGGAAAAGTAAGCACTATTATTTTGCAACTTTGTAGTGATTTCTTCAATTTTTAATTTGTCTAATGGAGGAGGAATCAAAAGGTAGTTATAAGAGAATGTTCTTGAATTCAGTGGTGCCTTTAGTGGCGTCATATTTACTGGAATTAAAAATAAAACAAAACAAAGTTTACCGAATGGTGTAGGTGCAGTACAAATGAATGACAAAAGCAGGTTCTTCCAGGGAACCGGCAGTTAGCGTAATGGCTATGTCGCTGGACTCCCACGTAGTTGACTGCGGTTCGTGTCCCGGACCTGGTGGCTTAAAACTCACGCCGGGCGCGTGTGCGTGCGTGCCCAAGATCCCGAGAGGAGAATGGAGGAGAAGGGATTGCAGTGTGACCATCCCCTCTGGGGGGTGATTTCTCGCTTTCTGTCTCTATGTCTCTCTCTGTCTGTCTGTCGAGCGCACGCGCCCTATAGCGAAAACCTCTGCAAAAAAAAAAAAAAAAAGCAGGTTCTTCCAGAACAATGAAGTCCTGTCAGCATTGGTAGAAGCTGGATTCCTTTGTTTCCCTATGACTGATGTTAAGAGGTACAGATTAACATTGACTGCTGGGTCAGTTCTGCTTCTTCTAATATATAAATTAACCTCTTCAGTCATGTAGAGAAAAAGTAATCAAAAGCAAAGTGTCTGTTTTCAGGAATGAAGATAGTCATGTGAGATTAGCACATCTTCCCAACCATGAGGCGGCAAAATCTAGCCAAAGGAATTTGAAGAGTATTAGTGGAAAAAGAGAATATTTGTAAAATTATAATAACCACGAAGTCTTAACCGCTGGCTTATTCAAATCCACAGAATTGTTTTTATAATACAAAATGATGCCTTAAAGTGTAGAAAGGCAGGTAATCCTATAATTTGGGAAATGATTTGATCATTTAAAAGCATTAAATAATACACTAGAATTAGCAGGAAAGGATTGAGAGATGCTGGCCTTTGCATGGCAGGGTGGATTTTAGTTTCACTTCTTACTAGCTGTGAGACTTGGGCTAAGTTCTTTACCTTTGCTCTGTTTTAGTGTCATTTTCTGTAAAAAAGAGGAAACTGAACTGGATAGTCAAGGAAACTCCAAGGTTCTATAAAGCTGTGAAATGTGTAAACAGACAAACATTAAGCTCTTATTTCTTCCTTACTTCGACTTCATCAGAGTTTGGGAGTGGCATCATATAGACAGTAATGAATTACAGAACTGCCTCTGAATTCCCATGTATATTCTAAATGTTTTCAGTTATGTACCTCTGGTCTATAGAGTACCAAGTTATCAACTTTGATTGACAAGCTTGGGTTAAAAAGATGAGCTTACATACTAAAATACTCAGTAGAATCAAGCTCTATTTTTCTCAATTCTGAGGTACAATTTATAGTGCAAAAATTAAGCATTTTTCTTCCTGAAGGTAATGAGAATTGATTTCCTTATCCCCAACCAAACTTCCAAGTTCCAGGAGAGAAACTTTTTTTAAAAAATTGGTTTTTAAATCTTGTAGTCTTTCTAAGCCCCTAAGGATAAAGAAGTATTATGCTGTTTAAATGATGGAAAACTGTGTACGCCTCATTTTACTTTTTTGTACTAGTAAATACGACTTCAGGGACCTTAAACTTTAAAGCACAAGATTCATCACAATCTTTACTTTAGTAAAGTTTATAAAGATTGAATGTAGAGCTCACTTTGCATCTGAGAAACCTTGAACAGTTTATATACATAAGGCCAAGATGTTTTTTATTAAAGTGCACTTTCTCTCTTTTTAAAAATTATAGTTTTCAATTATCTTCATTATGCTACTCAAAATTCCTTATTTTTATAGATCTCTAAGTAAAATTATAGGGAAAAAAGACAAGTATGGAGATGAATATGTATACATTTTGTTTTTAGAAAGCCCAGATTCTCTTTTGCCTTCACCATCAAAACATGTAAAACCAAATTTAGTCTCTAACTAAATTGACTTGTTTAGTACTGATGATGAGCAGCTTTTTTCTTTAGTTCAAGTTCCTCAGAAGTATGCTCTCTCAAAGCTGAGCTTATCTTTCTAAGCTTGATGACCTTTGAAATAGCTGCCTACCTACACAACAATTTCCTGAAAGATGCCATATTCATTTCTGAGGTACCCCATATAATTTTTTGGTTTCATTGTAAGTATCTGGTCTTCCTACACTCAAGAAACACAACAGAGGGTATGCTAGCCCTGAGTGCCTTTGTCTACCCCAAGCGCCTTTCCATTTTGTAAAAAGTAGATCTGATTATCCTCATTTACAAAAGCATTTAATAACACGTCTCTCGATTTTTGAATCTTTTCAGTATCAACTGTTAAGGTCAGCCACTGGCTCTGAGAGCTTTAATCATTTCTAGAAACCATTGTCAACTCCCTTTCTTCCTCCTTGTAAAACAAAAAGAGAAAAGTAAGGAGATATTTTGGGTGTCTCAGATGAACTTTTAGGGAAGATAGCTCTGATGACAACCGTTGACAAAGCTTAAGCGATTTGCATTTATCACCCCTTCTCTCTAATAACTTAGGAAACAGCTTTTCTAACCATATGTG
The DNA here is from genome assembly GCA_026018925.1 of Tupaia tana. Taxonomy (NCBI): domain Eukaryota; kingdom Metazoa; phylum Chordata; class Mammalia; order Scandentia; family Tupaiidae; genus Tupaia; species Tupaia tana. The sequence goes on from JAKSZU010000020.1 coordinate 12,581,521, forward strand.
TGATCTTTTTTTCTTGTACCAAACATGGGATTTTCTTTCCTTACTTCCATTTCAAAAATTTAAGACATTAGCTCCTGCTAGTGGCCACTTGCCAGCTCTCTGACCAGGTGTCTGCAGTCAGTTAGCCGTAGACACGAACACATTAATGTCATGGAGGCTACAAGGAACACACATGTCCAACCATGAAAGCCACATCAGTTTGCTTTCCCTTCCATACCAGAAATCTTCCATTGTATTAATAAAAGAGGAAAGATCTAAATGTAACATATTGTCTTCCCTTTTAGGCATGTGCTTTGTGTCTCCCGAGCTCTGCATTAGGTTTTGGTATTATACAGTGTTTCTTTTATATATATAATTTAACTATTGATTCCTATTCCAGAAGATTTTGATTGGGTCTAATTTTTTTTTTTTTTTTAAGACTGATCTCCATAGAAGCTACTGAATATATACACTTTCTTATCCAGGGCTTTGTGGTAATTTGCTACTTAGATAGCTCACTCCAAACATATGTTTTATTTTTTGTCTCATGCATTCAAGGGCTACATGTCATCACCTTGAGACTATGTTGCTAGTGTCAAACAAAGTCCTGCTCACTTGAGGTGATACATTGTGGTTCAGTGCAAACCTTGAAGAAACAATCAGTTTCTCATGGGACTAAGTAGCTAGTGATTTGGGAGCAAAATAAAGATTCATTCCAAATGACATTTTTGAGAAGGTGATTGATGCATTCACAGCAATCCTGCAGGAGCTCTTCCTCAGCAAACACCACAGACCAAAACAAAACAAAGTAGCACACCCTCACTTTGCTTCCATATGTGCCTGGAGCCGTGGTCTCCACTTGCTTCTGAGCTACTGTTCTCCTGGGCACTGCCCCTAGGTACCAGAACATGCTGGTGCTAGAAGGATGGTGTGCTTTATGTGGGGTTGAAAGGAAGCCCCACTCCTCAACTCTCTCCAGGAAAGAAGATTCAGACAGTATCGAGTAGTGTTAGTACTGGGTTGTCAGAAAAGTCATGACGTATTTTTATTGTTTCTCTATGCAAAAGTACGTCATGACTTTTCTGACAACCCAATAAGATCCAGATTCTGGTGGAAGAAATGCCTGTTTGTATGATTGAAATCAAAGTTGTATTTTCTTCTCATTATGTGTCACATCTCACTTTTCATCTGGCACGGCTGCTTATATCAGTGTGGTAATTATGACAGACACATCAGAGTACATCAAGGCAGAGCCCTTCAGGGCTCAGAGAGAGCCTTCAGAGCCGGAAGTTGTCTGATTCCAGGGAAGAGCATCCAAATCCGCCAATTTCTGTTGCTGTTATTGAGCCATTTCTTCTGCCTGCAGAGCCCTAGTAGCTCAAAAACACGGAGGCTGTTTGCCTTGTGTATTTCAGGTCTTCCTCAGAACTTTCCAACATTTTATTAACAAAATTTCAAACATACAGAAAAGTTAAATAGAATTATACAGTGAGCAGCTATTTACTCACTCCCTAGATTCTATTATTAATCATCTGCTATATTTTATAACATATTCCTTAATCCATTCCTCTACTCATCCATTGATCCATTTTTTCTTTTTGGTATATTTCAAAATACATTGCAGAATAAGACTTAAATTTACAGTATATATATCATTAAATAGAGTTTAATATATATTTCCAATTCTGTTTTTTAAGATAAATGTATGTGAAAGTAATAATATTAACTCTACCATTTGAAGAGTTTTGATAAAAACCTATGCAACACAAATTCCCATAAAGATGTGTAATGTTGCTGTCATACCTAGAAAATTCCCTCAGATTTCTTCCCAGACAGTGACTCTGTTTACCCATCCCACAGAGTCAGACACTCTTTAGGGTATTTTAAAACCCAGACTACTTTAGACTGTTCTAGAACTTTATATAAACAGAATCACATAACACATACTCACTTGTCTAAAGCCTTTTTATTCAGCAATATGCTTTTGAGATTCATTTATGTCATTCATTTTTATTACTGTAAAATTTTTAAATTGAAAAATAAAATTGTATATATTTATGTGTAAACATGATGTTTTAAAACACATGTACTCATTTTTGTTTTTATTGCTGACTATTATTTGATTGTATCATATATCAGTTTATTCCTTCCCCTGTTGTTGATGGATATCGGGGTTATTTATGATTTTTGTCTATGATTAGAAAAGTCACTATGAATATTTTTGTACAAGTCTTTCATACATATATGATTTCATTTCCCAGGTAAATACCAAATAATGAATTGTATAATTTTATGCTTCTATCAAAATAGAGGAGAGATTTCATTGCTTTACACTTTCTTCATTCATTTTTGATAGGAATCTGTTACTGCCAGTTTTTAAGAGGAAGATTCCATTTCTGTGTTAAAGGGAAACTTGATAAATGTAGAATTTTTCAGGATCTAAGCTTTGGTTTTTCTGCCTCTTTCATAAAGTTGCTCAGGTGACCCTTACGACAACTCACTACACTCCAAAAATCTCAAATACGCTACCAAAATCTCTTAGGCATAGCTCTAAATTTATGCTTTTACAGCCAGGACAGTATTTTAACATAATATAGATTTTATCAATTTATTATTAGTTTATACAAGGAAGAAGCACCTGTCTCTGCATTCCTCTCATTTCTGTAAAGGAGGGTCTTAACCTTGCTACTACTGACATTTCAGACCAATAATTCTTTGCGTGGGATGATTATTAGCATCCCTGGGCTTCTGTCCACTGAATTCAGTAGCACCCACGTTTAGTGCTGTGACAAACAGATGTCTCTAGATATTGCCTAATGTTTCCTGGGGGGGGGGGGATATATCCACACCCAGCTCTAAATAAACCATCCTGGTAAAACTAAGCTGTCCTAAACTCAACAACAGTATCAACACTTTGAAGTCTTTTTTTGCTTTTGGGATTGTTATCTTTTTCCTCTGTGCCATAAAGCTTGCCTTTAATGAATGAAAAAAAGTTATTTTCCAAAGTAATAATGTTCTCTCTAAAACTAGTCTGCATGTTGCAAGAAAGAAGAGACTTTGTTTTGTACTTCGCATTTATATTGATCATCGTGCCCCAAAAAGACTGGTAATGAAAGATTTGACAGTTAAGTGATTGTGGGACAGTAATGAATGACACAGGAATGCCAAAAGTTTGTAAAAGATATCCACGTTTAACTTTAAATTAATGAGAACCTATTATGTCCTAGGCCATAGGCAAAGCTCCAAGAATATTATATATATCAGATAAGACACTTGACCTTTTTCCTCTCATCTGCAGTCTGAAGAGAAACCAAATACTTGTAAAACAGCTTTAAAAAACAAAGTGGTAGAGTAAAAACCGATGGTGACAACTTAATGTATATTTCCAAATTACCAGTAGGGTGAATTTTGAATGTGAACAAGGGAAAGTGAGGATAAATATCAGATAGGTAAATATGTTAATTTCCTTGATTTGAGTATAGAACACTATGTATGTGCTTTGGCTTTTCAGCAAAATTGCCTTAATATTTAACTGGGCCTCATAAAGATATACAATAATTTTATGTAAATTGAAAATTACAATAAAATTATTCTTAAAAAATTAGTTAAGTAGCAAATTAGGCAAAGATGAAGAATGAACAAGCAAATTGGAATATCTGAAAGGGGGATAAAAAGAATGAAAATATAAAAGCAAGACAGAGACATGGAAAGTAGGATTAGAAGTCCTGAGATACACAAAATAGGATTTTTGTGAGAACATAATGGAAGTAATGGGGTGAAAATAATTTTTTTCTTTTTCTTTTCTTTATTTATTATCATCATAATCTTGTTAATATTACATTGAATCACATATAACTTTACAGTGTATTGCACTTCTTTTTCCAGAGGGAATGCCATGCATGTCAGTTAATACAGACAGATTAAAATCCCCACTTCATTTCAAGAAACCCTGAAGAGGGAACCAGCAGTTAGCGTAATGGCTATGTTGCTGGATTCCCACGTAGTCGACCGCGGTTCGCGTCTCGGACCAGGTGGCTTAAAACTCACGCTGGGCGCGTGTGCGTGCGTGCCCAGGATCCCGAGAGGAGAATGGAGGAGAAGGGATTGCGGCGTGACCATCCCCCCTGGGGGGTGATTTCTCGCTTTCTGTCTCTATGTCTCTCTCTGTCTGTCTGGCGAGCGCACACGCCATATAGCGAAAATCTCTCCAAAAAAAAAAAAAAAAAATCCCCACTTCATCATCCAATATGTTTTCATTGTTTTTCCCGATCATTATTACTATTATTACAATTATTTTTTTAACCAGTCAATCACTATTTCTTGTTTTGCTTGTAAAAAGACTTTACCCAACATGAAATACTTCTCAGACCAATCCAGTCAAGAATACTATACATGCCATCATCAAAAGGTAATAAACCATATCTATGTCCCACTAATGTCCTGCCTCTCTATTTGTTCTCTTGCTATCTTTCTCTATGCTCTTCTCTTCTCTCCTCCCATCCCACACTGTCTTATCCTGATTAATTACTTTCACTGCTCTTATGACCTCCAATATTTCACTCTCTACCATAGAGTGCGGATAGTAGGTATATATTAAGTGGATACATACAATATCTCTCTTTCATAGTCTGGCTTACTTCACTCAGCAATAGATCCTCCATATCTAACCACTTCCCATCAAATGCCAGGGTCTTGTTATTTTTTTTATGGCTGAGTAGTATTCCATAGAGTATGTATTCTTTTTTTTTTTTTTTTTTTTTTTGGAAGGAAAAGATTGTTCATTAAGTAAAAGCACAAGTACACTCCTGAGAAGTAAGTGACTGTTTACTTAACCACTCTAGTTTTTGGTTTCCTCAGCTATGTATTTGAACTGATGTTCATCTCATTTTATTCAACATTCTAAGTTTTGGTTTTGTTTTGCTTTTGTCATATCAGAAAAGATTTTACAGAGTAGGTATGATAACTTGCCCTAAATGGAAATCATGGTTATTCCCTCTAAACTTTTTAGAATAATGAATTATAATTTGCACTGTGGCTTGCATTCTCGAACAAGCATTTTTGTATTAATTTGTATTTGTTAAATAAATGATAAAAGAATTAAAAATAAAGTGGTTTATAAGTTTTAGCAATGAGTATATAACTTTTTCAAAACAGTGTTAATTTTTGCCTTTAACCAACTAAACTATCCTTACTACACAAAAAGTAAAACTAGCTTTAGCATCTGCTTAAATACAGCTTTTAAAATGCAAAACAACTAAGTAATTTGTAATATCACACACAGCAAAATGGCATTACTATTTAACCAAACTTTTGACACAAAAGATAATATAGGTACACTATGCACTAATCAGTTCAGAGTCTATTGCTTGCCTTTGAAATCAAGTGATAATTGCATGCAGCATAAATTAGCCTATTAGTACACAAAAAAGATTTGCTGCCCAGTTTAATCTGCTAAGTGGTTATAAAACAAACACGACCTTAAATGTTACAAATAATAAAAAAATACAATTGCCTGCATTAACCTACCGTATATTTTTGCAAATTAGAGATAATTGACATCTCCTCAAAGGATCATAAGCATTACAAAAGATTATATTGGCACCCTTGTAAACTGTAATTATCACCTTCTATTAATGATAACTTGAGTTTATGTAAATGTATCTTTTTGCTAATTACCTATAATTGAGGTAATAATCCATGAGATAAATGTTTTTTTCTGTCTCATACAGCCCCTCAACACATTCATGTGTTTTACAGTATAAACTGATTGGCTGATTTATGTACTAACTACAGCAAGATTAGTCAGTAAGCAGCAGTCATAGCTTCTGGGGTGAGGCATGCCTGAAGCAGAGTGAGAATCCCAGCACTTGAGGAGGTCCATCTGTTCAGCTGAAGGTATAAAAAAGCCAATCGCTCTTGAAAATGCATTCACAATATAGAGAGCTAACTAATCTGTTCACTGGTTAGCTCATCAGAATCAACCGGTTCCTTAAAATTCATGGTAGGACAATAATGTTTACTTTTCCTTTGAGGCTCAAGGTACCAATGTCTGCAGTGCTGTTCATCTGAGTATTTCTTTAGCAACTGAAATGTTTTAAAAGCCTCTTTTCCTCAGAAGGATCTAGCCATGCACTGGCCAAGATAAACTATAAGGATAAAAGTTTATGGTGTGAGGGAGATAAGAATGAATGACATTAAAAATTCTTACTTTTTGCTCCCAAGATGACTATTAATCGATAACAAATTCAGATAGTCTCTCAATAGCAAAGGGAAACACTGGGGTGATCAGAATGTATTATACTAAAAGCTAAAGAGGCTAATAATGATGCATTTTTCAGAAATGGTTGAAAAGAGAATAAAAGTCAGTTTGCAGTATTTTCAAATAAATTGGGGATGTGTACAGCGTTTTCTTATCTAGAGAGTACAGAATTCATTGGAATATTAGTCTAGAGGGGCTAATATCAGGGGATATGGACTTGGCCCTGAAGGTTAGAGGATGAGGAAGAGATAAATATTCTCATCTTCTCTGCAGGTTGCTATCATTTGTTGAGTCTATTGTGTGCTAGGTGGTTTTTGCTAATGTGCAGAACAATCACTATATGAAGAGTACTTGTAGATGAAGATTTATAGAGGTTTACAGAGGTTAAGTTCTTTGCACAACTGCAAAGAACTCCTCATACAGAGGAGTTGGCAAAGTTAAGATTTGGCCCCAACCAACTTGCTCAAAATGCATGAGAAGTGGTCATGGTATAATAATATCTTTTGATCTGTTCTGCTTACAGCTCAACTTACTTTAAGCATATGTACTGGGTATTTATAATTTTTGACCAACAGTATTCAATTTCATATTCCTAGCAGAATCTCAATCTCACTTTAGGGTACTTGTTCATTTGTTTATAATCTTGGAGAGAGATTGAATCTATTAATTTCATTTCTTGTCTTTATGTGGATGGAGGAAGAGGTAACTTGGGAAAATTCTTGGGTGTAGCAAATCAGTTCTTCCTTTTAGGACTTTGAATCTTGCGAGAGCAATGCCAGCAATAGGTGAGTTTGATCAGACTGCTTCTACTAGTGTGCTGTTGCTGTCCTCCAGAGATCTTGATTTCTAGTCATTATCTAAGATTGGGTTCCCAGCCTCCTTTTGATGAAATTGAATCTATAGCCTTCCGATATATTCACTTTGTGCCTAGACTAGTCAGAGTCAGTTTCTTTTGCTTATAATCAAGAACTCTGATTAATATTATGATATTGAATCTGCCCCACAAAGCAAAAGACAATAGCAAAATTAAAAGAAAAAAAGGTAAAACAATTAAAGAGACTATTATTTTAAGGAAAAATAACATGTAAATTGTTATACAAGAAACATGTAAAAATTTTCTGTTCAGACTCCACCCTTCTGACCTCAAGATCTACATAGACTAATCATAAGCCATCTATATTTGAGCTCTTAGTGGCCCCTTTCAAGGACTAGGACAAATGAAAATTTTCTACCCAGACTTCATCCTCCTGACCCCAAGGTCTAGGCCAGAGTATTCCTCAATTCCCATGGGATCTGATGCACAAAGGAAGAAAAATGGAACTATAGAGAGATTACAAAACATGTCATCTGCATGCCTCTGAACACTCAGGTTTAACTCCCAAAATAAGGAAAAAATGAATAATCCATCAGATGACCAAGCCACCACAGAGGCACAAGAAATATGAAAAGCCAAGAAAATATCACTCCCCAAGGGGAAGGAATAACTCCTCATTCTGCACAGACAATACAATGGAACACCTAGAAATGAAAATGTCAGATAAAAAATTTAGAATATTCATAGTGACAAAGCTAACAGAGATGCAAGAGAAGAGAGACAACAAATTTCAGAAGATGCAGGAGAAAAGAGTCAACAAGTTCCAGGAGGTGAGGAAGTTCTTGCACGATCTGAAAGAGGAAATACACACCATAAAAAATAATTAAATGGAATTGTTAGAGATGAAAGCCATAATACAGGAAATCAAAACCTCCCTTCAAAGTATTAAAGGCATATTAGATCATGCAAAAGATTGAATCTCAGATTTAGAAGATAGAACCTCTGACCTAAAAAACTACACCAAAAAAGCTGAGAAAAAAAAAAACCCTGCAAATGAGGATAACCTATGAATAATACTAGATACCATTAAATGCTCAAACATCTGGATAATTGGTATTCCAGAAGGTGAAGATTGATCATCTATTCCATGAAATCCTGGAAGTAAACTTTCCAAACCAAGAGAGGCATTCAAATATACAGACCCAAGAAATACACAGAATCCAACCCAAAGTCAACCCAGAAAGATCTTCTCCAAGGTACATCATAGACAGATTGACCAAAGCCACAGAGACAAGATACTACAATTGGCAAGAGAGAAACTTCAAGTTACTTTCAAAGGATAGCCTCTCAGGCTACCACCAAACCTCTCATCAGAAACATTACAAGCAAGGAAAAGATGGGTAAATATATTCAAAGTGTTAAGTGAAAAACAATTTCAACCAAGAATACTATATCTGGCAAGATTATCTTTTATATGGGAAGAAAAGACAAAAACATTCTCAGATAAACAACACCTCACAGAATTTACCAACACCAGACTAGTTCTCCAAGAAGTTATGAAGGGAGTGCTATACCAGGAAAACTAAAGTCAGATCAGACCCACAGAAATAAGAGTCCAAAAACAACCAAGAGAATGATCAACTTAATGGTAGGGACAACTATGGAAAGATCAATGATAATGTTGAATGTTAACTTCCGGAATTTAAATGAAAAGATCAGACCACAGTAACTCTGCAAATTCAACAGAAAAGAAATTAATTACATGAGACTGAACTGGTGAAATAGAATTTTATGACTTTTGACTAAAACATTACTGATTTTCTTTGCTTTGTTTTCCAGATTTAAGAATTTTTGTCTTCTCTTTAACTGTTGATAGATTGATTTACCTAATGTTTGAACTGAGTCCCAAAGTTTTTCCTGGCTTTAAGTCTTAAGCAAACTTCTCTTAACATTTTTTGATTTTGATATAGCTCCAGCTAGGTGCTACTTTATAGCGTGTTCATTCTGCTCACTGAGGTTTATGCCTAAAGATATTTATATATCAGCTGCACTTGCTATTGAAAGTATTTAGATTAATTAAAATCTTTTGTGAATTTATAACATGTGGGGAGAAAAAAGGCAAGAAAAGCAACTGTAGATACCATAGACAGTGTGGGAGGAGGGTGGGAAATGGTAGAGGGTGAGAGGAAGGGAATCAAGGGGTGGAGGAAGAAGCAAAATATATAAGAAACAAGAAATGGAAAATTATTTGTTGATGGTAACATATATGGTAATACCCTTAGTTGAGCCAATATACAGTGTATTCTGGATGGAAAATCTCATTTTGTATACTGTAATGATGTACAGTGAAGGAATGTAAATAAATATATTTAAAAATAAATAAATAAAAATAAATTGTTATACATAAAAATTCCTTGGGGCCAGCAGATGGCATAATGGTTATGTTGCTGGACTCCCATACAACCAACCATAGTTTAAGTCCCAAACCTGGTGGCTTGAAAATCACACCAGGCACATGTGCATGTGTGCCCAGTGTTCTGGGAGGAGAATGGAAGAGAAGGAATTGCAGCACAGCCACACCCTCAGTGGGTGATTTCTCATTTTCCCTCTCAGCTGTGTCTGTCTCTCACCCAAACCCCACCCCAGCAAGTGCACATGCCCTAAGGCAAAAACCTCTTAAAAAAATTCCTTAGTAGAAGACCAACAGGTAGTGCAGAGGTTAAGACAGCTAGATCCCACATGGTAGACTGCCCAGTTCGAGTCTCAGATGCAGCAGCTTGGAAAAACTTTGGGTGCATGTGCATGTATGCCTGAAATACCCAGAGGGGAATGATAAAGTGATTGTGGCATGGCCATTTGCCCTGCGGGGGTGGGGAGAGGAATATTATTTCTCACTTTTCCTTTCTTTATATCTCTCTATCTCTGTGTGTCTTCAGAGTACGCACATGCACTACATAGCAAAACTAATAAATCAAAAAAAGTTCCTTAGTAGATGATTAATGACAATGAGGAAACCAAACAACTGAATTCAGAGAGTGTCACTATTAGCCTTACTGAGTGTATCTGAAAGAGAGCTGAAAGTCATCAAAAGGAAACTTTCTGAACTTAACAAAATACGCACATCTGTATCACTTATGTTTTACGTTTTAGACTTCAAGAGACCTTTCTAAAATTCAATTTGATATTTTATGTTTAATATATAATCTTTCTTCTTTCCTATTTCTTTTAAATCTTTTCCCATCCATTTAAGTAGCATTCATACTCTCAGCATTAAAATCAGGGCCTTTTATTTATAAAAGTCATATATTGGATATTCCTTTAATGAGATATACTCTAATTAGACTGTGAAGTTAGGATGATTATTTTGATATGAGATAAATGAATTTCAATAAAAATACAGGGTGCTGCTGAGGAAAAGCCTAGAGAAACAGGTTCTTTCATGAATTTTTGATATATTACATTTGAAATCTAATTTTTACAACTTATAAAGTGATTTCAGTACATGCTTTTATTTGGGAACAGCATCTCAACCAGTAGAGGAACAAGTTCTTGGGCAAAGGAGATTTAAAATTGTGTTGTAAAAGAAAAATACTGAAATGGAGGTTAAAATCTGTCTTCTGGGTGTCAGTGGATGATTACAATTAATTCTTTTATTACTGGATTTAAGTTTTAACTATCTTCTTGATAAAATTTCTCTAAAATTGTGGTGCCCATTTTTCTAGCTTTTTAGGCAAAATATATCTGTTTAAGGGTATTGTTTGTTACATTCATATCTAGAAAACATTTCTGGAAGCTGTGATTTCAAAACTAGTGAATCTTCAAGGAACTGTCCTAATAAGATTTTGTTTTTCTAGAACCAGTTTTCCTATCTTCATTTTAACTTATTAATTCTAATGGGAATGGTAGTAGCACAGAGGGGTTAAGTGTATAAGCTCTTGGGGTCAAATTGACTTGGATAAAAAAAGATCAGCTTTATTATTTACTAACTATATAATTTTATCCATGAAATTTTTATCATGTTAGTTGATTTCTCTGTGTCTAGATTACCTTACCAATAGACTGACTATCACAATCTATTGCATATATAGATTGAGTATTGATATATTGAGTATATCTCATTCAGAAGATTTTTTTCATGAAATATTTGTTGAACACACATGATGCAGGAGTGAAAAAAAAAAGAGGTAAAAATCCCTGCTCTTATGAAATTCACATCCCATTAGATAATACCTAATTAACATTACTCAACACTTACAGAGTATCAGGCAATGGTTTAAATGCAATATGATTATTACATGTCTATATTAGGCATGTATGTGTATTAGTCTTGACAACTATTTTATGGGACAGACACAAGTGCTATTTCTATTACTTTAGGCATAGAATCATTAAGTAACTTGGTTGAGATCACAAAGTAATAAAAGAACAAATGTATAGAGCCTTGAAAATTGCCTGTCATAAAGAAAGCACTAATAAGTTAGGAGATAAATAGACAGACAGATAGATAATCATTGTTATTTGCTGTTGATTATATATACAGTTGTTGGAAAAGTCATGACATATTTTTGCATAGAAAAACAGAAAAATACATAATGACTTTTCTAATAACTATATATATATATATATAAACATATATATATATACATTCCTTCAAAACTGTAATACTATTAAAATAATACAGATATACATGAAGTAAAAAATAGGAGTCCTTTTGCTATGATTTGAATAAATCCCCCAGAAATTCATGAGTTGGAGCTTGATTGTATTGTCTGTATTGTGAAGGAATTAAGAGAAAACTTAATTTCTTCATGTCCCCAGGTAAGGCCCCGTGGGTGGTGATTTGTTCATAGTGATTGCATCATGTAGGCACAGTCTCATGGACACATTAATGACGTACTGAGGCCTCATGAGTTCTAGCTCTTATCAGAAGAAGTTAGTCACTGTAGAGAATGATACGGAGGTTCCTCAAAAACCTTCAAATAGAACTACCATATGATCCAGCGATTCCACTCCTGGGTATCTACCCAAAGGACAGAAGAGTACTCTGTTGGAAAAATGCTTGCCCAACTATTTCCATTGCAGCATTATTCATGAGTGCTAAGACATGGAACCAATCCAAATGTCCACAAACAGATGAATGGATGGAAACATTATGGCACATATACTCCATGGAATACCATTCAGCCATAAAAAACAACAAGGTCCTGGAATTTGATAGAAAATGGACAGATATGGAAGATTTATTGCTGAGTGAAGCAAGTCAGGCTTTGAAAGAGAGACATTGTATGTCTCCACTTAACATGCACCGACTGTCCACACTCTATGGTAGAGACTGAAAGACTGGAGAACATAAAAGCATTAAAAATTGCAATGGTCACTAGAGACAAAGTGGAAAGAGAGTGTTGAAGGGAAAGAGCATAGGAAAGGAAATTTGGGGGGGGGGAATGGAGAGGTAAGATAGATAAGGTTTTTTTTATCTGTTGACAAGGATGTGTATAATAGTTTCAACTGGGCTGGACTGAGGTGTACATCATGCTGGGTAAAGTCTCTTCAGAATCTAAATGATGTAGAGTGATTTACTGTATGAATAATAACTAAAAAAAACTAATAAAAAAGAAAAACAGAAGTTAGTTCTCTCGAGAGTTAGTTGTCATGAAGTAGAAGGAAGTCAGGGCCTCTCTCTCTTTGCAGGTACCTGTCATGTCTGTCATCCTTTGTGCTTCTGTTCGTTATGCTGCAGCCCCAGGACTCTGGACTTTCTAGTCACCAGAATCGTGAGTTTATAAATAAACTATCTTCTTTATATACTCACCCAGGCTCAGGTATTTCTGTTAGCACCACAGAAACATCCTAGTGTTGGGACCAGCAATTAGCGTAATGGCTATGTCGCTGGACTCCCATGTAGTCAACCGCGGTTCGAGTCCCGGACCCGGTGGCTTAAACTCACACCAGGCGCGTGTGTGTGCGTGCCCAAGATCCCCAGAGGAGAATGGAAGAGAAGGGATTGCGAAGTGGCCATCCCCTCTGGGGGGTGATTTCTCGCTTTCTATCTCTCTGTCTCTCTCTGTCTGTCTGGCGAGCTCACGCACCCTTTAGCAAAAACCTCTCCAAAAAAAAAAAAAAAAAAATCCTAGTGTTAAGAATTTGGCTTATAATTTATTTAAAGGACTTTTTTTCCTAGGGCATATGTGAAATTAAGTCCCAGAATGTAATAAGGTGAAAATTGTGGTAATAATCAGTATTCATTTGAAAATATCAAGTCATTTATAATATCAGAGAAAATGACCAGTAAGAAATAAATAGCTTGCAGAATAGACAGCATAAGGAATGTCTAAGTAATTTCATAATTTTAATTTTTCCTTTATCTTCTCATAAGGGTAACAATATGTAATATGTCTTTAGTCTGTAGTATAGAAAAGAAAGCTCTATTTTTGCCTAATTGGATTGAGTGCCAACCAATTGTAAACTAAGTATAAGTAGTTATTTAGTGTAACAACATACTTCAGGGCATATGCTCATTTTTATGTATGAGGAATCACAATTATAACTCTCATGGAACCAAGAGAAAACTTATTCTCTGCATTCTTTTACATGTTTTATAACAAAATTGCTTGAGAGCATAGCTCCAACCTTTATTTAATTTTTCTTTCATTTTGTTTCAGACCAACTAAAAGGCTCTAAATCTAATTTTGTACAACCTAATGTTCTGCTATTGTAATTACCAAGAAGATATTCTTGGTAGCGTGATTGGTAAAATTTTCTTCAGTCTTTCAACCACTAGTATGTCTTGTCATGTAAATAAGTAAATGATTATTGAAGAACCATTAACTAAACTAAATTGTGGTTTTGCAAGGTGAGAAAATATTTAATAGTTACCATATCATCCTATATGGAACTGTATACAAATGTGAACTATTATAATCTGGATGTTACCTAATCAAAGACAGGGTCTAATTTCGCTTGAAATATGGTATGAGCATAATAAGCAGTATACAAAGCAATCAGGGCAGAAAGAAAACTTAAGAACTATTAGTTTTTTGAGATTGCTTTATAATTTGCTACAGGGTATGTGTGGCCACAGGAGAGAGAGATAGAAAGAGAGAGGAAGAGAGAAAGTGAGAAAGCTTCCCCCACCTCCAACCCAGGGGGATGGCCACGCTGAAAATCCCTTCTCTTACATTCTCTTTTCAGAATTTTGGGGATGCACATGCCCTGGCATGTTCCTCAAGCCTCTGGGTCCAGACTTGATCTACAACTGTGCAGTCTGTCGTATGGGATCCAGCTGCCTTAACCACCATATCACCAGCTGGCTCCTATTAGTGTTTGTTTTCTTTGTTTGCCATAGAGCATGTGCTCCTGCAAGAGGCAGAGAGAAACATTGAAAGGGAAAGTATGAAATCAGCCACTAGGGGTATAGCCATGCTAAAATCCCTTCTTCTCCAGGCATCTCTCAGCAATCATGCATGCACACATGCCTGGTGTGTTTTCAAACTGGGCCCAGGACTTCAATGATGGTAGGCCACATGAGAGTCTAGTGGCTCAACCACTATGCCATTTTCTGGTCCCATTCTTACCACTATTTTTTTTTAATTTAGAAATTTAGAATACATATGGTTTACTAACATTTAATACATTAATAAAATGAAGAGAACAAATTTGCATTGAAGATAAGGAGAAGTAAAGATAAAATGGAGAAAATATTGCCTTTCTTATTCTAATGTCCTCTTCATCAGCCACATTAGGAGGTATAACAGTAATTGCTCAATTATATCTGTCATGAAACTTCTTTAAAAATGAAGTTATGAAGATTACTTAAAGTACAGATTCATATTCATGTTATTAATGATGAACTTTGCCCTAGATGATGGCTCTTTTGTCTTTAGATATTTGCAATTCTTGAGACTGTAGCAAGACATTTTGCTAATGGGCAATGTGTATAATATGCACATACACATGCATGTAGAGTGCTTCTCCATATTTTTTCCCCTATAAACAAAATCAAGAGAGTTTGAAGAACTCTCCTGAGGACAATAACCATTCTACCTCTTTATTGAAGGGTGAATATATCACAAGAAAGGTCCTTAATACACCAGAGATTTTACACATATTCTTTGAGCTGGATTTGGATCACAGGAATGTTTTATGTCGTACACGTAGTTTGTCCTTTTTTCTCTTTTTATACCCTTAGTTGCTAACTTTTAACACTCATGATATTTCACATTTTACTTTTTCTTTTCTCTTGCAAAACTCTGCCAACATCGTGCATACTTTCCTGCATAGGAACCATTTCTTCTCTCTATTCAGAGACTATTCTTTTAGGTTCTCTAAAGTGTCCTCTATCCTCTATATATTATATCCATTGTGATTCACCAATCTATGTTGCTATTAGTATTGGAGACTGTGAACGCCTCCTTTTCATGCAAAGAAGACCCTATAAAAGGATAGGTAGTGCTATCAGATTGTAGAAGTTTGCTGCCCAAGTTACTGTGTAGAAAACCTCCTGTAGATCAGGAATATGCTTCTACTGTGATAAGCCAGTAAGATTTGGGAGTTTATTTGTTGCAGCAATAAACAGTAGCACACTAGTATTAATAAAATGCCTACAACATGCCCTCATGAATTTAGAAAGCGTTGTCATATTCGTAGATACATGTGAAGGAAAAAAATAATCTGAAATTATAGCAGCAGATACAGTTCATTCACATTAAAAAATCAAGCTAGATTGGGTTTGCTATGAGAGCTGAGATCTAGTGCTTTCAGGAAATAAGAAGATGTTCTGCTGAGAAGTCACACTGGTAGAGCTCCCTCTATCCTTCTCTTTGTCTCTTTTAATCTCTCTATCTCACTCAAAGATCTAGACCCAAGAAATACAAAGGACCCCAAATAGGCTCAACCCAAGATGATCTTCTCCAAGACATATCATAGGCAGAATGATCAAAACCACAGACAAAGACAAGATAATAAGATTGGCAAGAGAGAAACATCAAGTTACCTACAAAGGATATCCCATCAGGCTAACAACAGACCTCTCATCAGATACAATGGGAGCAAGGAAAGAATGAGAAAATATACTCAAAGTGTTGAATGAAAAACAATTTCAACCAAGAATACTATAACCAGCAAGATTATCCTTCACATGGGAAGAGAAGACAAGAACATTCTCAGACAAACAAAACCTGAAAGAATTTGCTGACACCAGACCAGTTCTCCAAGAAGTTCTGAAGGGAGTTCTATCCCAGGAAAACTAAAGTCAGTCACACAGAAATTAGAGTTCTAAAACAACTAAGAAAATGGCCAGCTTAATGGTAGGGACCAGTTCCGAGTTGAACGTTATCTTCCAGAATTTAAATGGAAAAATTGGATCACAACAGAAGATAAAGTATATGAGTTTGAATTGATGAAATAGAATTTTATGACTTTTGACTAAAACATTACTGATCTTCTTTTATTCTTTGTTTTCCAGAGTTAAGGATTTTTGTCTTCTCTTGAGTTTTGGACAGGTCCACATATATACTATTCAAACAGAATCCTAACCAGTTTCCTGGCTTTACGTTTTAACCAAAGTTCTCTTAACATTTTCTGATTTTGATTTATTAAAGCTAAAACTGCCTTTCTTGAAATTAAAAAAATACTAAAAAAACCCTATTTAATGACTACAATAAGCTATATAGCCCCAGCTAAGTGCTACTTTATAGTATATTCATTCTACCCACAGAGTTTCATGCCTAAAGTCAACATGTATTCACAGATATGTGTATATCAGCTGAACTTGTTATTGAAAGAATTTAGATTAAGATATTTTGTGAATCTATGAAATGTGGGAAAAAATAAAGGAATGGAAAGAAATTAAGACACCAGGGGCGGTGTGGTGTGTGAGGAGGATGGGAAATGGCAGAGGGTGAAAAATAGGGATATATATATATATATATATATACACACACACAAGAAACAAGAAATGAAAAATTACTTGTTGATGAAAACATGTATGACTAAGCCACTATACAGTTTATTCTGGATAAGAAATTGCATTTTGTATGCTGTGGTGATATGCAGTGAAAGAATGTAAAAAAATTAATTAATTTAAAAATTTAAAAAAGCAAGCTAGATTGTTAAAAAAAAACTGCTGTTAGATCAGTTAATTTTACTATATTTAGAAAACAAAACCAAATGATGTCAATGGAGTACTTACAAATAATAAACAAAGTGAAAAATTAAATCCTAGCCCTGTTTCTCTGTCACATTATAGTATCAAGCATGAAAAAAAAAAAGTAAACAAGCTTAAGGTCAGATGTTTAATTTGAAACTAATAAAACTTCTATAATTGAGGTATAAAAATCATTTTATGTCCTCCTACACTTAATTTTTACCCACATATTTATTAGTATTTGGTTATACTTTATATTTAGAAAATTGAAGGGAAAAGTTACAATATTTTTAAGGGAAATTTTTGCTGTAAGGCATATGCACTCAACAAAGAGACAGACACAGAAAGAAAGAGAGAAATCACTCCTCCCAGGGAAGATGGCCACTCCACAATCCCTTCTCCTCCAATTTCTTCTGGAGACTTGGGGCACATATGCACATGCGCCTGATGTAGTTTTAAGACACTTGGTCTGGGTCTGAGACTCAAACCATAGTTGACTATGTGGGAGTACAGTGACATAACCATTATGCCATCTGCTGGTCTCCGTAATAGTTATTTTTTAGACTACGTAATTTAAAAACATATACATGCCAGAAACAGGGCTTAAACACTAAACAGTTAATTATTGTTAAATATATTTTATTCCCAAATAAAACATGAAGTGAATAATTTTGAATGAAGTTGTTCAGTTAGGTATGTGAGACAGAGAGACAGAAAGCGAGAAATCATCCCCAGGGGGGATGGCCATGCCTCAATCCTTTCTCCTCCATTCTCCTATCTGGATCTTGGGCACATACACACACATGCCTGGTGTAAGTTTAAGCCACCAGGTCTGGGACTCGAACTGCAGTCGACTACATGGGAGTCCAGTGACATAGCCATTACGCCAACTGCTATTCCTGAAAGCCTCAGTCTTAAGTAGGATGGGTTAAGCATTCCTTGTTTCTATTTGCATGAAGGGTATGTATGTGTGTACACATGTGTTCATGTGTCATGGGCATGAGTATAGGGATGGACATGAGGTCAGCCTGTGGCTGCAGAGACCATAGTTGAAATGTTCAGTCATGAAAATTAGAAGGAAAAAGGCGAGCAGGAGAAAAGAATTGGGGTGGATCATTAAGACAGAAATTTTGGAAGAAGTTCATTGTTCTCATACAATCCAGAGGCTGAGGTAGCATTAAATTTACAGGGAAAGTTATGGAGATTTAATCTCAAAGATCAGCTGGTTAGAGAATCAAATAGCTTAATGGAACACTGGTAAATCAGCACTGTGACACCCTTAACTTTGTTTGCCATCTCTTTGGATCATGGTTTTATCTGCTTGCTTGAAACCCAAAGAGATTTCCCAATTTACACTAGAATAAGGTAACTGCCTGGGTTAGTACACTCTGGGTCCCAACAAGGATACATACACAGTAGTTCTGCACCAATAGAAAGCCTTGTAGATCAAGACAGGAATTTTATTCACTCCAATAAAAGACCTTCTTTCTTCTTTTTTTTTTTTCTTTTCTTTCTGGGCTTACAATTAGAATTAAGACATTGCACAATCTGTAAGACTTGGAGTAGGTACACAAATCAGAGTGGATTTCCCTGATTGAACTGTGCTTCAGATAATCTCTGACACTCCTTCATAAAGAAAAGTCTTCAAGTTTACATACAAGTCTATTGTGTTGCAGAAGGTGGACTATGACTTCAGTATATTTCTTGTATCACAGAAATTTAGCGAGTCTTAAATTAAGAATTTGCAGGGCATTAGAATTTCCAAAAATTCACTACTTTTCATTCATTTCTTTCTTTATTTATTTGTTTACTAATTTAACAGATGTTTGTGGAGCACATATGTTAAGTGGTGTGCTGGGGTTCCAAGGTGGGTAAGGCACAATCTTGGACCTGCAAAAATCCAGTATTAATTAGCAGAACACACATTTACTGACTGTTAGAAGTATCTCAGTTTAATCTTGCAAGACCTGTCCATTGGATTATACAGAGGAAGCAGTGAAAAAAGTAACAGATTTAATGAAAGTATTACTTGAATTTTAATCTGTGCAATATTCCTGAAAATATATATTTTTTGCACCAATGTCATAAATTTATTTCTCATTTTCTCTCATTGGTTAATATGATAATTTAAACAGATAGGATCTCCAAGCTACCTGGCTTCCCTTTGCTTGTCAGCACTCCATACATTTGATAATATGTTCCCCATTAGTACGTATAGGGAAGGGTTGCATTGTGGCATGGGCTGTAGGACTATTGGAGTGGGTAAGATTATCAAGTCCATGCCCAAAATAAGGTTAAAAAATATTTGCTTTCTGCACTGATAAAATCAGTACCTCAAACTTATATTATTTTGAAATTATTAACTCTTTATTCATATGATTCCAGAACAATCTCTGAACATTCCAGAACAATGATAATAGTAACCTTTTTATGATAACAGTGATATTATATGTAATTTATTCAGTTGTCCTCAGTATTGACCTAAAAAAAGTTACTCTAAATTTTTTTTTATTTGCTCAGAAATTTGTTTGAATATAATCAAGGGTAGGGCAATAAATAGTAATCATGGCTAATAATATACTTAAGAGTAAAGGCAAAGAAGAAGAGGCCATATGGACTGTTAAAAAATTAATTTGTCTAGGTTTGCTTTTTCTTTTTAAAAATTTATTTATTTATTTATATTATTAGAGTTGCTTTTTCGCTCATAATTAGGTTACTAAGATTTGTCCATGTTGTGGCTTGTAAAGAAAAATAATTAATTTTTACTGCTGTGGGGGTATTCTGTGTGTGAATAGATCACAACCTATCCATTCTGTGGCCAATGGGCATTTGAATTGTTCTAATTCTTTTGCATGTAGAAATAGTGCTATTAGGGATAGCAGATGGTGTAGCGGTTTTGGACTCCCACATGGCAAACTGTGGTACGAGTCCCAGACCTGGTAGCCTAGAACTCATGCCGGGACTTGCAAATGCATGCTCAAGATCCCAGGAGTAGAATGAAAGAAAAAGGAATGTGGCATGACCATTGCCCCTGGGGGGGGGGGGGGATGATTTCTCACTTTCTGTCTCTCCAGTGAACGCGCGTGCTCTATAGCAAAAATATCTCTAAAAAACCCCCCAAAAGTAACTAGATATGATTTAAAGCACAAGGGAAAATAGGTGTTTAATTAAGAGTTATATTTCTGGGTATGTGATTGCAGAATAGTACAAGATTGCTTTCCAAAGTGGTTGTTCAATTTTCATAGCCACCATTAATACACAAGAGCTCTCTTACTGACCAGTATTTTCATACTTCTTAATTTTTGCCAATTGAATGCAAATAAATGGTACCTCATTCTGGTCTTGATTTATATTTCTCCATTTATTAATAAAGTTGAAATTTTTTAATAAAAAATAATTGAGAGACTAATAGGTTGAGATAGCTCCAGCATCTAGAGTTCCTATGTAAGTAAGTAGAACCTAGTTTAATGCAAATGGTAAAATAAAACATAACCAATCAGACAAATCACTTAACCTCTAACTAGGGACTTTTCACTTTAACCAATCAAAAATTTTTTTGTCCTGTTTTCTCAAATGCCACAGAGAAGTTTTTCCCCTGAGCAGAATCCAGTGGTTTACAGCCTGACAATGCTTGATTTTCTGAATCTTTATCTGCTCAAATAAATTATTTAAAAATTTAATGCATCTAGGTTTATCTTTTAAAAATACATAGAAAGTAAACAAAATATATTTAACATCCATCATAGCAACCTCTATGTGCTTTGAAGGAGAATGTATTTGTATACATCTTAGTGAATAGATGATCATAAATGACATTTTAAAAATATGCTATATTATATACATTAAAACAAAATTAGATTTATGAGTACACATAAAATATGTTGCAAATTAATTCATACTAAAAAAGTTCAATTTTCAAAGAATATTAATAATTCTAACCAAAATTGGTGGCTTTATTTAATCCTCTAATTGGATTTTATTTTTATAATGTCATAAAATGAGAGAAGGAGAAATCAATGATTAGTTTCATATATTTGTTCTAAAAATGTAATTTTTTTCTTAAGAAATTATTTACAAAGGTCTTGTCACAATGTAGACAGAGAGACAAGAGCTTGGATCAGCAGAATGAAGAGAAGAAATGAAGCAGTATATTGGCTAAGACTGGGCTCTGTAGTTAGATGGCCCAGATACGAATCTTGGCTCTGTCATTTTCTAGCTGTTGGACTTTGAGCAAGAAACTAATGACTCAGTTCCCAATCTCTTCTCTGTAGTACCTTATAGGTCTATTGTAAGCTTACATACATTTACAGTGACCACCATCACTGCCTCCTACCACTGCTGGTACTGCCACAGGATAACTAAGAAAGAGTTAAATTTTGTAGAAGCCAACCAAGGCAGAAATTGTTACATGGATAGGTTTTCGCTATAGGGCACATGCGCTCGCCAGACAGAGAGAGACATAGAGCCAGAAAGCGAGAAATCACCCCCCAGGGGGGATGGTCACGCCGTAATCCCTTCTCCTCCACTCTCCTCTTGGGATCTTGGGCACACAAGCACACATGCCCGACATGAGTATTTTAAGCCACCGGGTCCGGGACGCGAACCGCGGTCGATTACGTGGGAGTCCAGCGACATAGCCATTACGCTAACTGCTGGTTCAGGATGCCGTATTTCTAAACTGATAGAATCTATGAGCTTAATGCAGCTAGATTCAGGAATAGTGTATGGATGGTTGCATGGTGAACAACACCGGAATTTACTTTTGGATGTTCTAGTTTATTTTCTGTCCAGCTCCTCTACACTAGATGATGCTTCAGGTATCGTTGGAGGAAAAGTGGTTTAGTATTATTGGGGAAGAATACAACTATTAAAGTCACTATGTGATCTGTATCCAACCTAATCAAATTAAATTATTACTGCAAGAACTTAGTTTTCTCAACTTTAAGATTGGGCTGCTGTAGAGGACTCTACAACCTGAGTTTTAAGATTCTTAGGAGGTTCGTGATTTGTTCAAGTCTATAGGATTGGTGAGTATTAAGTGTTATAACTCAAACCAAGTGTGAAAAAACAGTATTATAAATTTATTGAAACAATATTAACTGTAATTTATTTTAATGTGAGGATGTCAAAATATCCAAATTAAAAAAATAAAGTTGGGAACCAGCAGTTAGCGTAATGGCTATGTCGCTGGACTCCCACGTAGTTGACCGCGGTTCGCGTCCCGGACCCGGTGGCTTACAACTCACGCCGGGCGCGTGTGCGTGCATGCCCAAGATCCCAAGAGGACAATGGAGGAGAAGGGATTGCGGCGTGACCATCCCCCCTGGGGAGTGATTTCTCACTTTCTGTCTCTATGTCTCTCTCTGTCTGTCTGGCGAGCGCACGCGCCCTATAGCGAAAAACCTCTCCAAAAAAAATAAATAAATAAAAATAAAGTTGGGCTGGCTCTGCAGCCTGGTGATTAAAGCAGCCAGATCCCACATGGTTGACCCTGTGATTTGAGTCCTGGACTGGGTGGCTTGAGAAACATGCTGAGTGCACGTGCATGTGTGCCCAAAATTCTAAAAGGAGGGACAATGGTGAAGAAGGGATTGTGATGTGGCCATGCCCAATGAGGGTGTTTTCTCTTTCTCTCTCTCTTTCTCTGCTTCTCCCTGGGGAGTGCACATATATCCTCTTGGAAAAAGCAAAGTTAACGAAACCACAAACAAATGGTAGACATGACATGATCAAGAGTCTGAGGCTTTGGATTAATTCCTCAGATTGCAGAATGTTTCAAAGTTGAGGCTCTGGAGCTAGACTTCCTTGACTTGAAAGAACTAGAGAATTGCCTTCATGTATCTCTGGGAAATTTAGGGTTGACCGACATAAGTTTCGGGTCTAGCCAAATCAAAGGAAGCTTCATATTAGTCATGCCAGTTTAACTTGAACCTGGATAATTAAGAAATGATTTTCAATAGAAATTACCTTCAATATATTTTATTCTTGATTCAAGTAATTGCTGTCTCTCCTACTCTATTGACATAAGTCTTGACCATGTGTTTTTCTTTGGCCAACGAAATGTGAGTAAAGTAACGTGTGCCACTTTAGAGCAAAAGACTTAAACATGCTCACCTACCTTTCTTTCTTTTTTTTGGGGGGAGTGGTTTTTGCTATAGGGCACGTGCACTCACCAGAAAAAGAGAGACAGAAAGTGAGAAATTGTCACCCGGTGGGGATGGCCACACTGGAATCCCTTCTCCTCCATTCTCCTCTTGGGATCTTGGGCACACATGCACACGTGCCTGGCGTGAGTTTAAGCTACCAGGTCCAGGACTCAAGACTACATGGGAGTCCAGTGATGTAGCCATTACGCCATCTGGTGTTTCCACATGCTTTCATTTCTGCTACTGCTCTTTTTCGTCTGTCATAGAATAGCATATCTCTGAAAGAGATTTTTCCTTTAGTATGGAATCCACAATGAAGTGGGTTGAGGGTATGAAGCAAAACCAGCACTGGTAAGTAATGAAAATAATCAGGAGCAAGATATAGAACTTTTGTTAAAAGTCATTGAGATTTTTGGGACTGGCGGGTGGTGTGGTGAAGGGTGCAGGACTCCTACAAGACAGGCCAGAATTTGAGTTCCAGAACTGGTGGCTTCATTTTTCACTTTCTCTCTCTCTCCTCATCTCTGGTCAGACTAAAATAAGTCAATAAATAAATAAAGTTAAATAAAATAATTATTTTTTAAGAAGTCACTGAGATTCTCAGATAGCATTATTAGAGCACATACTAATAAACATTAATCTTTACACTCTTTCTTTCTCCAGCAAAGATATGTTTACCTAGTTACATTTGCACGTATTGTTCCTGGTGAAATGATCTTCTAGTGGGCAATGTCTATATTAATCCGAATGCACTATTACATTTTGCCTAAAATATCATTGTGTCCTCTCTATAAAAAAACCACTTGCCTGGCTAGTCATGGTGGGGAAGTGCTAACACAATACTCCATGATGCTCAGGCCATATGTGAAGGTCTCTAGTTTGTGACTTGAGGTCTCCCTGTGCACACCAGAGGTATGTGTGGACCAGTGATACTGTCTGCCTGAGGCTGGGCATAGGACTGTAGAGTGAAGATGTTCATGGAAGAATAAATAAACTAAACAATACACCTACATAATCAAAACAAATGATGCATTTTTTCACCATGGCCAAGTTCATTATGAATAGGAGTAACAGTTTATTTGACATCGTATAATATTAGAAATAAAAAAGCAATTTTCTTTCTTTCTGAGGAAGAAGGAAACCTTCATTTTTAAGTTAAACTATTTTAAGTGCAATGGAATTAATTTTTCAAGTATTCACATTGATGCTTGGAGTTAATTGACATGTAGTTTCTGTTTCATTTCCTGCTGTGGTTCCATCACTTTTGGAAGAGACAGTTTGGCATTCTGCATGACCTTTGAGTACAAAGAGAAAACATTTTCAGTCTGTTGAAGGACAGCTGTAAATGGAATGGCTCAGCAAAAGTAAATCCAATTTACTTTCATAGGAAGTACAAATACAGTGAATAATCACAATGTCTACAATTATGGTTGACTAATCTATGATTCTGACTTACTTTTCCCATGTAATAGCATATTCCTTGAATCTGGGACATTCTTCCAGAGAGGCAGTTCCGAAGAAAAATGGTTTCGCTCTAAACAAGAAAAGTAACCATAGTCTACAGGGAAAAAAAAAAAAAATAAGAGAAATTTAAGACTCAAAAGCATAAGTGGACAAAAAATTGGCTGTCACAGGTACCTTTGAAGATAATTATAATACTTTCCCGGCACCCATCGATGACACCCACTTATACTAGTTTGAAAGACAGTTAAAAAGAAGCAATGAGGTATTATATCTATAGATTGAACCCTAAGTTTTGACCTCTTCAGCTTTACAAGTCTGTTCTATGGAGACTGAAATGCACTATTCACTGAGCAAAGAATAAAGCTGTGAATCAGCTGGCTTACCACTGAAACTGCCTCTGATTCTGAGCTAGCCCGGTAGTCTGGATAGTTAACAATTTACACATCTCTCTTTCTTTTATTTTTTGTTTTTGGCTAGAGGGTGTGTATGGTAGCCAGAGAAAGAAAAAGAGAAGCACGGAGAGATAAAATAACTCCCCTCAGGGGAATAGTCATGCCACAGTCATTTCTCCTCCATCTCTCCTTCCTTTTGGGATTTTTGGTTACACCCACACATCCGGGAATGTTTCTCATAACTGTCAGATCCAGGACTTGAACCATGCAGTTAACCTCATAGTATCTGGCTGCCTTAACCATAAGATCTCATAGCTGGGCCCACAAATCTTGATTTTTAATGAATAATATTAGCCCATGCAGGTAAACAGGGGCTTCAGCTCAACATAGCCTCTTAGAGACTATGGCTCTACCACCTATCTGATAGTTACACCATCTGGAAATGTGATTCCCAAGTTTTTCAGTATATCCAGAGTGGAGGAAATGCTGGAGTCTTTTCTGAAGGGTGATTTCTCACTTTCTATCTCTCTTTCTCTGTCTCTCCAGTGAGTGCATATGCCCTACAGTAAAAATATCTCCCTAAAAAAAAAAAAAGAAACAGAATAAAAAAAGCTTTGGTCTGGAAAAGAAGCATTCAACAAACCACTGGTCAGAATTAGTCACATGGCCTTGCCAATTTTAGGGGAGTGGGAGGTGAAATCATTCTCACATTTATATAGAAGAAGAGAACTAGTTATGAATAAGATCTAGAGAGCTTGATCCCAGAAGGGAACAGAGACCACTGTAAAAATAACCCTGAGAACTTTGCAGTGAAGAGCTACAATCATCAGACAAATATAATAAATTATTTAATCACCACAGTAATATTTTGGAAAATCCATGAACCAGAGTATTATTTTTGCCTTGGAGAATTGTCTTCAGTCATCCATCCATTGTTTCAAAGCTATATTTTGTTCATAAGGTATTTACATGTTTTTAGAATTTAGAATTAGATTATGGTCTTTTTGAAAAATCAGTAGCCCGTATCTGTAACTAATTTTTTTTTAGAAAAGAAAATGCAGTTAAAAAAACAAAGAATAACTTTCTAATCTGTGAATATCAGCATTGATCTGGAAAGAAAAAGGAGGAAATTGGTGGCAGATAAATGTTTATTGACTAAAAAGACATTTACAGAGGTTGACAAAGGCTTCCTAATCATGCTGAATAATTTCTTTCTCTCTGTTAGGAAATGAGGCAAGAAGAGAAGACCATCTGCAAAAATCTCAATAATGTCTTTTAGTTTATCGAGAATGCTACGGCCCAACCGAGGTAGCGAGGTAGCGTGCACTGCCTAATGCTCCTTCACTCAGCAGGCCAAGGCCACATGACTGGCCTGGTTTTTATTCCCAGCCCACTCTAAACACCAGGTGTGATGATTGTGCCTGCACTCCCACTACTTAGGAAGGTCATGACATAGTAAGGCTGTCTAAAAACAAAACAAAGAAAAATAATAAAGGATATGCTAAAAAGGTTATAAATACAATTTATAATAAGGACATAGGAGCAGAATAAGTTAGTTAAGTCATACGATAGGTGAAAATTAGATTATGAACCTGGGCATCAGAGAATTTTTAAATATGCATCAGATGAGCCTAAAGAACTGTAGCAAAAAAAACATTGCTATAAATAAAGCAAGAGTCATATCTTGCTTTGTGCATTATGCTTTCTCTGGAGTTTTGTATACCTTTTAGTATATAGTAGGTATTCAGTAAATATTTACTGAATAAGTGAATGTGGATAGAATGAGCATATTTGAAAATACTTTATAAAATATGAAGCACTATGAAGTTTACAAAGGCATAAAATGAGAAGGATATTTATAATACTAAAATGAGTTAAAATATAAGGGTAAGCAGGTGGTGGGTTGATCAAGGTGCTAAATTCCCACATGGTTGATTTTGGCTGGAATCCTGGACCCAGTGGCTTGAAAATCACACCAGGTGCATGTGTGTGTGTGCCCAATATCCTGCGAGAATAAAGGAGAAGTGATTGCAATGTGGCTATTCCCCCTAGGGAGTAATTTTTCATTTTTCTTTTCTTTCTCTCTCTGTCTCTGGTGAGCACACACACCCTATAACAAAAACCTTAAAAAAAAGATAAGAGTTAAAGTATATGTTAGTTAACCTCTTTTGACATTGATTGGATAGACAGAGTCATGGGAGACATGTTGATTAATATTCTACTGATGGGCATATTTCTATAATTAAGTGGAAGATCATCCTTCTCATTCCAAGAGCCAGAATGTAGCAGATATTAGCACTCTATTAAGTATGATCTAAATGTTCATTTAGATGCTTGATTTTTCGCAGAGCAGTTACTTCTGCCTTGAGAGAGCTATAATGAAACAAAACTTTGTAAGTGTAGTTAAATACAATGATCACTATCGTAACATACCTAATACTCCTTTGGTTTAATTCACATGATTTCTTGCCACTGGTCAATTTTTACACTTTTGTTTTAAAAATTAATTAATTAATTAACTTTAATTGAGAAATTAAAAAAATAAGTATTTTTATGTATATTATGTATACATGGTGGAATGGCTAAATTGGACTAATTAAAATGTATATCACCTCAGATATTTATCATTTTTGTGGTAAGAACACTAACCATCTACCGTATTAGTAACTTCCAGGAATGCAATACATATTTATTTACTATTTTGAGAGGCTTTTGCTATAAGGAGCATGCGCTTGCCAGAAAGCGACAAAGAGACAGAAAGTGAGAAATCACCCCTTGCCCAGGGGGGATGGCCACGCCACAATCCCTTCTCCTTCATTCTCCTTTTGGGATCTTGGGCACACACGCACATCCGCCTGGCGTGATTTTAAGCCACCAGGTCTGGGACTCGAACCATGATCGACTACATGGGAGTCCAGCAACATAGCCATTATGCCAACTGCTGGTCCCAAGGAATGTAATATGTATTTATTAACCATAGTCACATGTAGAATACATCTCTTGAATTTAGTCCTTCCAACTAACTGAAATTTTGTATCTTTTCACCAATTATTCTAACCCCTACTCTAACCTCCCCTTTCCACAATTTTACTTCCTATTTTTCTAGATTCAACATGTAAGTGATGTCATGTGGCATTTTTTCCCCTCTGTGCCTGGCTTATTTAATTTAATAAAATGCCCTACAGATTCATCTACATTGTTACAAATAACAAAATGCTTCATTATCCATTTATCCATTGGTGGACACTTAGTTTGATTCTATATCTTGTCTATTGGGAGTAATGCTTCAATAATGCATGTCTTTGATATACATATTTCATTTCCTTTGGCTATATACCCAGTAGTAGGACTGCTAGATTTTTTGAGAATTCTATATTTAATTTTGTGTGAAAACTCCATACTCTTGGGACCAGCAGTTAGCGTAATGGCTATGTCGCTGGACTCCCACGTAGTCGACTGCGGTTCGAGTCCCGGACCCGGCGGCTTAAACTCACGCCGGGCACGTGTGCGTGCGTGCCCAAGATCCCGAGAGGAGAATGGAGGAGAAGGGATTGCGGCGTGACCATCCCCCCTGGGGGGTGATTTCCTGCTTTCTATCTCTCTGTCTCTCTCTGTCTGTCTGGCGAGCGCACGCGCCCTATAGCAAAAACCTCTCCAAAAAAGAAAAAAAAAAAAAAAAAAAAAAAAAAAAAAAAAAAAAAAAAAAACTCCATACTCTTTTTCATAATAGCTGTACTAATTTCTGTTCCTACCAATAGTGTACAAAGTTTCCTTTTTCTCCATCTTCATCAGCACTTACCCTTTGTCCTTTTAATAATACCCATTCTCATAAGCATAAGATAATAACTCATCGTGGTTTTAATCTGTATTTCCTGAATGTTTAGTGAAGTCTGAACACTTTAAAAATATACCTATTGTCTATTTGTTTATCTCCTTTTGATAAATACATATTCTGTTCCTTTCCCTATTTTTTATATTGGGTTATTTCCATGCTATTGAGTTGTTTGAATTCCTTATGTATTTTGAATACTAACCCATTAGTAGATGTGTGGTTTGCAAATATAGTTTCCAATTCTGTAAACTTCCCTGTTTACTCTGTTGATGGTTTCCTCGGCTGTGCAGAAGCTTTCTGATGTAATCCTATTTATCAATTTTTACTTTTGTTTCCTAAGCTTTTAGAGTTATATCCAAAAATTGATTGCCCAGACCACTGTCATAAGATTTCTCCCATGTAATTTAGAAATTCTCCTAGTGGTTTTACAATGTCAGGTTTTAAATTTAATTCTTTATACATTTCGAGTTGATTTTTGTATATATTATGTGCTAAGTGTCTACTTTGATTCTTCTGCATATGGATACAGTTTTCCATCATTTATTAAAAGGCTATCCTTTTCCTATTGTGTCTTGTCACCTTTGTTGAGAAACAAATGACTAATGTACAGGTCTATAACTGGGCTTTCTATTCTATTTCATTGGCCTACCGGTCTATTTTTATGCTTGTATTATGCTATTTGGATTATTATAGCTTTGTGGTGTACTTTAAAATTAGAGAGGTGATAGTGCTATCTTTGTTCTCTTCACCCAACATTACTTTGGTTGTTAAAGATCTTGGTAGTTCTACATGAATTTTAGAATTATTTATTTAGTTATTTATTTTGAGAGATTTTTGCTTTAGGGTACATATACTTGCTAGAAAGACAGAGACAGACAGCAAGAAATCACTCCCAGAGGGGATGGCCATGCTGCAATTCCTTCTCCTCCCTTCTCTTCTCAGGATTTTAGAAACACATGCACATGCACCTGGCATAAGTTTTAAGCTGCCATGTCTAGGATTCGAACCACTGTTGGCCTTGTGAGAGTCTAGTGACATAATCATTAAGCCATCTGCTAGCCCCAACTTTTCTATTTCTGTGAAAATATGTCATTGGAATTTTGGTAGGGATTGAATTGAGCCTGTAGATAGTTTTGGGTAGGACAGACATCAATTAATTTTAATCCTTCCAATCCATAAATGTGGGAAATCTTTCAATTTTGTGTCTTATTCCATTTCTTTCATTAACATTTTATACTTGTCAATGTATACAGCTCTCTCACTTTGGCTAAATTTATTTTCAAGTATTTTATTATTTGATATCTATGGTTATTATAAATGGGATTATTTTCTTGATTTCTTTTGGAATAATTATAAAAATGCTACTGGGCCAGTCAGAAGCATGGTGGCTAAGATTAGCTAGATCTCACATGTCTGGCTACAACACAGTTCAAATCCTGGACCCTATGGCTTGAAAAATAGGCTGGATGCTTGTGCATACATGCCCAATATCCTATAGGAGACTGGAGAAGGGATTGAAGTGTGGCCATCCTTCCTGGGGTACATTTTCCTGACTTTCTCTCTTCCTCACTGTCTCTTTGGCAAGTGCACATGCCTTATAGCAGAATTAAAAAGAAAAATGCTGGACCAGCAGATGACATAACACTGGACTCCTACCTAGTCAACTGTGGTTCAATCCTGGATCCAGCAGCTTAAAATTCACCCCAGGCACGTATGTGTGTGTGCCCAAAATCCCAAGAGGAGACTGGAGGAAAAGAAATTGCAGCTTGGACATCCCCTACTAGAGGATGATTTCTCCCTTTCTGTATCTCTACTTTTCTTGGTTTCTCCAGCAAGCACATGCACATTATAGCAAAAATCTCTCTCTCTAAAAAAATTAAAATGTCCCTGAACAGAAGAATGGATTGAAAAAGTATGGCACATATACTCTATGGAATACTACTCAGCCATAAAAAACAAAACAAAACAAAACAAAACAAGACCCTGGCTTCTGACAGGAAGTGGATGGATATGGAAGATTTATTGCTGAGTGAAGCAAGTCAGACTATAAAGGAGAGACACTGTATGTTTCCACTTAGGATAAACTGATTGTCCACACTCTATAGCCAAAACTGGATATCTAGAGGATATAGAAACATAGAAAATAGTTATAGATACCAGATACAGGATGAGAGAAGGAGGAGAGTCTGAGGAAAGACATTAAGGAGAAAAATAAAAGAGGTAAGGCATTTCTGGAACAAATAAATAGGTTATTATCTCTTGATGATAATATGTATAGTACCCCCAACTAGACTGGTGAGAAATGTACTCATATTGGAACATTCACATTACAAGCTAAGTGACATATGTGATTGAATGTATAAAAGAAATTAAAAGAAAAGAAAGAAGAAAATGCTACCGATTTTTATATCCTGTAATTTTACAGAATTTATTTATTAGTTCTAAAAGTTTTTTTTTTTTTGAGAGGTTTTTGCTATAGGGACGTGCATTTGCCAGAAAGACAGAGAGAGACAGAGAGATAGAAAGTGAGAAATCACCCCCCCCCCCCCCAAGGTGGGTGACTATGCCACAATCCCTCCTTCTCCATTCTCCTCTCAGGATCTTGGGCACACATGCACACATGCCCGGTGTGAGTTTAAGCCACCGGGTCCAGGACTCAAACTATAGTTGGCTACATGGGAGTTCAGCAACATAGCCATTACACTAACTGCTGGTCCCTAAAAGTTTTTTTTGTAGAGTCTTCAGTTTTATAACATTTACTACATTGTCTTTAAACTTGAATTGGTTCTTTCAAGTGAAGTATTGAGGAAAATTTTGAATCAGAAAGAAGTAGAAAAAAATTGTTATTTGAAAACATTTTGCTTAAAGAGAGAAACGGACTTTTTTCTTGGAAAAGCAGTAAAGAAAATTAAAATGTTTCAAACTAAAAATTGGCAGAGTAATCAAGCAAGAAAAAAATAAAACATCCAAATTGAAAAGGAAAACGTTAAATTGAAAGATTTCCTTGTTTGTTTTTTCCTTTTCCACATTCTGTCAACAGTTTTAGGCTTTTGTTTCAGGGCCTTCTTCTTCTCGTTTCTTAGGGTACATAGTTCTATAGTCAGTGAGACTGATTTCCTTAGTATTTCTTAGAGACAAGACCTTTCATGGTTTAACTTTAACCTGTATTTGTAGACTTACGGTTCTTTCCTCCTACCATTCACTCTTCCAAACTTATTCTCTCCAGAACATGTTCTAAGTTGCAAATAGCATTTTGATTATTTTTCAAATATATCATGCACTTTTATACTGCATCAATTAGAATGTTTCCAAAAAGCATGATTCCAGTGGCTTACATAAAATTATACTTTCACATAAAAAAATCCTGGAAACACTTCCATCTGAGACCCCCTGCCCAGTCAAGAAAACTGAAGCTGGGCCATCCACTGGCCTCATCCCAGCCCAGGTCCAGCTCCCAACCTCAGAGCCCTCCCTCCTCTACACCAGAAAGGGTAGCTCTCAGCTCTTAAGGAGAGCCCACTTCCAAGTGTAACCCCTTGCCAAAATCATGTACCATGCTTGCATTTCACATGACTTTTTCTTTTTTCCTCTTTCATATTCATTTTTCTTCCATCTTATATTGTCATTTTCTCCACCCACCCAGAGGGATTAGACAGGTCTAGAATCATAGTTTTCAAACATCCTTGCATCATGAGGATCCCAGAGATCCTCGCTCTATACTGAACCAATTGCAAAAATAAATTAAAAAAAAAAAAAAAGAATTTGCTTTTTAGAAACCTGAATAGAAAACTCTCTTCCTGTGCAGACCACATTGCTAAACACCACAGAGGACAGACTTTGGCACAGAAGCAATCCACAACAGAATGTAAGCAAACTAGTTCCCAGTGGCAGAAACATTCTCCAAAAAGATATCCAAAAGTGAATACATCGCCCAGTGGCTAGAAGTCACAGAGGAGCCTCAAGTTTGAAAAAAACAGGAAATATGTCTCCATCAAAAGAACACAATAACTCTCCTTCATCCTTTAAAAAACAGAAGTTACCAAAATGTCAGAGAAAGAATTGAGAACAGTCATAGTGACAAAACTATGAGTTGGAACAGAAAAGAGACAACGAACTCCAGGAGATGAAGAAGTACTTCCATAATATGAAAGAAGAAATGATCATCATATGAAGGAATCAAATGGAACTACTAGAGATGACATCTGCAATACAGGAAATAAAAATCTTCCTCAAAAGTATTAAAAGCCGATTAGACCATGATGAAGATTGAATCTCGGATGTAGAAGACAAAATGTATGATCTAGAAAAAAACACCAAAAAGACAGAGAAAGTAACAAAAAAAGAAAATGAGGGTAAAAATACAAGAAATGCTAGATTCCATTAAATGCCCAAACATCCAAATAATTGGAATCCCAGAAGGTGAAGAAACTAATAAGATCATTGAAAATCTATTCCATAAAATCCTGAAAGAAAACTTTCTAAGTCTAGAGAAGCACTAAAACATCCAGACCCAAGAAATACAAGGACCCCGAATAGAATCAGCCCAAGAAGATCCTCTCTACTACACATCTTAGCCAGACTGGCCAAAGCCACAGATAAAGACAAGATACTAAAACTGGCAAGAGAGAAACATCAAGTAACGAACAAAGATCATCCCATTAGGCTAATACTGTACATTTCAACAGAAACAATGCAAACAATAAAGAATGGGAAGACATATTGAAAGTGTTAAGAAAGAAACAATTTCAACCAAGATTATTATATCCAGCAAGATTATCCTTCGTATGGAAAAAAAAAAAAGATTAAAATCTCCTCAGACAAAACAAAACAAAAACACCTGAAAGAACTTGCCAACACCAGACCAGCTCTTCAAGAACGGGAGAATGCTCAGTCAGAAAACCGCTTGCACAACTGTATTTATTGCAGCATTATTCATGATTGCTAAGACATGGAACCAACCCAAATGTCCACAAATGGATGAATGGATTAAAAAAGTGCGGCACATATACTACATGGAATATTATTCAGCCGTAAAAAATAACAAGGTCCTGGAATTTGATAGAAAGTGGACAAATATGGAAGATTTGTTGCCGAGTGAAGCAAATCAGGCTATGAGAGAGAAACATTGTATGTCTCCACTTAATATATACTGACTGTCTGCACTCTATAGTAGAGACTGAAAGACTGGAAGACATAAAAGCATTAAAAATTGTTATGGATACTAGAGACAAAGTGGAAAGAAAGTGTGGGAGGGGAAGAGTGCAGAAAAAGAAATTTGGGGGAAAATAGAGAGGTAAGATATTTGTGGGACACAGATATGGTTTATTATTTGTTGATGAGGATGTGTATAGTATTCTCAACTGGACTGAAGTGTATATCATGCTGTGTAAAGTCTCTTTAAAATCTAAACATATAGCAATTGAGTGTATAATAATAATAATAAATAAAAATATGATTAAAAAAAAAGAAACTCTGAAGAGAGTCCTGTCCCAGGAAAACTAAAGAATGAATAAACAGAAATAAGAGAATAAAAGACAACCAAGACAATGATCAACTTAAAAGTAAAAACAAATCCAGAAATATCAACAGTAACTTTGAATGTTAATGGATTAAATTCCCCAATCAAGAGACACAGATTGGCTAAATGAATTAAAAAACAAACAAAAACACCCCCTCTATCTGATGCATTTCTTATGCATCTCATGGATAAAGACTTACATAGACTAAAAAGTGAAGGGCTGGAAAAAGTATTCCATGCAAATGGCAACCAAAAAAGAGGTGGATTCATGACACTAATTCCTGACAAAATAGGTTTTAAAACAAAAACCGTACAAAGAGACAAAGAAGGGCATTATATAGCAGTAAAAGTCTTAATCTATCACAAAGATAAAACCTTTATAAACATCTATGTACCTAACTCAGGAACACCCAAATACATGAAGGAAAGACTGTTAGATCTAAAAGGAGAGATAAACTAAAACACCTTAATTGCTGGGGACCTCAACACCCCACATTCCTTTGGACAGATCATCTAGACAAAAAATAAGCAAAGAGATAAAGGATCTAAATGATAGCATAAATCAAATGAACTTAGTAAACATCAGTAGAACCTTCCACCCATGAGATACACTTTTTTCTCACCCCTGTATGGAACCTTTTCAAAGATTGACCACATGATAGGGCAGAAAGTAAGCTTTTACAGATTCAGATGCATAGAAAGTATATCTGGCATATTCTCCAACCATGATGTAATTAAATTTTATATTAATTTCAGGAAAATTTCTCAAAAATACACAAATACAGGAAGCAAAAAGACCTAGTCTTAAATGACTTCACAACTACTGAAGACATAAAGACTAAAATAAAAAGATTCATGGAAGCCAATGTAATGAATACAAAAGTTTCCATAATCTTTGGGAAACTGTAAAAATAGTCATAAGAGGGAAGTTCATAGCAAGTAGTGCATATAAGAAGAACACAGAAAGAAGGCAAATCGACAACCTAACAGCATGCCTCAGAGAATTGGAAAAGCAACAACAAAAAAGTCAAAAAATTTACAAAAATCTCCATGAGAACAGAAATAATAAAGACTCAAGGAGAAATAAATGAAATATAAAATAAACAAACTATACAAAGATAAATGAAAATAAAAACTGGTTCTTTGAAAAGATAAAAAAAATCAACACACCACTAGCTAGTTAAGAAGAAGAGAGAAAGGAACCAGGTAAATCAAATTTGCAATGAAGCAGGCAATAGAACAACAGACATAATAGAAATAAAAAACATCATTAGAGAATACTATGAACAGCTATACACCTACAAACAAGAAAACCTGGATGGGAAGGACACATATAATCTACCAAGATTGACTCAAAAGGACATAGAAAGTCTGAATAGGCTCATAATTGAATCAGTAATAAATTACCTCCTAACAAAGAAAAGCTGGTACAAGACAAGGATGCCCACATTCTCCACTCATTTTCACTATAGTACTGTAAGTCCTTGCCAATGCAATCAGAAAATAAAATAAAAGATATTCCAATAAGAAAAGAAGAGGTAGGGGTTTATTACCACTTATCTCTATTTGTAGATGACATGATTGTATACATAGAAGACCCATGGTATCCATGAAAAAATTCCAGTAAAGTTGCAGGATACAAAATCAACATACATAAATTCAGCATTTCTATATAGGAGCAATAGCCAGACTGGGATAGAACTGAAGAAAGTAATTCTATTTGCCATAGTCACAAAAAGTATGATACCTAGGAATAAATGTAACCAAAGAAGTTAAAGACCTCCACAAGGAAAACTATAATATTCTAAAAAAATGAAATTGAAAATGACATAAAAAAGTGGAAGGACATCTCATGTTCCTAGATTGGAAGAATTAATATAATCAAAATGGCAATTCTACCCAAATTAATCTAGCTATTTACTGTAATCCCAAACAAAGTACCAGAGACATTCTTCACAGATCTGAAAATGACAATTATAGAATTTTTCTGGAATCATAAAAGACCTCGTACTGCCAAAGGAATCCTGCGCAAGAAGAGTGGTGTGGGCGACATCTCACTCCCTGACCTGAAAATATACTATAAAGATGTGATGATAATCAAAACTGCATGGTACTGGCATGAAAACAGACATGTGGGCCATGGAACAGAATAGATACTCTAGAAATAAACTCTCAAACATACAACCAACTGATTCTTGACAGGTTTCCAGTCAATCCAGTGGGAAAAGGAAAGCCTTTTAAACAAATGGTGCTAGAAAAACTAAATATCTATCTGCAGAAAGATGAATATAAACCCTTATCTCTTACCATTGACAAAAATCAGCTCAAAGTGGATCAAATATCTAAACCTAAGACCTCAAACTATAAAACTACCTGTGGAAAACACTGGGGAAACTCTGGGAGACATTGGGGTAGACAAAGACTTCTTATGTAAGTCCACCAGAGCACCGTCAATAATCCCAAAAATAGACAAATGGGATACATCAGATTAAGAAGTTTCTCCATGGCAAAAGACATAGTAATTAGTGTGAATCAACAGCCCTCGGAATGGGAAAAGATTTTTGTAAACTATAAGTTACACAAGGGACTGAAAACCAGAATATACAAGGAACTCAAGCAGCTGTCCGGAAAAGAGATGATCGACCTTATTAAAAGATGGGTGAATGAGTTGGAAAAAACACTCTCTAAGGATGACATATGAATAGCAAAAAGACATATGAAAAAATGCTCCACATTCTTCATTGTAAGGGAGATGGAGATAAAAACCACGATGAGATACCACCTAACCCCAGTCAGAATGATTAAGATTTAAAAAAAAATAAATGAATAAGTGCTAGCGGGGGAGTTTGGTGAAAGGGAAACACTCTTACATTGCTGGTAGGAATGTAAATTGGTCCAGCCACTGTGGAGAACAATTTGGAGAATCCTTAAAGATCCACAAATAGAACTACCATATGATCCAGCAATCCCACTCTTTGGTATCTACTAAAAGGAAAGAAGAATGCTTAGTTGGAAAAGTGCTCGCACATCTATGTTTATTGTGTTATTATTCAAAATTGCTAAGACATGGAACCAACCCAAATGTCCTTGAAAAGAGGAATGGATTGAAAAAGTGTGGCACATATACTTTATGCAATACTACTCAGCCACAAAAAAACACAACAAGACCCTGGTTTTTACAGATAGTGGATGGATATGGAAGATTTACTGCTGAGTGAAGCAAGCCAGGCAATGAAGGAGAGATATTGTATGTCTCCACATAATATATACCAACTGTCTGCACTATATGACTGAAACGGAATGACTAGAGGATATATAAACATAGAAAATGGTTATAGATACCAGATACAGTGTGGGAAGAAGGTAAGAAAAGGAGGAGAGTCTGAGGAAAGGTCTCGAGGAGAAAAATAGAGAGGCAAGACACTTATGGGACAAAAAAATGGGTTATTATCTGTTGATGATAATGTGTATATTATCCCCAACTGGAATGGTGAGAAATGTACTCATGTTGAAACATTCACATTACAAGCTAAGTGACATATGTAATTGAATGCATAAAAGAAATTAAAATTAAATTTTAAAAAATCCTAGAGAGAGTATTTTCAGTCTTGTTGATTCAGTGGCATAAAGATATCATCAAAAAACCCATGTTATTTTTCTTCTGCCATCTTCAAAATTTTGTATATTCTCTTCATGGTCACAAGTTGTCTGAACCAACTTTGTAAATTACATTTTCAAACAAGATATGCAGATGGGGAAAAACAATTTTCTTTTTTAAACTTTTCTAACTTTCATGGAAGCATTCAGGATTTTTCGTTGGCTGGAGCTGTATCTCATGCCTCCACTGATTTGGCAAGAGGAAGGCAGGCCAATGCCAATGAAAGTACCAGACACATTCTTCACAGATCTAGGAAAGACAATCATAAAGTTTGTCTGGAATCATAAAAGACCCAGTATTGTCAAAGCAATTCTGCACAAGAAGAGTGGAGTGGGCGGCATCTCACTCCCTGACCCAAAAATACACTACAATGCTGTGGTAATCAAAACAGCATGGTACTGGCACAGAAATAGACTCATGGACCAATGGAAGAGAATAGAGTCCCCAGAAATAAATTCCCAAACATACAGTCAACTGATTTTTGACAAGAGGTACCAGTCGATCCAGTGGGAAAAGGAAAACCTCTTCAACAAATGGTGCTGGGATAACTGAATTTCCACTTGCAGAAAGATGAATCTGAACCTATACCTTTCACCTCTGACAAAAATCAAGTCAAGGTAGATCAAAAATCTGAATCTAAGACCTCAAACTATAAAACTGCTCCTCGAAAACACTGGGGAAACTCTGGGAGACATTGGGGTGGGAGAAGACTTCTTAAATAAGACCCCCAAAGCACAGATGATAATCCCCAAAGTAGACAAGTGGGATTACATTAGACTAAGAAGTTCCTGCATGGCAAAAGACATAGTAATTAGTGTGAATAGACAGCCCTCAGAATGGGAAAATATTTTTGTAAACTTTGCATCAGATTAGGGACTGATAACCAGAATTCACAAGGAACTCAAGTAGTTGTTCTGAAAAAAGACCATCAATCCTATTAAAAGATGGGAGAATGAGTTGGAAAAAAACACTCTCTAAAGATGACATGCGAATAACTAAAAGGCATATGAAAAAATGCTCAACATCCCTCATTGTAAGGCATATACAGATCAAAACAACAATGAGATACTGCCTAACCCCAGTCAGAATGACTAAGATTAAAAAAAAATGAAAAACGATAAGTGCTGGCAGGGGTGTGGTGAAACAAGAACTCTCTTACACTGCTGGTGGGAATGTAAATTGGTCCAGTCACTGTGGAGAACAATTTGGAGATTCCTCAAAAATCTACAAATAGAACTACCATATGATCCAGCAATATCACTCCTTGGTATATACCCAAAGGATGGAAGAATACTTACTCAGAAAAGTTCTTGCACATCAATGTTTATTGCGGCACTATTCACAATTGCTAAGTCATGGAAACAACCCAAATGCCCACAAACAGATGAATGGATAGAAAAACTGTGGCACATATACTCAATGGAATATTATTCAGCCATAAATAACAACAAAACCCTGGCTTTTGACAGGAAGTGGATGAATATGGAAGATTTACTGCTGAGTGAAGCAAGCCAGGCTATGAAGGAGAGGCGTTTTATGTCCCCACTTAATATATACCGAGTGTCTGCACTCTATGACTGAAACTAATTGACTAAAGGATATAGAAACACAGTATATAGATGTAAATACCAGATATAGTGTGTGTGAAAGAGGAGGGTCTGAGGAAAGACATTTAGAAGAAAAATAGGGAGACAAAACATTAATGGCACAAAGAAATGTGGTATTACCTGTTGAAGATATTTGTAGTTTTATCAACTGTACTAGGGAAAATGGTTCAGCTGTTGAAATATCCATTTTGTAAGACAAATAATAATGTGATTGAATGTATAAAAGAAAATGAAATTTTAAAAAAAAAGAAAAAAAAAAAGAAGGCAGGCCAGTCCCAGTTTGCCCACTAAGGTTAGGGAAAGACCTTGTCTCCTTGGAAGGACTAATTAGAGAGGTTGAATAGAAGTGAGTTTTTCTTGGTAAATAATAAGCTGGGAAATAAATCTTGAGTGGGAAACTGTATCTTTCATAAGCACAACTTCACTTTTCTACTTGCAATGGTTTTAACCTGTTCTCCTCCATTCAGGTGAATTACAACTCCACCATTAAGATTCTCTTAAAATGTCATGTCCTCTGTGAAGGTTCATTAGACTCCCTATAAGACCGTAATTTTGGGGGGATTATTTATTTAATTTTATTTATAATAATAATTATTCAATTTGATGAGAGAGAGGGTGAGAGATGGGGGTGGGGGGAGGAGAGAGAAGTGTGAGAAAGAAGCCATCAGGTCCTGGACTTGAACCGCAGTTGGCCATGTGGGAGTCCAGTGCCTTAACTACCTCACCACTTGCTAGCCCCTTGAAGTATAATATTAATTGTTCCTTCTTAACTTTCAAAGCCTTTTATTTATGTTTCTTTTAAATTGCTTAGTAATCTGAATTGAATTTATCCATATACATATGTATTTCTTCCATTAGATGACAAGATCTTGGAAATCTCGGTCTTATTTAAGACTGAATTCTTGCTACTCAGTGTTTTACTTGACTTAGAGAAGATATTGAGGAAATATTTGAAAGGCTGAATGGTCAAAATCATTCTGAATAAAAATATTTTAGAAAATGATTTTTAAAATAATGATTTATATAATCAAACCCATAACAAGTACTATTATTTTAAGGATAACTATCAATTGTTATTTATAGCTATAGTGAAAATAATAGTTTTTCTACCTTTTGAAAATATCTTTGGATATTTTAAATATAGTCTTAGGGGTCAGTAGGTGGCATGGTGGTTAAGGTGCTGAACACTCACATGGCTGACGCAGTTCAAGTCCTATACCCGATGCTTGAAAATGTATGTATATGTGCGTGTGTGCCCAAAACCCAAAGAGGAGAATGGAAGAGAAGGGATTTCAGCATGACTATTCCCCTGGGGGGCAGGTAATTTATCATGTTCCCTCTTACTGTCTCTCTCCACCCTATGGTAAAACAAACAAAAATAAGACTTTAGTAAATAAATAAATAAAGTATTAGAAGTCAAATTCACATGAACATGTAAATTAGACATATCTTGTACTGCCCTAGGATCTTGAGATATCAAAATTGTAATTATAGATCTTACTCTCAGAAATCCAGGAGCTAGGGATCAGCAGTTAGCGTAATGGCTATGTCGCTGGACTCCCATGTAGTCGACCACGGTTCACTTCCCAGACCCGGTGGCTTAAAACTCATGCCGGGCGCGTGTGCATGCGTGCCCAACATTCCGAGAGGAGAATGGAGGAGAAGGGATTGCAGGGTGGCCAATCCCCCTGGGGGTGATTTCTCACTTTCTGTCTCTCTGTCTCTCTCTGTCTGTCTGGCGAACACGCATGCTCTATGGCAAAAAAAACTCAAAAAAAAAAAATCCAGAAACTAGTGGAAAAAAATATTTTTAAAATAAGAATATACAATTCAGTATGTACTTGGAGAAATGCATCCTGGCCTAAAGCAGGAATTCTAAAAAAAGGAAAGTGATTACAGGGGTTTTCCTCTTATATGTTCTCTTGGTTGAGCTCTACCCAGAGTGGAAATGATGCCTGACTGGTTTGCCAGGATATTAAAGACTTTTCTAAATGAACTAGGGAAGCAGGAGTTTTCAGAATCAGTAGGAGTATGCAGATACTTGTATGGATAATTAGAAAGTAGAATCAGTTCCACAATCTTTTATTTCTTTCTTTTTTTTTTTTTTAGTTTATTTTTGCTATCATGTGTGTACGCTCACCAGAGACATAGAAATCATCCCATTTTGTGTGTTTGTGGGTTCGCCATGCTGCAGCAGTCCCTTCTCTTCCACTCTCCTCTTGGGATTTTGAAAACACACGCACAAATGCCCAGCATGATTCTCAAGAGACTGGGTCCGGGATCTGAACCATGAAGCTGACCATATAAGATCCAGCACCTTAATCTCCATACCACCTTCTGGCATAGTAGTTATACAATCTTAAAACACATATATTGAGAAAAGGAGAAGTAATTATACTGGAAAAAAAGAGGGAGCTCGATTATTAAGGGTATTTTGTTACAAGGGAAGGATCTGTAATTATTTTGAAAGCTTTTATTGGGAGCTAGTTAGCTTATTTCACATAATTTCAAGGAGAACATGCCCTTCGACTAACAAATGCACTGAGTTCCTGTTGAGTAATGGTAGTAAAGCCTTTTATTGACAAATTAGAGAGCCTTGGCAGACTAAATTGATATAAAATGACGGTTTTCTCTTTTACTTTTAAAATACTAGGAAATCTGAAATGGATCTTCTCCCCATGAGTATTTTTCATCCTTTTATTGTTGTCTGGGGAATGGTAATGCTTTGGACTGCTGCCTGCAGCCTTGGCCTTCCCACCTAAGTGGATATTTGGTGAGAGCAGTGCACCCTCATAAAGACAGACTGCTGATCACATTTCCATTAAAGTCCAGAGCCAAGTCTGCCTGCTAATTTCTCTGCCAATAGTGGTTAGGTTTTTACAGTAGCCACTTTACTGTGGAGAAGAACCATTCTCCTGTCAGAGAGCAAAGAGATAACATAAGAATTGTAAAATTGTAAACTTCATCAACATGTGTCCTAAATGGAATTTCAAATGTCAAAACAAAAAAATTATGTGCATTTCTTTATGCAAAGTTATATTATTGTCCATTTTTTCACATTCTGATTTATCCACTGTACACATAAAAATGAAAAGAATGGATATAGAGGATATTATTCCAGTCATTTGCTCATCAGACATCTATGAAACATTTATTTATTTATTTATTTATTTATTTATTGATTGTTTTTTTAGGATGAAATATTTATTATGATCCAGGATTTGTGCTGGTGCAGTGGCTTCAAAAATGAATGTGGCAATTAATGTTGCCCTCAAAAAATATACACTCTTTTGATAATAAATTAAAAAAATAAATTCTTAAAAAGGGAAGAAAAATTTCATAACATGATGTTTAGCAAAAGAAACCATAAGTACAATTCTAGAATCCTGATACTGATTAGTAGTAGATTTAATGATAGTAGTCCATATAACAATTATTACACCACCATTATTTTTTGCTCTTTTTGATCACTCTTTGTTCTGGACTAAATGTTTATGTCTTATCAAAATTCTTATATTGAGCTCCTAACTCCAGTGGGATGGTAGTTAGAGATGGGACTTTGGGTAGTAATTAGGATTAGATGAGATTATGAAGATGGGCTTTCATGATAGAAATAGTGTCCTAAAAGAGAGACACCAGAGAGCTTGCCTTGTTTCCTGCTGTCTCTACATGCACATACCAGAGTAAGGCTATGAGAGGAGATAGCAAAAGGTGGCCATCTGAAAGCCAGGAAGAGAGCCCTCACAGAACCCTACCTTACTGGCACCCTGATCTCAACATCCCTTGTCCAGCTCAGTGAGAATATAAATTTCTGCTCTTTAAGCCACCCACTCTGTGGTATTTTGTTGTAGCAATCCAAGTTGACTCTATGCCCATCGTATGGTGGGCACCATGCTTGCTACTTTGTCTTTGTTTTTCTTAATGCTCACCATGAACCTGCAAAGCAGTTATTATTGTCTATATTTTATAGGTACATAGCCAGGGATAGGGAGCTTAAATAACTTGCTTTGTATGATATAGCTAGTATGTGGCAAGTCAGGATTGAAGTATATATCCATATTATCTCTACTACTAACTGACATCAATTCATGACTTGGGCTTAGTAATCTTTGTTTCCATAATTGTAAAATATTCTTCTCAGATATTTGTATTCTAACTTCCCAAATACCCACTTTTTTCAGATCATAATTTAGTAATAACCACACAAACCAATTTGTCCTTGTACCTAAGTATTCAAAATGCTTGACAATAATCTATCATCCATATAATGATTTCAGGAGGCATAGAAGCAGAAAGATATTTTTCATGGGATACAAATATCATCTTCTTCACTTACTGTTTAATTTTGTAATGATAAGGAGAAGCAATAAAGCAGTTGTCTGACATAATATGATAGCACATTTATCATATGATTACTGAGAGTCTTTGGCTCTGTTTGTGTTTATTGTGGAGATTATGTGATGATGTGGATCAGTGGCAGGTGGGACTGTCAGATACATCATTTAGGAAGTCACATGGGTGTTCTGCTGCTGTTGTTAGGTTGACTTTTCTTGACAGTTCTGGCCACTCTGCTTTTGAAATATGTACATAAGAATTTGATAGTTCTTTCTTTTTATGCAGTATATTTTGAGCTTGTGAATTTCCTTGAATGGCTGGAATAATGCACACTTCTTCCTGGGGAGATATCTTTTTGAGAGAGTTCTAGATGTGTTTGTATTTCTTCCTCATTGTTCTCTTTATGTTTTTAACAAAACTTTTCAAAAGAGTGGTCTGGGGACCAGCAGTCAGCATAATGGCTATGTTGCTGGACTCACACGTAGTTGACCGCGGTTCGCGTCCTGGACCCGGTGGCTTAAACTCACGCCGGGCGCATGTGTGTGCATGCCCAAGATCCCGAGAGGAGAATGGAGGAGAAGGGAT
Organism: Tupaia tana; assembly: GCA_026018925.1. Lineage (NCBI taxonomy): Eukaryota > Metazoa > Chordata > Mammalia > Scandentia > Tupaiidae > Tupaia > Tupaia tana. Next base: position 12,626,254 of record JAKSZU010000020.1, read on the forward strand.
TGCAACGTGGCCATCCCCCCTGGGGGGTAATTTCTCGCTTTCTGTCTCTCTGTCTCTCTCTGTCTGTCTGGTGAGCGCATGCGCTCTATAGCAAAAACCTCTAAAAAAAAAAAAGAGTGGTCTGTACTCACAGATTCTAATTTCTCTCCTCATAAAATTTTTAAACTAATTTAAATCAGATTTGTCCAAACTAAATGTATTAAGGTGACTAATGAACCTCACATTGTTGAGTCTCGTACCCAATTTTCATCTCTTGACCCATTAACAGCACCTGACACTATTAATCAGTTCTCTTCTTTGAAACACCTTTACTCGGCTTTCAGAGTATCACTTCCACCAAGTTTTCTCTTTTCTCTCGAGCGACTGACTCAAGTCTCTTTTGCTGATTTGCCTCTATCTATCAGATCCTGGAATGCTAAAGTGTCTCTGGATCAGTCTTTGGACTTCTTATCTTTCTTCTTTATTTTCCTGCACCTGTTGGTTTTGCACAGTCTCATGCTTTTTGGTAACAGCTGTTTTACATGCAATTTCTGTATAACAAATCAGTACAACATATAGTGGCTTAAGGTGGTAATAATAGTCACTCATCCTCTTGTGATTCCTCAGCTATGTGGTTTTGGTTTTCAGTATGATCTGAGTGGACAGTCATGTGTCAGCAGGTGATGCAGTCATCTGAAGGCTTGCCTGGAGCCCAAGGATTCACTTCCAAGGTGGTTCACTCTCACAGCTGGGATGTTGGTGCTGACATTGTCAGAGGCCTTGTATAATCTCTATGTGTACTTTTTAAATAAGAAGCTATTTCATCTTTGATCACACAGGCTATTCCTGATTCAATGTGGGAACGAACTGCATGAAGACACAAATACTAAGAAGCTGGCCTCTTTGGGGGCCATCTTTGAGGCTGGCTTCCATAGTCCCCTCTCTGGCCCCAAATGATTCATACACCTCCCACCTACAAACTATGCTCCCTTTCCTAGTACCCTTCAAAATCTCATTCCCTTATGTCTCAGTTGTAGGCTATATGCCTTGATTTAAACATATCACAATCTTCTTCGGTCTGAATGTGCCCTTCCAGAATTCATATGCTGAAATCATAAACACCAAACATGATATTAAAAGGTGGGCTGAGTTAGTCAGTAGTGGTGGTTAAGTCAGCTGTATCCCATATAGCTGACCATGAAGTTTAGGTTGCGGACCCAGTGGCTTCAGAAACACATTGTGTGTGTGTGTGTGTGTGCTTGTCCAAAATCCTGAAAAGAGGCAGATATGGAGAAGGGATTGTGATATGACCATCCCCCATGAAGGTTAATTCTTTTTCACCTTTCTCTCATCTAACTCCAGCAAGAGCACATATCCTCTGACAAGTTAAAAACAAAACAATGATGAACCTTTGGGAGATGGTTAGTTAGGAGGGCAGAGCTCTCATGGATGGCATTAGAGGCCAAAGAGAGACCTCTTGCCCTTCAACCTTGTGAGACTGTAGCAAGAAGGCACAATAAATGAGCCAGAAAGTGGGTCCTCACAGACACTGACCTTGATCTTGGATACCTAGCATCTGAAACTGTGAGAAATAAATTTCTGTTGTTCATAATCTACCCAGGTACTTGGTACTTAACAGCATAAACGGACAAAAATGTCATTTAATCTAGGTTTATATAGCACACCTCTTTAAGTAAAATTCCTGTGAACTAAAGAGACAAGTTATGTACCCCCAAAACCCTCTATATAATTCTGTGGGACATAAGGACATTTTGATCAATGACAGACAGCATATACTCCTACGCATGAAAGTATACTGTCCCATATAGCTTAATTGTGTAGTATATTACAACAGCAGGTGTGTTTAAGAACACTCTATGTTGTTTGCACAGTGACAAAATCACCTAACAATGCATTTTTCCAGAATAAATTCCCTTTGTTTTGCAACATATGATTTCACATTGAATAGACGTACGTTAATTGTCTCAAAATGTCCATTTCAAGAAAGGGTAAAATAGAGATGATCTACAGGAGTAATTGTTTCATGAGCTTTGAAATCCAGCTGGCATATGTTGCCAGTCTCTTGATTAAGGTTCTTGGTTAGTGCCTGGGGATTATTCGTTTGACACTTAACATCACCATTGAAGATATTGATTACATATTCCAAAGCAACTCTTGCTTTTTCATACAGATGACTGATGTTTATAACAAGATTTTTTTTCAGCCCATTTTCAGCCCATACTAATTTGAGAGTCAAAGCCCTTTTTGAATTTTGGGTTATCTTTGTTCCTTCTAGTCCAAAGTAGGAGAATTTCTATAAATACAATTCACTAAAAAATTTTGCGGGTCTTACATGACTTTCATCCGATAGTCACTCAATTAGAAAAAGAAGAAAATATTCATTGATCAACAAATTTGGCAGGAATAAACCCTTCTTTACTTTGGGCTTCTTGTTGGGTGCTATAGTAAGCATACCGAAGGTTCTTAGGAGTACCATTTTTAATGGAGAGAGTCAGTGAGAGCTATTTCTAAGATGATTAGAGGAACTTTTTCAAACAATCTGACATACTTCTTTAAATCTTTCTGTGGTCTCAAGAAAGAAAGTTATATTCATAATGTTTATCTTTAGATTGTGTTTTCTAGACAATGCCTTTGATTTTTATCTTTTCCTGGAAACTTTTTGTTGTTGTTGTTAGTGTTGTTTGTTATCTGGAGAGGCAGAAATTAGACACAGTTTTACTTTGAATATTGAAAGTTTTGGATAATTTATGTATTTTATTTAAACATGATTCCTTTAGCCTAATATTTTCATCTTTATTTTACTATAGGCAGCAAGAAAAGTCAAATGACACCCCCAACATTCTGCCTGAAAATATCTTTAGCTAAATTATCTTGTTTATTTTATATATATATAAATATATAGAATATATATATATTCTATATGAGTTGACTTTAAAAATTTCAAGGAAAATGTATATTATGAAAAAATTATGCATAAATTTCAAAATTTTTGCACCAAAATAAACTTGCGATAAAACATCTGTTCAGAGGTGAGCCTATGTTAGTGAAATGACTTCTAATTGTTGAAAGGAGCTGAGAGGTCAACCAATGAGGTGAAGTCTAGCTTGTTGGTTGAAAGCTTATTAAGGGAATTTACAAATAGAAGCAAGGTCTTAGATAGCTATGAGACAAGCGAATCTTTACACTCTACCCAAAAGTATGTGCTTGAATATCCAGTTGCAATGGGAAGTACAAGGAGGTACCTGAGGCAGGTACAGAGTGATTTTGGGTGTCAGTATCATATTTTAACTGTGACCACAGATGTGCTGCCCTATGGGTAAGTATAATAGGTATGTAGAGACTGCAACAACATAGGCTTCGTTCCAGTCAAAGGAATGCACCAAGGAGCTTGAGATCAAATGTCAGTCTAGATGGTGAATTAACTTCAAGATGGAGTTACTTTGGTTCCACCACAATATCTCAATAGGACCTGATTTGAGGCAATAAGATATCCATTTGAATGGAAGCTCTATTAAAGCAGCTTGAATTCTGCTAAAATTGAAGCAAGAACAAGCATTGAATTTATGATGAAGTTTGGGTGAAACAATCATGGGTGCTTTATGAAAAGTTTTTTGGGAAGAATCCAGCAGTTCACAAATGGATAACTCATTTTAAGAAGGAATGAGATGACGTTGAAAATCATGACTGCAGTAGCAACCTATCCAGATCAATTTGCAAAGAAAAAATTATCTGTCCTCTTAATTGAAGAGGACAGATAATTAACAGAAGAAACAATAGCCCACACCATAGGAATCTTAATTGGTTTAGTTTACACAATTCTGATTGAAAATTAGAGTCAAGCAAATGGTGCCAAAACTGTTGTACCCAGATCAGCTGCAGGCAAGATCAGAGCTTTCAATGGAAATTCTGAACAAGTGGGATCAAGACACTTAGGCATTTCTTTGGAGAATTGTAATAGGAGATGACACATGACTGTATTAGTATGATCCTGAAGACAAAGCACAATCAAAGCAATGGCCACCAAGAGGTGGAAGTGGTCCAATCAGCACAGAAGTGAGCCAGTAAAGAACAAAAGCCATGGAAACAGTTCTTTTCAGATACTGAAGGGATTTTGCCTATTAATTTTCTAGAGGTTGAACAATTATGACATTTATTTATTATAAATGTGTGTGTGTGTGTGTGTGTGTGTGTGTGTGTGTGTATTTGAGAGAGAGATATTTGCTATAGGTTGTGTGTGCTTGCTCGAGAGACAGAGAGAAACAGAGAGACAGGAAGTGAGAAATCACCTCCCAGGGGGGATAACCACACTGCAATCCTTTTTTCTCCATTCTCCTCTTGGGATTTTGGGCACACATGCACATGTGCCAGGTGTGAGTTTTAAGCTGTTGGGTCTGGGACTTGAACCGTGATCAACTAAATGGAAGTCCAGTGATGTAGCCATTACACCATCTGTTGGTCCCTATTTTGGAAGTGTTTTATGAAAGTTAACCAAATATATATTTGCACAGAGCTAGCTCTAATTCAATGTGGGGTACCTAAGTACCATACACATGCAGCAGAAATGTCAATCATTGCAGGCTGTCTTGATGGCAGGCTGCATATAGCACTATTGATTTAAATGTCTCTTATTTTAAAATGTCTAGTCAGGATAATTCACCTAAATCCAGATTTATTTTTAACTGCTAAATTGACACTTACACCTTGATGTTTCATAGGTAGCTCAACATACCACATTGAAAACTTAGCATTGTTTCTTTTTCTTTTTGTTCCTCAAATCTGTATCTCTGACACTGCTCATCTCAGTAAACGGTAACTCCGTTCTTCTTAAAGTCATACTTGATTCAACTTTTTTCTCATACTGCATATCATAGTACTCAAAATTTTTTTATTCAAAAGTATGCCCACTCTTTACTATGTATCATTCCATCTAAGCCATCTGCAGTATAAGTAACATCATCGCAACTACATTACAGTAGCCAGCTAATTAGTTTTGATTTTCCTTCTTAAGTTCCATATTTCAAAACCAGGATTTAGATCAGTCATATTAACCTTTAAGTCAGACAAAGCTCTTTCTTCCTTAAAACCTTCTAATGTCTCTCTCGCTCTCATTGTGAGTAAAAACCTGAATCCTTAAAATGACTGACTAGTATCTACATGATTCGTAAACTTGGTGTCTACTCACTGGTCTCAATGCTGTTACTTAAAGAAAAAAGACATGCTCTCACTCACGAAATTGTGCTTGCTCTATCTATAATGATCTGTGCTTGATATCCACATGTCTGTCCTCTTCATTTCTTTTCACCTTTACTTAGATAATACCTCCTTGTGGTGGTCTTTCCTACAAACACCTCACAGTCTTCCTGTTCTCTTTACCACAACACTTTACAATAACACTAATTATTAACTTGTTTTTATATGTGTGTTTGTATGTATGTATGTATGTATATATATATATACACATACACATAACAATATGTATGTGTACGTGTGTGTGTTTGTGTGTGCATGTGTATAAAATACATTATGTTGTGGGGAAATTCATGACTTTTTAAAAACGTTTTTCTATGCAAAAATGTGTTATGACTTTCTATACAACCATATATATAAATATATGTGTGTATATATATATATATATATATGATATATAGATAGATATATATCTCTATATATACCTATATATCTTTATCTCTAACTAAACTATAAACTATAAGCTCAGAGGACAAATATTCTCTTTGTTCACTTTTCTAGTACCTAAAACATGACCTCAGTTATATATGGTGAAATAAAGAGCCCTCTCACCCATTCTCTGTCATTGCACAGTCAAGTGAGGAACTTTATTTCTTCACTTCTAACATATGGACAGGATTTGTGACTGCTTTAACAACAAGGGGATAGCAGAAGTTACACTTCTAGTTCTGTATCTAGTCTTTAAAAGTACTGGAAACTTTAGTTTCCTCCTAATTGGAAAGTATCTGCGGTCATTTTTTCTGGGAATATAGCCACTATGCCCTGAAAGAGCCAGACCACAAGGAGAGTCAATATGTAGGCTTTCTGTTTGACGAACCTAATGAAATCCCATGTAGCAGTCAGCTTCACCTATTAACCATGTAAATAAACCATTTTAGCTCAGCCCGGCCTAGCCTCTAGATGACTCAGCCTCACCTAAAATCAGTGGAGCAACGTTGCCAGCTGTGTTAAGTCATTACACAGAATATGACAAATGAAAAATGTTTATTTAAAAACCTCTAAGTTTGGGGATAATTTTTATTTATTTTTTTGGTACCTTACCAGTTACAGGAAAGAAATTTGGTATCAGAAATCGGGCAATGCTCTAGGAAAACTCTAAAATATGTGATGTTGGGTGTGGATCTGATAGAGTTTAATCTATAGTGGCTGCAAGGATATTTTTAGAGAAGACTGAAGGATACGGGAAAAATGCTATTTGAGGCTGGAGAAAAGGTGAACTGTTTTATGTACTAGAGGAAAATTGAGCAATATTCTACAATTTGTGATAATTAGGAAAATAGAAAGTATACATGTGGATCTGGTCAATAAAATCTTCAGGAAGAACATTGAAAGTGCCACCTAGTTTATTTTAGTAGCCTATGTTAAGTTATAAATATTTAGCGAAAAACTGAAGAAGAAATTGCATAGTTTTCAAATAGAATTTACAGGAAAATTTCTGAGCCAAGTTTTGCTGAGTTCAAAATGAAACTATTTTTTATTGCCAGTCTTTTCTGGAAAAGGATATTCAAAGAATGAAATAGCCCTGGTGGAAATATCAAATGTGAAATTTTGCCAGTAAAACATGATTTCAACTTCAAGCTCTCAGAGATGCTGTTCCAAGGTCCTTTGCTACAACCTCAGGGGGGAAAATTGAGCCATATAGATGCTCTCACCTAATCAAAAAGATGTTTAAACATCATAGCACCATCAGTTTAATTAATTTAATGAATTCTTTTATTCATATGAAATGAGAATGATTAATTCTCAAGTTTTTCTTTTTTTTTTCCTGAACCAAAGAGAGGATATACCTTATGTCCACCCTCAAGGACTAGAAGGCTATTTAAAAGAGAAAGAGACTTGCAATTTCTGTTTCTGCATGGAAGGAGATTGGTAGTCATTAAACCATCTTACCTATAAGTAAAACATGAGCAATTTAAAAAAATCAACAACTTGGGGCAGCTAGTGGCATGGTGGTTAAGGCACTAGACTCTACATGGCAGACCGTGGTTTGAGTCCTGGACCTGGAGGCTTGCTTTGTCACTTTTTTTCTCTCTCATGAGTGTATATGTCTTGTAGCAAATGAAAACAAATAACAACAATAAATAAAAATAATTATTTAAAAACTAATTTAAATTTATAAAAGAAGTGAGATTCCAAAAAAGTGCTGTTTCTAAAATTAGAGAGACAGGCAGATACAGACAACCTACATACCAAAAAGCTCTGTGGGAATCAGTGCTCAAGTAAAAACCCTGAACTATTATATTGAGTTTCTGGAGGTTCAATATGGAAATGTCTGAGTTAAAAGTTCCAAGGGACGACCTTGTCTTGTGAGTTTTACCATCAGATGCTTGACCAGATTCTCACAGAAAATATTTAAAACGAAACAGAAAGCCAAAACTCATGCTTTCATCAGTGAAGAAAGGGACCATTTTGAAACACAGCAGAACATTCTATTGTGTTTTGTTCAGCCCTAGCCTTCCACATGGGAGAAGAGAAATACCCAACTCTAGCCCACTCTGATCATCTTATCTCACCTAAAAGGGGAGAAAACCCTGAGAAACACTTATAAAGCTCACAGTCCAGAGACATGGACTCACTAAAAGCCCAAGATCTTTTCATAGGACTGTAGACTACATCTTGTCACCTCACACCTACTATCACATTATAAAAACTTGTTTACCACAGTTCAGTTTACCCAGTACGTCATGCATATCATGCTCACCTATCAAGAAAGAATTACAAGACATTCCAAGAGGCACAACACACAGTTTGAAGAGACAACGTATATATCAGAACCAGACATGGCAGGGCCTTAAGATTACCAGTTATTATAGAGAATTTCAAACAATTATGGTTGATACATTAAGGAGTTAAGGAGACAGTGTGCAAGAACAGATGGGCAATATAAGTAGAAATATGGAAATTTACAAAAGAACAAAAATGAAATGCTAATGAGAAAAAGTAAGGGGCTTTTCATAAACATAAAGGAGTCAGTTCTCCAAGAAACATGACCGTCCTTAATGTTGATGCATCTAACAACAAAGATTCAAAACACATGAGTCAAAAACCGATAGAACTGAAAGCTGATTCGTATGTATTTGTAATTGACATCTGTAGACGACTACAACATCAAAATGCATCTTCTTCTCAAGCTCATGTGGAATATTCACCAAGATAAACATTCTGTGCCATATAATACATCTAAAAAATGTCAAAGAACAGGTATAATACTCTCCTCTCAGACTGTTGTGGAAAAACCAGAAACCAGAAACAGTACTCGGAGAGCTAGGAGAACTTCATTACCTTTATTATACCAGTAGGCATGGAGGAGCTGGCACTCTAATCTCCAGCCCCATCCACTGGGTTTACATTCCTTTTATAGGGACAGTCAACAAGAGAGGTTGGCGTGGCCAAGAATATTGCTTGTTGCTAGGTGGGGTTAGTAGGGCCAGGAAAGCTGAGGCAAGGAAAACACTGGTGCAACCTGGTGGTGGTTGTTGATTAGGTAACACCTCAACCAGCCATTATCAGGAAATGTCAGACCACAGGTACATTTGAACTAGGGTGAAAAGGTGCAGTGAAAATTTTCCATCTCAAGACCAGAATGAAATTAATCAAGAAGTCAATAACAGAAAATTAACTTAAAAATGTTAATCAAGCAACACAATTCTAAATAACATATGGGTCAAATTTTTTGAAGAAATCTCAAGATAAACTTAAAAGTATATTGAGCTAAATGAAAATTAACAACAATTTGACAAAATTTATGAGATGTAGCAAAGCAGTGCATAAAAAATTATAGCATTGAATGCATTAATTTTAAAAAAGGAAAGCTCTAAAACCAATTGTCTAAGCTTCTAATTTAGAAAGCTAGAAAAACAAAAGTAAATTAAATCTAAAGTAAAAAGAAAAATACTCAAATCTATAAAATTAGAAATCAATGAAATTGAACACAGGAAATCAATGTACAAAATCAACAAAACCAAAAGCGGGAAGGAATCAATAAAACAATTGAAGTGTCTAGCCAGGCTAACTAAGGAGGTATGGGAAGGGACCTAAATTATTAATATTGGAAGTGAAACAGGGAACACCATTACAGGTTCCATTGTCATTAAAATTATAATAATGGACTACTATAGGCAAAACTATGCCTTATACTCAATTTAAAGTTAAGAAAACATTGGATTAAGAAAGTTAAATATGGAGAGAGTGGGATGCTCAGCTTCTGAGTGGGAACCCTAGTATCCCAAGTGACAAAAGAGAGAATTAAAAATAGGTGATGTTGAGAAAGGCAAGAAGATTTTTGTTCAGAAGTGAACCTAGAGCCACACCGTGGAAAAGGGTGGCAAGAACAAGACTGGTTGAAATCTCCATGGTCTATTTGTGCGGAAGACAGGTCAGGCCCCTGGATTCTCTGACACAGATGCCAACAAGAACAAAGGCATCACCTGCGGAGAGGATACACTGATAGAGGATTTGGAGAATCCCAAGAAGTACATCCCTGGAACAAAAATTATGTTCGCTGGCATTATGAAGAAGTAAGAAAGAGCAGAATTGATAGCTTAATTTTACAAAGCTATTAATGAGCAATAAGTGGCCACTGCCTTATTTAGGACAAAACAGAAATGTCTCACCTCCTTTACGTGTACAATATTTTAATTGATCTCCTACAACAGAACTCAGATCATGAATGACTGACAGGATATTTTTGTTGGACAATCCTGATTTAGGTAAGACTGGCTCGTGGTTAAATAAATATTGTTGGTTTTTAAAAATTTTGATAGTAATTTCAATTCAGTAATGATGTGTGTGTGCCCAAAATCCCAAGAAGAGGATGGAGAAGAGATTGTGGCATGGCCATCTCCCCTGGGGAGTGCTTTCTAACTTTCTGTCTCTCTCTGGTGCACATGCCCTATAGCAAAACTAAAAAAAAAAAGTCAAGAGTGTAATATATGCAGCGAGAAATGTGAGTAAAAGGATAGAAACAGGCTAAAACTCTTTCAGTCTGTTTTTCTGGCTCAACATAAAGATGTGATAGAACTTTAAGGTCTGGTTTCAAAGTGAAGAAAGTAGAACATTAGGAACAGAAAAGGAGATATTATTCCTTAGACATTTGGTAAATGCTTTCACTTTTAGCATTTCTAAAAAAAAAGTCCTGTGAAGAAAGTGTGAAAAGCAATTAAGATAGCTCTACCATGTGTCACACTGAATAGACAATGCCTTTGTCCATTTTGAAAACAGTAGACAGAACGCAAAAATTTACTCAAGATTGAAAAATGATGAGCTTAGTTATAGAAGTTTTTTTTTTTTTTCCCTCCACTGGCTTCCTCAATTGAGGGCTGCTCAGAATCCCTTCTAGCAAGTCAATCACATAGTAAAGAAGAGTATATTTCAGCAACACTATTATCTAATATAATCAAGAAAAAAAGCAAAAAGTTGAAGAGCCAAGTAGAGTTAACTATAGGTACTTACGTAGTCTGTAAAAGCTAACTACAATGTGCATGAAAGAGGTTCCTTAGGGGGTCAGGGGATTGATTGAGTGCTGGTACATTAATTCTACTTAGAAACACTTATCATTGTAAATAATTAAAAAGTGATTTGCAGAGACAGTCTATGCTGAAGGAAGTTCCAGGAAGAGAAACCAAATAAAATAATAGTCTCTATGGAGGTAATATGAGGATGGAGAAGTAGCGAAATCATTCTGATATTATTCCTCTTGGAAAAATGATGCCCTACTTTCTGTAACAGACCATCAGAAAAAGTAATGAGGGCGTGTTCACCGTCAGACACTTTTTGAATGGAACAAGATGGGACTTAAATGGATACTGAGTTACAGAGGCAGAGGGAAGCATGAATGTAGTTGTAGCTGAATGTCAGGTACAAATAAATTTGTACAGTAGCTATAATACAACCCAGAATAGGAAAATTAGGATGTGTCTAATTGTTTTTTTGTTTTTATTTATTTTATTTGTTTATTTATTTTTGAGAGGTTTGTGCTATAGGGCACGTGTGCTCACCAGAAAGACAGAGAAACACAGAGAGACAGAAAGCTAGAAATCACCCCCCCAGGGAGATGGCCACTCCACAATCCCTTCTCCTTTCTCCTTTCAGGATCTTGGGCATGCACGCACACGTGCCCAGAGTGAGTTTAAGCCACCGGGTTCAGGACTCGAACCGCAGTTGATTACGTGGGAGTCCAACAACATAGGCATTACGTCAACTGCTGGTCCCAGGATGTGTCTAACTGTTAATGTGCTTTAACATATCTACCACAAATCCCTCAAGTAATACATTGGAAAACGATTCTATAAAACTAGATGTCAATTTGTACATTATTCCTTTCAGTATGAATGCAAAACTAAGTGAATGTTTATAAATAGCCAGGTGTTTTATTTTGTATTTTTACTAGGGAAATGCTGAATCATATTTTGCCCTCAGTGTAGTCTTTGTCCTCAGGCCAAATCTCTAGTGAAAAAGATTTATGCCCAAATTGATACATGTTGTCAAAAAGGAAAGAGAATGATAAAAATAAATGTAAGAGATAAGATTACTTCATTATAGTTTGGGATGCACATCTTTTTTATGCATTCAGGACAGAAAAAGTTTGACCTTTTTTTTATGTAGAAAACTACCTACCTTTCAAAATTTGTACGTGGACAAAGTTATCTAACTGTAACGTCTTTAGCATCTTAAAATATGAGATATGAAAGTTAAGAGAGTTTTTGGTCTTGGGACCAGCAGTTAGCGTAATGGCTATGTCACTGGACTACCATGTAGGTGACCACCGTTCGCGTCCCAGACCCGGTGGCTTAAAACTCACGCCGGGCGCTTGTGCGTGCGTGCCCAAGATCCTGAGAGGAGAATGGAGGAGAAGGGATTGCAGCATGGCCATCCCCCCTGGGGGGTGATTTCTCACTTTCTGTCTCTCTGTCTCTCTCTGTCTGTCTGGCAAGTGCACGCGCCCTATAGAGGAAAAAAAAATAAAGAGTTTTTGCTCTTTTTTGTCACTCTGGTGGAAGAGACCACTTGATAGAGTCTCTGGTACCAAGCCATTAAATGAGAGTAATAGTAAAACAGACACACAAAAACAGGTTATCTTGGCATCTGGCAGAAAATTATTTCAGTCATTTAGGAAAGCCCAAATGACAAGAGATGTTAGACACTTTCCTTGACCTTTACATGTGATTCTCTAAAACTCGACCTATGATGAATAATTGTTCATAAATCTAGTTCACATGAACAGCATTGCAAGTTAAAATCTGAGTTTAACATTTTAAAATGTTTTCTTCAAAGAGGGATTACATTACTTGATAATGATGCTTTAAAGTGTATTGAGGCTTAGAAATGACAAAGAAAATGCTCACATTTATTATTGTTTTCTTTTGCTCATTTTAAACCGTAAAAAGAATTGTAGGGCATCCTAGATGGGAACATATTTATTTACAGCTCATTAAATAACTCTGAGCAGTTGCCATTGTTATCCACATTTACAGATGAAGAACCTGAAGCTTACAGCAGTGTCTTCAACAATTCACGTAAGATACCTCAGTTCATAAGGAAGCAAAGTTGGAATTCAAACCCAGGGCTGTCTCATTTCAGTTCCTCTTTTCCCTAAAAAATGCAACCTCCTGTGAGGACAGGCACGTTCATATCTTTAGTATCACATAGAATGAAGGGTTTTTTGTCTTTAACAGAAATTAAATCTATCATGAAATGTGTTCCCTGATGAGGCTAGGTTCTATGGTTTGAAAAGTTCATCTACAACTCATGTTAAAGTTTAATTACTGCTGTAACATCATTGAGCGGTGGGACCTTTAAGACTGGAACAAGACATGGGGGTTCCGTGCCTAAATATGGATCAATACTGTTATCATGGAATGGGTTAATTTTGGTGGGAGCGGGCTCCTGATAAAAGGATAAATTCAGCTCTCTGTCTCATGTCTTTCCACCTTCTGTTTTGGGTAACATTGGATGAAGGGCCACACCAGGTGCTAGTGCTACACTTTTAATTTCCCAGTCTCCAGAAATATGAAATAAATAAACATCTATTGCTTATAAACTACCTAACGGTGGTATTCTGTTTTAGCAACAGAAAACAGACTAAGACACCTCGTTTCTTCCTTATACACTTTAGATAATAAGGAGGGGTAGAATTTCTTACATTCTGTTCAATCCTTGTTGCTAAATGGAGAGACTGTAGATGGCACCTTATAATAAGCTAATGGAGTGGGATGCTTTGGCAGTTCCTGGGCTTATTTAGATGCATGTTTGGCTAAGAATTGTGGTTCCTGGTTTTACTAAGTATGCAACTTCTGAACCTATTCAAGGTCATAGTAGCAATGAAAAAATCAAAAAGAATGCCTATTGACTGTAAGACTACATCTAGACTTTCAATAATGTTACTAGCATTTTTTTTTTCTTAAGCTTATATATTTATTGTTTTTGCCATAAGAGAGAGACAGAAGAAGGAAGAGAGAAAGCGAATAAGAGACAGAGACAATAAGACAGGTACTTCTAGTAAGGTCCTCCCACCATGATTGACCCTAGTCTCAACTGACTGAGGTCATGTGCATGCCTGTGGGGCACTCAGTGTGCTTAGGAAGGTCTTGGGATGCTAACCTAAGATATTTACCGAATGTGTCCTTTGTGTTACTGCTGCACCACCACTTGGTCCTGTTGCTAGTAATTTTGACCCTTGGATTTTAAATGGTTTCATGCACTCACTACAAAAGTCATAACCTCAGAAATACCTTCAGATCATTAGTATGTTGAATGATAGGTTATGACTTTTGTAGTGCTTAAGCAAATTATACTTTATTCTTAAACTATTTATAACATTTCACAAATTCAGAAATTATATTTGCATTAACATGTTTTTAAAGGAATAATTTTATTTAACTTTATTATTTTTTTATATTTGACCAGAGAGATACAGAGTGAGAGAGAGAGAAAGTGAGAAAGCAAGCCACCAGGTTTGGGACTTGAACCATGGTCAGTTATGTGGCAGTCCAGTGCCCCTAACTACCATGTCACCTGTTAGCCCCAAATATGTTTTTTATTAAACTTATTATTACCAAATCAATTCATTTTCTTTGTTATAATCTGACACTATGAAGCAAATTAAATAAAATATCAAATTTAGTTTTCTTCCCTTATACTATTTTTCTTCAAACATTCTCAATATCCAAAGAAAATCACTATTAATTATTATTTTTTTAAATTTCCTATCAACTTTTTGTTGTTATTGTACTTTCAATTTATATATAATCATTGTACATCTCTGAAGGGTACAGTAGTTTTTTTTCTTTTAAGAGATATTTTTTGCTATAGGGTATGTGTGCTGGAGAGACAGAGAGATAGAAAGCAAGAAATCATCCCTGAGCAGGGATGGCCACACTGCAATCCCTTCTCCTCCATTTTCCTCCAGGATCTTAGGTCTTAGGTACACTCATACACTTGCCCAGCGTGTTTTTTTTTTTTTTTTTTTTTTGCTGCAGGGTTCAGGACTTGAACTGTAGTAGATTATGTGAGAGTTCAGTGATGTAACCATTATGCTATCTGCTGGTCCAGGTTTTTGAAAGCATGCATATAGTCTATAATAATCAAACTAAGGATATAGGCATACTCACTATCTTCCGTATTTATCATTATGTAATGTGTTCATTCATGATTCATTCCACTAGTCTTTTTTTAAGTATATATTGAATTGTCAATGTTTTAAGTAAACTATGTGTACTTCTCCATAATCTAGTCTATTTGTTTACATGCATTCTTGTGTCTGTTAGTTAATTTCTGCCAAACCCATCCACCTTCCCACTCACATATGGAGCTTCTAGCATCTAATATTACTTTCTCTGCTTCTCTTATATCGAGTCTTTTAGCTTCCACTAATGAATGACGACACTCAGTATTTGTTAAGAGGAGAAGATATATTATTTGTCTATCATAGCCTGACATCTGCTTATATCTTGTAGGTTCATCCACTTTGTCTCAAATGACAGGAATTTATTATTTTTTATGGTTTGAGTAGCATTCCATTGGCATATGTGTCAATTTTTCTTTATCCATTCATTGGTCATTGAGCACTTAGATTGGCTCTGTGTTTTAGCTATTGTTAGAAATGTTTCTCAAATGTTTTTCCAAATGAGTGATTTCCAATCCTGTGAGTAAATCCCCAACAATAGCATTAGTGGGTCATATAGTAGCTTTATTTTTAGATTTTGCAGACTGTTTGCCACTACTTCCCAGAGTCTATAATAGTTTGTATCCCCACCGTCAGTGCATGCCCATTCTGGCCAGGATTTGGAATATCTCATTGTGGTTTTGATTTGGATTTCCCTTATGACAAGAGATGTTGAACATTTTTTCAGTTACTTTTTAGCCATTCGTTTGTCTTCTTTTGAGAGCTGTCTGTTCAGATCAATTGCTCATTTTTCTTTTTTTAAGGTTTTTGCTGTAGGGCATGTGTGCTTGCTAGAGAGAGACAGAGAAAGAGAGAGTAAGAAATCACCCACCCCAAAAGGGTTGGCCATGCTACAATCCTTTTTCCATAATACTTGTGGGATTTTAGGCATGCACACACATGTGCCTAGTGAGTTTCAAACCACTTGGTCTGGGACTTGAACCATGGTTTAACATGTGGGAGTTCAGCACCTTAATCACTTGCTGGCCTAAAATTACTAATTTTTCAGTTGGACTATTTTCTTGCAAGTGAGGAGTTTGAGTTCCCTATATATTTAAGCTATCAATCCCTTGTCAGAAGTACAGTTTGAAAACATTCTCTCCCATTCTGTGGGATGTCTCTTTATTGTTTCCTTTGCTGTGCAGAAACTTTTTAGCTTGATGTAATCACATTTGTTTATTTTTGGTGTTGTTACCTATGATTTAGAAGTCTTATTTGAAAAAATCTTTGCCTACTGCAATATCTTGAAATGTTTCCCTATGATTTCTTCAAGTAGTATGAAGAAGGCGTTATGTTTGTCTTACTCCATGTTGAGTTAATTTTTATAAATGGTAAGAGATAAGTTCTTACATTATTCTTCTGCAGATGGATATCTAACTTTCCCAGCTATTTATTGTAAAGATTGCCTTTTCCTATTGGATTGTTGCAGGACCTTTAACAAAACTTAGCTGGATATATGTAGTTGAAATTATTTGCAGATTCCTGTTCTGTCCTGTCAGCACATCAGTGTGTTTTTGTGTCAGTACCAAGCAGTTTTGGTTATTATGGGTTTGTGATATATTTTAAAGTCAGATTTGTTATGCTTAACCTTTATTCTTTTTGCTCAAAATTGGTTTGTAATTATAGAGCCTTTTATGAGTCCAAACAAAAAATTTTGGCCTATTTCTATGAAGAATCCTGCCTCTATTTTGATAGGAACTGCATTGAATTTGTAAATCATTTAGGGTAGTTTAGACATTTTAATTATATTGATCCTTTTAATCTGTAAATAAGGAATGTCTTTCCATTTTGTACCTTTTTCGATTTCTTCAGTTTTTTACATCAAATTTTAAAAAATGTTCTCATTTGATCTATGATTTGCTAATTTGTCAAATAATACATGTTCAATGAATGCCCACTATAAAAAATAAGGAATTGTGCAAATTCAACTTTTTTTCTAACTCTCCATTCTACCTCTCAATTTTTGTTAATTATATTACTATTTATATGCTGCCAAACTTTAGCATTTTATTTTGTTCTTTAAACATAGCACAGTCTGTGCTATGTCTAAACTTATTTCAAATAATCAAATGCTAATAGACATCATCTACAATATGATATTCAAAATATTTTGTGCTACAAATTCAAGAATATGAATGGATTAAAAATAGAATATAATAATATGGCATTAAAATGTATTACCTGGGGGCCAGCAGGTGGTGTGAAGTCCGGCAGATCCATGTGCTGGACTCCCACGTTACTGACCATAAAGGGAGTCCTGGACCTGACCTGGCAGCTTGAGAATCACTCCAGGTGTGTGTGTGTGTGTGTGTGTGTGTGTGTGTGTGTGTCCATGCTCATAATCCTGAGAGAAGACTAGAGAAGGGACTGCAATGTGGCTATCTTCCCGGGGGGGGGGGGGAGGGGGGTGGTGATTTCTCATTTGCCCTCTCTCTGTCTCTCTCTGGCAGGTGTATGCACCCTATAGCAAAAAAAAAAAAAAAAAAAAAAGTGTGGTATCTTAGAAAATAATACCCTTCCAAATATTAATATTAAATGGACTCTCTTTTATCTTCTGTCCGGTTGTCTCCAAGCCTTCTGGGTTACAAATGGTGTAGGGATGATAAATTTTTAGATTCTGAAATTTAAAAATTAGAATCTAAAACTAATTATATATTTTTCTCACATTTTCTTGATAGTTTGGCATGGTAGAGGATGTACCATTCCAACTATTATTATCTAATATATGAAACCATTCTTTCATTTCTGTTTTCTATAAAAAAAGTTGTCAGTACATAATTTTTATTTGTTTGAGCTAGAATAATTTAGTAAACATCCTCTACTATAAGGGTAACTTTTTTTTTTTATAGAAGTTTTGAGAACTTGCTCTTTATCCTTAAAATTCACAGTGTTGTGGCTAGCTGTTTTGTGTTTATGTTGATTTGTTTTCTTTCCTATCAAATCATTTGGTCTTTTCAATCTAAAACTTTTGTAAAATTATTTGTTGTATTCTAATTGATCTCTCTTTCTATTTTCACTATTTTCTCCTTTGAAAACATTTTTAGATATAGTTCAGACTTTTTAAAATCATTCTTTTATATTTTTCTCTTTTAATTTGTTTGTCAGTTTGTACTTTATGATGCCACATTCATTCTTAAAATCACTGACTTGACTTTCAGCCATTTTCTCTTTTTTGTCACTCATTCCACTTTTTTTTAAGTTTTTTTTTTTTTTTCTGTAAGGTGCATGTATGTGTACACACAGCAGGAGAGAGAGAGAGAGAGAGAGAGAGAGAGAGAGCGAGCGAGCCCAGAAGGGATGACCAGGCCACAATTTCTTCTCCTTCATTCTTCCCTTAGGTTTTAGGCACACATGCACATATGCCTGGTGTGATTTTCAAGCTGCTGGGTCCAGGACTTGAGCTGCACAGTTGGCCACGTGAGATCCAGCACCTTAATTTCAATGTCACTTGCTGGTCCACTCATTCCACATGTATAAAAAGTTACAATTACCTTGCTTTCTGACTATCTTTTTGCTTTGTTGCCATTTTAATTTTAAAAGATATTTTCAGAGCAATTAAAATTTTATGTGCCCCCATTTTTTCTACTAGGGTCCATATTATTTAAGTTTTTGCCATAGGGCACGTGTAATTACGAGAGAGAAACAGAGAGGAAAAGTGAGAAATCATCCCCTGGGGTATGATCTCATGCTGGAATCTTTTCTCCACCATTCTCCTCCTGGAATTCTAGATACATACACACATATACACACACACTGTGATTTTCAATCTGCCAGTCTGAGACTTGAACCATGATCATCCATGTGGAAGTCCAACACCTTAACTATTATGCCACCTGCTGGCCCCCATCTATTATTTTTTTATAGCCTTCTTTGTCCATCTTCTTTATACTCTGTAAATATCTCATTATTTGTTTATTATTTGTATGTATTTATGACTGAAAAAACTATGATGGTTAGGATAAGTAGGTTTTTTTGTCTGAACTTGTGTAGGAGTTTTCTTAACAGATATTTCCCTAGAATAAGACTTGGGGAAAAGTAGCTTATGCCAGTTAGGGGAGTGTGTATGCATGCAGACCAGTTTTCGTATTCAAAATTTATTTGATAGTATTCCAGATCACCGAAATACAGAAAAAGAAAAACTAATCAAAGGTAATCACTTACTGATAACCCAGCTGGGAACCTAAGGCATACTGATCTTGGCTTGTCCTTGTTCAACAGAATCTTTTTTGGTGACCATTGTTAAATTCTTAAGGTTTTTTGTTTCTTTTTTGATCTTTGTTCCATATACATTTTGAACGAAACTGGTAATTTTTATCAAGATGGCTGTTTGTCTTGCTAACTATATTCAATCTTCCTTGATAAGCAACCTGTGGTGTTATTTTACTACATGAAGTTCCTATTGATATCTCCAATTTTCACCATAGAAAGAACATTAAAGACTAAGAACAACATAGAAATTACAGAGAACTGATACATTCCCAGGAAAAGAAGAGGAATATCATTTCACAGTAAAATGTTGCAGAGCTCATAAGAAAGCATTTGTAAAAACTAAAGGAAGCTTAAAAACATATGAAATATAGATGAGGCAGTATAATGCTTCCTGGATGGATGAAGTTAGAACACATCTTAATGGCAAATGGAAAGGCATGTTTAAAAATCCTTAGGACTTGTTTTTGTTCTTTCTAGATCTCTCATAATGAATGAGTAGGATAAAAATAAATGACATGAGATGATGTTTGTCCTTTGCAGGGAAATACTAAAGAGACATCCAATACATTATTTTAAAATATACTTCATAGCCGTCCTGTGCACTCATTTGAAGGCCAGAGTTGGTGCCTTAAATAATGGACACAACTCAGTCAGGTGTCAGTGCTCGCTTGAGTAGAAGTGTTCATTCTCTTATTTTCATTTTCTTCTTCTTTAAAAACAAATTATGTGCTTACCAAACTCACCCTAGTTTCTCATTAGAAAAATGATTTTCATTAAAAAAGATATAAAATCTGAATTTGAATACATAAGATGGAATTAACATGAAAAAAATGTGTAGTTTCTAAATTAAATCAAATATCACTCTATTGTAATTACAGTACTTTCAGTTTTTATAATTGTTCTCAGCTACAGGAACAATAGTAGGCTTACTTACCAAGTAAAAAATTATTTCATTATTTAAAAAACCAACTGCAATATCCTGAGAGTTCATGTTTTAAATAACAAGTAGTAAGTATAACCTAAGATAAGAATGTCAGTATAATTGACTTGAATTGAATTCACTTTATCATTAAATGTTCACCATTTTGTTTTTATATTCTACCTCTTCTGATGCTCAAATATGTAGATTTTTACTGGCTTAAGGTCACTAATTTTCTGTAGACTCAGAGGGAAATAAAACTACTGAGCTTGCTCCATGGTGCAGTGGTAACATGATGTTCGAGAGAAGCTATATCCCAGATGCGTCCAAGGTTTGACTCCCTAGACTAATTAGCCTGAAACACACCAGGCATTCCTGTGAGTGCCCATGATCTGACAAACTGGGGGACTGGGAGCAGGGAATCACTGCATGACTAGGCCCTGTGGACAGTGCTTGTCACCTTTACCTCAATATGCTTTTGCATGGGAGAAAAAAATATTGACTTACTCTAATTGTGCATATGTGTACATGCACGTGTGTATGTCTATGGAAAATGTTTTGGGGAGATATCTATCAACTTTTGATTGGTTGGTCCACTTTGTCTTTGACACTTTATTTTGTACGAAGCATGCTGGCATGCAAGAATGAAAGCTTTATTTATCAGTAGAGAACTTTGATTTTTAAATTGTTATATTAGATTTAAAAGTAATAGTTGTATACAGTTATGAGGTATGGTGTGATATTTTAATACATATATACAATAAGTAATGATAAACCTGGGTAATTATCACTTCTCTCACCACATACATTTGTCCTTTCTCTGCATTGGAAATATTCAAAAGCATCTCCTCTGGCATTTTTGAGATATGTACTACAATGTTTTATATAGCTACTATATAAAATGTTTTATATAGAGTGTTAGTGTTTTCGTACTCTAGAATTTATACTTATTATCTTACTGTAATTTTTTTTCTTTTTTGGAGAGGTTTTTTGCTATAGGGTGCGTGCGCTCGCCAGACAGACAGAGAGAGACATAGAGACAGAAAGCGAGAAATAACCCCCCAGGGGGGATGGCCATGCCGCAATCCCTTCTCCTCCATTCTCCTCTCGGGATCTTGGGCATGCACACACACGCGCCCAGTGTGAGTTTTAAGCCACCAGGTCCGGGCTGCGAACCGCGATTGCCTAAGTGGGAGTCCAGCGACATAGCCATTATGCTAACTGCTGGTTCCCTGTAATTTCTTTTTAACCAAACTTTTCCATTAATGAAATTTTCCCAATCTTCTCTTCCCCCAGGGTATCCCAGTTTCTAGTAATCACTATTCTGCTTTTCTCTATTTCCATGAAACCCACTTTTTTAGCTTCTACCTACAAGAGAGAACATGTGGTATTTCTCTATGTCTGGCTTATTTCATTTGACATCATATTCTCTGCACTCATCCCTGTTGCCACAAATGACAGGATTTTATTCTTTTTTATAGCTGTATAGCATTCCACTGTGTATATATACCACATTTGCTTTATCCATTCATCTGTGGATTGATATTTAGATTAATTCCGTATCTTAGCTATTGTGAATAATGACCCTAAAGAACCAAACAAGGAGAGGATTCACACTAAGAGCTGATATTGTTTTATGATTCTATGTAATGCTGGTCTTCTTGCTAAAAAAATCAGAGGTGTTTTTAGTTATTGATTGTTAATTCAACTAAATGCTCTTACTTTAATTAGTTCTGTAGCTTGGTAATGCATCAGGGGCAGGTCTTCTGACCTTTAACTTGGCCCAGTGATCTCTGCATAGACCTAGAACCTCTCTCTTGTATCCAACAAAACCTCCAATGTTAAATTTTATGTAAATGTACAGTAAATGTCAGTACATTTGTAGTTAAGGCATATTTGTTGTATGTAAATTGGTTCTCCAATTTTGAAATCCACCATTTTGCTTTTGCATTGAAATAGTTAAAATGTATCATGATCTAGATTAATCTCAGTTATGAAATGCAATGGCCCATTATCTTCAAAAGGGCTTGAGAAACATGACTCCTTCTTGTATGGATTAGTACAAACATCCACAAAAGTATTATAGACTTGGCTTGAGTCTGCTCTTTCATCTGTATCTGTACAAGTCCAACCAAGAATTTACTCAAAGCATAGTCTTGGATTTTTAAAGGTCCTTCTCAATACCAGTGACTTACAAACATGACTGGAAGTTTCAACATTTAAGTATAAAGGGACTTTGCATAAAGTAATAATAATTAGAAATGCCCCCCCACATACATGCATCTTGAAGCAAATATTTACAAAATATTTTTGTAAGATGAACATGTATGACATGTATAAATTGCATCTGACTCACTTCAGTGTGAAAACAGTTACTTTTGGCTTTCCCTGTATTAGGAGAGAGAGAGAGAGAGATTCAAGAAATAATATCCTTCATCAGAACTACAGTTTCCAAGTCATAGCTGAATGAAAACCTTTTTATAAACTCTATTCATATTGTACTCACCAATGTCCTTAACTCAGTTGCACTTGAATTTTAGTACCTTTCAGGAGGTTTATTCAGCTTCCCTGAAATTGAAAAAGACGCCCACACATAAACATCATTAATATAGGCATTTAAATGAAACTTTTCAGAGACTGAGAGATTGTAGAATAGAAAGGCATACAACCTTCTACTAAATACCTTATTTTCAAGGTAGTTTACCTCTTTGATGTGCATAACTACCGAATGCTATAAGAAATGAATTCATGTGAAGAGACAAAACAATATTCCTGGTGTGACTTACACAACGGGAACAAGGTTAGCTGTGAAACAAAGCTGTTTTAAAAGCATATTGTATATATTGAATGCACAATCACATATATTGTGATAAACTTCTTTAAATGTATTTTAAAAACCCACGGAATAAATTAAATTGATACCATGATTCTTTTTAAAAGAAGCCAGCAGGTATCAATACTATTTCTAAAACCTTGAAAGAAATAAAACACTTCCAGTTGCTTATTGAATAGAAGGGTAGAACATGACCCTTACCTTGACTGTCTCTATAAGAAAAAAAAATGCATTTGTCAAAAATAAGTTCACATTTCAAGTTTGTAGAAAGCTCACTCAATGCAATACTAAATGTTGCCTTTCTTTTAACTGTTACTGCAATAGGAATAGCTAGATAAAACTAGAAAAATCAAAATCTCAGGAAGAAAATACAGACAAAAAATGAAAAAAAAAAGAAGAAATTTGTTCTGAAACTGAAATAAAAGTTTTATCAAACTTAGTTGATAGATTTTTGGGAATCAGAGGGTATAGTCTCCAAAACATTGTATAGAAAAATTTTGTTTTATGGGCCAAAGTAAAACACTGAAAATGAAGGCAATGTAGAAACTGAAGGAAAAATTATTTAGAAAAGTTTTACAGAAAAATAAATTCTTAAAATAAGTAATATCGTCTGCTTTTCTTAGATAATGGGACTAGGTAAGTCATGGAATCTAAAAGATTACCCTGAAAGGGTAATTATGTCAAATGATATATCAGAACAAAATACGTTATAAGAACTAAAGCCTATGCATTTGTATACATTTGTTATATTTACATAATGAAAAATTTTATCTAATGTATGCATAATTGATTTGTTTTGGAGGGAAAGACAAAAAGACAATCAGCTACTAGTGAGTGCTTTCTATGTTCCAGGAACTTTGCCTGATGCTTCTAATATTTCTTGTTTAATCAGCATGAAACTCTAAAAGAAAATCATGTAGCCCTTCCTTTTGCAGAGAAGCTCAAATGGCTTGGCTGCTTCCCAGCTGCAGTTTTATCTTCTTAGTCAGGGGCAGAATGTCACCACTAACCCTGATCTTTTGGACTAGGAGTTTGGTGTTCCTCCCACTTTACTCCACTGACATCCTGTTTTAAAGTCTTTAGATATTTTTGGTATTATCTCATTTTATTTTTGTGGGAACCGTGTTTAATTGTTTGAACACAATGGATATCCTCATTTTATTTTTTTCAAAGTGTATTTATTGATTCCATGGGTGACAGAGACAGGGAGAGAGAGGAGAGACAGAGATAAAGCACTTCCAACAGGCAGGAGCCTGATGCCATGATCCATCCCCAGCCTGGGCCAGCACCTATTGTGGTCTCAGGACACAAGCTGGTAACCATCCTATGTGTATCTGTCTCCCAGAGTTCTTCATCTTATTGCTGGGCCACAGTCCAGTCCCAATGTCCTCATGTTCAAGATGAAGAAATGACAATCACAATGGATAAACTGACCTTCTATTTCTAATTGGTGACAGAGATGATATTTTAAAGGTTTACTTTATTTATAATTGAAACATAATAATTGTACATATTTATGGGGTACAATATGGTGTCCCAATATATTTATATACTACATAATGGGCAAATTCAGGCACTTAGCATATTGATTACAAAGGTGATTTTATTTTTGTAGAAATTTTTTGCCTTAGAGCATGTGTGCTCATCTGAGAGAGAGAGAGAGACAGAAACAGTGAGGAAAAGTGAGAATCCACCCATTAGGGGGAATGGCCATGCCACAATCCTTTCTCTTCCGTTCTTCTGTAATCTTGGGAACACCCAGAGTGATTTTCAAGTCACTGGGTTGGAACTCGACCTGTGGTTGACCACGTGGGAGTCCATTGATATGACCAATATGCTATCTGCTAGCCCTAAGGTGATATTTCTTGGAATCCAGGTTTCAAATACCAGATGAATGGTTTTTTTTCTCTGTTATATTTTGTTTTAATGGCATCAGTATGAAA
The DNA here is from genome assembly GCA_026018925.1 of Tupaia tana. Classification (NCBI taxonomy): domain Eukaryota; kingdom Metazoa; phylum Chordata; class Mammalia; order Scandentia; family Tupaiidae; genus Tupaia; species Tupaia tana. The sequence continues at coordinate 12,651,066 of JAKSZU010000020.1, forward strand.
GACAAGAAGATTATACAAGGAGAATACAGAGTCAGAGTCTAATCGTGGTCTCACTGAGATGTTTGTTCATTTCTAGGGTTATCTGAACAATGACTCTAGTGACATTTGTCAGAGATCTCCATGTATCTGAGAAGACAGACTCTGCTTAGACTGTAAGCTAGGCCCTGGGCCAAGACCACCCAAAAGTCGAGACAGTCGCCTCCCATTTTTTCAAAGGAAAGTTCGGGGAAACAATTTAAGTGTAGGGAATCCAGCCTGGGAATGAAGGAAAGAATATATTGAGGTCAGTATAATATCATTCAATTATACTTTGAACATATTTTCCTTTTTGTATTACTTCTTCTTAAGACAGATAGAAGACTCAGAGAGGAAAAATAACATGTTAAATTTTAAAAAGTCAACACCAGAGGCAGCACACAGAGTAGGAAGGGGTCCCTGTGTCTTGTGGCCTAATAGGAGTTAGACTCACATGGGCGGGGGGAGGGGGGGGGGGCGGTTATTTCCTCCAACTTCTGTGTTGAAACCTAAAGAGCAAGAGCATGAAGTAGGGATGGTTGAATAATGGCTACAGAATCTCAATGATTTTTTTTAAAAGAATTACTTTATTTAACTTTATTTATTTACTTATTTTAATTTGACCAGAGAGGGAGAGAGAGAGAGAAAGTGAAAAAGGAAGACACCAGGTCCAGCAGAACTCAAACTGCAGTCAGCTCTGTAAGAGTCCAGTACCCTTAATCACCACACCATCTGCCAGCCCCAAGAATCTCAATGACTTTTAACAAAAGTTCCATATCTTGCTCCTGTTAATTTTCATTACTTACCAGCACTGGTTTTGCTTCATACCTTCAACCCACTTCATTGTGGGTTTCATACTAAAGGAATGATCTTTATCAGAGATATGCTATTCTATGACAGATGGAAAAGAGCAGTGGCAGAAATGTGAGCCTGTGGGACCAGCAGATGTTGTAATGGCTACATTGCTAGACTCCCATGTAGTAACCGCGGTTCGAGTCCTGTACCTGGCTTAAACTCATGCCAGGTGCGTGTGCGTGCATGCCCAAGATCCCAAGAGGAGAATGGAGGCTATGGGAGAGAACAGAACCAGCCTGTGGAATCCCTGAAGATAACGTTGGCTCAGGAAGCATTTTCTCATTTTATATTTCAGTTTTTGGATTGTTTCAGTTAATAAATATATCTGCAAATATTGTGGTAAACATTTTTGAATTATAACAACAGTCAAGGGGTACTAACATTTATTATTTAACATGGATCAGAAACAGAACTATGTGATTTCCATGCATTATCTCATTTAATTCTCCTGTTGCTTCCATGTGTCAGCTATCATTACTTTATTTTGCAGTCAAAAAAAGAAAAAACATGGAGGGATAAGGAGGCTAAATATGGAAAGTTGCAAGAGCTATTAGATGATAGATTGTATTTATTTATTTATTTATTTATTTATTCTTTCATTTATTTATTTTTACATTTTTCCACAAACATTTACTTTACATATCAAAACATTTTAGCTCATACTCCATAGTTCTTCACAGTTTATAAACAACTTTCAAAATTTCAAAATACTAAATTTTAAAGATAATGTTCAAAATATTTCTTATAATTTTGTATAATTTTATGACTCTATAACAACAGAAGCAGTATGGTTACACATTTTTTTTTTTTTTTTTTTTTTTTAGAGTGCAGACACTCGGTATATATTAAGTGGGGACATACAATGCCTCTCCTTCATAGCATGGCTTGCTTCATTCAGCAATAAATCTTCCATATTCATCCACTTCCTTTCAAACCAAGACAATCTTTCTAGAGACCACATTAACCAGTGGGTATTACTTTCTCCTGAGTAAGATCCTTTCTCAGAGGTTATTTTTTAGTATACCACAGGACACTAAAAGAGTAATAACAGAATCATAAAAGCAAAATAATAAAGTACTGAAGACTGTGGTGCAGTGGTTAGGTGGTTAAAAAAACAGATCCCACCGAACACATCAGGATTTGAATCCCAGCTCTATCAGCTTGAAAAATTATGCCAGATCATGGACTCTACTCAGGATCCTGACACAATGGGGAATTGCTGGAAAAAGAATTGAGATGTGACAGAGACCCATTAGGGTGTTTCCTCTCTCTCTCTTGCACATATATGCTATTTCTGGCATTAAAAAAAAATGTGTCAAAAGGCCATTTTGAATTTAAGCTTTCAGTTACCAAGAGCTTTATTTAACAGAAAAATAAAGTGTAAATTTTGAGAAACTATGGAATAATTTATTTTCAAAGCATGCTTAATAGTTTCAAATATTTGTGGCATTTCAAGTGAAAAAGTAAGAAAAAACCATTCAAGGAGCTTATGTCAAAATCAAAATTTGAACTTATGTTTGTGTAATTGAATTTTGTTTTATAAGCTCACACCTTTCACCTATTTCCCAAATTTTAATTGTAATCCCAGCAAACGTTGCATTGCTCATTCCTTTATTCTTTCGCTCTATTACTAAGCGCTAATGTGTACTTACTTAGACTTTTGTACTGCTGATTGCAAGGGATGCAAAAGGAGAAAAGGCATAAACCCTGCTTTCAACTAGTTAGCAGATTGAATGAATGTTATGTCATGTACTGTAACAGAGAGAGGAAACTCTTTGGAGAGCAGTGGAAAGCCATAGTTCCTCCATTATGAAAGACGGGGAAGTTTCTGCAGAAAAGGCAGTCGCTGAGCTGAAGGATGCTAGGCATTGTAAGCTTAGGAAGGAATAATATTCCAGCTAGAAGAAATAATGATGATGAGATTTGTCCTCAGTGGTCTTCTTAGAAGGCTTCCATTTGGTCAGAACACTGTAAAAGCATCTTAGTCCTCACTGAAATATTCTTCCCTTTATTTTTAGACATTCAATTTTCTTCTTAATCTGTTATTTAACCAAGTGTCAAAGAACATGCTTTGCTATACATTTTCCTCCTTCCTACTAAGCTTTAGCTCACTAATGGCTTGTATGTGTCTGTGCCTGCACATGCACACTTGTGCACATGAATCGCATTGCATTAGATTATAAGTGATCTATCTAGCCTTTTGGCTGGAACCCCCACCTTCCAATAATTCACCAAAATAATGAACACAAAGGAAAAGAGGAGAGGCTGCTGATATGTGTTCTCTAGGCTTTTCACAAAACATGGAGTTGTTCTTCTGGTAACACACATGTGAATCTACAAGAAAGGTGATATTGTAGACATCAAAGGAATGGGTGTTGTTCAAATAAGAATGCCCAAGAAATGTTACCATGGCAAAATTTGAAGAGTCTATAATGTTAGCCAGCATGCTATTGGCATTGTTGTAAACAACAAGGTTAAGGGCAAGAGAATTAATGTGCATATTGAGCACACTAAACATTCTAAGAGCAAAGATAGCTTCTTAAAACTTTGGAAGGAAAATGACTAGAAAAAGAGGGAAATCAAAGAGAAAGGAAACTGGGTTCAAGTGAAGCACCAGACTGCTCCACCCAGAGAAGCACACTTTGTGAGAACCAATCTGGAACCTATCCCTTATGAATTTATAGCATGATAGGTGTTAAAAATAAATTCTGGTCTATAAAAAAAAAATAAGAAATCTGTCTACCAGAACTGATGGTACTGGCAAATGTATTCTGTAGACACCTGGGCTTAAGATTTCACATGGTCATATCTCTCAGCTTGCAAAAAGCTTGCTTGAGCATTAAAATAGAATACCCGGTTACACAAATATTTCTCATTTCATTATTCCTTGTACAATGTTCAAAGTAACCTTGGCAAAGAATTTTCATATCATGCATAAACCATTTCTACTATCCCCCTGCTGCACACACATTTCTTTTTAGTTTTACTGATCTCCAAGGTTCTGCTGACATTTGAAACTTAGCATCTTGCTCTATTTTCTCTTCATTGTATTAATTTTCAATTTACCAAGCTGAATCACATTTTAAAGTTCCTCTTTTGACTCTTTGTTAGATCTTTCCTGTCTTTTACAGTTTTGTATCACCTTCCATTTTGTATCATTTTCAAGCTTATTACATTTAAGAATTGCTGTAAAGAGAAATAGATTTCTGCAGGTAAAGCTAGTTTGATTCCCACACACTTGAAGAGCTTTGGCAAGGTCAAAATTTGGAGGCTGTTAGCTGTGATGTGAAGTTAAAGTCTGAGCTGAGAAAAGAGAGGGGGAAAAGTAAAGCTGTAGCATCTATATAGCCCTCTTCACTTTTCTCATACCTCAGTCAACTGTAGACAGAAAGCCAGGGGGTACCCTCTCTGGAGGCAGACAGATATCTCAAGGCCATATTTCCAAAGATTACCAAAGCTAACGATGTGTTAGAAATTTCTCAGAACTTCCTTTTATTTGCACCACAAGAAAAGTGATCTTTTTTTTTTTAATTTTTATTTTTTATTTATTTGCATTCATTCTCTGAACATCATTACAGCATATAAAATGAGATTTTCCATCCAAATTACACTATATATTGTCTCAATCAAGCACATCAACAAGCATGTTATTGTCAGCAAATGATCTTCCATTTCTTGTCTTCTGTATGTTTTGCTTTTTTCCCCCCATCCTAGATTCTCTATCTCTTACCCTCTGCCATCTCCCACTCTCCTCCCACAGTCTCTGGTATCTATGTTTGCTTTCTATACTGTTTTCTCCTCACATTTTATTGAATCGCCAAAGACCCTAATCAATCCAAATACCCTCATAGCAAACACAGGTGATACCCACATTTCCATGAACACAAGTCTTACTTTACGCATCCTATAAAGTAGCACCTAGCTGTGGCTACATATCCTACTGCAGTCATTGAATATATATATATATTTTTTCCTGAAACTTTTTTTTTTGTAACTCAATTTACATTCCTTCCCTAAGCTTCATCACAGCATACAAAATGCAATCTCCCATCCAGTACACACTGCATAGTGATACAATCATGAACATTACAAAAAAATTTTCCATTACTAGTTCCTAGAATTACTTCCACCCCTCTTTCTGACCCTCTGTCCCTTCCCACCCTCCTCTCACACCACCTCCGGTGTCTACAATTGTCCGTCATTCCCTTCCCACCCACGTTGCATTGATCACACAATTTCCTACATAATCTAACTACTTTCAATGGTGAGTTCACTCATTACTACTAAGAAAACCAGTTATAACTTAACTCAAAGAAATGCCAAGGAACTTTGCTTAAAGCCAGGAAACAAGTTAGGATTCTGTTCAAATGGAAGGCGCATGAACCTATCAGTCTCATGTACTTTTATCTTCTGTTCTGGTTCAATTTTCCTGATTAAATTCTGGGATATAATATTCAAATTCAGACTTGTCCCTCTGATTAAGTTGGCTACTTTCATAGTTTTTGGACTCTTATTTCCGTGTGTCTGTGTTTAATTTTCTTGATACAGCACACCCTTGAGAACTTCTTGGAGATCTGGTCTGGTGCTGGTAAATTCTTTCAGGTTTTGTTTATCTGAGAATGTTCTTGTCTTTTCTTCCCACCTGAAAGATAATCTTGCCGGGTACAGTATTCTTGGCTGAAATTGCTTCTCTCGTAGCACTTTGAATATATTTTCCCATCCTCTCCTCGCTCGCATTGTTTCCGATGAGAGATCTGCTGTTAGCCTGATGGGATGTCCTTTGTAGGTAACTTGATGTTTCTCTCTTGCCAATCTTAGTATCTTGTCTTTGTCTGCGGTTTTGGTCAACCTGGCTATAATGTGTCTTGGAGAAGATCTTCTTGGGTTGATTCTATTTGGGGTCCTTTGTATTTCCTGGGACTGGATCTTCGAATGCCTCTCTAGGTTTGGAAAGTTTTCTTGCAGGATTTCATGGAATAGATTATCAATGCCCTTATGGGTCTCTTCACCTTCTGGAATGCCAATTATCCGGATATTTGGACGTTTGATGGTATCCAGTACTTCTCGCATATCATTCTCAAATTTTTGAGCCATTTTCTCAGTCTTCGTGGTGGACTTTTCTAAGCCAGCCATTTTCTCTTCTACATCTGAGATTCTATTTTCTGAATGATCTAGTCTGCTTTTAATACTTTCAAGGGAGATTTTGACTTCTTGTATTATAGACTTCATCTCTAGCAGTTCCGTTTGAGTCTTTTGTAAAGTGTGTAATTCCTCTTTTAGATCTTGCAAGAATTTCCTCATCTCCTGGAACTCGGCAACTTCTTTCTCCTTTCTCTTTAGCAGTTCATTATCTCTCTTTTCTTCCATCTCTGTTAGCTTCGACATTACGAATGCTCTAAATTCCTTATCAGACATTTCCATGACTTTCACCGAACTGCTTGTGGATGAAGGAGAGTTACTCTTTTCCATTGGAGGAGAGGTATTTTCTCGTTTTCCCATATTTCTCGTGATCCGACGGTGATTTCTTGTCATCTGATGAATGGCGTGTTTCTTTCAAATTCTTGAAGTTAAGCCTCAATGTTCAGGAGTAAGCAGACAGAGGTGTTCTAGAATCGGATTGCCGTTCTGTAGTGATAGCTGGTGCAGCAGATTCAGTAGATATTGGGTGGAGAGACAAGAAAAAGGAAAATGAAAAAGAGAGAGAGAAACAACAACAAAAAGAGAGAAAAAAGACAAAAAAATAGAAAACCGCGCGGCGCGCTTGCGCGCCGCGTGAAATATCTAGTTCCCAGTTTCCATGAGGAATCTTCTCAGAGAATGGCTCAACTCTCCTGCCTGGGAGAAAGGAGCAGAAGGGATTATTAACAAAACAAAAGATGGAGCTGAGAGCCAGAGAGAAATTCTACCTTTAAAAAAATCGTAAAAAGGAAAAATTACCAAAAAAAAATGAGGAGACAGGAGCAGAGAGACACAGAGACCTCAGAGACACAGGGACAGGGATAGAAGGCCAGAGGGGCTCCCTACCACACTAGCTTTGCTTGCTGGAGGCTGAATTATGAGTAGAAAATCTTCATTTCTCCTGTGCCTGAAATATCTAGTTCCCAGTATCCATGTGGATTCTTCTGAGAGAATGGCTCAACTCTCCTGCCACACTAGCTTTGCTTGCTGGAGGCTGAATTATGAGTAGAAAATCTTCATTTCTCCTGTGCCTGAAATATCTAGTTCCCAGTATCCATGTGGATTCTTCTGAGAGAATGAGAAAAGTGATCTTTTTAATGATTCCATTAGACAATATGGTCCTATTGCATATTTCAAGTAAAATTTTCCACTTTTCTAGGAAATGTCAATAGCATATTCTGAAAAAGTCACCAGTATTTAAATACATTTAGAAGGTATCAAACATGATATATTCTTGAACATTCACTGTAGCTATTTCCATATTAAGTGATTGAAAAAAATTCTAAAAATATTTGTTTGGTCACTTTCTAAAATGAAAATCTCTAAAATGTATTTCATTAGGGAATCCTATCATGTGGTCAGCCTACTACTTTCTTGTGGAAAGGTGTTTAGAAAATAGGACCAAGTGAATTGTTTATTATCTGTTGGATCCAACTCATTGAGTCCAATTACCTTCTTCCTATCTGTACAGTGTATGGAAGGTTAGACCCTCATATGCAAATGAACCTAAGAAGAAGCAGGTTTTACACATCCATAGTTTTGGATCCCTCCATGGTCATCCGTTAGCCTATCACTGGCATCAGCTGTGGCTCTGGTGGACAGCTCCCTTGCACACCCACATGTCTGAGTTCTCACATGTCTTCACTCCCCGACCTCAGGAATTTTGTGATACCTGGGATTTTGCTCAATCCGGATGTAGGGCAGTTTGAAAGTACTAAGGTAGAGGGCTTTGGAGGAGACATTAACCTCCAAGCAGCAACTCCCAGCCAATAAACACAAAGATGAATGTCCTAGACTCTGTCCTTTCAATAAATAATCTTGAGATGCATTTGATAGAGTTTCTCATAAGTGCTCAGTGGGGCTGAGTGACCCACACTTTACTGAACTTCTTCCCATCCCTTTTTTTTACTTTTCCTTCACTTCCCTGAGATCATCTCCTGAATAAGTTAAATTTTTGTCTTAGAGTCTTATTTTAGGGGAAACCAAATTAAGGCATCTTTTTCTCCCAAGTAGCCAAAATAAGAAAGGGTTATACTGACATTTGGAAGGCTATTCCTGGTTCCTCAAGACCCACATCTAGTCTACATTACATTTTGAACTGATTCTAGTCTATGTGCCAGGGTTATTTTAAGGAGATATAATCTGGTCTTTTTGCCCTGCCATTTTTGTCTCTGTCTTATCATAAGCTCCTTTGTTCTTAAAAGCACCTCCACCTGGAGAACATAAAAGTATTAAAAATTGTAATGGACAGTAGAGACAAAATGGAAAGAGAGTGTGGGAGGGGAAGAGCATAGGAAAGGAAATTGGGGGGGGGGGGAATGGAGAGGTAAGACACTTGTGGGACACAGATAAGGTTTATTATCTGCTGACAAGGATGTGTATAATAGTCTCAACTAGGCTGGACTGAAGTGTATCTCATGCTGGGTGAAGTCTCTTCATAATCCAAATGATGTAAAGTGATTTAATGTATGAATAATAACTAAAAAATTTTAAAAAGCACCTCCACCTTATCAAATAACAATACTAGTTTTTAATTCATGAAAAAATATTTTGCATATATTGTATAAATATACATAAGAAGTACTCTGCTGCTACCCTTGTAAATATTGTTGTACACATGGTATGGCTATAAAACAAAACCAAAAAGAAAACGCACAAAAAAACCTAGAGAATCAAGGAAGTTAAGTAATTTGCAGAAAATTACCCTTTTGGTAAATAGCAGAGCCAGAATTGGAGCTCATATCTTTGAGACTCTCTTGTCTGAGTTCCAAGCCATTTTGCTCCACTGCTTAAACTCCACATTTCACTCATTGTAATCCGTGCCCCTGTTTGTATATTCAACAGGTCATGTGGAATTTTCACTTGGAGTTAACTTCATCTGTAAAATGGGATGGATGATGATACTTTTCTCAGAAGTTATTAAATTATTTAATGTGTCTTAACATGAAACATACTTGTCTCAGTAAAAAAAAAAAAGTCTATTGGGACCAGTAGTTAGTGTAATGGCTATGTCGCTGGACTCCCACCTAGTCAACCGCGGTTCGAGTCTCGGACCTGGTGGCTTAAACTCACGCCGGGCGTGTGTGTGTGCGTGCCCAAGATCCCAAGAGGAGAATGGAGGAGAAGGAATTGCGGCGTGGCCATCCCCCCTGGGGGGGGTGATTTCTCGCTTTCTATCTCTCTGTCTCTGTCTGTCTGGTGAGCGCACGCGCCCTATAGAAAAAACCTCTCCAAAAAAAAAAAAAAGTCTACTGTATTATCATTATTATTTCTTTCTTAAAGAATTATTTATTTATATTTATTTATTATTATTATTTAAAATTTGTTAAGAGGGCATGTGTGCTTACCAGAAAGAAACAAAGAGAAAGAGAAAGAGAAAGAGAGAGCGAGCGAGAGAGAAAGCAAGAAAGCAAGCTGCCAGGTCCAGGAATCAAACTGTGGTCTACCATGTGGGACTCAGTTCCTCAACCACCAAACCACCTGCTGGCCATATATATTATCATTATTATTTCTGTTATTACTAGAACTGCATAGAGGCTGTTCCTTATTTTTTGGGTCTTTGAGTACACTTCTGCAACATCTAGTAGGTGAGAAAACAATAATAACACACACAAAAAACATCCCAACAGGGTGGAGAAATAGAGAAGGGATTGCTGCATGACTACACCCACAGAGTACAGAGGGGTGCTCTCTCTTTTTCTCTCTGGCAAGAGCACATCCCCTTTGGCAAATGGGAAAAAAAAAACACTAAAAATAATTATCACATAAGAAGACAGTACAATAGGAAACGTTATTCACATGGGTATTAGCACTGCTATTGCTCTGATGCACACCTGTAAGAACAGCAGCTTGTAGGTAAAGGAATTCATTCTTAGATACCTGAGACTCCAGGTAGTTTAAAGAGTCAGCCACTAGCCAATACTCTTTTACTCCTCCACACCAAACATGCTTTTTGCAACTATCCCTATATAGTAAGAACCTGGCTATCACTTCAAGGATGTTTCTTCTGCTGCTGAAGAAGTACATTCCCCTAGGAGAAAAAGAGTAAGTGTTTGGTGTGTTAGATTTTTCTGGCTCTAAGAGTGACTTATTATGGGGCTGCCACCACAATTTACCTTGTCAGTTTTGCTTTTACTACTTATAAAAAATGCAAAAAAAGATTTTCCACTTTACATATTAGTACTTAGCTGCAAAGAATCTAGGTACTACTAAACATTACTTGAAATTATATCTATAAAGGACTGCATGTTTCAATTAAATTTTTATGAACAGATCTATCTCTGGTCAATTCTTTTTTTTTTTTTTTTTTTTTTTTTTTGAGAGATGTTCGCTATAGGGCGCGTGCGCTCAGCCAGACAGACAGAGAGAGACAGAGAGACAGAAAGCGAGAAATCACCCCCCAGGGGGATAGCCACGCCGCAATCCCTTCTCCTCCATTCTCCTCTCGGGATCTTGGGCACGCACGCACACGCGCCCGGTGTGAGTTTTAAGCCACCGGGTCCAGGACGTGAACCGTGTTCGACTACATGGGAGTCCAGCGACATAGCCATTACGCTAACTGCTGGTTCCCTCTGGTCAATTCTTAAGGGGAAACATTTGCCAACAGTGTTGCTTGACGGACAGTGGAAGATTTAAAAACAGGTTTTGGTATTTAAATAAGTATTTATAGTTCTAAACTTGTTTCAGTTTGAAACAACTAACACTTCTTCCCACATTAAAAAAAAAAAGAAAAAAAAAAGAAAAAAGTGCTCCATATACTCCAAGTATTGCTGGTACTATCTCATAAGAGACATATTGATTTTAGCTGTTCTGTTTCAATAAACATCAACAGAGATTTTGTGAGCTTAAAACAAGTCTTTGCCCATTTGAAAAATAAGACTTTGGTTGCCCTGCAGAGGAACTCCAAATAAAGTTACTTGATTTGTGTTCTCTCTCTTTCCAGTATTAGGTTCTTATTGCAAAGAAAGATTTGTAGGCTGAAAACAAAGGTCATGTTGCCATTTCCCTAAGTGTCATCAGGAAAATGTGTCAAAACTCCTATCAGTTTTATGTCTTCAATGAGAATAGTCATTGGCAACCAATCTGTAGCATAGTCTATGACAGCCAAATATTTACCAGGGTCCTATCTAGACACTATTGGAACTGAAACCAGAGCAAATTCCTAACTCCTCAAAATAAACAGAATTTTCACACGTAAACAAATGTCACTAGGAAATGAAACAAGGTAATAACATATTTGTAGATATTAAGGGTCAATGCTGCATTACTCTATTTTAACATTAAATTGTTAGGAGCCAGAATGAGAAAACATGCATAAAGAAGCTTTTAAATATAAAACCTAGCTTAAATATAAAGTAGTAATCAAATCTAAGGCATTTATCTTAAAGAAGGCATGTAGGGACTGGTCCTGAGGCGTAATGATTAAGGGAATTGAATTTCATTTGGCTGACTAGCAGTTTGTATCCTGACCCCATGTCTTTAAAAACCCACGGGGCATGTGTGTGTGTGTGTGCTTCCCAAATCCTGACATGTAGAAGGGATTGTGACAAGACCATGCCCAGTTGGGACATTCTCTCTCCCTCTGTCTCTTTCTCTCTCTCTCTCTCGTGAGTACATACATATTCCCCCATGGCCCCCACACACATACCACCCTGCCTCAATTTCATGTAAGCTAATCAGGAGAACTAGGTCTCTCTTCTTTATCATCTCTAAAAGTCTCATTTTCCACTCCTCCTCTGAACATCGTCACTAGCTCATGAAAGTTGACAATGTTTTGGGCCAGTAGGTGGCATGGTGGTTAAGGTGTTGGACTCCTGCATGGCTGACTGTGGTGGCTTGCTTTCTCACTTTCCCATTTTCTCTCTCTCTGGTCAAATGATAAGAATAATGAAAACAAATATAAATTAATTAATTAATTAATTAATAGTTATTTTTTAAGAAAATGAAAAAGAAAGTTGACAGTTTCTCTTTATGACTTCTCTACTATTTTTTCATTATATTATGAAACACCAGAACAAAAAGGCACCTGTAGCACATTGCCTCATTTCCCAGAAAAATGAATGGTTGTCCATTGAATACAAGTTATTTTAAGAATTGCCATCACTTAGAGAAATAATCTATTACATCACTTTGTAAAAATAGAATATCAGAAAGTCAAGTCAACACTCTTGGATAATTAAGGATGTTGATGACCAAAGAAAGTGATGTAGAACAAGGAAAGGTTATTATAGTGATTAGGGAAAAAAAAATCTAATATTTCTTTTTTTCCCTAGTGAAACTAGGGAAAGATTATTGGTAGACTGCATATGTTTCTTAGACCCTCAGTTCAAGACTACAGGTCAACTGAACAGATAACAAAATTCTAGAGGGCAACAAAAGACACCCACTAAAAATATGGTGACAGGGTTATAAAATTTATAACATGGATCTTTTGATCCAACAATAAAAAAATAAAATTAATACTGTAACTGCAAATAGTTCAATAGAACTTCAACATAGTACTTGTTGGATTATGCACCATTTATAAAACATCACACGAGACTCTAGGTGGGGTGACAAAGATGAATAGAATATGAACTTGGAATCTGATAAAAAAAATCTTCTGCCCTCGTGAATCTAGTAATCTAGATTCTAGAGTCATCTAGTAAATTCTGGCAAATGATCCATTCCTCTGCCTTCTAAAATTTATATTGAAAATATTCATATAAATACTGATGAAAATACTTATAAAAACATGAAGTTTTATCTGCAGATCACTCCCAGGGGAAAAAAAGCTCTAAGACACTGTCATTTATCTCCAGACCTCATCTAGGAGACAACATACAAACCTTCTTTCGACTAATTTTCTGTCGGGTAATGAAATGTGCCATGGTAAGGTTGGATCAGCACTTGTCTCAGTCCTTTATAAATATTTAATAACTTATCCTCAGACAGCAGTGAAAGAGCCATCTACACACTTTGCATAATGACTGCAATGCCTGAGAAAGATGTTGAGTTCACTGAAGAGAAAGCATCAAAAATCACAGAATTTATGTCATTGGAGAATTGCTACTGGATTCATCATGGAGAAATGCCATGGAATCAGCTTAGCACAAATAAATCTACACCATTTAACTTTGGTTTTCTAAGGTTCTTTGTACCTAAGAATTATATGCTATAATGACATATATATACATACATACATACTGAAGACAAAGAGGAAGCAAGGCAAAGAAAGTATCATGTATCATTTTGTGAATGTAAAAATAAAATGAAAATCTACTTCTAGTTGGTTCCATTGCCTCTTTCTAGTTTTTTCTTAAGATTAATAACCTATAAATGTCGGTGTTCTCATTTTTTACCTTTACACTCCTTATGTAACATAATGAGTCTATAGAATTTTGTTTGGTCTTCTGTTACTGTAAAAGAATAAAAATAAATTTGGTAGGCGTTCTCCCCTTCCTGAGGCCAAAAGTAACCCAGTCTCATAAATAAAAAGAATGAATAAAAAGAAATGAATCGAATCTCATCCATGAAGTAGAAACATTAAATTTTCCCTGAAATTCTATCCTTTGAATCTAGTGTTTACCGGTCACTTGTTTACTGAAGGTTTACAAACTCAGCTTTGCTTCTAGCTTTGAGTTCGTTGAGTAGTACCCCTTAGTTAAAATGCCTAACTGGATTTCCAACAGGTTACATGAAAACAACCATGTCTAATACTGATTTTGGCATATTTTACCCCCACTGTCCTAACAAAGCATAGTCTAACTTGATTCTTCTCCTCTATTTGTTAACTCAGCTGGTAGCATAGATATTTAAGTAGTTATTTAACTGGAAATCTGTAGCCATCCTTAATTTTTCCTTCAATTTTCCTGCGTTTTACTTCTTAAATATTTTCTGGATATATTACTGTCCTCTGTCCTCATTGTTACTGACTCTACTTTAGTTCAAATTCTTATTTCTTAACTTGCTTTCCTTATTCCTATATTACACTCTTCTGATTTATTTTGTACCGCAGCCAACATTATATGTCCATTTCAGATCATATAGCTTAGATTTCTTAACAGAGCATATAAAACTCTCCGTGATTTGGTCCAGTGTCTTATAAATGCCTCACTTCCTTACTCAAAGCTCTGGTCACATTGAACCGCTTGTAGTCTTTCCTGCTCTATGTACCCATCCTTACACAGACAGCCAGTATTTTATACTTTGATGTTTCATCACGTTGCTTCCTCTTGTGGGAAGTAATACCTTTATGGATCTGATGACCTTCTTTCTTGGTGCTCTTATTCCTTTAGGATTGCATTTCTGCTAGCAAACCCTTCTTGACCCTCTGCTGCTGGAGTAGGTGTCTGGATCCCATAGCATTAACCTGCTTATGTTTGCCTTCCTTGTCGTATGGGAAGCTCCTTGAGGACTGGATCATCCCTATTTCACCAGAGTTCTACAAACGCTCTGAAGAATCTGGCACATAATTGAGCAGTAAGTAGTTAAGTATTAAGGGCCAAAGAGCATCTTTTATCCCTTTACATTTACTACCTAAATGAGTGAGACTTTGCACCTCTAGGGAGGTTCTGTAAATAGGGCTCTGGTGTTTCTCCCTGGGTGTTGGGTATTTCCCACTTAAATGTGGACTTCTATCTTCCCTGCAATAGCATCACCATTCTCCCAGCTTGACACTTGACTTTGATTTTTTCCATGTCACCCTTTGATATTCCAGCAATCAAATAAATTATATTTTTGCAGTATTTTTTCCTAAAATTATTCCTATTTTTAAAAATATTTTCTCTCATTATTCCATTTTAAGTCCCATAGCCTTATTCTTAAACAGTAGTCTACTATTAGAGCTCTTCTTTCTTTCTTGTTTTAAAAAACATCTCAGTCTGATCTGGTTTTGACCTATCTCAAATCTACATTTTTCTTTTTCTATAAATATTTTCCTTTACTTTTTAATTTGCCAATGTGTGTATGCACTCACTGGAAAAAGACAGAGAAAGCGAGGGAAAGTGAGACAGCATCTCCCATGGGAGTGGGCCATGATGTAATCTTCTCCATTTCTCCCTCCTTTCAGAATTTTGAGCATGCGCACCATGTGCCTTGTATGTTGTTCAAGCTTCGTGTCAGGGACTCAAGCTGTGTAGTCCACCATACAAGATTCAGTCTCCTTAAAAACCACACCACCAGCTAGTCATCCCCCACCAATCATTTTTTTTTTTTTAATTACTAAAAGCATATGGGTGTGCATATATAAGAGTGAGAGAGAGGGGACACCCTCCACAGGGTCTAGTCATGTCACAACCTCTCTCCTCCACTCCTACAATGTGATGGATGTTGGGCATGCTGGCAATTTCCTGGTGAGTTTTAGACTGACTGGGCTGGGATGGTTTCTCATGTGGGATCTGGCTTCTCTTGAGCAAGGCTTTGCTGCTGCGCCCAGGCCTTTTTTCCTTTTTTCCCACACAGGACACGTTTACTCACCACTGGAGAGACAAAGAAAGACAGAGAGAGTAAAACTGAGAAATCATCTCCCCCAGGGGAAGGCCATGCCCCAATTCCTTCTCCTACACTGTGCACTTGGGATTTTGGGCACACACATGCATGTGCCCATCATGTTTTTCATGTTTTTTAGTCCTCCGGTTGGGGACTGAACTGCAAGTTGGTCACGTGGGATACAGTCTTAACTACCATACCACCTACTGGCTCACTCCCTTTTTAAAGAAAATTTCTCCAGAAAGACTTTTATTTAACTGTACAAAACTATCTTTCTCAAACTTCCTTTAACTGAAGAATGGATGCCATATAATTCATTGTTTTTTTTTTTTTTCTCTGTCATTCTTATTCTTTCTTCAGCTGTCAAAAACTCATTCTTGGGACCAGTGATTGGCATAATGGCTATGTCACTGGACCCCCATGTAGTCGACTGCAGTTCGAGTGCTGAATCGGTGGCTTAAACTCACGCCGGGTGCATGTGCTTGTGTGCCCAAGATCCGAGAGGAGAATGGAAGAGAAGGGATGGCAGCATGGCCATCTCCCCTGGGGGGGGGGGGGTGATTTCTCACTTTCTGTCTCTCTTTGTCTTTCTGGTGAGTCCATGCACCCTATAGCAAAAACCTTCCAAAATAAACAAATGAACAAACAAACAAAACTCATTCTTGAATTTTACATACGAGTGTTACAGTTAGTTGATGGTAAACAACTTGATAAAACAACGGTAGTAAAAATGCCAAGTGTTTGGTTCTCTCTTGGGGTAAGTATTTTTGGCCCTTTAGCTGTAGCATATGCATTCGTGATCGCTGCTTCTGCCTCTGTGATCACACCTATAGCACATCACACCATATTTCACTATACAGTACCTAGGCACAGGAATCAGGTTGCTGAGCAGCAAAATATGACAACTGTCATCAAAGAAGTTGGGAAAGTGTCAGAAAGCTACACATAATGAAGTAACGTCTCCAACAATGTGTAGTTCAGAGCTCCTCATATTTTCTTGCATAGTAAGCCCCAGATATTCTATTGTAATTGCATTCTTTTGTACATATTGATTAAAAATATTAAATGTAAGAGAAAAAGCTTGACCTTGCTTTAGCAGACTAATTTATTGTCATCTTTTGGAAATGATCCATGTGTACAGTTAAGATAATATTAATTGGGATAGCTTCATAAGAGAACATTCACATCTGAAAGTACTGAAACTGCTCAAAAACCTTCATTAAACTCAAGATTAAGCCGTAGCTTGACAACAGAAGTCCTCTCAGGCCAGTTATTGCCTTTCGCTGATGCATTTTCTATGGTTACTCTGTCTGTGTGAGAAGATTCTAAAGCTAGAAAGACTATTTGTTTTTTTAATAGCTCGTTGGCCAGACCACCAATTGCTTTAAGATGCAGTAACTCTGAATACAAGTACACAGCATTAGATTAATGGCTTTTGCTTTGACCAGCAAGAACAGAAGAGCAAGGGAATAAAATGTAGGACCCCTGTCTCCCCCACGGCAGAATTCTTTGTTCCCTGAACCACAGAGAGGATTAGTTTGAATAGTGGAATGTAAAATGGATTCAGTCCTATCGCTCTTATCACCTTTTATCACTCTGGTAAGGGAGGGTTCAATGTAATAAGACATGGTATTAACTGTATTTTCTTTGTTTAGGACTTCTATATACATTAGCAACCCTGTACTCTTTTTCTGATTTTTAAATTATTGTTTGAACTGATGATAATGGATTAGCAATAACAGGAGATAACGGCAGCAGGGTTAGAAGAATTTTGAAGGTGCAGCTTTGATAAATATCAGACATTTGGGACTTACAGAAAGACACTGTGTCACAACTCCTTTGTTCTGAAATCCCCATGATGGAGATCTGTCAGGGACCTCTCAATGGTTTTTGGTTTCTTTCTAATAGAAAACAAGCAAAAAAGATTTATCTTTCGCTGTGTTCTGCTACTAAGCTGTCTATCAGTAGATCTTCAGTCTCACAAATAGAAGCGGAATGAACACAAAAGCAATTTTCCTAGTTGGGATTCTGGGTCTCCATCCACAAATGCAACAACCAACACCCCTCCCATCCACACTCACAATCTCTCTATCTGTTTAGTATTTAGTTTCCTTTCACCAAACATTTATAGAATGTCAGGCATTGTACTAGGTGTTGGAAGGTGATACAAGATGAATGAATATAAAACTTGGCCTCTGCCCTTGCTTTAGGGACCTTAAAGACTACAATTGTATTTCATAGAATGATTTGCTTGTTTAGGAATCTAGATTAGAAACTAGCCACACAGGATATATCTGGAAGGGTAACTCAGGAAAGACACTAAATATAACAGGTCCTCAGAAGGGGGTCAGGTTATGGCATATGGTAAGTAGGTAGGGTCCTGAGTATCTAGGGATACCAAAGAATCATAGCAAAGATGCTGTTGTGCAGATCCTTCCAGATGACTTTAGTTCTTACTGCCATTTAGAAAAAAAAAAAGGCACACATACATGCGCCTCTCTCCCCACACACTGCTTATTTCTATAACAAAACATCCATAATACCCAATGACTTGATCAACATTTAACATTTAAGAATGAATAGTTCCAGAACATTTTTTCTTCTCAACTTAAATTTAGATGAAATTTAAATACCGAAATTGAAGCAAAAAGTAGTCTGACTTTTGTCTAGTAATAATAATGAGAATGATTTGCAAAAATGATCTTTTCCTCCTAAAGGACTTCAGGGAATGTGTTATACAGATATTTTCTGTTTTGCTCCTCTGCATGTTAGAGAACACATAAATACATTGGAGTTAGAGAAACTGAGGCATTGAACTCTGTAGTAACTTTAAATAGCCAGGAAGCTAGGATTAGACATTTTAATTTTAGACACAGAATTTATATTGGAGACAGAACTTATATTGGAGACAGAACTATATCATTAGAAAAAGGCTTTTTCTAGTGTTCGCTGGTCTTTAATTTTGTTAATAATTATTTATTTAATTTTACTTATTCATTCATTTATTTTAATTTGACCAGAGAGAGACAGAGAGAGAGAAAGAGTGAGAAAGCAAGCTGCCAGCTCCAGGACTCAAACCGTGGTCGGCCATGTGGAAGTGTCCAGCACTTTAACCACCACACCACCTGCTGGTCTCTAAAAGTTTTATTTACTATTATTTTAATTTGCTATGGGGCATGGGCATGTCCACTCACCAGAGAGAGAGGAAGAGAGAGAAAGAGAGAGAGAGAGAGAAAGTGAGAAAATAAGCTGCCACGTCTAGGACTTGAATCACTGTTGGTCATGTAGGAGTCTAGCACCTTAATCACCATGCTACCTGCGGGCCCTGTATTCTTTGGTCTGAATCAGCTTATTTGGATTTCCACTCAGATTTCAATATGCTCAAAAAATCATGAGAGCTAAATAACTATCCTGGGCAAGGCACAGAGGAGAAAAGTACCCTTCCCCACTTTATCTGGCAGAGCTCATTGACTAGGAAAGAAGTATAGAAGGAAGAAGAAATATTTTTGAGTGTAAATCTTTACCACTGCTTTTTTTATGGGTTGACTCAAAGATAATTAGTTCTGAAGGAAGAGTTTCTAAACGATAGCATCATGGCCACTAGCTTAGCTTTCATCCCAAATTCATTGCAATGGAAGACAACATAAAATGGTCGCCCCTGGCTTACCAGCCCAGACTTAGTCTTTAATGATTTGTTGTCCAGGTATGCTCAGTTTAGAAAATTAATATGCTTTAATTTTAAAAGACACATAGGTTTAAAAATGACT
The DNA here is from genome assembly GCA_026018925.1 of Tupaia tana. NCBI lineage: Eukaryota > Metazoa > Chordata > Mammalia > Scandentia > Tupaiidae > Tupaia > Tupaia tana. The sequence goes on from JAKSZU010000020.1 coordinate 12,670,349, forward strand.
GTATCTTCAAGATGCTAGCACAGCTTTGTAAGTTTCACCAATTGTTTAGGCTTTTTGTCTTCAGACTTCCAAACAGTTTGTAAATAGCTAAGAAATTCGCTGTGACAATTTAAGCAGCTTGCTGTTGATGCAGTGTCGAGCAGGTTTTGACAGATATGGAGCTTTTCAACACAGAAATTGCTATTGTGTTTCAATACAACTAAGGCTTCAACTACCTATATGAGAAACAAATGCAAGATATTTTCTTGGCAACAGCTATCGCTTCTGGCTTTACAGAAAGGAATCTTGCAGATCTCACCATTGGATGAAGGAAGGAGGGGTTACATCTGAAAAAAAAAACCACTCACATGTGTGTATATATATATATATATATATGTATATATATATACATATATATATATATATATATATATATATATAAATTCTTAAGCTTGAGAAAGATTTCAGATAAATGTCCAGTCTCTCCTCCTTGTTTCCAAGTGGAATTACACTCTTTCCTGGCAGACATTTATTCGTGTATCATGACATCAGCTGTTTCACCAGTAAAGCTTCAGACACTGGGTTAGATATTAGCTCTAAAGATATTTTTTCAAGATATTGATAGACTTGATAAACACAATGTTTAATGGGAAAAAAATACAATCTGCAATCAGGATTTAATTTCATGTCCTGGTGTCATCTCTAATTCTACATACAGTGATTTTCTTAACCTTCTGACCCTCCCTTTCCTCATGTGCTAAATGAGGATTAGAAACCTCATAAAATATTCTAAGGGTTAAATAATACAGCCTGTGTAACGTTCTTGCATAAGATTTGGCACCAGATATGTTTTATATCATTTAGTACTCACATCAGTATTATAGCAAAGAAGACTCTGGAGTTCAGAGTGGTGATGTGGTTTCTCCAAGTTCCTATGTTAGGTGAAAAGAATAGCCGGCATGGCAAAATAATCATTTACTTGTCAAGGCAACTGAACTCTGTAATCTTTACACATTTTACTAACATTTCAAATCCATCTCTTGGTCATCACTGAGGTAAACAGAGTGTTCATTTTTCATAGTTCATACACCAAGCGAGAAGAAAGTAATACCAATAAAGGGCCAGCAGGTGGCGAGGAAGGTAAGGTACTGGATCCCATGTGGTCGACTGCGCAGTTGGAGTCCCGACCCAGCAGCTTGAATATCATGTCAGGTACCACTATGCATGCCCCAAGTCCGAGGAGACTGGAGGAGAAGGGATTCCAAAAAGGCCATCCCCATTAACGTGATTTCTCACTTTCCCTCTCTCTCTCTGGAGAGCACACATTTCCTACAGCAAAAGCTAAGATAATAATGATAACAGTAAATAAATTAAAAAATAAAAATAAAATGACCAAATAATGTCACCTTAAACAGTTCTTTATTATTATTGGACAGATAAAAATTAATGGCAAGTATTAATGGAACTTTAAACTTTAATGATTTTCTGATTATATGTTAAATGCCTGTCTTTCTTTCCCTCTAGACTGAGAGTTTCCGAAAAGCAGGAAACATACATGTGTGCACTATACTTAGTGTTTGGCACATAGTAGTTATTTACAAATGTTTAAATTAACACTGTTAATTAAATTAAATATATATATTTTAAAGTATTATCTATTTAATTTTATTATTATTATTATTTAATTTGCTGCAGGGCATGTGTGCTCTGAGAGAGAGAAAGTAAGAAAGCAAGCCACCAGGTCTGAGACTCAAACCTCTTTCAGCCATGTGGGAATCCAGCACTTCAACAATTTAACCACCATGCCACCTGTTGGCCGAAATATATATGTAAAAAAAAATAATAATATATATATATATATATAAATAAATAAAATTTAAATTTTGAATTTTGTTGTAGGGAGTGTCCATTTGCTGGAGCAACTGAGAAAGAAAGAGAGAAAATGAGAAAACAGTACGGTGGGTGAGCACACCTCGTCCTTTCTCCTTCATTCTCCTCTTGGGAATTGGGCACACACACACACATGTATCCAGTTTGTTTTTTAAGCTGCCAGGCCCAGGTCATGAACTGTGAAGTCAGCCATGTGGCATTCAGCTGTTTTAACCTCTATGCCACGTAGCTGTCCCAAATAATATTTTTTACTGTGATGTGAAATCCTACATTTCTAAGTACATTCTTGTTTCTATTTTTTAGAAGTTTTCTTTGAAATCTATTTTTTTCATGCATAATTAGTTTACATAATTAAAGATTAAGAGAATCTAGATAAATAAATAAAAAATGAATGACCCAACATGTCACAGTTTTCTATTTTACTTTTTTTTTTTAAATAAATTTCGGTTGAACTTCAGAAAATGTTTTCCTGTGGGCCTCTTGGCCTAACCGTTAGGCTTTTCCGATTTCAAGAGATAAAACGTAATTAACAATACTGTTTGCTTTTGAGTTTCAGCCAGATGTTTTAGCGAAAGGTCACAAAAAACTCTTCACATTCTTTCAGTTTTATTATCATTTTGGCAAAACTTGTTTAAAAAGCAACTCTCTTCTTTATTAAGATAAATTAAAAATTAGTTTTTAATTCTGCCTATGATTTTCCCAGTGAAGCAGGAACATCCTTTATTATTCTATACCATGAACCTCTATGCTGTTCAGGTTAGTCTTAAATCACCTCTAGATTAGCTGAGGACTTCAAGAAATTTCTTGTTAGCATTTTTCATAGGTAATTAATATTAATATTTTAGCCTTGAACACTTTAAAGTCTGACTGAAAATTACATTTCATTTGATACATAAAACAAGAATGTGTTTCAGTATTAAAATATCAAATCATTGGGGCCAGCAGGTGATATGGTGGTTAAGTGTTGGACTCCTACATGGCTAACCACAGTTTGAGTCCCAGACAGGGTGGCTTGCTTTCTCACTTTCCATCTCTCCCTGGTAAATAAACTAATAATAAAGTTAAATAAATAATTCTAAAAAAAAAAAAAGCTTGGGACCACCATTTAACATAATGGCTATGTCGCTGAACTCCCATGGAGTTGACCATGATTCAAGTCCTGGACCCGGTGGCTTCAACTCACGACGGGTGTGTGTGTGTGCGTGCCCAGGATCCTGAGAGGAGAATGGAGAAGGGACTGCGGCATGGCCATCCCCCCGGGGGATGATTTCTCGCTTTCTATCTCTCTGTCTCTCTCTGTCTTTCTGGTGATGCACGTGCCCTATAGCAAAAACCTCTCCAAGAAAAAAAAAAGTTTGAACTACCAAATCATAGATCTTACCTTTGAGGTTCTATAAGGGTGCGCCTGTTTTGTTTTGGTCTGTAAACTTAAGTTTTTTAAAAAACTTGTTAATTAAAAAATGTTATCATAGGGCCAGCAGATGGTATAGTAGTTAAGGCACTGAATTCCACATGGCTGACCACAATCTGAGTCCCGGACACAGTGGTTTGAAAATTATGGGAACCAGCAGTTGGCGTAATGGCTACGTCGCTGGACTCCCATGTAGTTGACCGTGGTTTGAGTCCTGGACCCGGTGGCTTAAACTCACGCAGGGTGCGTATATGTGCGTGCTCAAGATCCCAAGAGGAGAATGGTGGAGAAGAGATTGTGGCATGGCTATCCCCCCTGGGGGGTGATTTCTCACTTTCTGTATCTCTCTGTCTCTCTGGCGAGTGCATGTGCCCTACAGCAAAACCTCTCAAAGAAAAAAAAAAAAGACAATTACGCTGCCTGCATGTGCATACATGCCCTAAATCCTGAGAGGAACCTGTAGGAGAAGGGACTGCAGCATGGCCATCCCCCTGGGAGTTGATTTTTTCACTTTCCCTTTCTCTGTCTCTATCTCTGTCTCTCTCTCTGTTTCTCTCTCTCTCTCTCTCTCTCTCTCTCTCTCTCTCTAGCAACTGCATGTGCTCTATGGCAAAAACCTTCAAAAAAGTTACCATAGAATATTTAAAGGTGAATTCAGTTTAAATAAATTTTTTAAGTACAGAATTGTCTTCAATTATGTTTTTGATTTATCTTTAGTGTCAAATTATTGTTTTTTTCTTAGAATATTTAAGCTTCATTTTTAAATGTTGATTTGAAAAATTAAACTGGTACAAATTTTCAATCATTAAATCAAACAGAATTAAAGAGCTGACATTGAAAATCAGTAGTTCTTTGTCCTTCACCCCTTTCCATTCTTTCCGATACACACTGCTACTATCATTTGACTTTTAGACTAAAGTCTGTATTTACCTCAATACAATGTACTATTGATTTATTTTTGTTTCACAGTTGAGTTTCAGATTATTACCATCATTTTTACTCTTCCTATTCTCCAGAAATGGTTGAGTTATAACTTTTGGTTAAATCAACACTTAGTATTCACATGATTATAATAAAAGTATTGATTATAATGAGCTTAAAGAATATATCCTTATTTCAGTATTTTATTACCTTTAGTTTGTCCTAGAGTTGATACTTGCTTTTTGTTTAACTTAATTTTCTACGTGCTTATAAATAATCATTACTAAATGCTCCATCAGATATACCTAGTAGTAACAATTTTCTCGAAACCTTTTTTTGGGGGGGAGCGGTTTTTGCTACAGGGTGCGTGCGCTCGCCAGACAGACAGAGAGAGACAGAGAGATAGAAAGTGAGAAATCACCCCCCAGGGGGGATGGCCACGCCGCAATCCCTTCTCCTCCATTCTCCTCTCGGGATCTTGGGCACGCATGCACACGCACCCGGTGTGAGTTTAAGCCACCGGGTCTGGGACTCGAACCGCGGTCGACTACGTGGGAGTCCAGCAACATAGTCATTACGGTAACTGCTGGTCCTGATTTTCTCTAAACCTTCTAAAACATCAGCTAATCTATAGTTTTACTTATTATTCTTCCTTGAGACTGCTCTTATAGAAATCTCTTACCTCATGCTGTAATATTGACTATTATTCTCTAGGCCTACTGAAAATTGCTGCCTTGAAACTTTCTGATAAACCTGCCTTGAATTCCCAGTTTCACATATGTCCTGTCTAACCCTTTCATGTATTTCTGAAATATGTCCTCCAGTAACCTCCTAAGAAGGGAAAAATGGGTAATAAGCTTTTGACTCATTAGGTGTCTGAACATATCTTTATTCCACTCTCCTGCTTGATTGATAGTTTTGGTGAGAATATTGGTTAAAAATAATTTTCCCTGAGAAGCTGGAAGGAAGCAATCCTTATTCTCCTAGTGTCTAGTGTGGCTGATGAGAATTCCAAATACTTTCATAGTTTGTATGCCTTGAGTTTCGATTTTCTTATTTCTGTCAGTAGCCTAGTCTTTCTGAGAATTTTCCATATGCATAATTTATTTCTCTCTAATTTTTTTGTTCTTCCTTTTGGAGATATGAAGATAGTAACATTTCATAATTGTCAGGTTTTGGGTCTTCTAGTTTGATCCTCAAAGGCTATCATAGTTGATCTTTGTGTTTTTCTTTTCTGAGAGATTTAATAACTTTTCAGTAGTAGCACTTCTGATTTTTATTTTGTTACATTTTCATGGAAAGTTTGTTATTATATGTCATTCTGAATAGCACTGTGTTTATCTATTTGTTTTATTTTGTAAGATGCTGTGTTGTTTAATAGTTCTATATATACATATGTATACCTACAAGAGGACTTCAAAACGTTTGTGGAAAAATGGATCCTGAGAGGATGGAGATTTGGAGACAGGAGATTTCAGTGTGACTGGGTTCCAATGAGGGGATTCTCTCCCTCGCTCTCTCATGCATTCACATGTGCTCGCTAGCATTTTAAAAAAGTATGAGTTTATTTTAAGAGAAAAAAAAATTTAAATGTATGCATAGTTTCTTCATAATCTGAAGATCCCTTGTATATGTATGTGTGTATAGTTAATTTTCAGCATTTCTTCTTGTTTCGTACTTTTCTTAGCTTTGCTTTTCTTTTTATTTAACTTTACTATTTAAGTTTTTGTTGTGATTTTTTTATATTTCTCCCTTCTATATTAAGACCCTCTTTAAATAACCATTGATCTTCACCCAGCTATTCAAATTCAAGAGGCACCAAAACTCCTTGAACGCTGAGTACCTATGAGGAGAGTGGGCTTGTGGTTGGTGGATTAGTTTTCTCTCCAGTGAGCAGGAAGAAAGTCAGCCTTTTAATTAAGGGACTTACAAAATGTCACAATGCCTTCTTTTCTTAGGGTTGTAGAGTTACAACCAAGAATCTTCCTTCCCAACATTTCATGGCAGGGTTTAGAGGGAAAAAGGTCCTTCCATTCTATTGCTGGCATCCTGAGTGAGGGAAGGAGAAGTACAGAAAAAGAGAAAAGAAGGAGGAGAATATGGAAGTACAGACTGCAGACCTCACTCTGTTTTGTTTTTCACTCCTGTGCTGCTTTTTTTTTCTCCACAGAGTTTCTGTCACAAATTTCAGAGCCTTTCTGAGAACATAGGCCTATTATTCTGCCACTGCAGGGGAAGTGGGGACTAGTCTTCTGGCTACAGAAATGCCGAAGGGACCCTGGTAAGTTCCAGTTTTCATGTACATAGTCCTCCAACTAATCTCCATTTTTCTCAGACCTCAGTCCATTACCCTTCCTAGGTACCGTGTGTCTCCGGCAGCTGAGGCCCACAAAGGCACATTACTCTATTGTGTCATGGTTAACCTGCAGCACCTGCTTTGTTACATACTTTATTCAAGTGAGTCAGTTACCATGCATCCTGTATTTCTTTCTTTTCGATTAACAAAAATGTTTATTTTCTGCAGTGTCATTTCTGCATTTTACTGCCAGTACTTCAGACGATAATGATGTCAGCTATCTCCATTTTCTTCTGATTACATTCTCTTTCCAAGGTACTTTGTTCCATTTTCATAGAATTTATGTTTTCATCCATCTTATTCAAAGTGTCAAAACATCTACATATCTTCGGCTCCTGGTTGTCACAGGTGAGCTCTAATTTTGACATTTTTTGACTTTGTGTGTATATGTGTGTGTGTATTACTAAACAATACTTTTTTTTTTTTTTTTTTTTTTTTTGAGAGAGAATTTCTTGCTGTAGGGCAAGTGTGCTCGCCAGAGAGACAGAAAACGAGAAATCACCCCCCAGGGGGAATGGTCACACTGAATCCCTTCTCCTCTCGGGATTTTGGGCACGCACACACATTCACCTAGTGTGTTTTAAGCCAACAGTTCTGGAAGTCGAACCACAGATGACTACATGGGAGTCCAGTGACTCCCATACCATCTTCTGGTCTCAATATACCTTGTCATTCTGCAGAGTTTTTGAGGCCCCTGTGCTGAATCTCTGTTTAATCAGCACTCTCTCCTAGTCCATGATGTGGTGCAAATTTGTGGAGCTCTCAGTAGCCCTTTCTGCTCAGTCCAGCTCTGGTGGAATCTTCAGACTCTGCTGTGAAGTGTTTGATCTCCCTGTAGATGAAGTACCAGAACATTTCCAATGTTCTTCCTGGGTTTTCCTTTTCTTTCCTCTCTCTCTCTCTTTCTCTACTTTTCCCAATTTTCTTCTGGGGTCAGCTATAGCACTGTCAGTACCCCACTTCTTTTTTCAAAATATCAGTAGTTTTCAGGAATTTCTTGTCTCTTTCTGGCTAGAAGTTGAGGCATTTGCTGGTGAGTATAGTTGTGTCAGACTGAGCCCAGAGGACAGTCAGAATAGTGCTCATTCAGTATCACAGATGGCTGTTCACCTTCTCCCATCCTTAGGTGCATACAGCTGTTGCCTTTCTATGTGAAAGCTCAGAAGGAAGAGATGATGAGGTCCTGTCCTTGGTGCTGATCATTGCACTGGTGAGCCAAGGATCACACATACATGTATGTATACACACACAAATCATGCACCCACACATGCACGTATACAGAGGAATGCATAATGACTGTTCGCAATGGTTGTTAGTTTGCTTAATTTTCAGTGTTATTTATTTCAATTTCTGGTCATCTTTTGCATCTTGATAAATCTTTTATTTGAAAGCATGGACATCTTTATGTCTTTTTTGAGAAATCATATAAAATGGGAACTTCATATAGTCTTATTTAAATTTCAAAATGTAATGCCAGTTAAACAGCATATGGTAAGTGTTGTTTGGTAAGAGTAGTCAGATTTTGAGATAGTTTCTAATATATTACAATTGATTTTAAATGAGGGTCATTGTGTTTTTAAAAAGACAAAATCAGTATTTTCTGAATTTTTTTACCTTTCAAACTCTTCATACTATGCAAAACTCCTTTGTCAAAATATCATTTTCAATGATTTTTAAAGATAAATGACCTTATCTATGAAAGAATGTGGCTTGAAAGAGAAAAGAGGCAGATATGGGGAAAATACATTGAAGTTTTCAAGTTCCACTAGAGTCTATTTAAATACGCTTTTTTACTAGCTTAGGTTGTAATAGTTATTTCAGGTAAAAAGGAAAATTAAAAGTGAGTAGGTTATGCCTTAGGAAGATGTAGATGAGGAATATCAATAGAAAAGTTTTAGCAGACAAAGTCTCTGAAAATTGCTTTGTTGACTTGTGTTAGAGTAATAGATTTGATGTTCATTTTCTGGGTGCAGTATAACATAAAAGTTAAGAACCAGGTCTTTGGAATCATAGCAACTCCTCTAAAATACTGGGAAGATTATTTAACTTGTCTGGTCCTAAATTTCCTCCTTTTCACAGTATACAATAAATGTTTTTAGGAATGACTAAATGAGACAATACATGTAAAGCATGTAATAGTACTCACTGCACAGTAAATACTTAATAAATGGATACATTTTTATAAAAATGGCATTCCATGGATTAAGATTCTTAGAAAATTTTCTTTTCATGGATTTGAATATTTGAATCTTAAAATTGTGTCTTTCTTTTAGCAGTTTGGTTGGGCAATGCTGAAATTAATAAAGAAAATGGAATTGCTTTGGTTAGACAGAAATTAATTTTATATCCCTAATTCCTAGGATGTTGTGTGTAATAAATATTTGTTGAGAATACCAAAAATTAAATCTTTATCAGATCCATCTAAGTTTAAGCTATAGAATATCTGTGTAAAATTTGAGGATCACCAGTTATTTCCAAATCTTAATTCTTCAATAACAATATAGATGAAGGCCTCTGATACTAATAATTTAAGCATGCAATTATAGTTTGGAAATGTTTAGCCTATTCTTTAGAAAGAAGACAATTTAGATATTCTTCATGGAAATAGTATCTTGATTTTCTTTTAACACATGCAAAGGAGAGTTTCACATCCTTCTTTTTCCTTCTGCCCAGTAGGTGATATGTGAGGCACTGGCCTAATTGAAAGGTTTAAAGAGCTACAATGCATACTTCCTATCCCTGAAAGCTTGTAAGATCTTTGGAGACATAAATTATAGGATTCAAAAGTGTTCAGTACTTTAATGGAATAGTACATACAAACTCCAACAATAGGATATATAGGTTAGACAAAAAAAAAAAAAAATTTGTAGATAAACTGAAATAAGTTTGGTTTTGAAGAGAGTAGCAAAGTTCAATAAAAGAGAAGGGGAAGGAGAGAGAGAGCAGAGCAGAGGAAATAGGAGGAGCAGGCATGGGATGTTCAGAGGTCTTGAAACCATTATAAACCCCTTTTCTGTTGAACATGAGCTCTTTTTCTTACATAAAGCTTGTTACCAGAGACTATATTTTAATTTAATGGTGTTTCTGGGGAATGATATGAATCCATTGCTGAAAAAAAAGTATTATGAAGGAAAAACTTAATAATATATTGGGTTGTCGGAAAAGTCACGTGACTTTTCCGACAACCCAATATGTAAAAGAACCCAAACTAGAATCCAGGTACATAGCAAGTGTGCTCAGAAAAATTTCACAATTGTCCTTTCTATCCTCAGATTAGGCTGTGTTTATTACATTTTTACCCCAGCAGCCTTTCATTGGAAACCCATTGTAAATCATACCAGGAAAAAAAAAATCGCAGGTGATTCCGATGTGGAGTATCCACAGATTGGTCTCTGAAATAGGAAATTAACTGAGGCAGCTTCCTCTAGCTTAGGGCAATTTTAACAAGCGCAGAGGTGAAAGCTATTAGGATTCTTCTACTTTCTGGGAAAATAGAACTTTCAATTCAAAAACAGTCCCCACGAGCCACTACCACTTCACTGGACTAAAAATGAACTACAAAGCCTGTACTAGTCTGTGTGGGTTACCATAACAAAATACCACAGACTGGTAGCTTAAGTCATAAAAACTTGTTTTCTCACAGTTCTGTAGGCTATAAATCCAGTGTCAGAATATCGGTCAATTTGGTTTGTGCTTAAGAGTCTTGTCCTGGTTTATATATTCTTACTTTCTTGCAATATGTTCACATAACCTTTCCTTGGTACACACAGGGAAAGAAGGGCATTTTGCAAGGTTATTTTCTCCTCCAAAAGGTGGGTCAAACCGAGACACAGGGAGTTGGAAAAAGAAGTGAGCCACGAATGTCATGTTGCTTATTGGCCAAGTTTACTGGGTGCTCACAGAGCTCTTAGTAGGCTTGCAAATCCCATAGCAGCACTTGAAAGCATGTCCTCCCTTTTAGAGCTTGTAACACATGTGGAGAATGCTCAGAAATACCAGATATAGTGTGTTTGAAAGAGTAGGGTCTGAGAAAGGACATTTAGAAAAAAAATAAAGAGGCAAAGTATTAATGGGACAAAGAAATGTGGTATTATCTGTTGAAGATATTTTATAGTTTTAACAACTGGACTAGGGAGAAATGTTCACATGTTGAAATACTCACTTTGTAAGCTAAATAATGTGATTGAATATATAAAAGAAAATGAAATTTAAAAATTGTAAATAAAAAAAGACAAAAAAAAAAAGTGCTTCCTCTGTCTTGGAGCTCATAGCACACAGTGGAGCCCAGCCAAGCAAGCCAAGCCAAACCAAGATCATCAGGGCTGGGCTAGCGGAACTGAGGCTGAGCAGAGCAGAGCTAGCCAGCAGGGAAGAGCTAGCTGACCAGGTGCTCTCTTTCTCTTAAAGGAGCTGCAGACAAGAGTAGCTCAATGCCAAAACCAAACTGTTGCACATGCCATGTGCATTACATATAGTGGCATAAAAGAGCAAAGTCATAATTACATAACAAGCTCACAAGCACAGTACAACTAATAGCATAAGTTGTTTACCCTGTGGCCTCTGAATATGAGAAGAGGTGAGGAAGCCCAGACTAAACCAGTTTGGCCATTTGCAATATAAAGGGTCAAGAAAGAGCAAACTTTCTGGTGTTTATTCTTGTAAGGACACTAATGCTATCAAACCATACTGGCTGACATACCTTATGAAAAGTAGAACAGTCTCAAATAATTATTGCTTAATTTATAAATTAAAATAAACTTCTATTACTACTCTGCCAACATGAAAAAGATTTTTAGTAATAACATTGAAAATTCCTTGGGACCAGCAGTTGGTATAATGGCTATGTTGCTGGACTTCCATGTAGTCGACCGCAGTTCAAGTCCCAGACCCAGTAGCTTAAACTCATGCCAGACGCATGTGTGTGCGTGCCCAAGATCCCAAGAGGAGAATGGAGGAGAAGGGACTGCAGTGTGGCCATCCCCCCACCGGGGGATGATTTCTCGCTTTCTGTCTGTCTCTCTTTCTGGTGAGCACAGTTGCCCTATAGCAAAAATCCTCTCAAAAAAGAAAATTCCATTACTAGAATTATAGTTAGAAATTACAGTAATTTGCTTTCTTTTTGGAGATGGGGATAGATTACAAAATATTTAGTTGAATTAATTGACAGTCGGGAAAATACTTTTTTGTGATTATAAATGTTTGAATTAAATAAAATTTTTATTATAAGCATATACATTTCAGTATACCTCCATAATATCTGACATTTTGATAACAATCAAACATTCTCTGTTCAGCTCTTACTGGACTGAAAGGAATTCACTACTTAAAAGAAAAGAAAACTCTCTTTTTCTTTTGAGTGTTTATGTGACAGTGCAATGTAGAAAGATAGAAATTCCTTTGATATTTGGCTATGGAAAAAAAAGAGATTGAAAATTTTACCTTGTAAATAGTGAAACAATCTAACAGTTTTTTTTGGAGGTATATGGTTTCAGAATGTGGGTGGGAATAGAGACGAAGTAGAATAAAAATTTCACACTACAAAATTTTTAATATTTATTGAGCCTCTGTATCCTATTTGCTTTTACTTTTTGGTTTGTGTTCAGTAGTTCATTGATAATAATGATGGATAAGATTTTGAACGTTTTTGAGAGTGTTCCTTAAACCTGACCCTAATGGCAGTTGTTCATAAAATCTATAGTATACCTTCTCACAGGCAAAGCACTGAGAATCTAATAAAATTTTAATCTCCTGTTTTGAGAATATTTCAGCTGGAGGGTAGAGAACAATTCTGTTGTTCTCCTCTGTGACAGATTTTTCTGTTCTTTAGAGGATGGTAAGCAGAATTTCTTTTCTTCTCTTTTCATTTCTTCATGTGACAACTTTTAAAAACTCACAGTTGAAAAAATGTCACCTGTCACATCCAGGCAGTAACATTATCTTTCTATTTAACGTGGGGGCATATCCAGTCATGCCTCTTAAATGAATTCTGATATGAAGGATAGGACAATTACCTTTAGTTTTCTTTTGTGAAGCTCGTATTAACTAGCTGAAATTCAGTCCTGCTAAGGATGTTTCACATACATTACAAATAATCATTGGTGGTGCAAATGAGTATCTGGGACATTACACAGTATTCTGTGACATATATATATATATATATATATATATATATATATATATATATATATATCTTTATCTTTTTAAGTAATTACTCCATCATGTATTATGTAGTAATGCATTATATGATCAAGGGCTAAAAATTACAAAACAGCTATAAAACAAAGACATTTCTTAGAATCAGAATAATATGGAGGATTCACAGAATATATTAAGAGTTATCATTTGAAGGATAGAAATATTTATCCTGAGAATGAGGACACAAACCACATATGACAGTAAGACTAATTAGGCCTCATTTCAGACACTCTGAGAAAATTGGCCTAACTCTAAATTGCCTAGAGGAAAGGTTTCTAAAACAAGGCTATTCTTTATCTAGTTAATCATTTTTCTTCTCACACCCAGCATAGGGTCTATGGTAAAACTTATTTTCAAGAGATATTTGTTGAAAAAATGAATGTAAACCCAGGTAAATATTCAACAGCAGTAAGGCTGGGTTAGTCACGATTATTTTCTGGTCCCCTTTAGATAATTATTTGATTTTGTAAGGGAGTCTTGTAAGTCATTTCATCCAACAGACTACTTGCCCTTTTCTGTCTGACAGCCAGACAGATATACTAGTGGCTTGATGTTCAATCCCCTTTTCATTTATGATCTTATAGCCTCAAGCAGATAATGCCATTTTGCCATGATGAAAATCATGTATAAACTACTGTTTTCTTTGACTGAACTTTTGAGCATGAGAGGTTACTGATATCGAGAGCTTAAAGCAAAATCCAAAAAGAAGCTGAAGATACATGGAAAAAAATAGGACCCACAAAGTGAGACATTTTCTATTGGTCTGTGCTTTACACATATTCTCACAGCAAAGATGTGCTTAGAAGCCAAATTGTTACTTCAACAGGAGAGTTTTGTTATCCAGGAGAGCATCCAGGCAGGTCAATAGAAATATACTGTGAACTGACTGGTTCTCTGACCCTTGTCATCTAGACGTACTCAAAGCACGTATGGAAGTAGGTATGAGAGTCTCCGATTCAGGTGAAACAGTTAGAGAATTTTACAACTTAATCTTGTAAGAGGTTAGCAACACACCAAAGGAAGATTACTATAATAGATGTCTAACTGTTCCCCTACCTGTAAGTCCAATCCATTTCAATTCTCTCATCAGAGTGTTGTGAGATGAATGGTTGAAAAAGAAAAAAAAAAAAATCCTGATCACATTGTCCCTAGCTGAAGTCCTTGAACCTAGCCCTGTGGCCTTCAGCGTAATGACCAGTCATTAGAATAGAGTACAAAATTCAAGTACCCCATATTTACCTTTCTATTTTTTTGTTTAATAAGTTTTTATTGAGTACTTATTATATGCCTAGAACTGGGTTTATTTCCAGGGACCTGGAATAGTAAGATAGATCTGTGGAGTCATTTTCTTGATTTCTCAGATGTAACTTCAAGCATGCTTTTTAGGCCATTTTGCCTTTTCCCATAATAATCTTTTGCCTGCCTTTCTGCTTTGTCATCCATTTTTTGCTTGATTTATTACTACTCATTCTTAAAAATCTACTCCAGTCCTGACAAAAAGTCCCCACCTCTCTTCCCCACACCTGCAGTTTGTATGAACATACCTCATTTTGCATTCTCAGGACTTATTGCATTCTCCTCTGGTAACTTTTGAGTTTTCTAAGAGAAAAGCCTGTGTGTATTGTAAAGTTCTTCCTCCTCCAAAGGGTGAGTAGAACTGAGACACAGGCAGTTGGTAAAGTACACAAGGCACTGATGTCATGCTGTTTGTGGGCTGAGGTAAGGGATAGCTCACAAAGTGTTTATTATGCTTGCAGGGCACTTCCTTCCTCTTGGAGCTCATGGTGTGAGTAGAGCTAAGCTGAGCTGAACCAAAGCCACCAAGACTAAACCAAGACAAAGCTGAGCAGGGCTAGCTAGTTGACCAGCTCCTTTTCTCTTTTCTTTCCTTTCCTTTCCTTTCCTTTCCTTTCCTTTCCTTTCCTTTCCTTTCCTTTCTTTCCTTTCCGTTCTGTTTCTTTCCTTTCTCCTTTCCTCTTTCTTTTCCTTCTTTCTTTCCTCTCCTTTCTTTTTCATTTCCTTTTCCTTTTACTTCTTCCTTTCTTTGATTTTTTTTTAAGGTTTTTGGCATTGGATGAGTGCATTTGCCAGAGGGAAGAGATAGAGAAAGACAATGAGAGAGAAAGCGAGAAATTTTTTCCCCACCAGAGAGGATGGCCATGCTGCAATCCTTTATTCTCTGTTCTCCTCCTTGGATTTTAGTCTTTCGCACACATGTGTCTGGTGTGATTTTCTTTCTTTCTTTTTTTTTTTTTTTTTAGAAGTTTTTGTTATAGGGTGCGTGCGCTTGCCAGCCAGACAGAGAGAGACAGAGAGACAGAAAGCAAGAAATCACCCCCCAGGGGGGATGGCCACGCTGCAATCCCTTCTCCTCCATTCTCCTCTCAGGATCCTGGGCACGCATGCACACGCACCTGGCATGAGTTTTAAGTCACCGGGTCCACCATGCAAACTGCAGTCGACTACGTGGGAGTCCAGCGACATAGCCATTACGCCAACTGCTGGTCCCACCCGGTGTGATTTTCAAGCCACCAGGTCTGGAACTCAATGACCATGGTTGGCCATGTGAGAGCCCAGCACTTTTACCAGTACACCACCTACTGTCCCTTCTCTTTTTTTCTTAAGGGGAATGCAGACAATACTGGTTCATCTCTATAACCAAACTGTTACACACACACATGCACATTATGTGCAATGGTGTAAAATAGCAAAGTCATAATTACATAACAAGTGTGAAAGCACACTACAACTAATAACATAAGTTGTTTACCCTGTGGCCTTCAAACATAATAAGATAGGGGGGAAGTGAGCGAGCCAGATTAAACTATCCTGACCTCCATTTTCTCTACACTATGTTCCTCATCTTTATCCTCAGTAACTTGTGCAATGTCTGCCACACAGTAGGTCTTAATATATGTCACTTTCCCACTTTCATCTCCTTAGAGATTTACCATTTCTTGATCAAATTTTAATTTTTCAGATGACTATTTTGATTATGTATATTTTATTCATTTCCTCGGGAAACATTTCTTGAGAATCTACTATGTTCAGTCATTATATAAGTTTGTTTCACACTCAGTTTCTCTCTCTCTCTCTCCTCTCTCTTTCTTGTATTTGCCATAGGGTGCATTACTCACCAGATAGAAGGAGAAAGAAATCACCCACTCAGGGAGGATGGCCATGCTGTAATCCCTTCTTCTCCAGTCTCCTCTCAGGATTTTGGGCATACACACACATATACATCTACTGTGATTTTCAAGCTACAGGATCCAGGACTTGAGCCAAGGTAGGTCGTATGGAACTCCAGCACCTTAATTACTATGTCACCTGCTAACTCTCACGCTCAATTCCTTCGGCAATGATATTGTCACAGAAATAGAAGTTCAGATGGGATATTGCTAGTCTTATACTTACAATGTGGTAGAAATATTTCTCAAACTCAGATCTATGAGATTCTAGAACTCATACTCTTTTTTTCTTAATGCCATGCACTTATACTCTAAGATGAAGTATAATTTTCTGAGCACTTTACACAAGTAGTATAAATACACTAGTTTAAATTCTATTCACAAAATACTCCTTAAGACCTCTAAATTAACTCATAATTTGATCATAATGTATACATTAGAACTCTATTTTAGAGCCATGATCTGCAGATCAGCAAAAAGGTACTTAGGGCTTTAAAAAAGATTAATAAATTATCAGATGGAAAACAGAATGATTTTTTTTTTGCACCCAATAAAGGAAAGAGGTTCAATACAAGCTACCTTTTCACCTTTCCTCCAAGCTTGTAGATTGAATGGTTGGTTTAAAGGAATTATTTCAAGATTCTGTTTCCATTTTAAAAATCTTTTCTTCCCATAAAGTTGATAAATTAATCTACTCATCCTTTCCATAAATCGGAGAGAGAGGGAGATAACATCTCCAGCAGGATTTCATTGCTGTAATCTACTCCCACCTTCTACCAACCCCAGATAATAGGTTCATGTGTGATCAGTGTGATCAAGATTGCCTCTGGATTGAAACTTGAAAAACCCACCCTACCTTGTGGGTCATCCCTGTAATATGGAGTACCACATATTACTGCTATTCCACTGTCCAGCTCTGTATCCCTCAAACTAGACCAAGAGGTCAGAGAACTAGTTGATCTTATTCAATGCTCTATACTTGGAACCTAGCTCAGTGCCTGACAGAGAAAACTCTTGCTTCATATTGAGTGAATACATTCATGAAAACTAGTAGTTTTGACTGGAAGCTAGGTTTCCTGATTCAGAGATTCAATCTTTTTATACCACACCCATGAGTAATGAGAGGATGAGTCACTTTGGAATTTCAGTCACAATGCCAGATATCAATCATACCCTCCTCCCTTTTCAACTCCTTTTCCACCAGAGCATAGTTTTCTGTGAAAAATACAATTTTTGAAAAATCTCCTGGTAATTCTGATATACCTCCTGTTGAGACCTAAAACACACTACAATCATTTTTCTTCTTTAATATGTGTTACTCCAAACAAAGGAAATACTTAGAAAAAATACAGTCATGTATACTTACAAGTTATGAGAACATTAAAATTAAAAAAAGAAAAAAATAACTGAGAGACACAGGATATAAAGCTATAAAAATATTAAAATACAACCAAAAATTTTGATGATATTTCATGATATATTTCTGTTTTCTAAATTTTTACAATTTTGATAATTTTCTAAGACAATGGTTTTATCATTGAAAATAAAACACCCCAGAACCCAGGACTTTCATGAATAAATGAACAGAACTAGTTAGCTTGCCAATGACGTAAGAAGACAGTTCGTGTTTAGAGAATTGAACATTTCCTAGCTAGCAGATATGATAGCTCACACAAAGGGAACCATGTCAGTTACTTCTACCATTGCTTCTCTAAATGATTCTGAACTCTAAAATCTCCTCAAAGTAAATGTCTGGTGCCCAAGTAGTAGTACTGATCTTCAGTAGCTTCTTGCAGGCTAGTATACAAGACGAATAAGGAGCTGTATTCTAAGATTCCTTTCTTTCCTCTTGTGTTTTGCAGGATTCTCAGCCAACCAAACAATGGAAAAAATGGTATACAATTAGGAAGTGGAAACGTGTTCTACAGACATGATGCTGCTGTCTGCCCCAAATCCACAGACAAGGTCTTGAATCTGAGTGTCTGGATGCTGCATTCCAGAGGTGTGGTTCATGAGTCAGGAGTAAGCTAAAGTGATAATGATAATGATATCTTAAGGTAAATAAAATAGTATTGCCTTTTTATTTCAGACTACCACAGCTATCCTATCTAGGGGCAGGACTACTCCATAAAACAGAAAGAGAGAAAAAAAGAAAGAGAAAAAAGAGAGAAAGAAAGGAAGGAAGGAAAAAACAAAGAAAGAGAGGAAGGAGAATGGTCAAAGGGAAGAAGTAGAAAAGAGGGAAAAGAAGAAAGAAGAGAGGGAGATAGGGAGAAGAAAGAAAAAGAGAAAAGGAGAGAGAGACTTAAAATCTAAGGAAAGAGTTTTCTGGGAATATATATGGATGTACTAACATACCTCAGTGAAAACTATTGGATTAGAGTTATATGTAAAATAAGTTTGACTAGCTATGTTAGATGACTGATAGTATGTCAGATACCAAATGGGAAGGTAATATTAGAAGTTACCACATGAGTTGTCGCAACCATAATTGAGAAAGGAGAAGAATCACAGTATTCTAGATAATGCCAGTAAAGGATAAACAGTGTTCTGCACATTTCAGTTTTTGTAGATGTGCCATTCTTCCACAGAAAGTGCCTTGAGATTCAGAAGGAAAGCTCCTAGACACAAAGAGGAGGCTTAATACATTCTTAATAATCTTATTAGGTTGGGAAATATGCAACCTTTTAAAGATGCGTATTTTTTTATATGTAAGTTAACTATTCTTAAAAATAGTCTATAGGCACCTGTGCTTACTAGAACCAGAGAGGGAGAGTGAGAGACCACTACCACACTACCCCTGGTGGGGGAGAGGGGTCATGAGGGACATGCAGTCCTTCCTCCTCTAATCCCCTATTGGGATTTTTTGGGCATTAAAGCACACATTTCCAGCATATTTTTCAAGCCACCAGGTCTGAGATTCCAACTGCTTGTTTGAGAACTAGTTGCCTTAAATACCATGCCATCTGGCTAGCCCCTCAGAGCAAACTTTTAGAAACACGTGAAACTGGCCCCTCCCCCACTCGCCTTTGGACTCTCAGGTTTGTTTCTTGGGACTTTGAGATGAACTTATGCCCCTCCCCGATCCAACCTGACACTGGTTCTAGTGAAGAGCCTTTCCGGAAGGTGGGCTGCATATGGTTGCAAAGTTAACAGCTGGGACCTGTGGCTCATCCCCTTCCCCACTGGCCTTTGGACTTTCAGGACTTTGGTGTTTAGTATAGCACATCACGTGGTCTCTTCTTTGGTACTGACTTGAAGCTCAGCAGCTCAGTTTCAGGAGCACTTGCTCTCTAAAAACAGAGAGGACTTTGGGTCACCCAGGACCACTGACAGCATTGTAGGATACTAGTGAGCAACAGGGAGGCAGAGCAGAAAAGAGGAGTAATTTCCTCTTTCCTACTCCTGTACACCTTTGAATGCTTGGCGACATCTTGAATAATTTAGGAAGGAATGTATAGATCACCAGGTGACTAAGAAACATTGCAGAGACACAGGAAATACGAGCAACCAACAAAATGTCTCTCTCCCAAGGGAAAACATCAATTCCTCAGCACTCACAGACAACACAATGGAAGTCATAGAAATGTCAGATAAACAATTCAGAATATTTGTAGTGACCAAACTCAATGAGATGCAAGAGAAAAGAGACAAGGAGCCCCAGGAGATAAGGAAGTCCTTTCATGATTTGAAAGAAGAAATAAGACACCTTGAAAAAGAATCAAAACATAATTGTTAGAGATGAAGAATGTGATACAAGAAATTAAAACCTCTCTCAGAAGTGTCAGAAGTAGATTAGATCATGCAGAAGACTGAATCTCGAATGTAGAAGACAAAACCTCTGACCTAGAAAAAATTATCAAAAAGACTGAGAAAACAACCAAGAAAAATGAGGATAATATATAAAAAATACTAGGTACCATCAAACATCCAGATAATTGGTTTCCCAAGAGAGGAAGAAAATAATAAGGGTGTTGATAATTTATTCCATGAACTTCTGGAAGAAAACTTTCCAAACCTAGAGAAGCCTTCAAATATCCAGATCCAAGAACTACATAGGACCCCAAATGGAATCAACCCAAGAAGATCCTCTCCAAAGCACATCATAGCCAGATTGACCAAAACCGCAGACAAAGACAAGATACTAAAATTGGCAAGAGGGGAACATCAAGTCACTTATAAAGTTTATCCCATCAGGCTAACATCGGACCTCTCATCAGAAACAATGCAGGCAAGAAAGGAATGGGGAAATATAGTCGAAGTGTTAAATGAAAAACAATTTCAACCAAGAATACTATACCTGGCAAGATTATCATTCATATGGGAAAAATGGATAAAAACATTTTTGGATAAACAAAATCTGAAAGAATTTAGCAACTCCAGATGATCTCTTTAAGAGGTTTTAAAGGGAGTGCTATACCAAGAAAACTAAAAAGTCAGACAGGTGGATATAAGAGAACAAAAAACAACCAAGAAATTAGCTCACTTAATGATAGGAACATGTCCAGAAATATCAATAATAACATTGAATGTTAATGGATTAAATTGTCCAATCAGAGACACAGGATGGCTGAATGGATAAAAAAGCAGAAACCTTCTATCTGTTTCCTAAAAGAAATACACCTTATAGATAAAGGCAAACATAGATTAAAAGTGAAATGCTGGAAAAAAAATATTCCATACAAATGGAAATGAAAAAAGGGCTGGAGATGAGATACTGATTTCAGACAAAACAGGCTTTAAGACAAAAAATGTAAGAAGCAACAAAGAAGGGCATTATATAGTAGTAAATGGACTAATTCATCAAGAAGACATAACAATTATAAATAGTTATGCACCCAACTCAGAATATACCTAAATATGTGAAGGAAAGACTGTGGGAGCTAAAAGGAGAGAGAGTGTGCAACACTATAATGGTTGGGGATCTTAACACCACATTATCTCCTTTAGACAGATCTTCTAGACAAAAAATTAGCAGAGAGATACAGGACCTAAATGATACTATAAATCAAATGGGCTTGACAGATATCTATAGAACTTTTCACCCTAAGACCACAAAATATACATTTTCCTCACCCCAGCATGGAACCTTTTCAAAGATTTACCATATGATAGGACACAAATCAAGCTTTTACAGATTCAAGGGCATAGAAACTATATCCAGCATTTTCTCAAACCATGATGGAATTAAACTTGGTAGTAATTTCAAGAAACATCCTTGGGACCAGCAGTTAGCATAATAGCTGTCGCTGGACTCCCACTTAGTCAACTGCGGTTCACATCCCGGACCTGGTGGCTTAAAACTCATGCAGGCGCGTGTTTGTGTGTGCCCAAGATCCCGAGAGGAGAATGGAGGAGAAGGGATTGCAGTGTGGCCATCCCCCCTGGGGGCTGATTTCTCGCTTTCTGCCTCTCTGTCTCTCTCTGTCTGGTGAGCGCACGTGCCCTATAGCGAAAACCTCTAAAAAAAAAAAAAAAAAAAAAAAAAAGAAAACATCCTTGAAAATACACAAATACATGGAAACTAACCAACCTTCTTCTGAATGACTTCTTAAATACTTAATAAATTAAGTCTGAAACAAAAACATTTATAGAAACAAATGATAATGAGTATACAAGTTTCCATAATCTATGGGAAACCACAAACACAGTCATAAGAGGGAAATTCATAGCAATTAGTGCACATAAGAAAAAAAGACGGAAAGGTGGCAAATAGACAACCTAATATCATGCCTCAAGGAATTGGAAAAACAAAGCAAAATAACTCAAAAGTGCCATATAAAAAGAAATCATAAAGATTTGAGCAGAAATAAATGAAACAGAAAATAAACAAGCTATACAGAAAACAAATGAAAGCAAAAGCTGGTTCTTTGAAAAGATTAACAATATCGACACACCATTAGCTAGACTGATAAAGAAGAAGAAAGTAACCAGATAAATCAAATACAAAATGAAACAGGTAACATTGCAACAGACACAGTAGAAATACAAAACATCATTAGAGATAAGCAACTATGTGCCAATAAACAAAAGAACATGGAGGATATAGCCCAATTCCTGGATGCATACAATCTATCAAGATTGAATCAGCAGGACATAGAAAACCTGAATAGACCCATAACAAGCCATGAGATTCAATCAGTAGTAAATAACCTTCCAAAAAAGAAAAGCCCAGGTCCTGATGGCTTCACTTATGAATTTTACAAAACATTTAAGGAAGAGTCAACCCCCATTCAACTCAAATTATTTCTAAATATCAAAAAGGAAGGAAACCTTCCAAATTCATGTTATGAAGCCTCCATAATGCTCCTTCCCAAAACAGATAAAGACAAAATAAAAAAGGAATACTACACACCAATAACTCTGATTAATATAGCTGCAAATATTCTCAACAAGATATTGCAAATCATATCCAACAATATATAGAAAAGATTCTTCATCACAACCAGGTAGGCTTTATTCTAGGCATGAAAGGGTGTTTCAACATATGCAAGACCACAAATATAATACACCATATTAACAGAAAGAAAGATAAAAAGTGTATGATCATTTAAATCAATGCAGAGAAAGCATTTGATAAATACAACATCCTTTCATGATTAAGACTCTCAGGAAGATTGGTATAGAAGGATCATTTCTCAATACAATAAAAGCCATGCATGAAAAACCTATAGCTAACATTATAATGAATGGGGAAAAGCTTAAAGCTTTTCCACTAAAAACTGGTACTAGACTAGGCTGCCCACTTTCTCCACTGTTTTTTAATATAATGCTGGAAGTTTTATCCAATGCAATCAGAAAAGAGAATAATATAAAAGGTATTCAAAAAGGCAAAGGAGAGCTGAAAATATCTTTATTTGCAGATGACATGATGGTATACTTAGAAGATCCAGAGATTTCCATGAAAAAAACTTCTTGAAGTAATAAATGAATACAGTAAAGTGGCAGGATACAAAATCAACATCCAAAAATCTATAGCATTTCTAGATAAAAACAATGAGGTGAACAAAGCAGATGTGAAGAAAGGAATCCCTTTTACTGTAACCACAAAGTGTATAAGATACATAGGGATAAACCTACTAAGGAAGTCAAAGACCTTTACAAAGAAAACTATGAAAATTTCAAAAAAGATATTGAAAATGACACAAAAAAGTGGAAGGACATCCCATTTTCCTGGATTGAAAGAATTAATATAATCAAAATGGCAATTCTACCCAAATTAACCTACATATAATGAAATTCCAATAAAAATTTCAGAGACATTCTTCACAGATCTAGAAAGGACAATCATAGAATTTGTCTGGAATCATAAAAGACCTTGTATTGCCAAAGCAATCCTGCTCAAAAAGAGTGCAGTGGGGGACATATCACTCCCTGGCCCCAAAATATACTGTAAAGCTGTGATAATCAAAACAGCATGGTATTGGCACAAAAACAGACAAGTGGACCAATGAAATAGAATACATTCCCAAGAAATAAACCCTGAAGCTTATAGCCAACTGATTTTTGACAAAGGATACCAGTCAATCCATTGGGAAAAGGAAAACCTCTTTAGCAATTGGTGCTGAGGAAACTGGTTATCCACCTTAAAAAAATGAAACTGAATCCCCAATCTTTCACCATTGAAAAAATCAACTCAACATGGATCAAAGATCTGAGCCTAAGACCTGAAACTATAAAACTACTGGTGTAACATACTGAGGAAACTCTGGGAGACATTGGGTTAGGCAAAGATTTCTTAAATTAGACTCCAAAGCATGGGCAATTATCCCTAAAATGTACAAGTGGGACTAGATCAGTTTAAGAAGTTTCTGTATGGCAAAGGGCACAGTAACTAGTGTGAATCGACACCCCTCAGAATGGGAGAATGTTTCTGCAAACTATGCCTCAGCTATTCCCAAAACACACAGGGAACTCAAATGGCTTATGCCCAAAAAAATGATCAATCAAATTAAAAGATGGGAAAATGAGCTGAACAAAAATTTCTCTAAGGAAGACATACAAATAGTATAAAACCATATGAGGAAATGCTCAACATACCTCATTGTAAGGAAGATGCAGATTAGAACCAATATTAGATACCACCTAACCCCTGTCAGAATAGCAAAGATTAAAATTTCACAAAGTGATAAGTTTTGGTGTGGTTGTGGTGAAAGGGAACTCTCCTATACTATAGGTGGGAATGTAAATTGTTCAAACCCCTGTGGAAAATAATATGGAGGTTCCTCAAAGGTCTACAAATAGAACTACCATTTGATCCATCAATCCTACTTTTACCCAAAGGACAGGAGAATGTTCAGTCAAAAAAGCGCTTGTACATCAATGTTCATTGCAGCATTATTCACGATTGCTAAGATATGGAACCAACCCAAATGTCTGCAAATAGAGGAATGGATTGAAAAATTGTGGTACATAGACTCTATGGAATACTATTCAGCCATAAAAACCAACAAGACCCTCGCATTTGATAGAAATTGGTCAAATATGGAAGATTTACTACTGAGTGAAGCAAACCAGGCTATGAAAGAAAGATAAGATTTGTATCCACTTAAAGTACACTGACTATCCGCACTATATAGTAGAGATTGCAATATTCGAGGGCATAAAATCAGTGAAAATAGTTATGGATGCTAAAGACAGTGTGGAATGGGGGGAGGACATAGAAGGGAAGAGTATAGAGGATAGCATGAGAACAAATAGAGAGGCATGACATTTGTGGGACACAGAAATTGTTTATTACCTGTTGATGATAACATGTATAGTATTTTCAACTGGACAGGTCTGAGAAGTATTTCACGTTAGGTAAATTCTCTTTACAAGCTAAGTGATGTATAGTGATTGAATGTTTACATAAAATAATGAGAGTAAATAATAATAATCTGAAAAAAACATTAAAAGCTATTTGATGATGATGTGGACAGTAATGTCTTTGTCTTGACTGATATGCATAGTAATCATGTTGGAAAAAGAAATGTTATACTCTGTAAATATATATATGATTAAATGGAATATTAAAAGAAAACAATAAAAAATCATCAAAAAAGAAACATGGGAATCAGCAAAGGTTACTATTAAATGCTCATAGATTCGTGTTTCAAAGCAAATCTCACTAACATTTTAGACTATCTTCTCTTTATTTAGTTAGTTATTTTTGATTATGTGGAATAGAAATAAATCCTTCTAAAGACATGTTCTATAAAGACAGCAGTTTACCTGTTTTGTACCACAAGGGTAACATGCTTGCTTGCATAGTCCCACAAAGTGCAGTAAGCTAGTAACTTGCTGTATCAATTCTTTATTTAAAACAAGTTTATTTTCAGGGCCAGAAAGTGATGTGGTTTTTAAACACTGGACTTCTACATGGCTGACCACAATTTGAGTCCCACACCTGGCTGGAAAATCATGCCAGGTGCTTGTGTGTTTGTGCCCAAACTCCCGAGAAGAGACTAGAGAAGGGATTGGGCGTGGCCATACCTCTTGGGAGGGGTTAATTTCTCACTTTCCCTTCACTGTCTCTCTTTAGCAAGAGCACCTGTCAAGTATATGTGCTCTATGGCAAAAATATTGAAAAAGAAAAAAAAAGTTTTCTTTCTCTATGGGAGAGAGGCACCCCCAATGGAGTCTTCATCTCCAAATACTCCCTTCAGCTCTGTAGCCAGCTGAGATCACCAGAACTCCTGAGTGTCCGGGCAGATCTAGGAACCTTCGCACCAGTAGCCCTACTGCCTGTGCCACCATGGCTGGACCTTGATATAAATGTTAAAGGCTTCTTAAATGTGGGAGTTTAAAAATAGATTGAAAGGGTCTATTGCAAGTAATTTGGCACAGACCCTGTAATAATTCCATGTATGATTTATTATAATTATATTGGTAAAATGCCTTCTGATTGCTATAAAAGGTATATAAGAGTTTGAGGTAGTCTAAAAGTTAAAGTTTTGCATCAAGAAAGCGTAGGAAATACCACATGAACTGCTGCTAAGAAAGTATCACTGTTAAAAATCCATTCTGATTCCTCTAAATTTTATTGATCCTTCTTGATATGCTTTAATACCATTTGTGTATCATGCTGGTTTATGCTGTGATGTATACTTTTATTTGAAAAAAATATTTTAGGGCTCCTATTACTAGTCTTTGAGCACTTTATAAACAAAGTTTATTTAATAAAGCCTTTCATAAATTAAAGCTTTCTTTTCTATACTTTATTTTGTAGGATGCTATTGCTTTATGTGTTGGCTTTCAAAGTTTATGAGAAAAGAAATTAAAGTGCAAGTTTATCCTGGTTCAAAAGTTTTTTGAAATCTATGCATAGTTTGTGCACAATACACACTTTCCATGACCTTTTTGAGAGCCCTCGTACATACCGTAGAAAGCCTCCTCTATTAATTTAATGCTGGGACTCCTCTAAACTCAGTACTCTCTGCGTGCTGCCATTTTATTTTCTTCTCAGTCAGCATGTGCATCTGCATGTGTTTGCATGCAGCAGAGAAAAAGAGAATATTTTAGATGTTTATGGCCAAAGGAGTACTTTCTTATGATTTGAGATACTTAGGTGGGTGATGCACCTTGTGTAATCTTGAGTCCAACTCCATTGTACTCTACCCCATCTTGATCTACAGCAGCTCAGAGAATTAATACTGCTTGATTTTTCATATAATATATTAAGAATTGTTTTTTATTTTTAACATACTAGCAGTTATGGTTATATAACTTATTTGTATTCTTTATCTTTGCATTTAGTATTTTATTATACTGCAAACATTTTATACTTTTCATAAACTTAGAAATCATTTATATTTTTGGAACCAAACTATATTATATTAATTTTCTTTCTTTTTAGAATTAACATAAGTTCAGTGAAGTAAATTTTAAATAGAAGAAGTAAAATAAAATTCTATCACTTTTCTTCTTTATAATACATATATACATACACAAACATATCATATATACACATATATACTTAGATATACACAAATACATATAGCTTTGCATATTGCTACTTGCTTTATATCAGAAATGAAAATTATATAAATAAACATAACTTTTATATTATTTCAATCTTTTTAAAAGAATAATGGTGTATCAGGTTTAAACCACATGCAGAAGTGAAATGTATGACAATAATACTATAAGTTGCAGATGAAAGAATATTGTGATAAGTTTGTTGTGCTAGATGTTAAGTGGCATTATGCCAGTTGGAGATAGTCTATTAAATATAAGTTACAGGTATATAACATACCTGAAGTTAAGCACTAAAATAAGAAAGAAGTTATACCTAATAATCTAACACAGAAAAGAAAACACAATAGTTATAATCAATTAACTTAAAAGGGAGAAAAAGAGAATAAAGAAATGACAGATGAGACAAACAGTAAACAAGTCATAAACTGATAGGTTTAAACCTATACCAATAATTACATTAAATTAAATGATCTAAACACTCGTTTTTAAAAGAAAGAGATAGGAAAGAAAAGGAAGATCCAGCTATATGCTACTTGGAGCAAAGTTTTGGAAAACAGAAAAATCATTTACTTTAGTAATACCAATACTTTCTCATTGCTATTATAATTTCAAATTTATTCCTTTCAATTTTAAAGACATAGGTATGTTTAACTCTGTTGCTATTTTAGTGTATTCAACTTTCTTTATACATCGCTGTATGGAAATGAGTTAAACTTCAATGTTGCACAACAGATCATTTTCTAGCATTTATGAATTTAGACCTAAGCTTCTAAGATTAGCCAAATAAAAAGCTTTTCAAAGTTGGTCCACATAATCAGAAATAGGGTAAAAAATAGGAGAGGATCTCTGTTCTTAAGAAGTTAAAACATCTTTCCCTACAAGGGCGATTTTAGGGCGAAAGGCTCATGACAGTTCAAGGGTGATGACTCAATGGTCAGCTCATCACAGTCTTCGAAACATAACTTTCACAATGAAAGTGGAAGTATTATAATTTTAAAGAAGAAATTTCCAAAAGCGAGATTATTAGGTTAAAGTCTAGGAACAATTATGACTTTTGATACATCTTGTTAACTATTTTTCCCGGTGCCTGAACTAACTTAGCATTCTATCAATAAGACATGAGTATAAAAATTCCACTTAACTTTATAAGTATTTGATACTGGCAACAATTTTAGTTTTTGCCCAAATATTGGTTCTCCTAGACTCCACAAAAATGATGGTAGTCTTCTGGCTACTTAGAGAAAACTAAAAGTTTTGGCACAGCTAAATGGCACAACCAGACTCAAAACTATTTATGTGACCTTCAGTAAAAAACAGCTCACTTCTCTGAAGTTTAATTTCTTTTCCATTTGTGAAAAAAGAAGATATTTTTAAGTCAGGCAGTCATTTACCTCAAAAATAAATAAAAAAACAAATCAGTGCCTGGAACATCAAGGATGCTGCATAAATGATAACTGTTGCATTTATTATTACATATATTGTTGTTGTTTTTACTAAGTACATTGTTAAGAGCAAATGGAAACATATTAAAAATAATTCTAAAAACATTATTTATAAAAGTAACAGTGTGGGGACCAGCAGTTAGCGTAATGGCTATGTCACTGAACTCCCATGTAGTCAACTGCGGTTCGCGTCCCAGACCTGGTGGCTTAAAACTCACGTTGGGCGCATGTGCGTGCGTGCCCAAGATCCGGAGAGGAGAATGGAGGAGAAGGGATTGTGGCATGACCGTCCCTCCTGGGGGATGATTTCTCCCTTTCTGTCTCTCTGTCTCTGTCTGTCTGGCGAGTGCACACACCCTATAGCAAAAAACTCTCAAAAAAAAAAAAAAAAGTAACAGTGTGGTATTCTGTTTCTCAGTGTCAGAAGTATCAGGGAGTAGCTTTTTTAAAAAATAAATTTTATTTCAATTTCTTTTATATAGTCAATCACACATGTCACTTAGTTTGCAAAGTGAATATTCCAACATGTATACATTTCTCACCAATCCAGTTGAAAGTACTATACACATTATCTTCAACAAATAATAACCCATTTATTTGTCCCATAAATGCCTTGCCTCTCTATTTTTCTCTTAATGTCCTTCTTGAGACTAACCATTTTCTATGTTTCTATATCCTCTAGTCATTCAGTTTCAGTTATAGAGTTCAGACAGTTGGTATATATTAAGTGGAGACATATGTATCTCTCCTTCATAGCCTGGCTTGCTTCGCTCAGGAGTAAAACTTCCATATTCATCCACTTTATGTCAAAAGCCAGGGTCTTGTTGCTTTTTTATGACTGAGTAGTATTCCACAGAGTATATGTGCCACACTTTTCAATCCATCCATTTGTGGGCGTTTGTGTTGGTTCTATGTCTTAAGCAATTGTGAATAATGCCACAATAAACATTGATGTGCAAGCAGTTTTCTGACTAAGGCTTCTTCTGTCCTTTGGGTAGATACCATGAAAAAATGCTCAGCACCCCTCATTATAAGGGAGATGTAGCTCAAAACCAAAATGAGATATCACCTAACCCCAGTCAGAATGACTAAGATTAAAAAATAAGTGCTGGTGGGGGTGTGGTGAAGAGAGAATTCTCCTACACTGCCAGTGGAAATGTAAATTGGTCCAGCCACTATGGAGAACAATCAGAGAGTAGCTTTAATGACCTTTAATTCCCATAGATGTCAGTGACTTCTCTCTTAGTTCTTATCTAGGTTTCTTTCCTCCCATAATATGATTATCTCTCTGCATCCCTTTGAGGACAAATATGAAAAACTTTCATTTACAATCTCCAATTTCCTAACTTTTTTTTTTTTTTTTGAGAGGTTTTTCGCTTTAGGGTGCGTGCGCTCGCCAGACAGACAGAGAGAGACAGAGAGACAGAAAGTGAGAAATCCCCCGGGGGGATGGTCACGCCGCAATCCCTTCTCCTCCATTCTCCTCTCGGGATCTTGGGCACGCACGCACACGCGCCCGGCGTGAGTTGTAAGCCACCGGGTCCGAGACGCGAACCGCGGTCGACCACGTGGGAGTCCAGCGGCATAGCCATTATGCTAACTGCTGGTTCCCTCCAATTTCCTAACTTTTGTTTCAGTTGATAATAGAAAAACTTGCCAGTTGACCTCCCTCATCTTTCTGACCCAAGATTTATCAACTCTTCTCATAACTCTGGGTGTTATTAAGAAGACATGCTACTGAGAAACTCTTCCTCCATGAAGAAAAGAGACTGTGAAAATAATAACCACACTTTATCAATGCAGGACCCAAGAGAAGCTCCAAGAAGGCAGGAATGTGGTGGTTGGATCATCACCCCAACTCCAGCGGTGAGCAGAGAGCTTCACGTAGAATAGATATGCAAAATTAATTACTGAGAAAGTGAATTTCAGACACACAAAGCAATGGAAACTTTTGCTATAATTTGATCCTGGCTGAAATTTTTCCTGATTCTTTCCTTTCTAAACATCAATGATGCTTTAGCTGTTCTTAGACCATGTTGACTCTCACCGTCTTAGTCCTCCTTTAGATGTTCGTCATCCAGGCTTATTACACAAAGGGACAAAGATAAAAGCATCAGGCATGAACAAAACAAAGAAATAAGTCAAATGAAATTCTAGGCATCCAGCATTCTGTTAATGCAGGAAGCATCAAACAGTTTTCTCTCTTAGTTTGGACATTCTGTTGGTACTACATGATATTGCACTGGTTTTGATCAGGTATAGAAATCTTCTTCTTTGTTAATATGAACACATTTAGGTTTTCAGCATCAGTAATTGCCTGCCTTTCCTTGTCGATCCTCATTCCTCTGGAAAAACAACAGCAACAGCAAAGAGATGAAACTGAAAACATTCCTCTTCTCTGATAATCTTAAATTTGTTTCTTTCTCTTAGCAGAGGAAGAAAAATTCAAGGCAAACATAATACTGTCTTTAAGAAGTCGTGATACTGCTTTTTGAAAATTTTTCTCATGCCCAGCCAGTGGCATGTTGACTGTTTTGACTGGAATCCACATGGCCAGCTGTGCTATTTGAGTCCCAGACCTGGTGGCTTGGAAGGTATGTTGGGCATATGTGCCTGTGTCCAAAATTCCAGAAGAAGGGAGAGATAGAGAAGGGATTGCAGCATAAATATTCATCATGGGACAAGGTGCTTTCTCACTTACCTTCTCTCTTTGTCCCTCTCTAGCAAATGCACAGTGCAGCACTCTAGCAAAATAATTAATAATAATTCCTTTTTCACTCTCTCTCTCTCTCTCTCTCTCTCTCTCTCTCTCTTTTTGATAGGGTCTCATAGTCACAATCCTCTTGTCTTGGCCTCCCAGTTGCAAATTCAGACATGTGTCTCCATACCTGGATCTTTATATTTTTAAGCTTTTTTTCTTTTTTGAGAGATTTTTGCTATAGGGCATATGCACTCTCCAGAGAGACAGAGATAAACAGAGAGACAGAAAGTGAGAAATCACTCCCCAGGGGGGATTGTCATGCTGCAATCACTTTAATAATCCATTAGGTTGAATTGGCGGGAAAGCCATGACATATTTTTCTCTGCCAAAATGTGTCATGACTTTCCTGATGACCCAATATATGAACTTATTGACTCTAATGTGTTATGTATGCATGAGATATTTCTAAGGCTCACTTTGTCCTTAATAGAAACATGTTTATATGTAAGACTGGAAAAGACATAAGCCATAAAGCTACTTGATGTTACAGTCATCAAAGAAAAATTCTCTGTTCCCTGTATTTTTAATTGTCTCCAATTATTGACTCCCTTGAAATGGAACCATTTAGAATAATGAATCAGTATAAAATTTAAGATAGGCAAGAGGGCAAGAAGTTTTCTCTTTTTCTTTTTAATAAAGTGGGAGAATGTGGTTTTGTGAAAAGATGGGGAGAAATCATTGTCAAGACGTGTAGTGTTTATGAAGGACATTGTCAGACAGATGATTTCAAATGCATATATTACATATGGAAGTGAGAATATAGCAATTTATTACGTTAAAACTAATTGTGTCAGTAATTAACACCCTGTGTCCCCTCCAGATACATATACCCCCATTTGAAGACTGCTGATAGACACCTGGATTTGAATTGCCCGGCCATGGGATGTGCTTTGCTTCCTTTATAAAAGACATGCTGGTGTAGGTGCGAGGGTGCTGCTCGACACTGGAGCCGTACTGGAGGCCTGGAGTTTGGATCGCAAAGTCAACCTGAACATCCCTGTGGGTGCACGTGTGACCCTGGCTGCTGGAAGGTGGAGCAGGGATCGCAGCACAATGAAACCTGTCAAGTACACTTGTCTCTCCTCTCTCTGAGGAAACAAACAAACAAAACAAAACAAAAGACAACTGCCAAAATGTTTACCTAAGAAATTGTTCACATTAGCGCTCTAACTAAAAACGTATGACTCTTCGTTTCTCTACCTCGATCTCAAAACTTATGGCCAGGTTAATTAGGCCATTTAGTAGGTATGCAATGATACTACATTTTGGTGTACGAGAGCATTTTAATGAGATTAAAAATTTACTAACGAGGATGAATCTCTTGCCATATGTTTGTCTTTCATGATTTCTCTTCTGTACAATATCAATACATGTCTTTTTGTTAGTTTTTGGACTGGGTTGTCTTTTCAGTGTTTTGTAGAATTTCTTTACATATTCCATATTTCAATAATTTGTTAAATATGCTGCAGATGTCGTTTCTTAGTTTTTGGCTAGTGTTTTCATGTTCTTTGTGGAATCATTGTTGTTTTTCTTTAGTGGGCAGAGGGCACACGTGTTAGCCAGACAGATGGAGAGACGGGGAGGGAGAGGTGGAGGAGGTTAGAGAGAAGAGAAAGAAAGCACCCAACAATGGGGTGTGGTTATGCCACAATACCTTCTCCTTCATTTCTCCATCCTTTCAGGATTTGGGACACTCACGTGTAAGTGCCCAGTAGGTTTTTTTTTTTTTTTTTTCTCCTTTCTTTCTCTTTTTCTTTTTTTTTCTTCTTTCCTTCTTTCCTTCCTTCCTTCCTTCCTTCCTTCCTTCCTTCCTTCCTTCCTTCCTTCCTTCCTTCTTTCTTTCTTTCTTTCTTTCTTTCTTTCTTTCTTTCTTTCTTTCTTTCTTTCTTTCTTTCTCTCTTTCCTTATCTCTCTCTTTTCTTTTTTCTCTTTCTTTATCACTTCCTTCTTTCTTTCTTCCTTCCTTCCCTTCCTCCTTCCTTTCTTTTTTTCTATTTTATTTATTTTTATTTTTTTTTTTATTTTACTTTGCTAAAATAGGGCACATGCACTCACCAAAGAGGGACAGAGAAAGCAAAAGAGAGAGAGAGAAAGAAAATGAGAAATCGCCCCCTAAGAATGAAGGCACATTGCAATCTCTTATCTACTCTTCTTTCAGGATTCTGTGCATGCATGTACATGTGCCCAGCATGTCTTTCAAGCTGCTGCATCTGGAACTTGAACCACATGGCCCATGTGGACATCAGTGTGTTTTTCAAGCCACTGCAGCTGGAATTGAAACTGTGCGGTTTGCCCTGTGTGATCCGCCTCCTTTAATCACTAGGCTATGGAGCTGGCCCTTTTGTGGAAATTTTTTGATGAACAGCAATTCTCAATTTAATGCAGCCTGATTTAATGATTAGAAATTACTGTTCTCAGTCAAAATATTATTTTCTACTCAAACTTTATAAAGATAACTTCCTCTTTTAGGTTTTCTAAATGTGTTCTACAGGTTTCTTATCTTACATTTAAATCCATCTGGAATTGTTGCTTGTGTGTGGTTTGAGACAGAGACCCAATTTCAGTTTTCACACCGTTATCCAGAACTGTTTATTGTCTAGTGCATCTCTTGCCTAATGATTTACAGTGCCATCTCTCTTATATATCAAGGTTCCTGAATGTGTGTGTCTGTTTTCAAACTTTTCTTTTATTCAGTTTCTATCATTATGCAAATACCACATTCTCTTTATTACTATTCTTTTCTAAGTCTTGATGTAAATCTACCACAGCTACCTAGATTATAAGGGAAGCTTTTTAAAAAAATATATATTTCCACCAGACAGAAGAATTTGTTTCTTTCCACTAAATATCAGGCTGCAGTGTGATTTCTTTGAGCAATCAAATATAGCTCCAGAACTAGACTTTAGGGAAGTTGGCAGTTTGCAGCATGATCTGAAAGACCTCTGTGCCACCAAGAAAGAAGTCTAACTGCCTACTGGGGCGGCCAGATGGTGAGACCTTAAAGACGACACAAAGAGGCAGAGGAGGCCAGCTAAATCCACACTTCCGGCAATTCCTGATAAGGTACCGGGCATTTGATTGAAGCTGCCTTGGACCCTCCAGACTAATTAACATCCAGCTGAAGTACCATTGAGTGATCCCAGTTGACACCATGTGGAGTAAAATCGAACAAACAAAAACCAGAAATAAACTCGAAAAACCCTGCACTTTTCTCTCATTAATTTCCATTTCAAGTCTCCAATGTTCTCATGTAGAGACAGAGAATCTTGGGGAAAATGAAACTCATAAAATCAATACTGAGGAATTTATGGCTTATGTGATTTCTGAGTCAGACAGTTTGTTTGCTTTCAGATTACTGATAAATATGTTTGTGTCAGAGAGAGAGAGAGAGAGAGAGAGAGAGAGAGAGAGAGAATCTATCCAATCAATATACTGGCCTTAAAATTTTGATGTGCCCACATAAAGAGCTTGGGGAGGGTCTATTTTACCTCCTTTTGAAACTGGGTGGGCTTTTGTAAATTCTCAGTCAGTAGAGTACAGTGAAATGGTACAGTGCACCTTCTGCAGCTAGCTCTTTATGGTTCTACTTGGTGCTCTACTGGGACACCCACCCTCAGAACAAGCTGCCATGTTGACTAGTCTCCAACCTTTGACAAGTCATTCCTGTTGCACTTGTTTGAATCTCTGACCCACAGAAAATTTGAAAAATAATAAATATTTATTTCTATTTAAACACCAATTTAAAAGTAACCAATATGTTGTCCACTCATCATTTTTATTTAGATAAAATAAGCTAAAAAAGCAGTGGTTTATTCTGCAGTTAAATATGTCACATTAAAAAGAGAAAGGTAGAACAAAGGAATAGGCATCTTGGTGACAATAATGTGAAATTTAGTTGAAGAACAGCCTTTGAAGCTAAGTAAACTTATCCTCTGGTCCTGACCCTGACATTTAGTTTTTTAATAAATCTGGGCCCATTGCTTATTTATCCTGTGCTTTGATTGCATTACCGATAAAATGAGAATATAAAGCTCAATACAATGTGGAAGTGCTGATTTGATGAAATCATGGTTATTAAGCACTGGGAGAACCTCTTGTGGATTAAAGATACCAAAGAAATATTCCGCCCTTACCTCAACTTGCCATCAACTCCAATGGATGTACTTTTAAGTAGTGAAGAAAATGCGTTCTACTCGACATTTACCCCTTCTCAAGTTACAGATGTCAAGAATTACTAAGAGGACCATTTCTATGGATTTTTCCTTTGCCATTGAGGGAGAATTTTTAAAAATCATATTGGTCATGGTCAGAAAACTCATTTAAAACTTTAGTTTCATATATATTTTTAATGCTTTGAATTATCTTATTGTTTTTCTTCCTCATGAGATATTTCATTCCTGAGGTAGAATTTGCACATTGGTGCATTGTGTACAATGACCTTGTAGCCATTGACAATTTTTTTTCTTTTATAGTTTATTCCTCCTGTGTTTAAGAAACTTTGACATCACAGTCTCCAAGATACTCCCTTGTTTTCTTCTAATAGATTTACTGCTTTAGCTATTATGTTTAGGAGTTTGATCCATCTCAGAATTATTGTTATATATGGCATGAGACAAAGAAGAATATTCAAACTTACACTATCATATAAGTATAAAGGAAGGAGAAAGTCAGAGCAATTTGACAGCCTAATTTATAAAGGTGAAATACTCGTATTTTGAGTGTCTATTAGTCTGGTTTGATGAATGTGCATCAGATTATAGAGTGCTTTCATTTCCTTAGAAATTTTCTCTATTCTTTTCTTAGTCAATCTCCCTACCTTTGGAAGTAACCACTTACCTAAATATTTAACACCATGAGTTAATTTTTCCTATCACAGAATTACATACCTAAATGTATATCTGTTAATAGGAGTTTTTAAAAAAAAGTTTAAAGAGTAAAAACTAACTAAATAAAACATCGTAAAAATACAAACAGCTTACAGAATAAGTATATAAGGAAAACATAATTTTGTTGAGCTGCATAATGTGCTATGTATCACTAGTTTATTCCTTTTGCTGTTAATTAGTATTTCCATACATGACTGTATAATAGTGTTTTAAGCTAAGTGTTATTAAAGAAGAGTCAAAAAGTTAAAAAATAAAAACTTTATAAGGTAAAAAATTATAGTAAGATATGGTTAACTTATTATTAAAAAAGTATCATTTTGTAAATTTAGTGTAGCCTACATGTATAGTATTTGTAAAGTACATTAATAGAAGTTCTCTAGAGAAACAGAGCCACAAGGTTACGTTAGATGTTTAAGAAGGGGTTTATTGGGGAAATCAGCTCTCGTGATTATGACAGCTGAAAAGTCCCACAACAGGCCATCTACAAGCTGAAGATCATGGGATTCTGGTAGCATGGTGATTCAATCCAGGTTTGGAGGTTTTGAAGGCAGGGAAGCCAATAATGTAACTCATAGTTAGAGACTGAAAGCCTGAGAATCTGGGACACTGCTGTGTAAATCCTGGAGTCTGCAGGTAGATGTGCCTTGAGTTCTGATGACAAGGTCACAAAAGTCTACCTTGCTCTCTTTCTAAAGATACCCATTATCTTCTGTATTTAATCTCTCCAAGCCCTTTGTTGATTGGATCATGCCCACCCTCATTAAGGACAGATCCTCCACATCAAGTCTATTTAGACTTACATATTCATTTCCTTTGGAAATATACTCACCGACACATTCAGAAAAATGCTTTATCGAGTTTCTGGGTATTCCTCAGTCCAGTCTCCAGTCAAGTTGATGCCCCAAACATCTATTGTAGTGCATAGTTATATCCCAGTCCTTTGTACTCAGTCACCACTCACTAGTTGACTTGCCAGGAGTAACTTCCAGTCCTGCAAGCATCATTCATGACAACTGTCTTAAACAGGTATATCATTATTTTTTATACTGTTTTCACTGTGATGTTTCTATGTCTAGGTGTGTTTAGATACACAAATGCCATTGTACTAATATTATAATTGCCTACAGTATTCAGTTTAATAACATGTTCGATAAATTTGTAGCCTAGAACAAATGGGCTATACCATATTGCAGAGGCTATACCATGCAGGTTTGTGTAAGTATAGTCTATGATGTTTGCACAATGGTTGAATCTCTTAACTAATCATTTCTGAGAATGTATCCCAGCCATAAAGCAATGCACAAATGTGTATACTCTCCTTATGTACTTTTTTTGTGTCTGACTTATTTGACTTTTTTTTTTTGGCTAACGAGTATTTCAATATTTGACTATCAGAGTTTGTCAAGTCTTCTCTTAGTGGTCATCTGAGTAATGTGACTAAAGGTGATATAAAATTCTGTGCATACCTTTTTTTTTTTTTTTTAAAGAATTCATTTAGGGGCAGCAGGTGGCATGGTGGTTAAGGTATTGGACTCCCACATGGCCAATAGTGGTTTGAGTCCTGGACCCAGCAGCTTGAAAAATCATTTCAGGCATCTGTGCACGGTTGCCCAGAGTCTCAAGAGGATAATGAAGGAGAAGGGATTGTAGCATGGCCATCCCTCCTGGGAGTTGATTTCTCACTTTCTGTCTCTCTGTCTCTCTGGTGAGTATATGTGCCCTATAGCAAAAATCTCTCTAAACAAAGAACAACAAATGCATTTATATTTCTCTCAAAAAAATGTAACCAGCCAGAACTAGTCTACATAAGCAAATTCTGATGCTAACTAGAGTTTTGTAAGTTTGCACGCAGGACACATGCACTGAAAGACTGAACTAAAGTCAGCACCAGCTGCAGGGAGGGAGTGAAAATGTGGCCTATAACAAAATGACCATCAGAGCTGAACAAGTTTTAATGTATCATTTGTATAAAAGGACTTGACTAAGGACATGGATGGGATCTATTCCACCACAAAAGATCCACCCTTATATTTGGGGAGGCACCTGTAAGACATGAGCTATAGCACCAGAGCTCTCACACTTTTGTTCCTTGCTGGCTAGCCATGCAATAGAACTCTTCCCTGCTTCAAGAATCAGTGCCATGGTGATTGGCATTTATGTGTATTGGGTAACAAACCCCCCTAGGGCATTAACAAAAATATCTACAAGAAAAATAACTGGGTCATAGGGAAACTGCATGTTTAACTTTTTTAAGAAATGGCCTAACCATTTTGAGAGTGGTAAAAGAAATTTTACACTGTAAAAGGAACTTATGAGATTTAGAGTTTCATTATTTTTATTTTAGTCATTTTTAAAAAATGCTCATTTGCTTTATTTATGATAGCAAATATGAATATGAAAGAGAGAATAAGAGGAGCAACAGAGAAAGAGAGCAAGCACTCTCCTGGTTCTTGCCCATCACAATCCCGTTATCTGGCTTTCCAGCTCATGAGGATCTTGAGCATGCGTGCACCCACAGTGTTTTCATCCAACCTGGGAATCCAAACCACGTCAGCTAGGTGGTACTTAGCACTGCAGGTCAATTTACTACTGATTGTGCCACCATGCTGTTAATTATTTTAGTTATTTATTAGGTTTATAATGATATATAAAAGCAGTTTTAAATAATATTTTACTTAAACAAAAGATAACGAGCATGTTTTTGGGTGTACTTACTGGTCACTTTATATAGTCCTTTGTGAAGAGTCTAATAATGTTTTCTATGTATTTGGGGGATTTATTATTATTATTATTGAATCACAGGTGTTCTTTACATATTTGGATGCCAGGTATTAATATGGTGAATATATTCTTCTGGTTTTCTTGATGATGTTTTATTTCTTGATGCTTATTACTTGATGGTGTTTTTGGGTGGGCAAAACTTTAATTTTGTTAAGACTGATTTATCATTTACTGAGAGTAAATAAGTAGAAATGAAGGAAGACAAGGTGAATTTGTCAGCTTAATTTATAAAAAATGTTATTGATTGGAAGACCAAAGGTAATAATTTCATATTTGCTTTTTATTATTTAATGTTTTACAAAAATACAGAGATGTAAGGTAATTAATTCTTCAGAGCATGTGTTCAGTTCTTTTGCTTAGCTTTGAAAAAAAATTTTGTAAATAAAGCTGGCATTTGCTTCAAATATAGATTTTCAAAATTATGTCCTTCATGATTATAATTTGTTAAATAGGAGTAGGACAAATGAGAGAAATACCTCAAGGAAAACAATTTGGGGACTGAATTAAAATATGTTTTTAAAGTGAACGATCAAGAACTGTAAGAAATCATTCCCCAAGGAAACATGTGTGAATGTGTGTGTTTGTGCACAAATGTTTATGGATGATTACATTTTAGCACAGATCATTCTAACATTGTCCTTTCTTTCTAATTGCCATTACCCTCAGACAACAGAAAACCAGTATAATATCCCTGGATGACACTCTTTTTTTGGAGAGTTATTTATTTATTTATTTTTTTGCTATAGGACGCATATGCTCGCCAGAAAGACAGAGAGACAGAGAGATAGAAAGCAAGAAATCACTCCCTAGGGGGAATGGCCACGCTGCAATCCCTCCTCCTCCATTCTTCTCTCCAGATCTTGGGCAAACATGCAAACGCGCCCGGCGTGAGTTTAAGCTACCAGGTCCAGGACTCAAATCTGGGTCTACTACTTGGGAGTTCAGCAACATAGCCATTACACTAACTGCTGGTCCCATTGGATGACACTTTTTAAATCTGACTTTTAAAGGGAGACACTAAAGAAAAAAAAAATCAGTAATTTGGATTAATCTTTTCTTTGGATTGCACACTTGTGTTTTTAACAGACCAATGCCTTCTGTGGTTTTATTTCATGAATAAAATTACACAAATGATAGTGAATAAACTTGTGTTAAAAAAGGTTTATCACCTTGGAGGAAAACTCTAATAGCCTGATTCTAATAACATCAAGTTAAGCTTGTAATTCACAAATGATTACTTCAATGATGTTCTAGATGGCTTTTTTTCTTGATTATTTTATGAGATTAAAAGCCTGAAACCAGTAGGTATGTTTCAATAATAAGGCATGGCCAAAGGTGATGAAGAAATCAAGACCCACTCAAAGAACTAATACCAATTACCATTAGCAAATTTAGTTGAAAAATATAAATTTGATCTCATTCATAAATGCATTAAATGGTTCATCTACATTTTCTATTGAGTGTCAGAGTAACATATAATTAGGACAAAAGTGTTTGTAATTGTAGAGTATTCTATCGTTGCTTAATAATCTTATGCTTTAACGCTGTTTAAAATGTTTCATTCTGTGGAGAGGGTCATGTCCCTTTTTGACAAAGGTTAGCTTTGCAAAATTATAGGGGTTTGTTTTATATATATATATAGAGAGAGAATAGAATAGTAAATAGCTATTAGCTTGTTAAGTAATTAAAAATGATAGGTTAAGATAATTTATGCAATTAGAAAAAGGAAAACTGCTGAGAGAGGAAAATAAATAAATATTTTTCTTACTTTTCATTTGTACCACAAATCTCATGCTGATATTAGTAACTTTCCATTTGTGTTAAGCCTTAAAATCAAAGTAAAAGCACAAAGCGGTTAGATATAAGAATTAAGTGGAAAAACAAGAGAACATCTCTGACTTCCAGTGAGAGAAAGTGTTAAGAACTGAGTTGTGTTCTTCCACCATTCATGTGGAAGCCCTAACCTCTTGGTGTGAAAGTATTTGGAGATGAGGTCATTTTATAGGTTGTGGAGCTGTAGAGTGGTTAAATGTAAAAAAAAGATACGAAAAAAAAAATTTAAAGGAGGTAATTAGTTTTCAATTAGGTTGTAAGGGACACTTCAATACAAAATGACAGTACCAGTATAAGAAGAGGAGTTGGCTTTGGGGCACAGTGGTAAAAGACTGCTCAAGTGATACTGAATCCACTTGAAAGACTGCAGTTTTGGTTCCTTGGTCAGCTGGTACATGCCAGGTGCATGTGCTATGACTCTGGCTGTCTGGGAAGACTTGGGACTGGGGAGGGGAGCAGTGGATCATGGCATGAGATCTTCTTATGGTGGCTTGTTTTTCTCTCTTTCACTCTCATAAAAGAAATAAGTAAACTTAGATATAGATATGTACGTAAAGGAATTGACATCACTAATGCACTGAGGGAAGGTCATGCTAGGACACAGACAAAACATGGCTGTCTGCAAGCAAGGAAGAAAGACCTCATTGGAACTCAGTCTTGCTGCCACTTTAGTAGCAGACTTTTAGCCTCAAAACTGTGAGAAAATAAATATCTGTTAATTCACCTAGTCTGTGATATTTCTTTACGGCAGTCTAAACACACTAATATAGGATGTGAGTAGGAACCGACCCAGGAACATTAATATTGATGCTATATTTCACCATAAATGAAACCTGTATCAGCTAGATTCAGCCCGCCTTACTATATTTGTATATTAATGAGTAATGATTATTTTACCTAAATGTATATCAACATTTAAATAAATTATATAAAATAATTTCCAATTTATGAAATGTTTTTACATTTATTAATTCATTTGACCATTAAGGAATGTGGTATCTATGGAAAATCATATTCTGACCCTCTGCCATTTATCCTAATAAATCAGTTTATACGAACATGGAGAGAAATCTCTGAATACAAGAGTAGCATGTAGGGTTACCCCATAATGCAGTTGTTAAGCCTGTGCATTAGGAACCTGATCCTACATGACCATGGTTTGAATCCCAGCCCAGAAGGCTTGGAAAACACACTGGGCACGTGTGTGTGTGTGTGTGTGTGTGTGTGTGCATGACCTCTCTCTCTGGTAAGTCCATGGTCCATATGCCCTTTGGCAATAAAGAAGAAGAAAAAGAGAAAAACAAAAAGAAAAGAAGGAGGATGGAGAGGAGGGGAAAGAAGATGGGGCAGGAGAGACATGTTAACATTCTGCTTTGCATCCAGAATAAGGGATTAGTAACTGAACTAGAGCCTTGGTACTAAAAACGTGGTCCATAGATGAGCAGCATTAGTATCACCAGAAAGTGTGTTAGAAAGGCATAATTACAGGCTCTACTTATATCTACCGAATCAGAATTCTAATTTTAACAAGATCCCAATTGCAAAGTTTACGAAGTGCTGGCTTAGAGTACATAGTAATAAATTAATTTGCTACCAAAATCAAAGTACTAGGAAAGCTAAGGGGAAAATTGCAAGGTATGCACACCAAGGGCCTTACTAATGAAGGCCTTTTGCTTTGACTGGAGAATCTGATTTTTTTGTTACAATTGAAGAAACTGGAGTTACTGAGAGAAGGAAGTGAATGGCATCACCTTGGTAGGTTGGAGAGTATGTAGCTAGGACAGACATTTTGTGCTTGATTATGTTTTTAGAACTAGGTTTATTAATCAATGCCAGATAACAATTAGAAAACTCCACATACTTAACAATTATCTGCTTCTACAGTGAAATATAGAAATTCTTTTAACAAAGTTTTTTGTTCTTAGATGTTACTTAAAATTTTTATCATCTCCATAGACTTGTAGTAATTCTGGTGAAAGGTGTGAGGTAAGAGTGTTACTCATTCCTTCTAAAATTACTATTTAAATAGTTCAACACAGTAAACCAACTATATAATATTAGTAGACCTAAGGTATATATAAAATGATTGTTTTTCTTGTAATTTTAGAAATTCTGTCATAAAATGTCTTCATATTACTATACTCTTCAACTTTCTAAAGATTTAGAGAATATCCTAATTCTATCATTGCTAATTTTTTGTTATTAGTGTTTCTTTCTCTTTCTTTTTTTTTTTTTTTTTTTTTTTTTTTTTTTTTTTTTTGGAGAGGGCGAGTGCGCTCGCCAGACAGACAGAGAGAGACAGAAAGCGAAAAATCACCGCCCCCCCCCCAGAGGGGATGGCCACACCGCAATCCCTTCTCCTCCATTCTCCTCTCGGGATCCTGGGCATGCACGCACACGCGCCCGGTGTGAGTTTTAAGCCACTGGGTCCGGGACTCGAACCACGGTCGACTACATGGGAGTCCAGCGACACAGCCATTACACTAACTGCTGGTCCCATTATTAGTGTTTCTTAAAGAGAAATTTAGTATTATTTTAGCATGTTTCCAAATTTATCTTGTTTGCATTTAGAATGGAATTGTGATAAACTTTGAAGTAACTTTGGGGATAATTAGTACCCTTTCATTGTACAAGAACATGATATTGCATTTCATTTATTAAATTATTTTTTCAAGTGTTACTATAGGGATGTGTACTAGCTGGAGAGAGAGAGACAGAGAGAGAGAGAGAGAGAGAGAGAGAACCACCCCTGGTGGGGCTGGCCCATACTGTAATCCTTTCTTTTCTATTTTCCTCTTGGGCCCTTGGACATGTGCACGTATGTGCCTGATGTGTGTTGCAAGCTGCAGGTGGAGTCTGGGATTCAAACC
This sequence comes from Tupaia tana, assembly GCA_026018925.1. Taxonomy (NCBI): domain Eukaryota; kingdom Metazoa; phylum Chordata; class Mammalia; order Scandentia; family Tupaiidae; genus Tupaia; species Tupaia tana. The sequence goes on from JAKSZU010000020.1 coordinate 12,713,821, forward strand.
ACTCAGTTGACCACATGGGATTCAGATAGCCTAATTACTATGTCATCAGCTGGCCCTCAAGTATTTTATAACTTCAGCCAATTTGAATGCTATTTTTTCACATTACTGTTCAGATAACTTGTTGAGAATAACTCATTGTATATACTAAATGTGCATAAATCTATTGATTGCTTGACATTGCTAATTTTTTTATTTACTTTTTTCATTTCATTTTCTTTTATACATTCAATCACATTATTTAGCTTACAAAGTGAATATTCCAACATGTGAGCATTTCTCCCTAGTCCAGTTGATAAAACTATAAAATTATCTTCAACAGATAATACCACATTTCTTTGTCCCATTAATACTTTGCCTCTCTATTTTTCTTCTAAATGTCCTTCCTCAGACTCTACTCTTTGACACACACTGTATCTGGTATTTACAACCATTTACTTTGTTTCTGTATCCTTTAGTCAATTCGTTTGACTACTCTATGACTGAAACAGATTGACATTGCTAATTTAATACACTAAAAGTTGTTTTCTTGCCTAAATAGCTTAAATATTATTTAACTATATGTCTCAATATACCTATTATGTAACATTATGTTATATAAATTATGAACTGATTGATATGACTCACTTTTTAAAGATTGCTTAATGTTCACAGATGTAAGATTTAATAAATATGTTTCTCCATTTACAATTATTCTAATTCCTGGACCAATTTATCTTAGAAAAATCAATTAATGTATTATACCATATTGATAAAACAAGGAACAAAGACCATATGATCATTTTATCTACTCAGAAAAAATATTTGGCAAAATTCAATACCCCTTTATAATAAAAATACTCATCAAACTAGTAGCAGAAGGGAACTGATAAAGGGTATCTATGAATAACCTATAGCTAACAACAACCAATTGTAAAGACTGAATGCTTTCACCTCAAGTCAGAAAATGAATAAAGATGTTCATTTTGCCATCTGTACCAAACATTTCACTGGCAATTCTAGCAAGGACTAGTAGTCAAGAAAATGAAATGAAAAGTATCTAGATTGTGGGACCAGCAGGTGGCATAATGGTTACGTTGCTGGACTCCCACATGGCTAACTGCCATTTGAGTCCTGGATCTAGAGGCTTGAAACTCATGATGAACATGTTGCATGTGTGCCCAAAATCCTGAGAGGAGAATGGAAGAGAAGGAATTGCAGTGTGGCTATCACCCTGGGGGGAGGAGAGGGTGATTTCTCTTTCTGTCTCTCTGGTGAGCGCATGTACCCTATAGCAAAAATCATTTTTTTTAAGTGTCTAGATTGAAAAGGAAGAAATGCAACTATCTCTAATTTCAGATGAGATCATCTTGTATGTAGAAAATCTTAAGGAATCCGCATAATCACAAAATCAGTAAGAAGTAATAAATACATTCAGCTAAGTTGTCCGGTACATGATCTAGGTAAGAGAATGAATTGTATTTACATACACTAGCAAAGAACAATCTGAAAATAAAATTAAGAAAGCAATTTCAATTAGAATAGTATTAAAGAAGAATTAAAAAGTAAGAAATAAATCTAGCAAAAGAGGTATAAAATGTAAAAAAAAAAAAGCACTATAGGACATTTTTTAAGAAATTCACAGATGAAAAGACTTAAATTGTTAAGATGACATTAAACAAATGGTTATACAGTCAAGGCAATGCCTATTCATACCCAGCTGGTTATTTTTCAGAAGTTGATAATCTGATCTAAATATTAATATGCCAATGCAAGAGACCTTATATAGCTAAAATGTTCTTGAAACAACAGTTTATGGACTCATATCTCCTGATTTCAAAACTTACAATAAAGTCACAGTAAACAAGATAGTGTGGCACTGGCTTACAATATATATAGTCAATGAAATAAAATGAAGATAATATGAAATAAATCCTTACATTGGTTTTGACAAGAGTAGCATAAAAATTGAATGATAAAAAGAATAGTCTTTCAACATATTCTTCAACAAATGGCACTGAAACAGCTATCCACATGCAAAATAATGAAATTAGATTCCTTCCTCACTGTATATACAAAATACCTCAAATTGGATTTTAGAGCTATTTGAGTTAAAACTCTAAACTTTTAGGAAAAAATATGGGATAAAATTCTACTTGGATTAATAAAAGCATTATTAGATATAGCAAAAGCCCAAGTTGCAAAAGAAAATAGTCAGGCTTAACTAAATTAAAAAAGTTTTTGTCCCAAAGGATATCATTAAGAAAGTAAAAATATGGCATATTATAATGGAAGAAAATATCTGCAACTAATGTATCTGATGAGGGGCTTGAGATAGAATATATACCGGTCTCTTACAAGTCAATAACAACAAAACAAATAGATTTAAAAACAATCTTTTCTCCCAAGAAGTTATACAAATGTCTGAAAAGCACACACACACACACAAGATTCAATTTTCAACTCAGGTATATCAAAGATATGCAAATCAAAGCCACAATAAGACACCACATTACACTCATTTGGATAAATACAATTTAAAACATGACAAATAATAAGTGCTAATAGAATATATTAGGTTGATGTATTTTTCTGTTTTTCTATGCAAAAATGTGTCATGACTTTCTTGACACCCCAATAGTTATAGTTAAGCTTTTGGTAAAACAGTCTAACAATTCCTTAAAAGGGTTAACATATACTTATGGTATGACAGAGCAATTCCTCTTTAGGGCATATACCCCAAATAAGTATATGTTCACACAACAACTTGACACAAATATTCATAGCAGTATTATTAATAATCACCAAAACTCAGAAACAACCCAAATATCCATCAAGTAGTAGATCAATAAAATGCAATATATCCATACAATATAATATTACTGAGCAATAAGAAGCATAAAAACATACATAATACAGAATAGATTGCTATGGTTTAAATGCATTCCCCAAAATTTCCATGGCTGGAATTTGATTGTGTTGTGAAAGTATTAAGTGGAAACTTAATTTGACTATGTAATTAAGAGATAGAGTCTCTGGGAAGTGATTAAGGTGGGACCCCTGTGACTGACTCCAGGTAGGCTTATAAAGATAAAGAATGAGACAGAAACACAGAGATAGATATATGCACACTCCTGCCCTTCAATATACTGTGATGTAGCAAGAAGACCTTCATTAATCCCTCTTGATCTTGGATCTCCAAACCATGAACTGAATAAACTTCTATTTTCTTATATTACTCAAACTTGGGACCAGGAGATGGCATACTGGTTACGTTTCTGGACTCTTACATGGCTGACTGCAGTTTGAGTCCTGAGTCTGGTGGCTTCAAAATCATACTGGACACATGTAAGTGCATGGCCGAGATCCTGGGAGGAGAATGGAGGAGAAGGGATTGGAGTGGCCTTTCCCCCTGGGAGGTAATTTCTCACGGTCCTTCTCATTCTGTCTCTCTCTTTGGTGAATGCACATGCCCTAAGGGAAAAGAACCTGTAGAAAAAAATTACCCAAGCTCAAGTATTGCTATTATTAACAACAGAATGGTCTAGAACATAGAAAAACCTTGTAAACATTTTTGGTAATTGAATGAAACCTGTCACAGGATACCACATATTGTTTGACTTCAAGTGACATGCAAAAAACACACAAATCTATATATGGAAAACATAGAATCACTGTGTCCTAGAATTAGAGGTTTGGGAGGATATGGGGAGTGTCTGTGAACAGGGACAGGATTTTTTGGGAAGTGATGAAAATGTTCTAAAATTGATTATATTTATGGTTGCACAACTCTGTGAATATATTAAAATTCATTTACATTTATCCTTTAAATTGGTGACTTGCATGACATGTGAACTATATCTCAATAAAAGTATTATATTTAGAAAAATTCTGGGTGTTCTCTTCCTTCCTCACAGACTAATTAATATAATTTGATTAATAATTTTTTTCATTTATTCTGTTGTGTTATTCAGCCCCATAGCCTTTTTGCCTCATTTACATATATCTTGTGCATGTTAAATATTTTTTATCCCGAGGCCCCCTCTCTAACCCCTGTGCAGTCTCTGGTATCTCCAGTTGTCCTCTCTACTTCTGTCTTCAAACCTTTTCATTTCTGCCATAGAGTGCAGTTATTACCATCATCAAAATTCTTTTTTGAGTAATCTAATTTATAATAGCCATAAAAAGTATAAGATGGCTAAGAATAAATCAAACCAAAAACCTCTACAAGGAAAACTATAAAACTCTTATAAAAGAAATTGAAAATGACACAAAAAAGTGGAAGGACATTCCATGTTTCTGGATTGAAGGAATTAATATAACCAAAATGCCAATTCTACCAAATTAATCTATATATTTAATGCAATCTCTATAAAATTACAAGAGACATTCTCCACAGATCTAGAAAAGAAAATCATAGAATTTGTCTGGAATCATAAAAGATACCATATTCCCAAATAATCTTGTGCAAAAAGAATGGAATGGATGGCAGCTTACTCCCTGACTACAAAACTTATTACAAAGCTGTGATAATCAAAACAGCCTGACGTTGACACAAAAACAGACATGTGGACCAATAGAACAGAATGAAAACCTCAGAAATAAACTCCAAAACATATAGTCAACCAATCTTTTTTTTTTTTTTTTTTTGAGAGGTTTTTGCTATAGGGCACGTGCGCTCGCCAGACAGACAGAGAGAGACAGAGAGATAGAAAGTGAGAAATCACCCCCCCCAGGGGGGATGGCCATGCCGCAATCCCTTCTCCTCCATTCTCCTCTCGGGATCATGGGCACGCACGCACACGCCCCAGGCATGAGTTTAAGCCTCCAGGTCCGGGACTCAAACCGTGGTCGACTTCATGGGAGTCCAGCGACATAGCCATTACACTAACTGCTGGTCCCAAGTCAACCAATCTTTGACAATAGGTACCAGTCAATCCAGTGGTAAAAAGAAAATCTCTTTAGCAACTGGTGCTGGAAAATATAATACTGGGTCCACCTGCAGAAACATGAATCTGAACCCCTATCTCTCATCATTAACAAAAATTAACTCAAAGTGGATCACAGATTTAAATCTAAGACCACAAACTATAAAACTACTGGTGGAAAACACTGGGGAAACTGGGAGACAATTGAGGTAGGCAAAACTTCTTAAGTAAAACCGCCAAAGCACAGGCAATAATCCCCAAGATAGACAAGTGAAATTACCTCAGTTAATCGGCATAGTGAAGGACACAGAAATTAGTGTGAATTGACAATCCTTGGAATGGGAGAATATTTTTGTAAACTATGCCCCAGATAAGGGACTGATAACCAGAATACACAGGAAACTCAAGCAACTTACCCAGATAAAAATCACTAACACAATTAAAAGATGAAAAAAATGAGTGGAATAAAACAACACTCTAAGGAAGACATGCAAACAGCCAAAAGGTATATGAAAAAAAATGCTCAACATCCTTCTTCATAAGGGAGATGCAGATCAAAACCATAATAAGATATCATCTAACCCCAGTCAGAATAGCGAAGATAAAAACAAAAAATTACAAATGCTGGTGGGCATGTGGTGAAAGGGGAACTCTCCTACATTGGTGGGAATGTAGATTGGTCCAGCCACTGTGAAGAACAGTATGGAGGTTCCTCAAAGACCTACAAATAGCCCGGCCATATAATCCAGCAATTCCATTCTGAATATCAACCCAAAAGACAGGATTTATGTTTATTGTGGCATTATTCATGATTGCTAAGACATGAAACCAACCCAAATGTCCACAAACAGATGAATGGATTGAAAAATATGGCACATATATTCTATGGAATACTATTTAGCCATAAAAAAATAATAAGACCCTGACATTTGATAGAAAGTGAATGAATATGGAAGATTTATTGCTGAGTGAAGTGCATCAGGCTATGAAAGAGAGACATTGTATGCCTCCACTTAACATATACTGACTGTACACACTCTATAGCAGAGACTGAAAGACTGAAGGGCATAAAAGCATAGACAGTAGTTATGGGCACTGGAGACTGTATGGAAGGAGGGCAGGAGAGTGGAAGACTATAGGGAAGGAAATTGGAGAGAAAAAATAGAGAAGTAAAACATTTTGGGATACAGGAATGGTTTATTACCTGTTGAAGATGACTAGTATGCTCAGCTGGACTGGTCTGAGATGTATTTCATGTTGAATAAATTCTCTCCACAAGTTAAATGATGTATAGATATTGAATGTATAAATAATAATAATAATAAATCTGAAAATTGGAAATATTGAATAAAATAATTTGATAAACTCAAAGAGGAAATATTTATAGAATCTATAAATCCTGGCCTAAGAAGCAATAGGAACACCTTAAAATTGAAGTAGTAGTATTTCATAAAACCATATAATTTCAGAGATATCTAGTCATAATTTAGGGTGCATCTACTAGGTACAAAAAATTATCATCTATAATTTACTTGTCAAATGAATTGAATTCCTGAAAAAATTCACAAAGAGAAGTGTAGACCTTGAGACTTTCTTTCTTTCTTTCTTTCTTTCTCTCTTTCTCTCTTTCTTTCTTTCTTTCTTTCTTTCTTTCTTTCCTTCTTTCCTTCTTTCCTTCTTTCCTTCTTTCCTTCTTTCCTTCTTTCCTTCTTTCCTTCCTCCCTCCCTCCCTCCCTCCCTCCCTCCCTCCCTCCCTCCCTCCCTCCCTCCCTCCCTCCTTCCTTCCTTCCTTCCTTCCTTCCTTCCTTCCTTCCTTCCTTCCTTCCTTTCTTTCTTTCTTTCTTTCTTTCTTTCTTTCTTTCTTTCTTTCTTTCTTTCTTTCTTTCTTTCTTTCTCCTTCTTTCTTTCTTTTATTTTGTAGGTTACTATGTCATTGCATCTTAACAGAGCAGTTTTTGCTCACATACCAACATACCGCAGGCTGAAATATTTGCAGCTGTAAATTCATTCATGCTACCTAGCTTTCAGTTTTTCCTTTTTCTCTTTTTTAAACAATGATGTGTCACCTGAGTCATAGAATTCAAGGATTATGTGTCATATTTTTACTATTAGTTAAACCTGTTCAGAATCCAAAGCAGTAGAGAATGATACTTTGGCCATTTGAATGCTTCTGAAAGGAAATTTTCAAATAAAAGCTGCAAAACTAGAGTTAGCAAAAATGAATATACAAGGAAAGAAAGAGAAAGAGGAAAAGAAAGAAGGAAGGAAGAGTGAAAGTGCTAGCTAACACAAAACTACATTACCAAAATTTCAGTTTTCAGGTATTTGTTATCATCCATTTATTGGAAACAGTTTTGCTTCGGTAGAAAACACTGACATTGTACTAAATTGCTCAAGGAACTCTAATCTTTCCAAGTGAGATATTTTGAGCACCTTGTGACTGATAATCTGGATTCCTGGGTACCCTTGCTCCTTTGTTTTACAATACACTTGACTTATTGATAAGGAGTACCCAGCTAGGCAGTGAATTGCTTACCGTTTGTTGTCAGGGAGCAAATTTCAGGTAGCTCAGTTGCAAAATTTGTGTCGCAGTTGACATCACCATTCAAAATCTAATAACCCTTGACTTTGTGAAAAGACAGACTTCAAATTTGAGTTTTTAATTTCTCTGTTGAGAATTTTCAATGATAAGAAACAACTTGGAAGTTCATTGGCCCTTTATCCTAGGATGACGAAGGAACCATATACATATTGTTATCTCTAAGTGTTTTCCTTCAGGAAGATTTATAAGTAAGCAGTTCTAGGCTGCTAGCAGGTAGTAGAAACTTCCCAGTGATGGTGGTAAGCAGTTATCTCATTTGTTGCCTCATAGGATTGCAGAAAGTGTATCATTCATGCAGCTTCTAGCCTGTGCTCAAGAAGAATAATTTTATCTCACTGAGGGCAATAGTATTTTATAAGTACTATGGACTGTTAAAAGTGAAAGGCAATAATAATAATTATTATTATGACATGTACATAATACATAATCAAGTCCTAGAGCTTAAATATCCTGGGAAAGGAAATAGGTACATTGTAGTTTGCAAATAGTTAATAATTCATTGTTTTTTATTTATTTAATTAATTTATTTATTTTTGACTTGTACCCAGAAAGGACTCTGGAATTCACGTGCACTAAGACTGGGATGTGAAATGATGTACACTTAATAAGACAAGAGACTGAGATCTGAACTGCAGCACTGCCTTTGGTAGTTCTGAGTCTTTCATGTTACCCTCTAAACTCAGTTCTTCATTTAGTCCTAGGGATTGCCAAATATAGCGGTGAGGATACGATGAGACAATTCAACAAATGAAGAAAAGTGTTCAGTAGTGCTTATTCCTGCTGGGTTTTTGTAGAATCTATAAGACATCTCTTCTTTTCACTTTTTCCTAACACTCACAAGAGGAAGGGGTGGGAAAGAATCTGGCCCATTTCTATGTCCCACTGAGAGCAATCTCCTCTTATTCTTCTCTAAGTAAAGTTTCAGGGAACTCTGATGAGTTATTTTTCTGATCAAGTTTACACCACACACATCTGTATTGGTGAATAGGGATTCATGGCTGATGTGGCAGAGTTCCAAAACTTACTGGTTAGTAAGATGCATAACATCGGGATGTATCTTATTTTCTATCTCTGCTTTTCTCTGTTTCTTGACAGGATAACGTGTACACAACAAAACACAACAGTGTGCTTATAAACATGTAGACTTGAATTTTTTTTAAAGGTTTTAGCCATACAGCACATGCACTCACTGGAGAGAGACAGAGAGAGAGAATGAGAGTGAAAATGAGAAACCAACCCCCAGGGGGCATGGCCATGCCACAACTCCTTCTCCACCCTCCTCCTTAGGTTTTGGGCATGCTCACACACATATCCAGCATGATTTTCAAGCCACCCCGTCTCAGACTTGAACCATAATTAGCCACATAGGAGTCCAGCACCTTAACTGCCATGTCACTTGCTGGCCCCACCTGACATTTTATTTTAATAAAGCATTTTTATATAAATACACATTTTATATAAATACACATTGTAGTAAAGTATCATGATTATATAGATCTTTTTGTTTCCATCATGGGCTTACTTAAATGAATCTAGGATTTTCTTTGGCTTTTAATTCCATTGTTAACAATTCTCCACTACTATTTCAACTACTCCCTTTTTAATTATTTAAAAAGTAAAATTTCAAGATATTCTAGCTCTCCTTTCCTCCTTTATTTTTTTCTTTTCTTCTTTTTTTATTTTTTTTAATTTGCCAGAGCTCATGTGTAATTACAGAGAGAGGCAGAGACACAGAGAGAGGGAAAGGGAAAAAGCACTCTCAACAAGGCATGGTCATGTTGCAATCTTTTCTCTTATATCTCTCCATCCTTTTATGATTTGGGGCATGAACACACATGTGCTTGGAGTGTTTTTCAAGCTGCCAGAGTTGGGATTTGAACCACATGATTGACCATGTGAGATCCAGCTCCCTTAAGCACTAGGCCATAAGCTGAACTACTCTCCTTCCTCTGCCATTCTTTAACATGTGTTGGCTCTTTCTGTCTTGGTACCTGATTATAGGCAACTTACCATAAAGTTTGTATCATGTTCTTCAAAGAAATCCTACCTTTTACATCTTTAATGACTTGACTATTTATTTATCTTGAGTCCCACTTTTCACTGCAAGTTATTCCCATGTTTCTAACTACCTGCAGGGCATCTTAAATTTTCAAATATAAAATCAAATCCATTTTACTGCAATACTTTTCCCATAGCTAGTTTTTGCTTCTTTCCCCTAACACATACTCACAGAAAGGTCTATTTATTTTTTTACAATTTTTCTCTCTTTATTCAGTTTTTGTTTGTTTGTTTGTTTGTTTTAATAGCACTAGTCACTACTGGAAAATTTTAGAGGTTTATAGTATAGGGATTTGATCTGTCATATTTAATTTTTGATTATTACTTCAAATACCTTTTTAGGATTAAAAATTCAGTACCAAAAATGTTAAGGGTAAACTACTTTCTGCCTTTTTTTAGAGAGAGAGTTTTGCTATAGGGTGCATGTACTTGCTGGAAAGACAGAGAGAGACAGAGAGAGAGAGAAAACAAGAAATCACCCTCTGGGGAGATGGCCACACCACAATCCCTTTTCCTCCATTCTCTTCTTGGGATTTTGGGCATGCACGCACACGCACCTGGTGTGACTTTAAGTGGCTGAATCTGGGACTCGAACCAGAGTCGACTACATGGGAGTCCAGCGGCAAAAACATTATGCCATTTTTTTTTTTTTTTGAAGAGATTTTCGCTATACGGCGCATGCGCTCGCCAGACAAACAGAGAGAGACATTAGAGACAGAAAGCGAGAAATCACCCCCCGGGGGGATGGTCACACCACAATCCCTTCTCCTCCATTCTCCTCTTGGGATCTTGGCACGCATGCACACGTGCCCAGCCTGAGTTTTAAGCCACCAGGTCCGGGATGCGAACTGCGGTCGACTACGTGGGAGTCCAGCCACATAGCCATTACGCTAACTGCTGGTCCCCCATTATGCCATTTATTGGCCCCAAGAATAAACTATCATATTTAATTTTTCATGGACTCTCACTGTATTGAGCTTTATTTAGTGGTTATTGTCCACCCAACTCATTCAGTTTTTCTCTTAAGTATATTAATACATAGTGTCCCAGCAGTGGTGGCGTGCACTGCTAAGACACTGTCCTCAGCAGGTTGGGACCACATGGAAGGACTGTATTTGATTCCTGGCCTAACCTAAAGGCTGAGTATGGTGATGTGTGCTTGTTATTTCAGCAACTCTGGAGAGCCTGAGGCAAGGGGATCATGAGAATGAGGACAGACCAGGCAACACAATGAGATCCCATCTAAAAAAAGATCACTCGAGCATGGTTGTGTGCTCCTATAGTCTCAGCTGGGACGTTGAGGTGAAGATTATAGAATGATGAGGACTTTTCTTTGAAAACAAAGAAACAAATGCTTTGTTAACATGACTGTTCTTCAAAACTAGATGTTAAAGTTTTAAGTGGCAATGTTTAAAATCTAAGGCATCAAAGTTCCTCAAGTCTGATAGTGACCTGCATCTAGAACAGGGCACTTCCTGCAACTTTTCACACAAAAAAGATAATATACCACTTTCCATTGTGAGATTGGCCTAGTCTCAAAGTATGTCTGTATTTTTAACATTTTTTTCTTTCTTTCTTCCATGAGCAAGACAAAAGAGACAGAGAGACAGACACTCCCAACAGGGTCCTCATGCTATGATCCATCCCCAACCTCAGGCAACATGAAACCGTGAGTATGCACTTGCCTGGCGTGCTCAGTGAGGTCTCTGGATGCAAACCTGAAACCTTCCCATGTGAGTCAGCCCTACAGAGCATTGCATTACCAATGTGCCACCAACTGAAGTATAATTATAAATAAGCAATCTCTTTAATACTATGTAAGCTGGTGTCTATGTTCAGTATGTGGCTACTTTAGTGCCTGTCATATTAGGTATTTGATGCATTTTACATTCTAATAATTTTACGTAGTTTTTTATATTTTATACACATTACATGCTAATCAATAACAATTAAATATCATACCTAGTTTATCACATCATTTTAACTAGTAGGAAAGTGAGCCTGCAACTTGAAATTAAAGTGTCAAAGCAATACTGTGCTACCTAGTCTGCTTGTTCGTTTAGTGGCTTGTTTGCTCAGTTTCTAATGAGAATTTAATATAACTTGCCTCTTTTTTTTTCTTTTATTGCTAGCATCTTTCACAATGCTGGGATAAAATAGGAAATCAATCAAAGTTTGTTGAATAAATGAGTAAAGGAATGAACTCAAATTTATTTAAAACATTCTAAGTAAGTAAGCATAATTGTTCTTCAATAAATTGCTTAAAAACATGATACTTTTTTTCCCTTGTGGATGAGTTTCTGGAGTTTTTTAGTCAAAAAGAGAGAAATAGTATTTTTTTCGAGGTTATGGTTGGATAATGGGTTGTCCCTCCAAATTTTATGTTTTGGAATTTGGAAATGGGAGGTGGTGAAATTAAGGGATGATTGCATCATAGGGGCTGCCTCATAGAAGCAGCACTCTGATGATGTCTTGTGGGATCTAGTGAGTTCTTGTTCTCATGAGAAGGAGTTAGTGTTTCTAAGAACTGGTTGTTATAAAAGAGAGCTACCCATAGCTTATTCTCTGTATGCACTGGCTATCCTCTGTGCTTTTGTTGGCCTTGTTGTAGGCTGGCCTGATGCCAGATCTACCTCGTCGAGCTTTCCAGCAGCCATAATTGTGAGTCAATAAATACCTGTTTCCTTCCAAATTACCTTCTCCGAGTCTCAGGTGTTTTGTTAGCAACAATGACTAAGATATTGAGAATAACCGAATACTTCTCATATACCTTAGAACACACTTCACTGGCATTAGTTTTGCAAAACCATCCATGGGCAGTTTAAATGTATCTAGTATTTTAAGGATTGCACCTTCTTTATGACAATGGCTGTTAGGATGAATGACAAAAGGAAGGTGGAAGTGGAAGGTGTCATATTGGCTGTTATAGCTAAAGCAATTGTCTTTGTGGAAGAATTGTCTTCTGCCATATGCTGGCATTGCTCACTATTATTAATTTTCCTGCTAAGAATTACATCAGAGTTAATCATGAGCCACTGGTTGTACTGTATGCAGTATTCTTTCTTGATTGTCCAATGGAAATGCAAAGTGCATCTTAAGACAATAATTATTTCCAGTGATACTTAGTCCGTTAGATTTCATTTTGTGCATCTCCCCAGTGCCTTAAGTGTGCAAGTTCAAATCTCCAATACTCACATCTACATTAGTCACTCACCTTTTTGTTCTAACTTGTTAAATGCCTATCTTCAGATATAAAATACAAGTGAGAAAATATACTTTTACACCTGTCTATAGAATTTATTTAGTTTTCTTGATACTAGGAACTGATATATGAGGTAAATTATGGAATTATGTGAAAATATTGGTGCCTATATTTGGGAAACTAATTCAAATTGGGGTTATCTTTCACTTCTTTTGGGAAAATAACTTGCTCTAAATTCTATTTTCTTTTATCTTCAAATTTCTTTCCTCTTTTCCCCATTTTGGAGCTGATTTGTGTCGTTGCTATTTTATTTCAATTTTGTCTGATCTCTACTTGGAATATGGCCTGCACCTGTCAGTTTATTTTCTTTGTACAATTATACATTTTTTAGGGGGATGGGAGAGGCTTTTCATCAAAAATCATAACTAAAGGACTTTAAGTTTTTCACTTACTTTAATATTCTCTTTTATCTATTTTTATGAGACTAAATTCTTCATCTTTGTTGTCAATAAAATACCATTTTATCAAGGTCCTTATTTATATACATGTTTATTTATTTTTTCTCATTTAATCCCAGGTATTATTAACAAAGTAATATAGATGAGTAAAAGCAAGACTCAGGAAAGTTATATGACTGGCCTTAGGTGTATCCTTAGGTAAGATGCAATCAGGACCTTACAAGGTCTGACTTCCAAGTCCTCTGCTTTTTCTTCTATTCCAGCAGTTCATACATGTTTATAGGCATATGTAACTATACTTAAATACTTGACAAGATTTCTTGTAATGTTTAGTGAGTTTGACTTCCTCCTGTTATGTGTTAATTCTTGGGGAAGATAAAAATTTTCAAAATGCTGACTTTTTCAAGTAGTTTAAATTGCTTGGTGTGTTTTACGATGCTGTTGAATTTTGCTTCACTATGCTTCACTGTTTCTGCAGGTGGTAGGGCCGTGTGCAGGAAATGAACAGAATCAATGATCAGAATGACATTCACAAAACCAGATTTTAGGAAATGCCACTACTGTTGCATAAATGGGGCCCAAATTCACCAATTTCTACTATTAATAGCAAGATAATTTACTGTTAGAGTCCCATAGGATGGCTCTGATAGGATCTCTGGGAACACAATCTTGCAAAATTATTGCACTCTATGAATTTAACACGCTGAAAATGACCTTCCATGGCGATGCATGCCATCTTTTTGTCTTTGGAAAAAAAAAAAAAAAAAGCAAGAGTTTACTTCATATATAATGCGGTAATTTTGTCTTCTGAACTTAATCAGCACATTAATTGAGAAATCAAAGTCTGACAAATGAGTAAAGAAATTCTTGACACTATTTCCTGCTTAGGAGCATCCAAGTACCATTTAATTTCCTTGGCCAGTCTTTTTGAAAGTCAAATATAATTGTCACAGTCTGAGTAAAGATTTGCATTATTTACAACATTTGTTCATTTGAATTCTTTGAAGGTTTTTTTTTTTTTTCCCCAAAAGGAATGTGAACTGATTCTGTGCTATTATTAATAAGTAAATATGAACAAATTAGTTTTATCCAAAATGAGATTGACCTTTCCTAACTAGTTATATGCTTTCTGAAATGATAAAATGCAAACTCTGCTAACCCTCACACACTTATTTGGAAGTACACTTTAAATTCTTGATATCCCTTTCCAGACTTAGTAAACTACTAAAACTTTATGTTTCTATTAATGAAAATAATAGGAGTAAAGTGTGTTTTTTTTTTTTTTTTTGAGAGGTTTTTGCTATGTGGCGCGTGAGTTCGCCACACAGACAGAGAGAGACAGAGAGAGAGAAAGAGAGAAATCACCCCTCAGGGGGGATGGCCATGCCGCAATCCCTTCTCCTCCGTTCTCCTCTCGGGATCTTGGGCACGCACGCACATGCGTCCGGCGTGAGTTTAAGCCACCGGGTCCGGGATGCAAACAGTGGTCGACTACGTGAGAGTCCAGCGACAGCCATTACGCTAACTGCTGGTCCCGAGAGTAAAGTGTTTTTAAGGGAATTGTTAAAGCATAAACGTATGTGTTTGCCTATGCCCATGTATGTGTGTGTGTATAGGTATATGTGTATGTATAACGTGTTTTCTCAAGAAAGGACCAAGAAATATTAGGCATTTTTGAGCAAGAACAAAATAATCTAAGCTAGAAGAAATAGGTTCCTTTGTCCAGAAAGTTAAAGCAAGTATCTGAAAATAGAGCTTGTAATAGAATTGCTTTCTCCAACAGAATTATAGCATAATTACTGAAGGTCTATAATATATTTTATATTGCTCTATTAGAATTTTCTACTATTTTTACCCTTTAAAAGATTTTATTGCACTGAATTCATAACAGAGGTCGCAGTCCACTCATCTGACAAGTAAATAAGTTCAAAAGTAATAATCCTAAATAGAAAATGCTTATAACCATGTTCCACAGAGTAATATAGTACCATACTTAACCCTGACTTTAGTTATATTAATCTATCACCTACTCATCCAAGATTCAATTAAGTAAGGAACTTAGTAATGCACAATGCAAAGCTACCTACTCCCGGAAGAAGCCATTTATTTTTAGTTATAGGTTCATAGAAGGTTCCAGATCTTTATATTGTCTAGTCTTTTCAGTGGAAGCCAAATGAATAAATATGACTATTTACCCTAAGTATTTGGAGCTGAATAGAACAATCTCAGCATTATTATAAAATATGAGTGATTATGTACCTCAGACAAAATGAACTTCAAAGGACATTTTTGCCAAGCATTAAAAAGGAAAAATTTCATCATAAAAATTCTCTAAGTAAAAAATAGTAATGATAAAAATTATTAATGGTAATTATTAAAAGTTACATATTTTAACATTAAATTTCTACTCTGAAAAATAGTCTCTGCTGGGACCAGCAGTTAGCGTAATGGCTATGTCGCTGGACTCCCACGTAGTCGACCGCGGTTCGAGTCCCGGACCCGGTGGCTTAAACTCACGCCGGGCGCGTGTGCGTGCGTGCCCAAGATCCCGAGAGGAGAATGGAGGAGAAGGGATTGCGGCGTGGCCATCCCCCCTGGGGGGTGATTTCCTGCTTTCTATCTCTCTGTCTCTCTCTGTCTGTCTGGCGAGCGCACGCGCCCTATAGCAAAAACCTCTCCAAAAAAAAGAAAAAAAAAAAAAAATAGTCTCTGCATTCACTGTCTATAATATAAATGGTTGTGTCTTTCAAAATAACAACTATACTAATTTTTTCTGGGAATTTAAAACTTAAGTATATATCAATATGTATTATGCCAGAAAACATGACTCAAAATTGTAAGAATGATTAAACTTTGGACTGTCATTTTATGCTTTTGGTAATTCTTTTTTTTTAATTCTTTAAAAAGTTTATTTATTTATTTCTCACATGAGTGAAAAAGACAGAGAAAGAGAGAGCAGAGCCCTCAACAAGGTCCTGACACTGCCATCCACTGCCAGATTCAGCCAGCCCCAGATGATGGGCAGGTAAATGCCTGGCCTATGAGGGAGCTCTCATTACATGGGCACAGAACTTTCCCTTGTAGATCAGCCTCACAGAGTGTTGTATTTAAACCAGTATACCACCATTCAGCCACCTTTTGGAAAATTTTTTTTGAGGTTTTTGCCTTAGGGTGCATGTTCTTGCTAGAGAGAGAGAGAGACAGACAGAGGCAGTGAGAGAGCAAGTGGGAAATCAGCCCCCAGGATGGCCACGCACCAATCTGTTCTCAATTCTCCACCTAGGATTTGGGTACACACACACACACACTTATGCCTGAGATCATTTTCAAGCCACTGGGTCCAGGTCTCAAACCGTGGTGGTTGGCAATGTGGTAGTTCAGCCACGTAACTGCTACACCACCTTTTCAAAAATTCTTATTTATTTATTTGGAAAGAATTTTTTTTTTTTGGAGAGGTTTTTGCTATAGGGTGTGTGTACTCACCAGAAAGACAGAGACAGACAGAGAGAAAGAGACAGAAAGTGGGAAATCACCCTCCCCCCACCCCCCACCCCCCCCCCCCCCCCAGAGGGATGGCCATGCCGCAATTCTTTCTCCTCTGTTCTCCTCTTGGGATCTTGGGCATGCACACACATGCACCTGCCATGAGTTTAAGCCACCAGGTCCAAGACTTGAACCACAGTCGACTACATGGGAGTACAGTGGCATAGCCATTATGCCAACTACTGGTCCCCCTCTTCGGAAATTCTTGATCTTCTTTGTTTCCTAACTTTCATAATTTTGTGACATAGGTTCCAATTCCAAACATGTTAATAATAAATATATTCTGATGTTTTAAAAGCTCTCTGTTCATTAAGTATCCAATAAACATCATTCATCTATATTCTGACACCTAGTGTTTAACTTGTATTGTTTTTATGATTTGTGTGAAGTCAAAAAGAAGTTGAAGCTATTTTCAAACTATATATAAAATAGAACAAAAATTATGTCATTCTAAAGTAGCTTGATAACTATTCTTCAGTCCTTCCAATTCTGTCATTTGACTGAATTCTATTGATTTTGTGTAATGGTATATGAAAAATAAGTACATAAAACATATATACTCAGTTCATAAGGGGTAATAATTATAGCCAAAGTTGCTACCACTCATATTCAGTACTAGCGCAACCATTGCTGACTTGCATTCTGGAAATTGTAGCAATCCTGAATTTTGAGGTTATTCTCTCTCATATTTCTTTTGAATTTTTACAGTCATGAATATACTAGATATTTTCAAATTTAGAAAAGTTAAACATCTTTATGTAACAACTCTCTATCTTCAGCTATGAATTTTTTTCATAAAGTTCAAATGTAAGGATTTATATAGCTAAACCAGCTTAACGTTGCTGTAGGCATTTCTCCTTGCTTATTTAATTTTTTTTATCTCTCTTTTCTTTTTTATGTTTTATGTGTATGGAATAAAACTGGGTTTTATTTTAATAAGGCTTGGCTGACATGGTAAATTGGAATTTTTCATTTATTTACTTTGGTTACAGATATACTTGGATTTGTTCTACCATTTTATTTTGTGGGGTTTTTTTTCAATGCAGCTTTTCCATATTAATTTTCCTCCTACTGTCTTATTTCTATCTGGACTACTACTGACTTATATTTATTTTTCTTTGTTATTTATTTAATAAATTGGAAATTTTATACTTAGTCCATTCAGGTTGCTGTAAAAAGAAAATACCATAGGCTGGTTAACTTTTAAACAACAGAATGTCTTCCTTCCTTCCTTCCTTCCTTCCTTCCTTCCTTCCTTCCTTCCTTTCTTTCTTTCTTTCTTTCTTTCTTTCTTTCTTTTTTCCTTCCTTCCTTCCTTCCTTCCTTCCTTCCTTCCTTCCTTCCTTCCTTCCTTCCTTCCTCCCTTCATTTCTTCCTTTCTTTTTTTCTTTCTTTCTTCTCTCTTTCTTTTTTGTTTGGTTTCTTTTTGGTTTATTTATTTGTATTTAATCATGTCTTTACAGTGTACAGCATTTCTTTTTCCATGCATGTTAGTCAAGACAAAGATATTACTCTATAGTTTATCATCAGCAAATAGCTTCTCATTATTTTGTCAATTAAGCATACTTTTAAATTTTTTTCTTCCCCTTACCCCCCTTCCCTTCCATACTAAACTTTTATTCCCACATTTTATTGACTCACAAACGATCTTAAACTAAAAATATGGACAAAGCTAGAATCTAGTGATAAGTTCACTGTAATTTTCTACTGAAGCATTATTTTCTCTCTCCATTCCCCCTTTTACTAAAGAGAGTTATAAACTAACTTATTTGCAAAAAACAAATTAGGTTAATCTTAATTCCATCTGCTATTTGCAGAAAGCCCTGTAAGTATTCAATTTCTGATGCAAGGCAACAGATACTATTTGTATTATTGAACTTATGCAAATAACCATTCAGCAACAAAGTAATGCTTACAAATACTTTCCAATTGCAAAGGTGTCAGGAAGGGGGAAAGGTTCTTCAACTAAAAACATTTTTTTAAAATAAATTGCTGAACATATCAACAACTCAAAAGAAAACCAAATCCTTAAATCTGGAAGACTAATCGAAAAAGAAAATCCATAATGTTTTAGACAAAAGTCATAGAATTTTATTTCACCAGTTCAGTCTTATGTAGTCCCTCTTTTGTTGAAATTGTAATGCTACTGTGATCTGTTCTCTCTGTTTAAATCCTGAAAGTTAACATTCAACATTATTATTGATATTTCTGAATTTGTCCCTACCATTAAGTTGGCCTTTTTCTTGGTCATTTTTTGTTCTCTTATTTCTGTCTGACTTTAGTTTTCCTGGTATAGCCCTTTAAGAAAGTCTTGAAGAGCTGGTCTGGTGTTGATAAATTTTTTTAGGTTTTGTTTATCTGAAAATGTATTGGGCTTTTCTTCCCATATGAAGGATAATCTTGCAGATATAGTTTTCTTGGATTAAATTGTTTTTCATTTAGCACTTTGAATATATTTTCATATTCCTTCCTTGCTTGCATTGTTTCTGATGAAAGGTCTTATGTTAGCCTGATTGGATATCCTTTAAAAGTAACTTGACATTTCTCTCTTGCCAATTTAAGTATCTTGTCTCTGTCTGTGGCTTTGGTCAATCTGGCTATGATGTGCCTTGGAGAATATCTTCTTTGATTGACTCTATGTGGGGTCCTTTGTATTTCTTGGGTCTTAATATTTGAAGGCCTCTCTAGGTTTGGGAAGTTTTCTTCTAGGATTTCATGGAATAGATTATCAATTCCCTGATTAGTTTCTTCACCTTCTGGAATACCAATTACCCAGATGTTAGGTGTCTAATGGTATCTAGTATTACTTATATATTATTCTCATTTTTCTTTAGTTTATTTTCTCAGTATTCTTAAGTTTTCTAGGTCAGAGTTTCTTTCTTCTACATCTGAGATTCGATCTTCTGCATGATCTAATCTGCTTTTAATACTTTCAAGGGTTTTGATTTCCTGTTTTACAGTCTTCATCTCTAACAGTCATTCTTTTTTATGGTGTGTATTTTCGCTTTCAGATTGTGCAAGAACTTCCTCACCTCCTGGAACTCAGTGTCTCTTTCTGCTGCATCTTCTGGAGTATTTTGGTTTTGTTTGTTTGTTTGTTTGTTTGTTTTTCTCTCTTCTCTTGCATCTCTGTTAGTTTGTGTCTATGAATATTCTAAATTCTTTATCTGACATTTCCACGAGTTCAATTGTACAGTCTGTGGATGATGAAGGCCTCTTCTTTCCCCTTGGGGGATAGATATTTTCTTCGTTTCTCTTATTTCTTGTACCTCTGTGGTGGTTTCTGGTCATCTGATGGATTATATGTTACTTCCTACTTTTTTGGAGTTAATTCTGAGTGTTATAGGTATGCAGTGGAGATTACCTGCAATATTTCTATAGTTCTGTTTCTCTGGTCCTAAACAAGCAACCAGCACTTTTGTCAATGCAACTAGATATTACAAAGGCCTCACAGTTTTTAGGGTATAGGTGTACTTGGGGTGAGCTGCGGGATTTCAACTGAGAATTCAGAGATGGGTGAGAGGAGATAAGCAACACTCACTGCAGCTCTGTGTTTATCCCTGCTGCTCACTCTCCAGTCTCTCTTCTCTGATTTTTAGTCATGTGGTTGTATATTCACATTTGGCTATTTTGTTTAGCTAATTTGCTACTGTAAGTGTGTATGCTTCACTTTACTGTGAGGTGTTTCTATGCCTATTTCTTTACTACAGTCTTTTCCAAAGTGATATCCAAAGAAAAATATTTGAATTCAGATTTACGAAGGTGAGTTTTATCTGAGATTTTCTATGACCATAAAAGTTTTCAGCTGTTTTGCTACTGTGCACCGAAACCTGCCTAGATACTCAGTTTTTGGAAGGTAAGAAGCAAGATGGCAAACTAAAGTAAAAGAAAAGGGAAAAAAAAGGATAAAAGACCAAAAGAAATAAAAATGAGAGAAAACAAAACAAAAAATCAGTGAAAAGTTAAAAAATCATTTCTTTTTAACAAACTACCAAAAAATGAAAACCACAATGCACAGTAGAAAGGGGCAGGGCTGAGCCCACCTCAGATGCATATGGATTCTGAAATTAGCAAGAGAAAGGAGAGGTCAGAGACAAGAGATAGTACTTACAGATATTTAAATATATATATATATATATATATATATATATATATATATATATGGAAAAATTTCAAGAGAAAGGAAGAGGGAGACAGAGTCAGAGACAGACACAGAGACAAAAAGAAGACAGAGACCCTCCTACTTCGCTTCACTAGGTATTGGCCAGAAGGAGAGGTTTGGGGCAGAGGCTTACATTTTCTGATTAAAGGGGCAGGGCTGGGCCCACTTCAGATGTACATGGATTCTCACTTCACCAGAGGCTGGTAAGCCCAAGATTAAGGTCCTGTTATATTTGTTATTTGGAGAGAACCCATTTTCTTGTTCTTAGTTTCTTCTTGTTATATTCCCACATGGTGAAGGCGACCAAGCTTCCATGACCTAATCACCTTCTAAAGACTTCATTGTCTAATACCATCACATTGGTAATTAGATTTCAATGTATGGATTTTGAGAGAACACAAACATTCATGCATTGCAATTCTTGATTTCTATTTTTCTAGTGGTTGCTCTAGACATTTCAACAGTTCTATTTCACTTACATTAGAAATGGTTAATTTGTATTTATTGACTAAGTACCTTAAAATAAGATTCTAGAATCAAAGGATATGAATATTTTTTAAAAAAATAAGTATTTATTTCATTTTATTTATCATTGTCATTATTCTTAAATATGCTACAGGGTACATATGGTCATCAGAAAGAGACAGAAAAAGAGAGGGAGAGAGAGGTAAAGTGAGAAAGTAAGTTGCCAGGTCCAGGACCTGAACCGTATTCAACCATGTGAGAGTCCAGCACCTTAACCACCACGTCACCTGCTGGCCTCAGCATATGAGTATTTTTATGGACTTAAAAAATATATAACCAAAGGAGGTAGAGTAATTTATCCTGCAACTGACAGTCTACAAATGTGCAAGTTTTTCACATTTTTTCAATTGTGTTTTGTGATTATTTACATATATATATTTTTATGATACTTTAATTTTAGAAAATTGTTCTCTATTCTAATATCTTCATATGTTGTACAAGTAGTATCTTTATATGTGTTATTTTTTGGTCAGTTCAGCTGTTTAATTTCCACAGTTTATATGCCCATTAAAACATGAATCACTTATTTGAGACTGGTATTTGTTAGTGTAACAGACTTGAGTTTGTTGGTTGATTTCGTCCTGAAAATTTTCTACATTTCATGATAATGTAATGATACTTTAATTGTAGGATCTACCATTTAAAGAAATATTTTATGTGTCTTTGTCTCTTCTAGGCTAGAGCAATATTATATTCAAGTCTGTACTTAAATTTCATAACAAGATGGTTCATGAGAGTAATTCTAAGTGCTAGATACAGAGGTCTTTTTCCTGATTTGCCATTAGTACAGTTAGCCACTGTAAATTATGCCAAACTATTATTATATTTCAAAGATGGCCTCATAAGGGAACAGGGGAAAAAAAGCATTTAGTCAGTTTGCCTTATTTAACTAGAAACTGACTTCTTCATTTTAACTGCTTTGTTCCTTTACGTGTTATTTTATTGAACGAACCTAAGTGAAGATGGATGATTATGACCTTCCCACCTCCTAAACTTTCTGTCACCTAATAGTTGCTTCTTCAATGTTCATTTATATTAAATTTATTTATTCATCAAAAAGCTTATATCGAGTAGGAAGTTATTTCAAAAATTTCATGGAAAAATGGAATTAAAGTATAAGTTCATTTTGGTGCAAATTTTTTTTTAAATTATAACTTTTTCATGATACGCATTTTGTATGAACTTTCTTCTTAAAATTTATTTATTTCTTCCGTAAGAGAGAGACAGCAATGCCAACAGAGGCTTGACTTGCAATCTACCCCCAGCCTTCAGCTAGCCCCAGATCATTGGGCAAGCGTGTGCAAGGCATCCTCTGGAGGGACTCTGCACTGGAGCTGGAAACCTTCGCCCATGGAATTGCCTTACATCGCGTTGCATTTACTGTGGCACCACCATCTGGCTTCTCTGTGAAATTTTTGAATAGCCTTCTTAGCAGCTACTACACTAAAAATTAAGAATTAAAATTTAATTAATATATTGTCTTATATTTCTTCATATTTTTATATTTTATTCTGGAAACACTTATTTGCATTTAGCTAATTCACTGATTATTAGGAGGTGACCACTTCTAATATTTATTTAGTTATACATTTATATTTTTAAATATCTAGCTTTTCAAAAAGTTTATGCATTTCCGCATTTCCACAGAGAGAGAGAGAAAGAGAGAGAGAGAGAGAGAGAGAGAGAGAGAGAGAGAGAGAGAGAGAGAGAAAAGAAAGAGAGAAAGAGAAAAGACAAGCACCCCTGGTAGGGTCTCAAACTACAATTCCCTCTCTCAGTTTTCACAGCCAGTGGAGAATAAGGCACATGCCTGTCTGGGCAGGTTGCCGCATGAACCCCGCCAGTTATCTTTCAGATGGATCCATCTTCACTTGTGCAGCTTGCCTCCACAGTGCCACCATGCCAGTCCTGACGTATCTACCTTTAATAATGCAATAAGCACCCCTAAAATCACCACTTTAAACCAAAATGATGAAATTGACAATACTTCTATCAACTCATTCTTTTTCCTTCCCTTACCCAAGTTAACCATCATCTTGAACACTATGTTCTTTTATTTCCTTGTTTGAATTTTATAGTTTTATTTCATTTCCATGTACTCCCAAAAGATATGTACTTTAAGTGTACATGTATACGTGTGTGTATGTGTGTGTTCCTGTTAAATTTAAAAGGCTGTTAGGTAGCCTTTTAAAGGATCAATTGCCTCCTCAAAATGAAACAAATCAAAGATCTTACCAAGAGTCAGACTTAACTAACAATATCAAGAAAACAAGCAATAAAAAAGGAAAAGTCAGGTTCTTACTTTCTCTAATTGACACATGCTTTTTAGACTTAGAATAGCATTAATACAAAGAGATATCTAACGAGGTTCAAAGATCACCTCTTATACTGGGAGCATTTAAGTAATGCAACATCTCCCTTGTTCTGAAGGGCATACATGGTGCTCTTCACGAAGAGGAGACTCGTAGATTTATAGATTTTAGGTATATTTACATTAGGGAAATCTAAGTCAGGAGCATCTGAATCAAAGCATTTCAGAGTAAAAGACTGTTCCAGATTGCATTATTATTAGTCGATTTGCCTGAAGGAGCAGTTATGCTTCTAAAAAATTATACTGGATCTCTTGCCTTATTTTCTTTTCTTCTAGATCTCTTGGCTTATTTTATTTTCTCCAGAAACAACCTCCCCAAATCCCACCTTTTTCTGTCCCCTGGTAATTGGAAAAGAAATATAATAGCAGCATTAACTCCTTTCTTCCCAGACACTTTCTTTGGTGCATCTACACAAACTTAACCCAAGAAGATCCTTTCACATGGATACAAAGAGAATGAGAATACCATCCATTTTCTGCTTCTGGTGCATAATTTTTTCCAGTAGAGCTTATGTAATATATCACTAGTGTCCAATATGTCAACACCCCATTGCACACTCTGTTTCCATGTATGCTGTTCCTTTACTATGATTCTTCAGAAGCTTAGTTTTATTTATTTACTAACTGGTTGCCAGATGAAAATCATTGCATAAAATGTTACAACTTGGAATAGTATTACACTAGATAACAGTGTTATTCTAGTATAAATACAGAATATAAAATTCTATGTGTTGAGGCAAATCTACAGTGAAAGAAAACAGGAAAGTCTCATAAATAATTGAAAACTGAAATGTTTCAGGATGATTATCTTTTTACTCTCACTCATCAGTGTATTGTCTAATATGAAATGCTGTCAGTTAGTGGCATGCCTTTTTTAAATGTAGCAGAGTAAACTCTTTGGCAAAGAAGAAAAAGTTTGCCCAGAAAAAATGTGATTAACTATTGGATGCAAATAGTAGGGTAAAAAAAGATAAAAAATGCAACAGAATCATTCCAGGGTGTATTCTTGAAGGGTGAAAATACTTCCACAATTCATATAACTGCTGAGATAATAGAAAGTAGAACATGCAGTTAATATTGTGATGAGAAAGCAAACATTCCTTTATCAAGTGATAATGTTGGACATCATTAATACCAAAATGGGATGTAATAAAATGTAGAAGAGTGATTACTGTCATATTTTGCTTAAATTTAAGTAAACTTATTGATTTGAGAGAATGAATCAGCTTATTGTATCTACATTTACATGAGTGAGAATTGCTTAGTCATTTTTTTTCTTTCATTTATCATTGAAGGTCTTTAATAAATGAAAAGTTTTTTTTAAAATTAATTCTCTTAATGGTTATCTTGTGAGCTGTTTAGTGAAGTAAATAGAATACAGTAGTATCAAATTGTTGAGTATGGTTACATATGCAGCAAGAAAGAAGAGGGATGTGCCTTTTTGAAAGATTAGAATTAAATGATAATCCACATAGTCTTGTGCTTATAAAGAATGCTGGCAGTCTTCAGCAGATATTGATTTAGAATTGAAGGATGTGATAAAAAAAATGCCAATACTTTCCTATTAAAGCCATTTCAATGTACATTTTCAAATGTGCTGTTCAAGAAAATGGGTAGATAATATAAGATTCTGCTTTTCTACCTAAACCATGGTGACTATAATGGAAAAGTATGTTCGCATGAGTTTTTTAAATAAGAAATGAGATTTACAAAATATCATTATGACACTGATAATGACTCTAAAGACCATTTTTAAGTATTCAATTGACTTCTTTAAGTGGGAATATGAAGCAGTTAATTGAGTATCTTCAATAGCTAGGCTGTTCTATTTCTCCATGAATGAGATATAACAATTGTTAACATTAAAAGATTAGACAATAACTCTTCTGGTTTTTTTTATGTTTTTGTCATAAAAGATTAGACAGTAACTATATATATATATATATATATATATATATATATATATATATCTTCTAGCCATAGAACATATGCATTCTCTACAGAGAGACAGATACAGACAGAGAGGGGAAAGTGAGAAATCACCCTGCAGAGGGGATGGCCACATCGCAATCCCTTCTCTTCCATTCTCCTCTCAGAATTTTGGGCACATGTGCACATGCACCCAGACCAAGTTTTAAGTTGGGTCCAGGGTTCGAACCGTAATACATCATGTGGGAGTCTAGCACCTTAACCACCACACCACTTGCTGGTCCTAGACAGTAATTAAGATTAATATTAAATGGTCAAATTGCTTGATCATCAAGGATTTCTTTTTCTATTTATGATAACATATCATGATAGACAGCTATAGTTGTGTCCTGACCAATATCCATTTCTTTTTCTTTTAAGTATAGCAGCATCCGTTCTCTCTGGGGAATACACTCTTTCCTCATGCTCAGTCCATGTGATTCTGAGGATTCTGACCTAAGCCTAACTATGTGCATGATCAGGTTACCAAGAGTGGATGACTTAGACCCATTATACTTAGGTCACTAGCAATTGGCTAAAACGTGAACATATAATCAATTTTTTTTTCTGGAAATATTGGGAAGAAACCTCCACCCTATCCCGTCTTTTCTTTCTATTTTGTTGTTGGTTTCTTTCATTTTTGTTATCGTTTTTGAAAGAATTCAATACCAAATCAAGAACTAAGTTGACTTAATAATGGAAATTGTCAATGTACAAAATTTAAGACAGTGAGTTGCAAAGATCTAATTGGTCCTTTAATAGTGATTCATTAACTGGGAAGCATCCAATATACAAAGCAGAAAGGAGCTCTGATGAGCCCAATAGAACAGGTGAGTTTAATAGACAACTGTGGGAGAAAGCAGGAGCAATGAACAGATATTGGATTAGTCATTTCAAGGTTATTTTCTTTGTAGAGATGTAAGTGAAATCTTGTCAACTTAGTGATAGTTGGTTGCCATTTCTCGCCTGATTTTGCTAAAGGCCACATCTTGCAAATAAACAGCTTACATTTTGGGTTGGTGACAAGAAACCTTAGTTAGCATAAATGACACTATTTAAGACTTCTTTAACAAGCCAAAAAGCAGAAAGCAGGTCTGGGATATACAGATGATCAGATGCCAGTGCTGCTGTTGAGCCAGTGGATTTATTCATGTTTAATTCACATTTACCACAACATTCTAGTTTATGATTACTATTAGCTATTTTAAATATATTTTGTCACTTGAAAAGAAAAAAAAACTCAAAATAAAAAGTATAGATGTTCATTAAAAGCCCAGATTCTGGAATCAAGTTGCGAAGATTTAAATCTTGGCCCTATCACTTACTTTTCGTGTGGCCTTGTACAAGCTTTTTCTTAGTGTCTCCGTTTCATCCTTACTGAAAATGAGAACAAAAGCAGCACTTACTTCTTAAGGCTCTGTGATTGTAAACAAGTTAATAAGTATATTTCATGTAAAAGAACGTCATACATTTGGCATAGGGAGTTAATAATATAATGTCGTTAGTATTTTCTTATTGCTATTATACGTGAATCATTGGCCTTTAAAAACCTTATCCAAATCTGCAAGAGAACCCATGAATGCAAAATACTTTTTAGATCTGAAACCAATAAGAGTTGGATGGGAATGCATTACTATAATCCTAAACTGAAAATTAAAAAGTATTCCCAGTTTTGAATGGTTCAGTAATTTGTTTGCAATTCCTTCTATACTAGATTTGTACGTGCTTCACCCAGTGTCTACTTAGGAAAGGAGCATTGGTCTAGCAAGTAGTTAAAAGTGGAGAGGGGGCAGCAAGTGGCTTGGAGGTTAAGGCACTGGATCCCACCGTTCAAGTTCCAGACCTGGCAGCTGGAAAATGATGCCAGGGGTATGTGCATGAGGAGAAAGGATTGTGGCATGGCTGTTCCCCTGGAGGGTAATTTTTCACTTTCCCTCTCTCACTCTCTCTGTTAAGCACACACATCTTACAGCAAATAAAACCCCAAAACCAAAAATCTTAAAAAAAAAGTTAAGAGAACTTCTCAAAGGAGTCGATTGTTCTGAAGATATATAGAAGCTGCCTTTAACTTGTTTGCCTTCTCAGGCACAAGAGAGCTGTGTATAGTTTTCCATGAAAAATCTCTTCATAACTTCTCTATGTTTAATTAAAATGCCCAGATATTGGAACTGCCAAATAGTTACTGCTGTTTCAGTGCATAAATATGAAATGGAATTTTACTTTTAATTTAAAAGGACAAGTAGGATATGAAGCTGATGAGATGTAGAATATGACTTATGATTCAAGCCACGTATCATTTAGTCAAATGGAGATAGTTTAGTGAGAGACTGTAATTAACAATTATTTCATTGATAGCACTAAAACAATGTTTCTAAATCATTAAAATGTTATGTTTTATTTATTAAAAGCACAAATTTTTTCAAAGGCGGAAAACTTTTGTTCATGCCAAAGACAGAGAAACATTGATTTAAGGCAAGTAAGGCTGTGACTATAATTTCTTTATTTTTTAAATTTATTTCTTCCACAAGCAAGGGAGACAGAGATTTACAGAGAGCACCCTCAATAGGATCTTTTCTTTTTTGTTTCTTTTTCTTTTTCTTTCTTTCTTTTTTCTTTCTTTTTTTTTTTTTAGAGATTTTTGCCATAGGGCTCATGCACTTGCCAGAAAGACAGAGACAGAAAGTGAGAAATCATTCCCAGGAGGGATGGCCATGTAAAAATTCCTTCTCCATCTTCCTCTCGGGATTTTGGGCACACACACACATGTGAAGTGAGTTTTGCCACCGGGTCCAAGACCCGAACTGTGGTCAACTACATGGGAGACCAGTGATGTAACCATTATGCGATCTGTTGGTCCCTTGGATCTTGATGTCATGATCCATGCCTAGGTTCAACCAGCCCTGAATCATGGGCACACACATGCCTGCCATACTCAGGGAGTTCTCCAGACAAAAGGTTGGAATTTTTCTTTTCTTTTTTTAATTTTTAAAATTATTTTATTTAACTTTATTTATTTATTTTAATTTGATCAGAAAGGGACAGAAAGCGAGAGAGAGAGAGTGAGAAAGCAAGCCACCAGATTTGGGGCTCAAACCACAGTCAGCCACGTGGGAGTCTAGCACCCTTAACCATGACACCACCTGACAGCCCCAAGATTGGAACATTTCTATGTGGGTTGGCCTCACAGAGCACCACATTTTTACTTCTGCACCATTATCCAGTCATTAGATCTGCTATTTCCTAAACCAGGACATTTAAAGGGTTGGGAAATTTAAGAGATTTAACTTGTCATCATAAAAATGGAACCTTTAAGAATATTCAGGAAATTATGGAGTCACTTATTTGCTCCTGTATGTATTAAAATTATTATCATTCTAGAAAAACTAATTTGATTATTTGAAATAACTTCATAGTGTACATTTTTTTGATCCCCAATTTACATGTCAAGAAACAAAGGCACAAAGAGGTGGTAGGAATTTGCTTAAGATTACATATCAGGCAAATGGCAGAGTCAGAATTTCAACATAAGGGATCTGGTGTGCATCCTTAACCAACACAATCTGTTGCATCCCATAATTAATAATCACATGGAGAAGGAATCAGAAGAATACTTAATCGGAAAAGTGCTTGCACTTCAATGTTTATTGCGGCACTATTCACAATTGTTAAGTCACGGAACCAACCCAAATGCCCACAAACAGATGAATGGATAGAAAAACTGTGGCATATATACTCTGTAGAATACTATTCAGCCACAATAAAACCAACAAAACCTTGGCTTTTGCCAGAATGTGAAAAAATATGGAAGATTTACTGCTGAGTGAAGCAAGCCAGTCTATGAAGGAAAGACATTGTATGTCCCCACTTAATATATACCGAGTGTCCGCACTCTATGACTGAAATTGATTGACTAAAGGATATAGAAACACAGCATGTGTATGTAAATACCAGATATAGTGTGTGTGAAAGAGTAGGGTCTGAGGAAGGACATTTAGAAGAAAAATAGGAAGGCAAAGCATCAATGGGACAAAGAAATAAGGTATTATCTGTTGAAGATATTTTATAGTTTTATCAACTGGACAAGGAAGAAATGTTCACCTGTTGAAATATTCACTTTGTAAGCTAAATAATGTGTGTGTATAAAGGAAAATGAAATTAAAAAAGGAAAAAAAAAAGGAACAAACAACCATGGCTCTAAATTACAGCCTGTTTATATTACTCAGTTTTCTCAGTTTTCATTTTCCTGTTATCATCTCATCACATTTCAAAAGCAACTTCAACTTAGGTAGATAAGACATGTGCATCAATCAAACTCTGATGTAATTTGTGTGTTCATTTTAACCATTTTCACTAATCTTCTCCTGAAATCCCTTCATCTAATTGCCTTTTAAAACTTATGCTCGGGAAGAAGGTTCCACATGGCTCCTGCAAACTAGGTATTTCAGAGCACAGGAGAAATGAAGATTTTCTACTGATAATTCAGCCTCCAGCAAATGAGCTAGCGGTAGGAAGCCCCCACCCCAACCCCAGCCTTCTAGCTCTGTTTCCGTGTCTCTGTTTCTGTCTCTCCCTGCTTCTGTCTTCCCTTTTTTTTTGTAATTTTTCCTTTTTACATTTTTTTAAAGGCAAAGTTTTTCTCTTGCTCTCAGCTCCATCTTTTATCTTGTTAATTATTGCTCTGGTCCTCCCACCCAGGCAGAAGAGGCCAGGCCTTCAGAAGAAGGTTCCACATGGCTCCTGGGACTGTGCCATGTGGTTTACTATTTTGTGATTTTTTTAAAAAAGCAAAAAACAGTAATTACAATTTTTTGTTTTGTTTTGTTTTCTTTTCTTTTTGTTGTTGTTTCTCTCTCTCTTTTTCATTTTCCTTTTTCTTGTCTCTCCACTCTCCAATATCCATTTAATGTGTTTTTAGATGGATCTAAGAGCACTGTAGCTAAACATCCAAATACTAATAGGGTTAAAATATTCCTCAATATCTACTGAATCTGCTGCACCAGCAATCACAACAGAATGGCAAAGGGATTCTAGATCACCTCTATCTGCTTGCTCCTGAACATTCAGACTGAACTTCAAGAATTTGAAAGAAACACACCATCCATCAGATGACAAGAAATCATAGCTGGATGACAAGAAATATGGGAAAACAAGAAAATATCTCTCCTCCAAGGGAAAAGAGTAACTCTTCTTCATCCACAAGCAGTTCGGTGAAAATCATGGAAATGTCTGTTAAGTAATTTAGAGCATTCATAATGTTGAAGCTAACAGAGATGGAAGAGAAGAGAGATAATGAACTGCTAAAGATAAAAGAGAAAGAAGTTGACGAGTTCCAGGAGATGAGGAAATTCTTGCAAGATCTAAAAGAGGAATTACACACTTTACAAAAGACTCAAACGGAACTGTTAGAGATGAAGTCTATAATACAGGAAGTCAAAATCTCCCTTGAAAGTATTAAAAGCAGACTAGATCATTCAGAAAATAGAATCTCAGATTTAGAAAAGAAAATGGCTGGCCTAGAAAAATCCACCATGAAGACTGAGAAAATGGCCCAAAAATTTGAGAATAATATGCGAGAAGTACTAGATACCATCAAACATCCAAACATCTGGATAACTGGCATTCCAGAAGATGAAAAGACCCATAAGGGCATTGATAATCCATTCCATGCAATCCTGCAAGAAAACTTTCCAAACCTAGAGAGGCATTCAAAGATTCAGTCCCAAGAAATACAAAGGACCCCAAATAGAATCAACCCAAGAAGATCTTCTCCAAGATACATTATAGCCAGGTTGACCAAAACCACAGACCAAGACAAGATACTAAGACTGGCAAGAGAAAAACATCAAGTTACCTGCAAAGGACATCCCATCAGGCTAACAGCAGATCTCTCATCAGAAACAATGCGAGCAAGGAAAGAATGGGAAAATATATTCAAAGTGTTAAGACAGAAGCAATTTCAGTCAAGAATACTGTACCCAGCATGATTATCTTTCAGGTGGGAAGAAAAGACAAGAACATTCTCAGATAAACAAAACTTGAAAGAATTTACCAGCACCAGACCAGATCTCCAAGAAGTTCTCAAGGTGTGCTATGTCAGGAAAATTAAACACAGACACATGGAAATAAGAGTTCAAAAACTAAGAAAGTGGCCAACTTAATTGTAGGGACAAGTCTGGAGTTGAATATTATATCCCAAAATTTAATCAGGAAAATTGAACCAGAACAGAAGATAAAAGTACACGAGACTGATAGGTTCATGCACCTACCATTTGAACAGAATCCTAACCTGTTTCTTGACTTTAAGCAAAGTTCCTTGGAATTTCTTTGATTTAAGTTAAAACTAGTTTTCTTAATAGTAACGAGTGAACTCACCATTGAAAATAGTTAGAATATGTAAGAAATTGTGTGATCAATACAATGTGGGTGGGAAAGGAATGGAAGACAATTGTAGACACCAGAGATAGTATGAGAAGAGGGTGGGAAAGGACAGAGGGTCAGAAAGAGGGGTAAAAATAATTCTAGGAACTAAAAATGGAATTTTTTTTATAATATGCATGATTAAGTCACTATGCAGTATACACTGGATGAGAAATCACATTTTGTATTCTGTGATGATGCTTAGGGAAAGAATGTAAATTAAGTTACAAAAAAGAAAAGTTTCAGGAAAAAAAAATCTATTCAATGATTGCAGTAAGATATATAGCCCCAGCTAGTTGCTACTTTATAGGATGCGTAAAGTTAGACTTGTGTTCATGGAAATGTATATATCAGCTGTGTTTGCTATGAAAATATTTAGATTAATTAAGGTCTTTAGTAATTCAATAAAATGTGGGGGAAAAACAGTATAGAAAGCAAACATAGATACAAGAGACAGTGTGGAAGGAGAATGGGAGATGGCAGAGGGTAAGAGATAGGGAATCAAGGATGGGGGAAATAAAGCAAAACATACAGAAAACAAGAAATGGAAAATTATTTGCTGACAATAACATGTTTGTTGATGTGCTTGACTGAGACAATATACAGTGTACTCCGGATGGAAAATCTCATTTTGTATGCTGTAATGATGTACAGTGAATGAATGCAAATAAATAAATTGAAATATAAACATTTTTTTTAAAAAAACTTATGTTCTATCTTAACCAACACAGGCAGTCTTTTTAATTACAAATAATTTTTATTTTGCAACACCTATATCCAAAGTGAATTATTGTTGCATGTGTGTACTTTATGTGACTTAAAATTTTTTCATTTAAATTTATATCCTAAATATTTCAAGATTAAAGATGTAACTTCAGCTCACCAATTAGATGGGATAGTGCCACACACACACACACACAAACATATTGGTTTTTTAAAAATTTACCAGAGGGTTCCCTTTTCACCATACCCTTACCAGCACTTGTAGTACTTTACTATTATTATTATTTGATCCTAGCCAATCTGACTGGGATTAAATGGTATCTTATTGTGTTTTGGATTTACATTCCCCTTATGACAAGAGACTCCAAACATTTTTCATATGTCTTTTGGCCATTCGTAAGTCTTCCTTGGAGAGAAGATATGATAGTAGAGAGGATTAGTGTAGATCCCAGAGATTTTTAAGTAAGGAGGGCAAGTGGTAGAGGGTAGGTGGGAGGGGCAAAGGGGAGAAACATTTAACAGACAAAAGAATGTGAAGTTCTCTGTAGAAAAAAACCCTGCAATTATTGCTGTATAAAGTAAAAAAGAAAAATGCCAAAGGGCATATATGCTCACCAAAGAAAGACCGGGAGAGAAAAAGGGAGAGTGAGAAAGTATCCCTTCTCATAAGGGATGGTCATGTCACAATGCTTTCTCTTCCATTTCTCCTTTCAGAATTTTCAGTACACACACACACACACACACACACACATCTGGCAACATCTGGTAAGTTCTTCAAGCTGCTGGGTCTTGGACTTGAGCAGCACAGTTGGCCATATGGGATACAGCTGTCTTAACAATCACACCACTGGCTGTCTATATCTATCTATCTATCATCTATCTATCTATCTATCTATCTATCTATCTATCTATCTATCTATCCATATTTTTAGAGCTCATATCAAGTTGAAATATTCCCCATGGTGAATTTTTTTTTTGATCCTCTCATTGCTAACTATGCCTGTTCTCCATCCAAGGGCTACTTAAGAAGGATGTGTTTTACACTTAATAAGTAGTTAGTAAATCTACCCCAAAAGAGTAAATTCCCCAGGGTGTGCATAGAAACTCTCTTTAATTGTTTGCTGACCCAGAGGATTGTAAAATCCCAAGGTAGTTTCTTGTTCTCTGTAGAATTGTGTTTCCCTATTTTAAGACTCCTCCAGGTAAAATATACTTTATTTAGGGATAATTTTAAATACAGAACATCTAAATGGAAGGTGGAAAATTCCTTGGAGACTGTTTAGATGTTAAAACATAGGGAGAAAAAGAATCTTACCCCAAATCACACAGCTACTTAGTAATGGAGCTGGGACAATGAAATTCACCAAGGAAATCCATTTTTAAAAAAGTACTTTATAAAAATGAGAGCTGAGGAAAAAAGGCTTGATGTCCTTGTCACTCTTGTCTTTGTTACTTAGTGACATTGATAACAATCACCATTTTAACAGCATTGTTAAAGTATAATTTTAGTCAATACTGACTTTCAGTGATCAATTATTATTTTGTTTGTTTGTTAAAAAGGGATTATTGCTATAGGGTGCACACACTTGTCAAAGAGACATGGAGACAGAAAGCGAGAAATCACCCCCCCAGGAGGGATGACCACACCACAATCCCTTTTCCTCCATTCTCCTCTCAGGATTTTGGGCATGTGCACACACGTGACTGACATGAGTTTTAAGACACCGAGTCTAGGACTCGAACCACACTTGACTACATGGGTGTCCAGACATGTAATCATTACCCTGTCTGCTAGTCCTGATAAACTATTATCTTTAAAAAGTCATGTAGGGGCTAGCAGGTGCTATGATAGTTAGGACACTGGACTCTCATCTTGGATCTGGTGGCTTGCCTTCTCACTCTCTCTCTGTTTCTCTCTCTCTCTGTCTCTTTCTGATGAGTGCATGCATACTGTAGCAAAATTTTTAAAATGCTAATAATAAAATAAAATGAATAATTATTTTTTAAATAATGTGTAATATTTAAAAATAATTGTGACAAAATAAAATTTCAACTTCGAATATTTAAATCAGAAAAAAAGAAAAGACCAATAACACAAGATACTATATTTGAGACAGTTTCTTAAATTACTTAACTTCAGTATGGTTTGATTAATGAAAAAATATTTCATGTCACCTCACACTTATTAGAATGGCTACTTACTAGGAAAATAGAAAATAGCAAGTGTTAGCAAGAATGTAGAGAAATTGGAACCCTCGTGAACTGTTGGTGGAAATATAAACTGTTGCAGACATTATAGAAAACAGTATTATGGTGTCTCAAAAATTAAAAGCAGAATTATCCTATGATTCATATATACTCAAAAGGATTGAAAACAGGATCTTGAATATATAATTATACACCTATGTTTTTAACAATATGATTCACAATAGCAAAATTTAGAAACAACCAAAGAGCTCAACCCAATACATTAATGGATAAACCAAATGTCATATATATATATATATACACACACACACACACACACACACACACACGTGTATGTATATATATATATGTATATGTATATATGTGTGTGTGTAAAGTAGAATATTATTCAGCCTAAAATATTCTGATACATGATACAATGTGGATGAACCTTGAAGACATTACACTAAGTAAAATAAGACATTACTCTAAGTAAAACAATCATACATAAGAATATTGTATGATTCCATTTATCTTAGGTACCAAGAGTTGTCAAATTTATAGAAACAGAAGTTATGTTTGCAAAAGTGACTATTTTGTATATGGTGGTGGTGGGGTGGGGAGGAGAGAATGGGAAATTGTTATTGAGTAGTATAAAATTTTGATTTTATAAAATAAAAAGATATCTGGAGATTTTTTGCAGAACAATGTAAATATATTTAATGCTACTAAACTTAACTTTTAAAAATGGCTAAAGTGGTAAATTTTATGTTAGGTATAATTCATATGTAATTATAAATAAGTAAACTTCTTTTAAAAAGGACAAAAAACATAATCCCAGATGGTTCCAGTGTGCAGTTGGGATTTAGAACCACTGTGTTTATTGACACCAATGGTTGTCAAAGCATGGTCCCTGGATATGCAGTATAAGTATCAGCTGGGAGGTTGAAAAATAAAAAGCAAATCCATTTGTTTCACTTGCAGCAAAGCAGAACCTGAATCTATTTAGGATCATCTCTGGTCCTCAGTAAAAGTAAAATTCATAGCTTAGTTTTATAAAATGAATAAAATTAGCATACTGGAAGCATTGAAAAGATGCCTGGTGCTATTTTACGTTTATTTACAAGGTGAATAATTTTCATTTTAAAATTTTGCTTAAATCAATAATCATACAAATAAAATGAGAAAAAACAGTCACTGTAAACAAGTACAAGAAAGTGTATTTTATGAAAAAAATTTAGGTACAGATTGTTTCGTGTGGAGAAACATATCCCTAAGGTACTGCTTAACGACTTTTGTTTTTCTTTTGACATGATCATATCTTCGTAGACCCTGGCCTTGGTGCTGAAGCTAAAGTCTGGTCGCACTTTGATGTTTCAAGGATTACTTGTAGAGGGCCGCATATTAGATCTTGCACATGAACAACTGTTTGTCCATTTTGTTTCCTTACCCTAACATGGCTGTCTGCTTCTGTAAACCTGCTTGCTCTTTCCATGAGAAAATAGCTTGTGCTAGCCATATAGAAAACTATATCCCGGATGACATCCTGTACCTGCTACTGTCTTTGCTAACTAGCCCAACACCCTTTTGTTTAGCAATGTAACTGCTTACATGGAAACCCCACTCTCCTCAGAAATAATTAACGTGCTTGATTCAGCTTCTGTAACTGCCTGCATAGAAACCCCTGGTAACTGACCCTCTATAAAAAGACTACTCGAACTTCAGTCAGGGCTACAGTTCTGTCTCTCAACCCCCACCCCCGCTCAACCCCCCCTCCCCCCCTCCCCCCCCCGCCCCGCCCCCGTGCCCCAGCCTCAGATTGTAGTTGCTGGCAAGATAATAAAGACTCCCTTTAAACTTAATCTGGCTTGGGCGGTTGTTCATTCGGTGGCACTCTACAACATTTGTAGGCTCCTGCGAGATTTGGGAACCTTAGAGTGGCCAAATAACGTCCCAAGGAGGATGCTCCTTACACCCTGTACCTGTTCCCAAGAGAGGTAAGATGGCCTCACAAACGCGAATCAGAAATAAGAGTCACTGGTGGCACCTGAATCTGGTAAGATTCTAGTTATCTTGGTTTGAGAGCTCTCCTGGTGGGACTTTAGGAGGACTGGACACAGCGGAACCTCCAGGTCCCTGGGTCTGAGTGTGACGGCACTTCGGATCCCTGGTGACAGTGATTTCTGGATACACTGTCTTGCTTTGTCTTGTCTTTGAGAATGGGACAGGGCCAGTCATCACCCTGCTTGTCTTTAGGTGCACTGTCTTGATTTGTCTCATCTCTGTCAGTCTTGTTGGTCAAGATGGGTCGGGGCAGTCATCAGTGTGTTTGTCTAAATGTGCCCCCCTCTCTAGATCACTTTCAGGACTTTCTATACTAGGCCAAGGGTTATGGTGTAATCTCTGTGAATTGCCTTATTAGTGTCAAAATAACCCCATGGAAATGAACTCTTATAGTCCTGATGTGTGTGTGCATCCATATATGTAATATGTCATGTTATGAACTGTATGTTGTATGTCTGTGTGAAAAAGGCCTTAAAGAATTGTATTCAATTTGGTTTATAAAAAGAGCGCTCATAAAAATTGGTTTAAATGTTTTCAAGTTCATATAACTTCAGTAAATGGTCTGGTTTCAAATGTAATGAATAAAAGAGTAATAAGTAAAAGTCTTCACAATTTCCAATATACGTTTTGTCAAGGTTTTTATTAACAATATCATATTTATCTTAATATAGTTGGTTTAATAAAACAGTTAATGTTGTATGTAGTTTCTTTTTGTTTTTAGTTTTAATGCTATCAGAGGATCTTTAACCTCAAAGTAACTCTTGGATGTTTTCAGAGGACCGCTAAGACATGCAAAAGGGCGACATTATATTAATCAGGCTTATTCTTTATGTGTTAAAGATTGAAAACATTGTCAAATTAAGTAATTTTAATTTTCTTGATATTGTGTTTAAGTTATATGTAAAAATATATTATGTACTTGTATGTCTATCTATGTATTGTGTTCCAAAATAATTTGAAAGTCCCAGGAATTTATGATGGAATATTTATCAGTCATATGGTAAGTTATTATGTTAAACTGGTTTCTAGTCAAATTTCTTTGTCAGTTATAAATTTTTGTCAGAGCATTAACTATGTCTATAATCCCAATGTCATGTCCCTAAGGAAATTCACAGAAAGAATGGAAAGAAAATGTACTCTTACAAGTACTGGTTTCTAAAAGATCTAATCATCTAACTGGATAAAATTTTCATTTTCTAAGTAAACTGATTGGTTTTCTAAACTGGTAAGCCAAATTACCCATAGAAAAGTAAAAATGTTTGACAAAATTACATGTTAAGTCGCCAATACAATACACCTGAGTTATAAAGGTAAAATTGATATAAAAATATAAATCTAATGTTAAGCATGGACTCAGGGGAACCTTGCCACCTTGTTCTGAGTCCTCCTTATAATTCTTGTTATTAAGTAACATACTTTAGTTATCCCTATTGTTGGTCTTTAAATTTTATAAAATTTGGAGGGTCTGTTAGTGAGGTTGTTCAGTTTTGCATTGAAAAAGTTGTTAAAACAAGTTTTCTTACTATTGTTTGTTTGTACATGCTCATAAGCTACCAGTAAGTCAGTATATGTGGATATATGTAATTCTATTTTTACAAGATTAGTAACTCCTCCAAAAAATATCAAACTTCCCAAGGTGGGATAGAAAAGATAAATGTGGACAATTAATAAAAATTGGGCCTGTGTATTAGAGACAAAAAGTAAAACTCCTATCTGAAAACTTAATGGGGTAGAAGTCTCAGAGAACGGGGTGAGACAAGTTATGGCTAGAGCTCCTGGCTGCCTCCTCCCTCCCTGCCTGCTTGTACTCCTGTGTCTCTTTAGTTAGGCCTCTTCCCCACTGGACTCTCCCCTTAGAGAGTCATTCCCTTGATGTACCAGCTAAATATCAAGTGCATAGGGATACTTCAGTATTTTAACAACCAGCATAGACACACTGCTGTGTACTGATCAGCTCTGGCTATATTTTACTGAATTGACTCGATAATTTCATAACTGCATGTGTATTCTAAATGATTTTAATTAGTTTTAACATTACATGCTAAAAATTTAAAATGTCATAAAATATGATGTCTGCACATGAATTAGATCAGTGTTCTGGAAAGTTGGAGGTATTGATGCAATAGTAAGGGCTAAATTATAAAATATCAAAATATGAATCTGAAAGAGTCAAGAGTAATCCAGGATAAGCATACAACCTTTCAAGATAGTAATAGCTCAGATGTTTGTACATCCAATTGTTTAATCCATGGTAAATAGGTCAGGGAAAGGAAATGAAAATGCTTAATTACTTTATGAAATAAGCAAAGTTAAAAATTGGTGTAAATAAACCCTAAGAAAATAATAATCTACAATCATTGCCTCTAATTCTGAGAGTTCAGAATGTTCTGCTTGATACTGTTATAATAAATGTTTTTGTATAGTGTGTGTATATGTATATATATATATATATATATATATATATATATATATATATAATCTTTCCAACTAGGGTTGCTAAATTACTATTTAACTTTAATTGATACATAGAACTTATTTTCTATGTTCTTTCTGGAGGGATAACTCTAAATTATACCTAACAAAAATAGAAATACAGTTCTTTCTCCAGCTGGATAAACAATAGTTTCTTTATTTTGTAACTGTAATGAGACTCTAGGAAGACAGTAAAAACTTATTAAAAATAGTACTGAGTGTTTTTTCCTTCTTCAATATTGAATCACTGTAAGTTACTGAAAATGCATCCCAGCATTTAGAAATACTCTAGAATATGTTTCCTACTAAAAAATATTCTATTAAAAACCACATTATAGTCATCAAGATCACATTGATTGACATGGATTCATGTTGTTGTCTATTATACAAACCCACACAAATGTTCCCAGTTGTCTCCATAATATCCTTGATAGCAAAAGTACCTAACTAATGACCACATGTTGCATTTATTTGTCATGTTTCTTTGG
This sequence comes from Tupaia tana, assembly GCA_026018925.1. Lineage (NCBI taxonomy): Eukaryota > Metazoa > Chordata > Mammalia > Scandentia > Tupaiidae > Tupaia > Tupaia tana. The sequence continues at coordinate 12,753,965 of JAKSZU010000020.1, forward strand.
AGTCCTCCAGTAATTTGTATAAGGCACCTAAATTTGGGTTTGATTTTATATTTCCCCATGGTCGGATACAGGGTATATATTCTGGCAGAAATATCTTAGAAGCATGTTTTGTTTTTATTGTATCTTATTGGTAGTGCATAATCCATTATCCTTTATCACTCTTTGAAGATAGCGTTTGCCTTATTTCACCACTATAAGTCACTTTTTCTTCCCTTTATATTAAATATGCATTTTGTTGGAGGTTTGTGAAACTATGTAAATATCACAATGTTCATCATTTACCCACAAATTTTAACACTTAATAATATTTATTGGCTAAATTAATGATTTCAAAGAAATTTTCTAAATGAATAATTCCTTTCTAATTTAGTCATTGACATTCTAAAGTAAGTGGCAGTATCCCTGTTCTTAATTAAATGATTAATGTCAGTTTGGGCTCATGAGTTACTATTTTCTTTAATCAGTTAAAATTAGTAACTACTATTATTCATTTAACTATATGCTTGCTTTAAAGATTAACATTTTAAAAATAAAATTTGATCACTAAAATTAAAAAAATACTATTTAAAATATATCATTCTGAGTTTGACAGAATAGTCACCTGTTTAACTATCAAATCAGTCAAGGTTCTGCCACATTAAAATGTTCCCTCAATGCCAGCAGGTGGCATGGTGATTAAAACCACTGTATTTTCACATGGCCAACCACAGTTCAATTCCCAGATCTGGTAGTTTGAAAATCATGCTGGACACATATGTGTGCATGCATGCTTGCATGCCTAAGATCTCAAGAGGAGAATGGAGGAGAAGAGATGTTGGTGTAGCCATTTCCCTGAGGGGGTGATTTCTCACTTTTTTTCTCTGTCTCTCTAGTGAGTCCACATGTCCTATGGTGAAAAAATAAAAAAGAAAAAAAAAATCATGCTCCATCACGTTTCTTTGTAGTCAGTCCCTTTGCCCACATTTTATAATCCCAGGCAAACACTCTTGTTTTTGTGACTTAAGTGCAGTTTCACCTATTGTAGAATTTTATATAAATGGAACCCCTTTCTATGTACCCTGTTGTGTCTAGATTATTTTGCTTTTTGTGTTTTTATATTTATACATATATATGAAGATATAGTTTGTTCCTTTTTTATTGTATAGTTTTCTATTTATATACCAAAACTTGCTTATCCATTCACTGATTAATGAACATTTTGGTTGTCTTCAGTTTCTGACTAAAGCTTCATTGAATACTCGCATGTAAGTCTCTGTGTGGACTGGATATATTGGGTCATAGTAAATGTCAGGATTCATATTTGTGTAAAAGAACATTAAAAAGTCATGACTTTTCTGACAAGCCAATATTATTTCACTTCCTTTAAGCAAATATTTGTATTATTGATGATTATTATTAAAATAGCTTTATAATAAACTACTCAATATTTTTTCAAAGTGACCATACCACTTAACATTTCTTTTAGCAACATATAAAATTTCCAGTATTTTATATTCTCATTAATATTTGGTATTGTCAGTCATTAATTTTAACCACTCAAGTTAGTATGTAATGATATCTGTTTATGGATTTAGTTTACATTTTCCTTATGAGTAAGCATACTTTTTGTGTGTTTATTGGCTATTTATATTTTTTTTGTGAAGTATCCAAATATTTTGTTCTTTTTAAAATTGTATAGTCATTTTTTTTTTCTTACTGAGTTGTAAAAATCATTTTTACATTTGGGATACAATTTTTTATCTGGTATACAAATTGTAATTTTTTCCCATTCTATGCGTTATAATTTAATTTTCATAAAAGCACTTTTATAAGAGCAGGCCTTTTTGACTTTGATGAAATTTAATTCAATTTTCTTCATTGTGTTTGATGTTTTTGGTGTCTTTACTGAACAATTTTTGTATATTAAAGAGAAGCTTTAATAGGACTTCTATGTAAAATTCTGGAGTTGTTTCTATGAAGTTTGCTCTGTAGTGTTCTGTTTTATAAATCTCAGTTGATTTTGCCTTTCTGAAACACAATCGCTGTCTGTTCAAAATTTTTGTTTCTTTATTCCTGGAATTCCTTGAGAGTAAGTAAGTGACAAGGTGCTGTAGCATTTCTGAATACTCTAGCATATTCATGCTCTGCTTTGATTTTCTTACCCTTGCCTTAAGACCACAATATTTCTTCAGACAAAAAGTCTGGGTGAATTTTAGGCTCACTCAATGAGTTTCCATCCTTGCAGGGATCACAACATACTGTCTTTTGACAAATATAATAAAACAGTCACTCCACATATTTTGTAGAGTTTGTAGTTTGTGTGGTGACAAGGCAAGTGTAGTGCCAGTTACTCCACTAGAGTACAGTGGACATAATCTGAAAGAGTAAAAATTTAATTTTGAAAGAGATATTGAAAAGTAAAATGTAGAATGCAACATTGTTTTTTCTTATTAATTTTATTTTATAAAATTAAATGAGTTCTTGGAACTGTAAAATTATGCATTTATAAATTTTATAATTTTCTTCAAGTTTATTCAAGCACTGTCCAGCTCTAGTTGGAGCCCCATGTTTGGCTTTTCTTAAGTCAAAACGGAGTCTCAGCATATGTTTTCTTAGAACTTATGCCTATCAAGTGACATACATGACTATGTGTTCACACATACAAAATGGGGGGGGGGGTACCAAATGACAAATAGAAGTACTGATTCATCTTTAGATAGACCTTGTAAGTGACTGAGTGTTTACATCTATAATCCTGAGCAAACTTTGTGCTGAAAATAAAAATGTGAAGGTATATTGAAGTGTAATAAAATGTAAGGAACAAGCTAACATTCAAAAGATAAGCTTTACTTCAGCGAAACTCTTTTGACTTGTACTCATCCCATTTCTCCCCATACTCTCATCTGCCACAATTGCTCTTAAAGGAAGTTAACTGTATTTTTTAAGGCTAGAAGTCATAGTACTTTTGAACCATAAAAACTTTGCATTGTGAATTATTAACCTTCTCATTAACTATAGAAGTGTCATGTTATTGAACTCTGACTGATGATAATGGTTTTTTACATGCTATGTAGTTATTATCTTGAAGATAATATAGATTGGTAGGTATTGTATAAGGAATTCAACTGTCACATAGAAAGAGATACTATTTTTATTCTGATTCATCCAAAAGATTCTTAGTCTAATTGTTTCTACCCAGTATTTTTACAACTAGACAAATAAAAAAGGGTTTGAAAAAAGCATATGGTTATTTAACTTTCAAGGAACACAACAAATGAAATAGGTATAGATGGTCTGAAGTTCTCTGCTTCCATTTGTTTAATTATTTTTTTTTTCCTTTTCCTTGGTCAGGTTAATTGAATATATACAGTGAACTTAAAATATAGGGTGTGAGACTAGGAATAAAGAGTAAAGGCTGCTAGGTGGTAAGAAATTACCTGCACATGTTTTATTTCACTGAATTACTGGTTTTTACTTATAAATGAAAAGGTTCTTAATTATCTGGTGGGTCATTTATTGTGTACAATAATAATAATAATAATCTAAAGAATTACCTTTGCTTATCAATCTCTGAAGACTCTTTTAAGAGTTGTTATGAAATGTGGGGAACCAGCAGTTAGCGTAATGGCTATGTCGCTGGACTCCCATGTAGTCGACCGCGGTTCGCGTCTCGGACCCGGTGGCTTACAACTCACGCCGGGCGCGTGTGCGTGCGTGCCCAAGATCCCGGGAGGAGAATGGAGGAGAAGGGATTGCGGCGTGACCATCCCCCCTGGGGGGTGATTTCTCGCTTTCTATCTCTCTGTCTCTCTCTGTCTGTCTGGCGAGCGCACGCGCCCTATAGTTAAAACCTCTCAAAAAAAAAAAAAAAAAAAAAAAAAAAAAGAGTTGTTATGAAATGTATGAAATCCAATTGTTAGTAGTTTTATAATGACAGAACAAAATTACCGCCAGCTTTTCTAGTGCCTTAATAAACTAGTGTTTCTTAAACTTAAGGTTGCCAGAGAACCACCTGAAAGGTGGGCCTTCCCCCAGGTTTTCTGATTTGGTTGATCTTGAGTACGTCCTAAGAATTTGTGTATCTAAGAAATTCCCAGATGGTGCTGATGCTGCTTGGAAAAACACTGCATTCAGGAATTCACAGTATCAGAACAGAAATAGGGTAAATATATTTACCAACTTGGCTAACTGCCTGCTGTAATTATAGAGCAAAGCCCCAGTTCCATCTTTAGCCTCCTGGCCAGCAAGGGAGCCTGAGGCAGGGCCAGTCACTGGCCCCAGCCCCAGTTCCAGCTCCCCAGATCCAGAGAACATCCTCTCTGGAATGCCAGCTCTCCAACAGAGCCTCAATTCCATCTAGAGCCCCCTAGCCAGCAAATGACCCTGAGGGAGGGCCAATCACTGGCCCAGCCCCAGCTCCAGCTCCCGAAACCCCAGAGACCCCCCTTTCAGTAAGGTAGGCAGTTTTGTTTTCTCCTTCTGCTTCTTTCTTTTAATATTCTATTCCTACTTACCCCACAGGCCAGCCCTCAGCTCTCCAACAGAGACCCAGTTTCATCTACAGACCCCTGGTGAAACCACGAGTGCAGCATGCAACCATTTTCTTTATTCTCCTTCATACTTTTTTCTTCCCTCTTATATTGTCATCTCTTCCTCATTCCCCACTCTCCTCAAGGGACTAGACAGGTCTAGAATCACAGTTCTCAGATACCCTAGTAATTTGAGGCTCTCTAGGATATTCTCTTTTATTGAACCACCTGCAAAAAAGGAGATACTGCTCCTCAGACACCTGAATAGAAGACTATTCCTGTGGGAACCACATTGTTAAACACAGCAGAAGAGAGACTTTGGCACGCATTAGTCCACAGCAAAGGGGAAACAGACTTGTTCCCAGTCGAAGAAACATTTTCCTAAAAAGTATCCAAAAGTGAATACATCTCGCACTGGCTATAAGTAGAAGAGCCTCAGATCTGAATAAACCAGGAAGTATGTCTCCATCAAAAGAACACAATAACTCCCTTCCATTTCTTAAAAAAAAAAAACAAAAAACAAAAAAAACAAAAAAACACAGGAAGTTATGGAAATATCAGAGAAAGAATTTAGAACATTCATGGTGACAAAACTCTATGAGTTGGAATAGAAAAGAGGCTAAAGAGACTACAGGAGATTAGGAATTCTTTCCAAAATATGAAAGAAGAAATGGATACTGTAAGAAAGAATCAGATGGAACTATTGAGATAAAATCTGCAATACAGGAAATCAAAAACTCTCTCAAAAGTATTAAAAGTCGATTAGACCATGCTGAAGATCAAATTTCCAATGTAGAAGATAAAACCTCTGACCTTGAAAAAAGCACCAAAAATATAGAGAAAACAAACAAACAAACAAAAAACACAAGGATAATATACGAGAAATACTAGATTCCATTAAACATTCAAACATCCAAATAATTGGCAGCCCAGAAAGTTGAAGAAACTAATAAAGGCATGGAAAATCTATTCCATGAAATTCTGGAAGAAAGCCTCCCAAGTCTAGAGAAGCACTCAAACATCCATACCCAAGAAATACAAAGGACCCCAAATAGAATCAACACAAGAGGATCTTCCCCAAGGCACATCTTAGCCAAACTGGCCAAGCCCACAGATAAAGACAACACACTAAAACTGTCAAGAGAGAAATGACAAGTGACTTACAAAGGCATCTCATCATGCTAAAACACCCAACCTTTCAATGGAAGCAATGCAAGCAAGGAAAGACATATTGAAAGTGTTAAGAGAGAAACAATTTCAACCAAGATTATTATATTCTGCAAGATTATCCTTCATATGGGAAAAAAAAAGGTTAAAATCTTCTCAAAGAAAACCTGAAAGAATTTCACCAGAAAGAATTTCACCAAAGAAAATACCAGACCAGCTCTTGAAGAAACTCTGAAGAGAGTACTATTCCAGGAAAACTAAATAATTAACAGCCAGAAATAAAGAAATAAAAGACAACCAAGACAATGGCCAACTTAAATGTAGGGACAAGTCTGACAATATCGATAATAACATTGAATGTGAATGGATTAAATTCTCTAATCAAGAGACATAGACTGACTGAATGGATAACAAAACAGAAACCCTCTATCTGTTGCCTACAAGAAACGCATAACATGGATAAAGACATACACAGAAGTGAAGGTCTGGAAAAGGTATTCCATGAAAATGGAAACCAAAAAAGAGTTAGAGTCTTTAGTTTCCGACAAAATAGGCTTTAAAACAAAAACTGTTCAAAGAGACAAAGAAGGACACTATATTGTAGTAAAAGGTTTAATCGATCAAGAAGATATAAAGCTTATAAATATCTAACACCTAATACAGGAGCACCCAAATATGTGAAGGAAAGACTATTAGATCTAAAAGGAGAGAGAGACTACAGCACACTAATTGTTGGAGACCTCAACACCCCACTATCCCTGCTGGACAGACCATTTAGACAAAAAATAAATAAAGAGATAAAGGATCTAAATGATACTATGAATCAAGTGTACTTAATAGAAATCTATAGAATTTTCCATCCAAAAATCACAATATACAATTTTTTCTCACCCTCACATGGAACCTTTTCAAAGATTGACCACATGACAGGGCACAAGGCAAGCCTCTGCAGATTCAAAGGCATAGAAACTTTACCCAGCATCTTTTCTGACCATGATGGAATTAAACTTGATTTTAATTTCAAGAGAAAGCCTCAAAAATGCACAAATACATGGAAACTAAATAAGCTACTCTTGAATGACGTCACAACTACTAAAGAAATAAAGATTGAAATAAAAAAGACAATGACAATGAGGACATGTTTCCATAATCTTTGGGACACTGTAAATGCAGTCATAAGAGGGAAGTTCATAGCAATTAGTGCACATAAGAATGTGGAAAAAAGGCTAATGGATCATCTAACATCATGCCTCAGAGAATTGGAAAAGCAACAGCAAAAAAAATACAAAAAAGGAGAAAGGAAATAATGAAGATCCAAGCAGAAATAAATGAAATAGAAAATAAACAAACTGTACGGAAAGTAAATGAAAGTAAAAGCTGGTTCTTTGAAAAGAAAAATAAAATTGATACACCACTAGTGAGACTTTTTTAAGAAGAAGAGAGAAAGGAACCAGATAATATAACAACAGACACAACAGAAATAAGAAACATCATTAGAGGATACTATAAATAACTATACTTTTTGAAAAAGAAACACTCTCTAAGGATGACATACAAATAGCCAAAAGGCATATGAAAAAAATGCTCAATATCCCAGATCAAAACCACAATGAGATACCACCTAACCCCAGTCAGAATGACTAAGATTAAAAATACAAAAAATGGTAAGTGCTGGTGGGGATGTGGTGAAAGGAGAACTCTCTTACACTGCTAGTGGTAATGTAAATTGGTCCAGCCACTGTGGAAAACAATTTGGAGATTCCTCAAAAATCTACAAATAGAACTACCATATGATCCAGCCATCCCATTCCTTGATATCTACCCAAAGCACAGAAGAATTCTTAATCAGAAAAGTGCTTTCACATCAATGTTTATTGTGTTATTATTCACAATTGCTAAGACATGGAACCAACTCAAATGCCCACAAACAGATGAATGGATTAAAAAACTGTGGCACATATACTCTTATGGAATACTACTCTGCCGGGGTCCAGCCTCAGCAGGGGTGGGTTGATTTGTCGAAGGTGGCGCGGGAAAAGAAGATAAAGGTCCCAGTGCCTTTTCATGCATGTCCTGAGTCGGACACCCCTCAGAGATCACTCTCTGAAGAGTGACCACTGCTAGGAATCATCATGCCTTTTTATAGAAAATGTGATACATGCAAGTAAATGGGAGAGGGGCTACGTGTTCTAATTATCAGCTCATAAAGTTTTAACAATAGGGTACAGAAGTTCCATTCAGGGTTGGATTAAACGTGGGTCTAGTGCAGTTCCACAATTGTTCGTTTGATGTAGGCGTCTTCATGGAATGTAGTTTTGGTAAAGCAACTCCAGCAAGCAGAGATAATTATCAGCTGATGCGGTGCGGCATCCATCTTGTGATTACTGAGCATGATACTGAGAGGAGAAAATCTCAAGTATAGATATTAGTTCTTATGGGTTTTAATAAAGAATGGGACTTATATATATAATTTTATAGGGATCTAAAACTTAATTCAAGGAATCCCAATATATTTTAAAGGGGTAAAACTACTGTTTACTAAGTAAGGGCGGGGACAGCTTTTTCAACTGGCAGTAAAGTGACTAACATGTTAATGAAGAACTTTAAGGTGAGTTTGTGGCATACTTAAAACATTCTATTGTACCTGTGGTGCCACTGCTATGTATTTTGTTAGAACATTAGCCATAGTGGGGCGGGAGTGCCCTGGGCCCGTTTTGGCCTATAAGATTATTCTTAAGCTTATGTTAAATGTATCTTGAAGGGCCTTCCAAAGGTCAAGAAAATTTCTGCCTAGATGTGACTTCAGCACACCCTCTATTGTGATCATCTGGAGTAAAGCATTGTAATTAACAGTAGGTGGTCAGAGCGAAGGGGAGCTGTCGGGGGACTTCCTGGAAAATTTTATCATACACTCAGGATGTATAAGAGAGCTGTATAATTCTTTTATAGTAGTATATTGGGGAGTCAGAGGGGGGTTGCTTCCCAGCAAGGCTACCACAGTTTCCGGAGCAAATAGCAAGTGGCCCTGCCGACATGCTAATTTGGCCTAAGTTTTATTCCTAGGCCAGGGTTGGGGGGGACACACAGCAGCAGCCTTGCCAACGTGCTGACCTGACCTAAGAGATACTTAAAGGTCAAAAGCTCAAAATAGATCCTGGGGCCCTCCTGGGTCAGACTCCTCCACTACTCAGCCATAAAAAAACAAAACCCTCGCTTTTGACAAAAAATGGATGAATATAGAAGATTTACTGCTGAGTGAAACAAGCCAGGCTGTGAAGGAGAGACATTGTATGTCTCCACTTAATATATACCAAGTGTCCACACTCTATGACTGAAACTGAATGACTAAAGGATATAGAAACATAGTAAATGGTTTTGAATACCAGATACAGTATTGAAGAGGGTCAGTGAAGGAGCAGAGTCTGAGGAAGGACATTAAGAAGAAAAATAGAGAGGCAAAGCATTTATGGGACAAAGAAATGGATTATTGTCTGTTGAACATAAATTTATAGTGTTGTCAACTGGACTGGTGGGAAATGTACACATGTTGGAATATTCACTTTGCAAGCTAAATAACGTGATTTAATGTATAAAAGAAACTGAAATAAAAATACAAATAAAAAAATTAAAAACGTGGGACCAGCTGTTAGCGTAATGGCTATGTCGTTGGATTCCCTTGTAGTCGACCGCGGTTTGAGTCCTGGACCTGCCGGTTTAAACTCACACCGGGCGCGTGTGCTTGTATGCCCAAGATCCCAAGAGGAGAATGGAGGAGAAGGAATTACGATGTGGCCATCCCCCCTGGGGGGTGATTTCTCGCTTTCTATCTCTCTGTCTCTCTCTGTCTTTCTGGCGAGTGCATGCGCCCTATAGCGAAAACCTCTCCAAAAAAAATTTAAAAAGAAAGATAACTAAATGTTGTTTTTCCATTTAAATATTTTAATTCCTATATCTCTAACAATATTGTTTGTTGTAGTAGTGCAGTTTACATCTATTATGATTTCCTTTACAACTGAAAATCTTTATTCCAGGGAAGTCCAGAGTTTTGTATTTGGACACAAATTTTATGATTGTGTTTTCCTTGTTGGACCAAGTCTGATTTATTGATATGAATGTCTGCTGAATATGTGTCCTCACTCTGATATGTAAGCTGTTTTAACTACAAATCAATAATTCAGTTCAATGCTATATTGCACCAAAAACTTGTTTTTCCTTTATTGCACAGTGTAAACTTTTTTCATTATATGCCTTTCTTTCATATGTGAATCATGATATATTATTTTCCAGTGATAAATGGAAGTAAATTCAAATGCAGATTGTTAATTAATGAGCCTCTCATCTAGTACACAACTTATTTTTCAAAAGGTCAGTTTCTCTAATACATTGAATTAGAATTATATGCTAATTTAGGCTTCTTTCTTTTTTCCCCCTCATTGTTTTCTCCTAACACATATATGCATGTGTGGAGGCACATATACACACATGATATATAAAGTACACAAACACATCCATGCACATATGTATAATGTTTAGTCATTATAATAATATTGGTGTATTTATGTAGTACTTAAAGTTATAAATACAATATACTGGAAGATGTTCTAATATTTTTATAAACAAGAGAGATGAGGCAGTAGAATTCCCTATGTAGCACATGGGTAATTAGCATGGTCTAGTTTCTGCTATTTTTTCAACTCTTAGGAATGAAGAATATAAGTCATACAATGACAGTTCATTTCATATAGCTCAAATACATTTAAAATAACCCCACTTAATTTTGTTTTCAAATGCAAATTTTGTTGATGGTAATTTTATGCTCTTTTTTAACCTTCTCAGAATGAGTATTTTATGTCTATTATCAATAACTGGAATTTTGGAATTATTGAGAACTCAATTCAGAGACAGTCATTGGATTCTATTAGTTACAAAATGCTACTTTTTGTTGATGTTTATAGGAGACTAGGTTCATGTGTTTGGGAATGATATTCCTTTGAGCTTATTATAAAATAAATTACCCAATTTACAGATGAAAAAACTGAAGTTTTGAGAGTCTAAATGATATGTTCCACACATACAGGTTAGCAGAGAGCCTGGACTAGAACCAAAGCATGATTTCTGGAACTGCATTCTTTCCTGTAACCATGGGAGAACATGACGTCAAAAAGAATGGTGATCTAAAAGAGATGATTTGATTGTTATATCGAAAAACATTATCAAAGATGTATCTTCTCTTTATTTGTGTTTCTTATTCCTAACCTCTTCATCTTCTGTACTATAAATAGTTGAAATATTAAAAGGAGCTTTTAGCATTATTGACTCTAAAAAGGGTGAGAATGGTATGTAACATCATGTTATCAAGATACCATAGTATGTCTGGGACCAGCAGTTAGTGTAATGGCTATGTCGCTGGCCTCCCACGTAGTCGAGTTCGAGTCCCAGACCGGTGGCTTAAACTCATGCCGGACGCGTGTGTGTGGGTGCCCAAGATCCCGAGAGGAGAATGGAGGAGAAGGGATTGTGGCGTGGCCATCCCCCCAGTGGGTGATTTCTTGCTTTCTGTCTCTCTGTCTCTCTCTGTCTGTCTGGCGAGCGCACACGCCTTATAGCTAAAAACCTCTCCAAAATAAAAAAAAAGATACCATAGTATGTCCAACATCAATACTCACTAAATAATATAAATAAATAAGACACCTATATCTATATACATATATACAACATCTCTAAAAGATAATGTTCTTTCAGAACAATGCCTATATGAATGAATAGTACTTGTATATTGTTTTAAAATTCAACCTATGAAATAGCACCATGATATACTTTTCTTAAAATATGAAAGAAAATAAAAAATTAGACAAATCAGGCTAGTTGAGTAGATGATTTAAAGTAGAATCACAATCATTTAATAAAAGTGAAATTATGCCTAGAGCCTGACAAAAAACGTCATAGCTACAGCACCCACCCTACTCAGGGAAAACGTTTGCAAAGATTCACATCTGAGATTGCATGTTTCTATCCTGTTCCCATGATGGTGGTCTCTTTTTAAGCATTTGGGATCTTAGGATATTAACACTGCAAGACAACTTTGAGTTCATATTGGTCGATTTTGACTTTATACATGAGCGAAACTAAGGCCGAAGGAAAGCATGGCATTGAAAGTTCACAGTAATTTGTAGAACCAGGAGAGGCATCTCTGCAGATGATTTCCAAATCATTGTGAACTATACTTGGTCAAGAACAATGAAGTTGATGGTGTTGTGGACTCCGTGGTTACCCATTCTTCAGGTATTACTCTGCATCACTTTGATACTCACTACTCATGGTAAGTTAAAAACCTTCATCTCCAAGCCCAGCGGTTTTAGATTGTCCTATTTTTAATTCAGTTGAAGCTTTACCTTATGTATTATACAACACCAGAAACTCAAAGGAAACTTTCTTTAATCACAAAAAATATTCATGAAAATCATTGTTCAGTTTGGAGCATTAAAGAAAGTGAACAAGTTGGTATCTATAAAAAGCTGCTTTCTATTTATTGGTTTAGCAAAAGTGAACTGTGCAGAAGTCTGTAATTAAAATCTAAATTTTAACTTAGTTTTCATATTAGGGGACCAAGATTTCTGCTTTAAAAGGATGACTTTTTAAAGCAATGACTAAATTTATTTTGTTCAGTCCAATTTCTCTTTATTCCTTTAAAGCAAAGACTAAACATATTGTTCAGTCCAATCTCTCTTTATTCTTTTCCCCATAAAGCCACTGACACCACATTTTTAAGTTACCAACTCAAACCTTGGTGCCTGCCATATTATGATGCAAAGGATGGGAAAGGAATTGCAAAGATGTAAACAGTAACAGCTGAGTTCAGAGAAAAATGAACAAGGCCATTAGCTATGGGAATGTATTTCTTTAATTGAAAAAACATCAAAGACAGAATAATGCATTTCAGAAAGGTAAAGACAAATTCACATTAGATACTTTTTCATTAACATCATGATAGGAAGGAAATTAGAAAATGAAAGAGAAAGTTATACTAAACCTGTTTGTTCATATATAACATGGAGGCAATATTTTCCTGCCTATTCAAACATGTACACATAAAGAATAATGATGATTGTTAAAGATGACAATGAATTTGAAAATGCCTAGAAAATAATTCATTAATTATATATCAAAATAATTCATATAAGTTGTTTTAAAATGTACTGGAGGGGCTGGCCCCATTGCTCAATGGTCAGGCACACAGAGAGGAAGCAAGATCCCACAAAGTCAACCAAGATTCGAGTCACAGCCCCAGCAGACTGAAAAAACATTCCATGCATGAGTGACCTGACAAGATGGAGAACTGGAGAAAAAAAGAATTGTGGCATGATCAGGCCCTCCATTGTAGGGTGCTTCCTCTCTCTCATTCTCTCTCTCTTGCATGTACATTGGCCCTCTTGAATAAGAAATGTTACAGACTATGTCTCCTGAACATAACAATCCTATAACCTGAATATCTGTTTTAACTCACAGAGAGGATACATTCAAGATTATAACCAAGTAGTAGAACACATTTTGACCATATACAATAAAAGAAGACAGTCATTTCCATTAATGTAGATGCATTATGCATTAGAAGAAAAGGTATATTAAAAAATACCTGTCATTAGAATCATTTTCTCATTGGCTTCCACCAATTTTAAAAATGTGTTTCCAAGGTAAAAAAAAATGGCTCTGGGATCTAATAAAATAAGACAAAGGGAAAAAGTATTTGGGAGATGTGCACTATGTTCTGTTTTACAATTATCTGTGCCCATTTCAGGCCAGTCTGATTAAAAGAAGAGGCCCTATGACTGATTCCCTCAGCATCCTGTGACAGACTGACTCACTAGCAGTGCAGATAGTCATGCCATCCTGGGGCTGGAATTTCCTCTTCTGGGCCTATCTGCGGGCTTGTGATTTCATGGTCAAAGAATGAGTCAGTTTCAGAACAGCTCATCCTGTTCATGCTAACATTGGTGGTTGAAAAATGTTAGAAGATGACAGATGGGGAGTGAACATCACATGTTCCCAGAAGATTCTCATCTGTCAGCAAAAGTATTCACTGTGAATATGAATTTTCAAAAAGCATTTAATAATATTCTTCCCAATTATCTACTTTTAATGCATTTGAGGCATTTAGAATATATAGCATTTTCAAACTTAAGCAGCTTGCCCATAAAAAATAAAGTCCAGTTTTAAAATGGGCCAATGAATTGAATAGACAGCTTTCCAAAACGACTTATGAATGGTCAAGCAGCATATGAAAAAAATATTCAAAATCTCTGTCATAAGAGAAATACAAATTAAAATTACCATGAGATATCATTTAACTCGTTAGAATGGCTAGTGTCACAAAAATAAATAAATAATAATCGACAAGTGTTGGTGAAGCTGTGGTGAAAAGGAAACCTTCTTACACTGTTGGTGGAAATGGAAATTAGTACAACGTCTGTGGAAAATAATATAGATGTTTCTCCAAAACCTACAAAGAGAATTTTCACATGACCCAGTAATCCCACTCCTTGGTATTTACCCAAAGGATAGGAAAACATTCTATCAGAAAGACACTTACATATCTATGTTTGTTGCAGCATTATTCACAATTGCTAAAGCACAGAGCGAACCTAAGTGTCCACAAACCCATGACTGGGTTGAAAATCTGTGGCACACAGATACCATAGAATATTACACAACTATAAGAAACAATGAGATCCTATCGTTTGACTCAAAATGGATGAATATAGAAGACTTAATGTTGAGTGAAGTGAGTCAGACTTTGAAAGATAGATATTGTATATCTCCATTAAATTTGTACTAAGAGTCTGAAAAAAGAAAAAAAAAACATACTGTATATCAAGTCACCCCCCCGCCACACACACACACACACACACACACACACACTAATACACAAATAAGATACTAAGTTAGAGATAGGGCCCTGGAATCCATAATTTTTCCAAGTAGAATGTGGTTTGGAACGCTTGGTCTAAAATGTACTGTATTGCACTGAGTCCTTTAGCAGACACATGTCTAAGGGCATACATTTATTGTCAAGAGATAATAAAATGTAAGAACATGTGCTGAATGATAATACTTACATGCAAGCATGATCAATTACAGCTATAGAATGTTACATGGATGAAGGCTAAGAGGTTTCGAACTTAAATATTTTCATACACTCAATTCAAATCAACGATGTTTTAGACTACCCATCACATTTTCCTCGTTGTTTCCATTTGTTTTGAAGACTTCACTTAGATTTCAGTAAGGAAATCAGTATGTATGTTTTAATATGTAGCATGAGAACAAGTATTTCCATTTATTACTTTTTTTTCCTGAGATCTTTACTATATAATCTTGAAGCTATTTTTAGATTCAACTTCAATTTGGAAATGATGGACATCAAAACTTTAAGAAGTCATTATATCTTGTTCATTTAAAGTTGTATTTATCATGCATTTATTGAATACTTACCATGTTCCAGGCATTATGAACAGATAGAGTAACAGTCTTTTTCTATTATAAGAAACTAAAAAATCAGCTAGCCTTAGTGGTAAGATAAGTTATCCCTTTAAAAGTGGGCAATCTTCAAATAACTTGGCACAGTATGATTAGTTAAAAGTTAAGGAATAAAAGAATGAGGAAAAATGGAATTTTCAAATGAAAAAAAACATTACTTCACTTATTTGGAAACGTTCACAGAATAAGAGCAAACTATCTAAAATGAGTTGAATTACAAAATCTAGTATTTGAATTGCAGATAAAATAAAATCCTGTGAATGCATTTGAAATCTAGTTCATTTATGTCTTAAATTCAGGCTTTACATCAATTTTTTATTATTTGCTTATCAACTGTGTTATTATATTTCATTGCTTTCTGACAAAGACTCGCTGGCAGAGCACACTTGGCTACGAATGAATAAAAACAAGAGTAGATTATCCATCAGAAAATGGTTAGTGAGCAAAGTGAATTGGACAGAGGTCTGGAATCATAGATTAAGATTTTTTAAATACTATATTTTTTATTTTGAGGCTTAAAAATCCATATAAGGGTACAAAGTAGCAAATAAGTATAATGATAAAATCAAAAGATCTAATGTACAGCATGAGGACTACAGTTAATAATAATGTATTGTGTTCAGGATTTTTGCTAAACAGTAGATTGTAGCTATTCCTGTCATGATGGGAGATGTGTAGCTATGTGTGATGATGAAAATGTTAATTTATCCCATTAGACTAACATTTTGCTATTAAATATATATATATATATATATATATATATATATATATATATATCTGATAAAAATCATGCTGTAAACCTTAACTACATACAATAAAATTTATTTAAAAGCGTAGGTATATATATATATTCTCCTAAAAAAAATAAAAACTGAGAACAAGGTTCCACATGGCGCCAGCGAAGTAGATTTTTGCAGGGAATGAAGATTTTCTACTGATAATTCAGCCTCCAACAAACGAGCTAGCGACGGATCTAAGAGCACTGTAGCTAAACATCCAAATACTAGTAGGGTTAGATTATTCCCCAATATCTACTGAAACTGCTGCACCAGTGATCACAACAGAACGGCAAAGAGATTCTAGATCACCTCTGTTTGCTCCTGAACATTTAGACTGAACTTCAAGAATTTGAAAGAAACACATCATCCATCAGATGACAAGAAATCACCGCCGGATCACTAGAAAGATGGGTAAACAAGAAAATACCTCTCCTCCAAGGGAAAAGAGTAACTCTTCTTCATCCACAAGCAGTTCGGTGAAAATCATGGAAATGTCTGATAAGGAATTTAGAGCATTCATAATGTCGAAGCTAACAGAGATGGAAGAGAAGAGAGATAATGAACTGCTAAAGAGAAAGGAGAAAGAAGTTGACGAGTTCCAGGAGATGAGGAAATTCTTGCTAGATCTAAAAGAGGAATTACACACTTTACAAAAGACTCAAATGGAACTTCTAGAGATGAAGTCTATAATACAAGAAGTCAAAATCTCCCTTGAAAGTATTAAAAGCAGGCTAGATCATTCAGAAAACAGAATCTCAGATGTAGAAGAGAAAATGGCTGGCCTAGAAAAATCCACCACGAAGACCGAGAAAATGGCCCAATAATTTGAGAATGATATGCGAGAAGTACTGGATACCATCAAACGTCCAAATATCCGGATAATTGGCATTCCAGAAGGTGAAGAGACCCAATAGGGCCTTGATAATCTATTCCATGAAATCCTGCCAGAAAACTTTCCAAACCTAGAGAGGCATTCGAAGATCCAGTCCCAGGAAATACAAAGGACCCCAAACAGAATCAACCCAAGAAGATCTTCTCCAAGACACATTATAGCCAGGTTGACCAGAACCATAGACAAAGACAAGATACTAAGATTGGCAAGAGAAAAACATCAAGTTACCTACAAAGGACATCCCATCAGGCTAACAGCAGATCTCTCATCAGAAACAATGCGAACGAGGAGAGAATGGGAAAATATATTCAAGGTGTTACGAGAGAGGCAATTTCAGCCTAGAATACTGTACCTGGCAAGATTATCTTTCAGGTGGGAAGAAAAGACAAGAACATTCTCAGATAAACAAAACCTGAAAGAATTTACCAGCACCAGACCAGATCTCCAAGAAGTTCTCAAGGGTGTGCTGTATCAGGAAAATTAAACACAGACACACGGAAATAAGAGTCCAAAAACTAAGAAAGTGGCCAACTTAATCATAGGGACAAGTCTGGAGTTGAATATTATATACCAGAATTTAACCAGGAAAACTGAACCAGAACAGAAGATAAAAGTACCTGAGACTGATAGGTTCATGCACCTACCATTTGAACAGAATTCTAAACTGTTTCCTGGCTCTAAGCAAATTTCCTTGGCATTTCTTTGATTTAAGTTAAAACTGGTTTTCTTACTAGTAATGAGTGAATTTACCATTGAAAGTAGTTAGATTATGTAGGAAATTGTGTGATCAATGCAATGTGGGTGGGAAGGGAATGAAGGACAATTGTGGACACTGGAGGTGGTGTGCGAGGAGGGTGGGAAGGGACAGAGGGTCAGAAAGAGGGGTGGAAATATTTCTAGGAACTAGAAATGGAAAGTGTTTTGTAATGTGCATGATTGAGTCACTATGCAGTGTGTAAAGTTTCAGGAAAAAAAATATATTTATTCAATGACTGCAGTAGGATATGTAGCCCCAGCTAGGTGCTACTTTATAGGATGCATAAAGTTAGACTTGTGTTCATGGAAATGTGGATGTTACCTGTGTTTGCTATGAGGGTATTTGGATTGATTAGGGTCTTTGGTGATTCAATAAAATGTGTGGGGGGGAAACAGTATAGAAAGCAAACATAGATACCAGAGACAGTGTGGGAGGAGAATGGGAGATGGCGGAGGGTAAGTGATATGGAATCAAGGATGGGGTGAAAAAAGCTAAACAGACAGAAAACAAGAAATGGAAGATCATCTGCTGACAATAACATGTTTGTTGATGTGCTGGATTGAGACAATATACAGTGTACTCTGGATGGAAAATCTCATTTTGTATGCTGTAATGATGTACAGTGAATGAATACAAATAAATAAATTGAAATAAAAAAAACACAAGACGTTAAAAAAAATAATAAAAATAAAAACCTAGAGCAAATTACAGGCTGTTTATCAACTAAGCATATATTTTTAGTTAATCTATTTCATCTCTGAGACTTTGTTTCTTTATGTATTGCACAGGAATAACACACCCCACAATCCTAAAATTCAAATGAAGTCTAAAGAAAAAGTTTTATTAATTTTGCAGCAAAACTCATTTGACAGCACAACTAGGTCTAGACCAATGAGAAGCAATGTAAATTATCCTATTTAACCCAATAATGTTTCCTAGGTATGTTTTTGCAGCAAAAACAAGAATGTGTTTGAGTATTGCTGAATCATCGTACATATGTAATAGAACTGAGTAGAATAACAAAGGGTTGTTCTTGTCACTGGAAAAGTGAATTATAACTTATAAATGAATGCATTTATAATTCATATATATTATAAATTATGTGAAAGCTAAAGATCAAAAATGGGCAAAACATTTCTGAATACACAGAAAAAATATATCATACATGTTAACATTGTACTCTGGAATTATACTGGCAGGGTTACAATCCAACATATGAAATTTACTCATGGTATTGGAATGTTACTTAACCTTGTGCTTTAGTTTCCTCATCTATAAAACCAGAAAAATAAAAGCGCTTACCTTATAAGGTTGCTGGGAGCATTAAATGACTAAATATTTACAAAAGGCTTAGAATAATACCTGGCACTAAATAGAGTCATGAGAGCTAACTTAAGAAAAAGAGTAAGAGGACGAAATTGCCCTACATATCTTATTTATCACAGCATAATATTGCTGTGGCGAAAGGAAAAAAATCAATGATAGGAATAAAATAGAGAGGCAAAGACTCATGCTTAGATGGAGCTTTGATATATTACTGAGCTACCTACACAAATCACTGAAGAAAGAAAACAATTTTAAATAAATAGAGCTAAAATATATTATTAATGTGGCACATATACACTATGGAATACCATTCAGCCATAAAGGACAATGAGACCCTGGTATTTGATACAAAGTGGACGAATATGGAAGATTTACTGCTAAGAGAAGGAAGCCAGATTCTGAATGACAGGTTTTGTATGTCTACACTTAATGTATACCCAAAGTCTGTGCTGTGTGACAGAAACTGAAAGATTGGAAGGCATAATAGCAGGGAGGTTGGCGGAAGATACTAGAAGGTACTAGTATAGGAACAGATGGGTAACGGGGGGAGGGAAGAAGGGGATTAGCGGAAGGAAAAAATTAACAGAAACAAAAATGAAAAGTTATCTGTTGATGATAATGTACATGGTAATATCTATGACTTTACTATATGCACTGTATTCACACTGAGAGAAACCATTTTATGTGCTATAAAGATGCATAGCAATTAAATATGAATACATTAATTAATGAAATAATATTTTTAAAATCTCCATATAAACATCAAGGCCACCAGTATAGAAAAATAAAATAAGTTATTAATAAGAAAAAAATGACATTGGGTTTCCACTTCACGTGATATAAAAAATCAGCTTTATGTGGATTAAGAACTTTAAAAAGTAACCTACCAGTGGTGGTATAGGTGGTAGGGCATTGCTGCTTAATACTGGAGTCCTGTGGAAGGCCTGGTTTTGGATCCCAGGTTGATTTGAAGATACTGGATGTGTCTGGGACCAGCAATTAGCGTAATGGCTATGTCACTGGACTCCCACGTTGTCGACCGCGGTTCGTATCCCGGACCCGGTGGCTTAAAACTCATGCTGGGCGCGTGTTCGTGCGTGCCCAAGATCCCGAGAGGAGAATGGAGGAGAAGGGATTGCAGCGTGGCCATCCCCCCTGGGGGGTGACTTCTCGCTTTCTGTCCCTCTGTCTCTGTCTGTCTGGCGAGTGCACGCGCCCTATAGCGAAAACCTCACAAAAAAAAAAAAAAAAAAAAAAAAAAAAAAGATACTGGATGTGCCTGGGTGGTCTTTGATTCTGGATGGCTGGGAGACTGGGAGAAGAACCACAGTGTGGTAAGATCCCATCCATTGAAATGAACTTTTTCTCACTCTCTCATGAAATAAATATTGGGTTATCAGAAAAGTAATGATGTATTTTTCCATGTTTTCCTATGCAAAAATGTGTCATGACTTTTCAACAAAACAATAAATAACAGCATTTTTTTTTTTTTTGGAGAGGTTTTTACTATAGGGTGTGTGCACTTGCCAGAAAGACACGTGCCCAGTGTGAGTTTAAGCCACCAGGACCAGGACTCAAACCATGGTTGACTAGGTGGGATTCCAGTAACATAGCCATTATTCCAGCTGCTGGCCCCAAATAACAACATTTTTAAAAAGCAAAATCTAAACTTAAAAACTTTAAGAAGAAAATATAGATGAATATCTTTCTGACCTTGCTTATGGAACAATATTTTATAAAAATCAAAAACACAAAACATGAAAAAATATTTTAATTAGAATCAAATAATGTGAAAATTAAGAACACATGTTTTTTAAATATTTTAAAGAGATTGTAGAGAGTGTGAGAAGTTATTTGCCATTCAATAGTCAGCAAAAGACTACAATGAAGCATACACAGAGAAGTCCTATAGATTAAAATGATATCAGTATTACTAAAAAAGATAAAATATGAGTAGACATGTCACAAAAAATGTATATAACCAGTAGTCACATGAAACTGTACCCTACTTTACTGTAATTGGGAGAATGCTAATAAAGAACTCAATGAAATATCATTCTCCATCATTTGTTGATCAAATTTAAGAAATTTTCTGGGATCAACAGTTAGCGGCATAATTGCTGTAGCTGGACTCCCATGTAGTAAACTGCGGTTCAAGTCCCAGACCCGGCGGCTTAAACTCATGCCGGGCATGTGTGCATGCGTGCCCAAGATCCTGAGAAAATTAAAAAAGAAAAAATTAAGAAATTTTCTAATAGAACTGAACTTTAGATAAGGCATGGATTTTTAAAGACATTGCTGGTAGCAGTAAGAAGTAATACGACCACTTGGGAAAATAATGTGTTATTGTTTAATAGAGTGGAACATTCTATACCATTTCTATCCACATAAGAAATTCTTAAAATAAATGTCCTAGAAGACATAACAGAAAATGCATTGTGACACCTAAGTAGTGGCAAAAAACTGTCAATGACAAAAGCACTTATGAACAGTAAGATGGATATATCGTGGAATTATCATAAATCATATTTTATGCATCAAGAGATAAAATATAATCAAATACATCACAGATGAATTTTAGCATCATCATCTAAGGTGAAAAAAGTCTTAGAAGACTACATACAATACAATACCTTTTATAGGAAGTTCAAAAAAAATCGAAAGTCAAGCAATAAATTGTGTAGTTATGCATTCATATGCCAAAAATCTATAAAAACAGGTAAAACAAGCAAAATTCCCTGTGATTGTCCATTTATTTAATGTGGTCACGTTTCTAACCCCTCTTTAGAATTCTTTTGTCTTTCTTCATCAATAATGGATTCTATTACTATTTTTATACACACATCATCAACAAGCACATATTGAATTTGTTAAGTTTTATGGATTATAAAATATTTCCTTGGTAGTATCCTTTTAAACTACAACAACCATCCCAGGGCCAGCAGGTGGCAGGTGGTTAAGGTTCTGGATTCCCACCTGGCTTTTTATTTATTTATTTATTTTTTGAGTCCTAGACCTGGCATCTCTCTCTTGCTCTCTGGTGAGTGCACATGCCTTATAGCAAATTAAATAATAATAATAAAAATAATAATAGCTAAATAATTCTTTTAAAAAAGAACAATCCCTACAGAAAACACATATATTTTAATTCTAATTTTTTTGTAGTGAATAATTGATGATCATAGAGTATGTAATACAACTAAAGCCACAAAGCTTAGAAGAAGATGCAGGACTTGAAATAAATCTTGTAATTCCTATTATTCTATTCTTTCCTCTCTCTCCTTAGCTCCAAGTGATAATTCAAAGCCCAAATATTCAATCAGGCACTTTAATCTCAACACTTTCCTAAGAGTATATGCTGGGGTCAATAGGTGACATAGTGGACTCCCATGTGATCAACTGCTATTGAAGTCTGGCCACTTGAAAATCACACCGTGTGTGTGCCTAAAATCTCAGGAGTAGAATGAAGAAGGAATTGCAGTATGGCCATCCCCTTTGATAAGATGATTTTTTCACTTTTCACTTTTTCACTCTCTGCCTCTCTAATTTTTGCCCTATAGCAAAAGCTTTTTTTAAAAAAAAAAGTATATATCATTTCTTTGCTTCTAAAAATAGTGCACTATCTTGAGTTAAAGAAATAAAGTCACTACTATTTAGGTTTTAAACCACAAAGTTATATTTAATTTTCTATATTATACTATCAACTACCAAGTCCTATATAACGTGACAATTTTTTTAAGGTTATTAATTTTTTCATGATTTGGAGGAAGGAGACAAGAGAAGGACAGGTATTGAGAGAGACAGATATTCTTGACAAAATCTAGCCCAGGTCTACCATCCTCCTCCAACCTTCTAGCCAGCCAGGAGCATAGGCACATGGTCATGCTGGTGTGCTCAGTTCAACATGGGATCCAACCTTGGGCTCCTCATATGGCTCCCAGATCATGCAGCAGCACCTGACCACCTGTGCCTCTGTGGGTCCGCCTTCCACTAATTGTTTTTTACTTCATTTGCTACCACTTTTATGCATAAGGGGTCTTCAAAAAATTCACAAGAATGCTAATTTTTTCTTGTTGATTAAACAAATTGCATGGCTTTTTTAAAAAAATATGAACCCAAATAAACTTGCACTTTAATTCCATTTTCTATAAACCTTTTGAAGTCCTCTCATACTCCATGGTTCAAAGAACCTGAAGACCCTTGTTCTCTGTTCACCTGTTCCTTCTACTGCTTTCTAGAGGTACTTCCTTTCTTCCTTACTTCTCAAATCCCCTTGAGGCCCATTTCTACCCAGGAAGTTTCTTATGACTCCATCAATCTTGTTCTTTTTCTCTTTGTTTCTGTCTTTGCCTTTCTCTCTTTCTTTACACCTACATTGCTCTTTCTCTCTCTCATCAGCCACTTACCTTCTTTGCTTTGCAGTTTGTGTACCTCTCACTATCCCATCACTAGATCATAAACTTTGTGCCAATAGATAGAATATTTCCCTTGTCTTTTATTCTTACACGGCAAGGTCTAGATGCACGTAATAAATAAATGCACAATGATTTAGATATAAATTGTGCAGGAAACAGACTGAGCATAACCATAGAATAAGAAACTGCATAAAAATTTAAATTTGGGGCCAGCCAGTCGTGTGGTGGTGAAGGTGGCTGGATCCCACGCGATTGACTACACTGTTTGAATTCTGGACCCAGCAGCTTGAAAGACATGCTGGACAAGTATGCATGTATTCCCAGGACCCCAAAAAAAGTGAAAAATGGAGTAAAAGGAATTGTGACATGACTTTCTCTAATAGGGGATGCTTTCTCACTTTTTTTCCCTCTCTTTCTGTTTCTTTCTGGCAAGCACATGTATCTTATTGCAAATTTGAAAAGAAAAACTTAAATTTAACATGAGATACAAAAATGATTATATTAGCTATTTCTCTAATAACTCTAAACCTATTATTTTGTGGGTTTTTAATCAATCATTTCTTCATGAATTTTATTCCAAGAAAGTTTTAATGCTGTTCCCTATGTGTTTGATCTAAGGGCACAAGCTATTGGAAAATTTTAATAGATTCTTTGTAAAAATAGTTCTTGTAAATGTAAAGGTCTTTCAACTTGCAGTACCAGATGAAAAGTCAGTGGTTTAAATATGTTATGAATCATCAATTTTTTTTTTTTTAGAGGTTTTTGCTATAGGGCACATGTGCTCACCAGAAAGACAGAGAGACAGAAAGCAAGAAATCACCCCCTAGGGGGGATGGCCATGCCACAATCCCTTCTCCTCCATTCTCCTCTTGGGATCTTGGGCACTCATGTACATGTGCCCAGCATGAGTTTAAGCCACCGGGTCCAGGACTTGAACCGCAGTCAACTACATGGGAGTCCAGAGACATAGCCATTACGCCAACTGCTGGTCCCATCATCAATTATCATTTTAAAGAAGCTGTTGATCTAGTTTAGAGAGGATCGGCTGTGCCTTTCTCACTAGTACAGGTGATGTATGCAGATAAGATGAACGCAGGCTTCTCCACATGAAAGGGAATAGACCCCTGTACTCCTCTCTGAGCCAGTAACATTATCGAATGATTGTGAGGAAGTATGAATTTATCTATAACTTTGGGTTCTTGGTGAAAAGAGAATTTCACAATAATATGTAAGACTATGACTAAGAAACAGTGTAATTTCCTACTTTAACATGCAAATTATACATACATATTAAAATTGATCATCTATGAATTGCTTTTATAAAAGTGAATGATTTTCTTTTATTTATTTTTTCTTTTTTTGGAGAGGTTTTTGCTATAGGGTGCGTGCGCTCGCCAGACAGACAGAGAGAGACAGAGAGATAGAAAGCAGGAAATCACCCCCCAGGGGGGATGGCCACGCCGCAATCCCTTCTCCTCCATTCTCCTCTCAGGATCTTGGGCACGCACGCACACGCGCCCGGCGTGAGTTTAAGCCGCTGGGTCCGGGACTCGAACCGCGGTCGACTACGTGGGAGTCCAGCGACATAGCCATTACGCTAACTGCTGGTCCCAAAGTGAATGATTTTCTATGATCTCAAAAAACGATTCCAGAGACTGAATCCTGACCAGCCTGCCTCTGAAGAGTCTAAAATATAGAAAGCATGTCAATCAGAATAAGACAATTTTTTTTTTAACTTTTCTTATTGCTAGAGAGTGCTTGAGCTCACTACAGAAAGTACCGCCCCGTGGGAGGTGGTCACACTACCATCCTTCCTCTACTCCTCTGACTCCTCAGGATGTGGGGCATGCACACATAGGCACCTGGCATGGTTTTCAAGCTGCTCTGGATTTGGATTGTGATCTATCATGTGGGATCTGGCTTCTTTGATCACTGTGATACAGGGTCAGCCCTAAATAGGGATTTTTGACTCTTGAATTCTGTAATGTAAATTTCTTTTTTTCCTTATTTTTGTTGTTTTTTAGCTTTGTCCCCACCTGAGGGCACAACTACAAAGTCTTAACTTATTTATTTATTTTTAAACTTTGTTGAAGGGTACATGGGCTCTCTAGAGAGACAAAGAGAGAAAGCCAAAAAGCACCCTCCATAAGGAATAGTCACAGTGCAATTCCTTCTCCTCCATTTCTTCCCCTTTTGAGATTTTTGGGCACAAACGGACCTGCATCTAGTGTGGTTCTCAAGCTGCAGAGTCACAGACTAGAACTGTGGTCAGTCATGTGAAATCTACCTGCCTTATCCACTAGACTGTAGACTAGTCCCCAAATTTTTATTTTTTATGATTGGTCCTCTACTATGGTTCAAAATAAAACATTGTAAATCTAGTGAACCCAGAAACTCATTAGTTTGGGCACCCATGATTGGATCTGTTGCAAGTACATTTGCCTTCTTTGTTAAAAATAAATAAGTAAATAAACATACCGATAGTTTATTGTTATTTGGAAGACAGTCATTGGAATCAGGTGCTCTCCACTCAAATAACAGTTCTGAAACTTATGAGATGTAATCGTGGGAAATGCATCCTACTTGTCTAAATAAAATTTCTTATTTGAAAAATGTCCAACATAATGAATTTATTTTTGTGTATTTTATGTATTTCTATGCAAATTAAATGAAATAATGTGCTCAAAATTCTTCTTTCATCACATCACGTTGTGTTAACATAGAAAGCTACAGACAATATTAACAAGTAGACAACTCACTTTTTAGTAAAGCCAACATGAGTGTCATTTCTAAACTAGTTACAAAATCAAATCATCCTGTAACTTCTGGTTAACACATGCAGCATTGCTTTGAAGGCTGTAATTTATCCTTTACAGGGATGCTGAGTTTTTGTCACACTCAAAAAACAAATATTATTCTACACGTTTCAAGAAAAAATATCCCATTAAAGAGACGTCCATGCTCCCTGTTACAACTTCCACTTCCCTAAATATTTCAGCAATGACAGTGAGGATTTCACAAAGAATAAAATATTCCTTTTAAAAATGTTCTTACAGTATTTTCTACATAGGTCATTCAGTGAATGTTTCGCACTACGATTGTTTTGTAATGTCTCTTTCAATACGATTGAAGAGTGAAAGAAAAGAATGAAATGAGAATGGCAAGAACAGATCCAGAATCTGCTCATATTTCTTTTGGAATCTGCTGCAGTTATTTAGATCTTCTTGCATTCACAATAGAATATGTATCCTTTTACATTTAAACACGAGTATTCAGAGAATCTTGGATTTTATGCATAATTCCAGATACTCCAGAAATATAGACATTATTTATCACTTTTGAAAGCTTTCTTGTGTTGAATCCTTGTTATATATTGACAACACTTACCTAATAAAATACTAATAATATCTGTATCTCTCTCTGAAATATGTTGTTTGTTGAGATATATTGTAATATTTAATAATAACCATCTCATATATGCTAAATTAAATTATTTAAAACCATTTGACAGTGCCCATGAAATCCAGTTAAAGATAGAAATTGTATTACACAACAAGTATTCAGAAGAAATCTATAAAGTATAATGGGCTGTGAAAGATAAAAGATAACATATAATAATGCTGTGGTTTAGGTGATGTTTGCTAACTTTATTTTATGACTTGGCTCCTAAAGCATCTAAAATTGTTTTCTTAAAAGTGATTCTTTCCAGGGGCCAGCAGTTAGCGTAATGGCTATGTCGCTGGACTCCCACGTAGTCGACCGCGGTTCGCGTCCCGAACCCGGTGGCTTAAAACTCACTCCGGGCGCGTGTGCGTGCGTGCCCAAGATCCCGAGAGGAGAATGGAGGAGAAGGGATTGCAGCGTGGCCATCCCCCCCGGGGGGTGATTTCTCGCTTTCTGTCTCTATGTCTCTCTCTGTCTGTCTGGCGAGCGCACGCGCCCTATAGCAAAAACCTCTCCAAAAAATAAAAAAATAAAATAAAAAAAATAAAGTGATTCTTTCCAGGGGCCAGCAGGTAGTGTAGTGGTTAAGGTGCTGGACTCCCACATGACTGACAGTGGTTCGATTCTGAGACCTGGCAGCTTGAAAATCATGCCGGGCATGTGTGCATGTGTGTCTAAAATACTGAAAGGACAATGGATAAGAGATCATGAGATGGTCATTCCCCTTGGGGGTAATTTCTCACTTTCCCTCTCTCTAGTGAGTGCACACATACCTATGACATAAAACTTAAAAAAGAGGACCCTTTCACAAAATAATTCGTATTTCTGTCCAGAAAACACATTCTATAGTATTAAGCATATAGTATTAAGTATAGTAGTTGAACAACAACGTATTTTCTCTACCTCAAGGAAATAATAATAGTAAAGTAGTTCCCTTAGAAAGACCTATTAAACAGTAAAAAAGATGAAAGCAGGCTGTCCCTGTGGGCTGGTGGTCAAAAAAGTGGATCTCACATAGCCGATTGTGTGTCTAGAATCCTGTTTCTCTTGTCCTGAAAATACATCAGGTACAGGTGCAAGAGTGTCCAACGTCCTGACAGGGTGGAGAAATGGAGGAAAATGGACTGCAGCATGACCATGGTCCATTGGGGAGTGCTTTCTCCCTCCCCTCCACCCCCTCTGTCTTTCTGTTTCTCTCTGGCAAGAACATAGCTGTCTGGCTAAACAAATAAATAAAGAAATGTAGTAGAGAAGAAGGTAGAATAGAAGGCAAATAAATTTTTGTCTCAATTTATTTCGTTTTTGTCATGGAATGGATAAGACAAAAAATTTCACAGCTTAGATAGTCAGGTCATCATGCTATTTGCAGGGTTGTTCCATCCTAATGTTACTGTATTTCCATTTGCAGCGAATCAATATTCTGGGGATGATTATTGAGACTTCACAAATACTATGTTTCTTCTCAAAGGTTCTGCCATTACTTTAACCATTCTCAGTGAATCTTGTCTGCAACAATTGTTTCTATGGATACCAGTGGTAGCTAACTTTACATTGTTAACACTTACTAAGTGACATTACAAGGTTGAGAACTGTGTGTCCTTTATCTATTGACTTCTCACAAAAACATATTCAAATAAACATCAATAAGGCGACCATTTTTCAAAAGAGGAATTTTACTTAGAAAAGTAGGATAAGTTTCCAAGAGTTTCACAGCCTGTAAGTGTCAAAGCTGATATCTGAGTGGAGACAATGACTATCCTCTTCCTAAGCACAGTCTGTGGACAAGACAGACTCAACA
The DNA here is from genome assembly GCA_026018925.1 of Tupaia tana. NCBI lineage: Eukaryota > Metazoa > Chordata > Mammalia > Scandentia > Tupaiidae > Tupaia > Tupaia tana. Next base: position 12,782,585 of record JAKSZU010000020.1, read on the forward strand.
TCATTTCTGTGGTTTCTCTCTCTCTTTTTATATAATACACACACACACACACACACACACACACACATATAAAAATAATCTGATTTTTAAAAATAATTATTTTACTGAACTTTATTTATTTATTTAATTTAGTTATTTTAATTTGACAGAGAGGGACAGAGTGAGAGAGAGAGAGATAAAGTGAGAAGGCCAGCCGCCAGGTCCAGTTCTCGAACCTGGTAGGCCAATAATCTGATTTTAATTACAAGATAATTTCAGACAAACCTGAATGAAGGGATATTGTATAAAATAACTGATAACTACTCTTCCGTAGTGTCAAGGTCATGAAAGAAAGGGAGAGTGCAGTCATACACTAGAGGAGAAATAACAACTAGATGTTATATGGGATCTAAAACATAATCCTTCACCACCAACAAAAAGCATGGGGGAAAATAAAGCATAAAAAAATCATAGTGAAAAATGGTGAAACTTGATTTATATTTGCAATGTCATTAATAGTATTACACCAATGTTAATTTCCTAGCTTCTATGATTGTGTTGTCATATATGATGTTAACTATAGGAACAGTAAGTGAAGGGTTTAAAGGAACTCCCTGTACTATTTTTGCAACTTCTCAGTAAGTTTAAAGTTAAATTAAAACTTAAAATTAAATTAAAAAATAGTTTAATAACTTTCCCAGTTACATAGTTTGATTACTAGAAATGTTTTAACTAGGGTCAGTTGAATGGCGCAATATTTAGGTGGCTGCATCCTACAGGGCTAAACATGGTTCGAGTTCTGGATGTGGCAGCTTGGGAATTACACTGGGCACATGTGAGTGCATGCCCCAAATCCCAAGAGTAGAATGGAGGGGATTGTGGTATGGCATTCCCCCTGGGGGTTAATGTCTCGCTTTCTCTCTCTCCCTCTCTCTCTGGTGAGTGCGCACACCCTATAGAAAAAGCTAAAAAGAAATAAAAGGCAGAAATATGTTTTAAATAGTAGTAAGGTCTCTATTTTTCTTTTCCCTAAGGTACAGTAATTTTTGATCAAAGTGGTTATTCTTTAGTATAGTAAATAAAATAAATAATTAGGTAGCATTTAATTTTAGGTTCTTTTAAAGTATTACTAACCTGCTTACAAAAATGCTGTCCTCCTAATATTTTAATGGTTTAAGTGGGTCCTAAGCAGAAAAGGAAGCCTAAATCAGTAACAGATTTAATTCAGTCAATCCATTGAATTCTTCTTTAAAAATATTGCTAGTCAAATCTACCTAAGCAGATACGGAATTCCCATACACATATATCTGTTACTTCCAATAAAAATAGGCTATTGACCATATCCTACAAGGCAACAAGGCACATTTTCTGTTAAAATATAATTTTAGAAAAGTCACTTCAGTCTATTATGACCCAGCAACCGTAACATGTAACAACTAGAGAGAATAAATTGTGGGAAAATGTCCAATTCCATTAAATCTATATAAATCCATGGATTAAGATGAAAGAACACATGGAAAGAAAGGTTTTCTGAAAGAAAAGTCTACACGAGACTGCCTGAGGCTTAGAAACTTCTATGACATCCAGAAAATAAAATCCTTCCTAAGCAAGAGTCAGATGAATGAACAACAAAGGCATGAATTTTAGCTCAATTTCATCTACGAAATCTAGGCAATAAATATTTTGGAAACCTCTTATGAACCAAGAATCTTTTTTGCCTTAACATTGCCACTGTCTTGGGCAGTCTACGACCTTGGGCAGTTAATTACGTTTGTCCCTAATGTCTCAAAATCAGGTCATCTCCTTTAATGTTAGTTGATCATTATTTTAGAATTATGGTTTTACATCATAGAAATCTATTTTTGACTTTATTTATATCTTTCATGAAATAGAGAAAGAGCTAGAATGAGACGAGTACTCTCCCAAACCTCACACCACAATACCCTCCACAACCTTCTCAGCCAGTCAGGTCTCGGTATACAAGCCTGGAGTAAACAGGTTATCTGGGGGAATTGAAACTGTGACCTTTCCTACGGATCCAGTTTCCCTTGAGAGAAGCACCAAGCTGGCCCCAGTACAGGAATCTTTGACAAATAAACCAATATGTAGAAACATTTTACGTTCTTGGGAGAAAAGCATAGGTATTTTATTTTCTTTTTTGAGAGAGAGAGATTTTTGCTACAGGATACATGTGCTTATCAGAGAGACAGAGAAACAAAAAGCAAGAAATCACCCCATAGGGGGGATAGTCATGCCATAATTCCTTCTCCTCCATTGCCCTCTTGGGATTTGGGGCACTCACACACACACACCCAGTATGAGTTTTAAGCTGCCGGGTCTGGAATGCAAACCCTGATCAACAACATGGGAGTTCAGCGACGTAACCATGATGCCATCTTCTTGTCCCAGCATATGTATTTTCTTAGATATGATTCTAAGCAGAAAAAAAAAGCCTTTGGATCTGTTAGAAAAAACAAAGATATTTAAGTACTACTTTTCAGATTTGAAAAATAAAGTTTGCTTGAGTAAAAGAACTCTAAAAATACAGTTCAGGAAAGCAATTGCAATAGTAGTCTCCTCATTCTCTCGTATCCAAATAAAAGATGGTATGTATATACATGGGATGCAAGGGTATGGACTCTTGGTTCAGAATTCTAGCCTTTGGTCTGAGTAAAATGCCAAGCTGAAAACCATAGTAGGTACCTTGAAAGGCTTCAAGCGTAATAATCCTTGTGGAGTACAGGTAACACCAGTGTGTGCTCCCCCAAAGCCCCTGCCACCAACTAACATTATTAAAACAGTATGTGAAAAATTGCAAGAGCACCAGAATGGTCCTAAGGGACATGGAAAACAGAGCCTGTGACAGAATTTTTACAAAGTAGCTGATTTCACTCACGATCTCTTAGGTTGTCATATTTTTCCCTCTGGGGGAAAATGAGCATGTCAGAGTGTGGAGGAAGAAAAACAGAGAAATCTCTTACCAAATCACGTTTTAAACCGGATTAAATTTCCAATGTGAGGACGGAGCTGAATCACAGCATAAATATAGTACCTATGGCTTCTGAAATGGAATAAATAGATCTGAAATCCAAGGAATATACGTCTCTCTACTCTTCAGTTCAACGAGATGGTTATTGGTTCTTAATAGAGATGCTTACCCCTTATAACTTCATGGAAACAGACTACCCTGGATGTTCTTAGCGTTAAAATAAAATGTGATCCCAGTTCACCAGGAGTCTGTTTTCTCTCTAACTATTGCAGTAACATATATCTCTGCCTACATTGTCACAGGAGATTTGGCATTAAACAAGGATCTCTTAACAAACCTCTTTGGGGAAAGCTGAATGTCAAGACACACCAATTTGAGAGAGAAATGACTGTTCCTAACCAGTGACTGTTCTGTAGGAGCGACAGCAATTCGGGGAGAACTGTGCTCAACTCAGGTTGCTTGCTACATTAGTAGGCTTTTTGTGTCCCTAAACCTGACCCAGATTTCCATATCAAAATGGAGTTCCAAGCAAAAGATTCCCACAGGGAAATCACTCAACTAATTTACAAGCTGATTTTTTTTTTTTCAAAAGAAATTATTTTCTGCATACAAAATAACTCATGGCTGTTTTTCTTTTAATGGAGTAGAGCTTTCTCTGTAAGTGTGGATCCACTCATGGATTCATTTTCTATTCTTTTCTTCCTTAAGATATTTTCTATATGATTTACCAATTTTTATACAGAGTAATAAAACTGAAAAGAAAAGAAGGAAAGGAAAAAAAAAAACATTTTTGAAGTTCTCAGTTTTTGAATCAGTAGAGACTATACTACATATCATATAACATGTGTGGTCCTGGATCAGTTGCATTGACACCATTTTGTAACTTGTAAGAAATTCAGAATCACAGGTCCCACTCAGACCTACTGAGACTGCATTTTAATAAGATCCCCCGGTGATCTAAAGAACACTACAAAGTTAGAGGCACCATGGAGCCCTATTAGATGGCAGAAGCTGCCTGTCTTTCACTTCGCAGTCGGTAATTAGTACAATCACCCTTCCTTCGTTTCAGACCTATTGAAAGCCAAGGCATTAGGTGTAAGACATCTACATACGTGTATCTATACTACTAGGGTTCATCATTTAGGACTATAACAGGAAGACGTGTGTAAAAATCAGGGCTCCAACTGTATGCACATCTTACTGTAAATTCTGGATGTATATTTGTAAGCATATAAACATTTATTGAGAATTTTCTTTTGTAACACAAACTTTTCTATTGACAAATTACCTGGTATATTCCTTGTAATATGGTAAAAACCACACCTTTTACTTTTTGTCATCACTGTAATTAGCTGAATATTGAACAAAAGAAAATGCTAAGTATAAGCAAGTCTATGTTGTCCCTTTGGGCAATGAAGCATGTCTTACGGTATGAACTACATATAAGGATATAATAATAAATAGCACATAGCAAATTCTAAATAAACATTTGTGGAATAAATTAATTCGTGGTAGTATAACTTTAATTTCTTAGATTACAACTTGATGAAATGCCTTTTCCTCCACGTCCCCATTTGTAGGATTGTATGGTCCCCCGGGCCTGTCTTACAGGTTCCTGGTTCTTCATAATTTCTCCTTTGCTGTCATTATCTTCCATCTCCTCCGTTTCATATAGCACCCTAAATTCACAAACTAGTGTTTCAAGATGCAGCTACTACTGACTTTACTATTTCTACCAACCAGAACTACTACTAAGCACAGTTACTGGGATTAGACATAGTTTGCCTCTCTTTACATTAACTCAAGTAGTGGAGGAGGCAGAGTGTTCTCCTCAGCAGCTTTTTCACCCTTTTCTTAGTCTCCCAAATGAATAACAACATTTTGACCTTCTAGCCCTCTCTTGAAGACTTTGAGATCCCAGCAAAAATCTTCAGTCAATAAAAGTACATTCAGTACCCATAATTTAACAAAAATATAGACAGTACCCATAATTCCCAGAAGTTTGTTTAGATCATTTTTGGAATACACATATGAACAACAATGACAACAAAAAATGTCTGCTTCCAAGGAAAAATAAGCAGCCAGCATCCGAAGGGAAAAAATAAGATACCAACAGATGGAGGCAAAAATTAGAAGGAAATCTACTGAAAAAGAGATGTGATAAGGAACAAAACGAAAAACAACTGGGAATGTAAGGCTGTTTGAGGCTGAGGTGATGAGTGAAGATCCTTTGAAGAAATGGTTTTGTTGAGTCAGCAGGTGGTGTGGTAGTTATGGCGCTGAAATTCTTACATGGCTGACTATGGTTCAAGTCCCAGACCTGGCGGCTTACTTCCTCTCTCTCTCTCTCTCTCTCTCTCTTTCTGTCTTTCTCTGGCAAACTCATGAAAAAATAAATAAATAAATAAATAAATAAATAAATAAATTTTCTTTAAAAAAAAAAAAAAAGAGGTGGTGATGTTTGAAGTGAGACTGGAAGGATGAGAATGGCTCAACTAGAGGGAATTCCTGAAGTAGAAAGAGTCTGGTATATTTAGGAACCCAGTTAGCTTAGAAGAGCTAGAACACACAGAACAAGAAGTGGTTAAATGTGAGATTTAAAACATATGCACAAGGCAGATCATATAGACTTTTAAGAGCCCAGTTGGAGTCATTGCTATTAAATCTGACTAAAATAGAGTGGAAACACCATTGGGAGGAAAACTCTCAGGCCTGCATGGCCCATGCATGTAATAGGCTTATGTAAGAACACTTGACGATGTTCACACAGTGATGAAATCACCTAGTGATGTATTTTTGTAAGTCTGGTTTGAGAAAAAAGCTTGCTGTACCTTTAAGTCACAGCTCACTCATCCAAGCCTGCCAACTCCTGAAAAACCCACTAATGCCAGCTGACTCTTTCAGACAACTTGGGAAATATTTTCTCCCTTTCCAGTAAAACCCCATCTCTTTTCTTTGTTCCTTGGACGTACCAGAGGCCACCTATTCAGTTCTTGTGTCCTAGGTTGCGATCCTGTTTACCTATTTTGTTTGGAGATTCATCTCTGTATTTTGTTTGATTTTGACAGGACATTAAAAAGTATTTATGAAAGCACAAGGATCCCAGAAATATTTAAAAGAGAAAGGAACATAATCTAATTTATTTTTCAGACTTAATATTTCACACAGCAGCCAGTGATCCCTAACCTCCTTTTTTTTTTTTTTTTTTTTTTTTCCAGAAGGATATTATTTTAGAAGGAGGCATGACTGGTGAGGAGGGTAGTGTAGTAGCAGAGCTAAGTGATGATGGGGTTTGGGCCCAGATGATAAACACAGACAGATTTTTGGATGCATTTTAGAGATAGAAACTATAATATAAGGGAGGAGAGAAAAAAAGGAAGCAATCAGAAATGACCCCCCAGACTTTCAGCATGAGCAACGATAGTCAAGGACCACACAATGATGTTTAGTCAGTGATAAACCGCAGCGGTTCCATACAATTTCAGGGGAGCTGAAAGTTTTCTATCAGCTAGAGATGTCATAACCATTGTAAGGCTGTAAAGTCATAGTGCACATTCTTCACATCTTTGTGGTGATGCCAGTATAAACGAACCTACTGTGCTGCCAGTCAAATAAAAGGACAAGTGTAATTGTGTCTAGTACCTATCACTTGATGATGATAAGTGACTGCTAGTAGTTGAAGTATTTATTGCACTATACTTTTATCATTATTTTAAAGTGTACTCCTTCTACTTATAAGAGACCAAAGTTTACTGGAAAAGATTATGGTGGGTTACTTCAGTAGCATCTTCATATATTTTGTTTTCACCAAGTACCTTGAGTGCATCGTTTTCTCTTGTGCTTGATTTCATTTCACATTATTTTGCTCTTCATGACCCTTTCCCTGGTACATGATGTGGATGTGGGAGACAATGATACGGATAATTCTGCCCCTGTGTAGGTCTAGGCTAATGTGTGTATCTGTGTCTTAGCTTTGAACAAAAAAGGAATAAAAAGTTCCAGAAAAATTAAAAAATTAGATTAAAATTAAAAATATAAAATTTTAAAAGCTTATAGAATAACTTATGAAGTAAAAGGTTTTAGTAAGCTAAGGTTAATTTGTTACTAACAAAATAAAAATATCATTTTATAAGTTTAATGTAGCCCGAGAGAACAATGTTTATGAAGTCTACAGTAGTGTAGATCTTCCCACTCACTCTCCACTCACTGTCTCATGCAGAGCAGCTTCTACTCTTGCTTTCCAGCTTCATTCATGGTAAATGTCCTAGGCGGGTGTAACTTTTTTTTTAATATATATTTTTTGCTATACTCATACTGTATCTTTTCTATGCTCAAATATGTTTACATATGCAATACTACAATACTTAGTATAGTAACATGCTGTAGATGTTACCAGATTTGCAGCCTAAGAGCAATAAGGTATACCAGATAGCCCATGCATGTAGTAGGCTTGTATAAGCATATTTTACAATGTTCATCCAGAGATGAAATCACATAGTGATGTATTTTTCAGGAAATATTCTTGTCATTAAGAACCATGTAGATAAATTTGGTTTGTTTTATGATTTATTGAAATGAGTTCACAGTAAAAATTAGTAAATAAATAAATGACTAAATGATCAATGAAAACGTTTATAAACCTATGAAATTTTCCTAGTAGCTGGATATGTAGACATTTTAGTGACATTGTTAAATAATAGTATACCCCTCAATATTATTTCTCATAAATTGTACCAGCATGGTAGAATCTGGGACCAACTCTGAGAGGATAGCAGTGCCCTATATTCTATCATTTACCCCCTTAGTAGATAAAACTAGCTCTGGTTGTCCTAAAGGTCGAATGCTGGGACATTTTCTTGGACACATTTCACAAACTACTACTTTAAAATGTGAGAGAAATGTTGCACAAACTTAACATAGCAATACAATGTTGGTTCCATTTGCACATAAGGAGAAATAATGCTGTCCATTTCTACCATCTCTCAGGTTGAATTCTCCATATATGCTGGGGTATGGAATTCAGAGGAAAGAAGGAGATGAGTGCTCATGACACATGGTCTGGGAAGAAAAGATAAAGAACCAGACCTTACTTGCAGAGAACAGTAGGAAAAGTGTTGTGGAAAAGCAGTGAGGGATTATGTGAATTACAGCTTTCTGAGACATCAGATACAAGACTGAAATGGACTGTTGCAGTACTTTTCTCTGAGTACAGGTGTCTTCGGCTGCTTTTGACTCCTATTATCTCTCAGCTGCCAGCCGTTATCCCACTATTTTGTATATTTGATATGACAAATTATTTTCTGAATTATGCCAAGAATTTTTAAGGGTGAGCCATATAGACAACAACATATTATTAATTAATGACAATTCCCTACACTGGATGACTTAATTACTCTTTGATTAGGACATATTAATTAATAAATCAGCTGCAAAGTTGTCAGAGATGAGAATTAATAAATTTCTTTAAAAAAATCAACCCTATGGCATTTGGCACATATGTGACTTTCTTCACTCACAAAATTTGGTTCACTGTTTTATGCTTATTATTTTCTGAAGAAAATAGGTTTATGCCTCAGAGGAAAAGGAGCCTAATTCATGAATTTCTCACACAAAATAGGTCTAGAGTCGTTGCCAAGTTGTTCTTGGTCTAAGAATCTTAAAAGAAATGTATTCAAATTCCTGCAACCTGTTTCTAGAGAATTATCATCGTTGAGTTTCACTAACTTTATGATCTAAAACTGAAATTATCAGACAATCTTATTTAATAATTACTCATTAATTTTTATTTTAAACAATAAAAATGATATGAATGTCTTTTTGAAACACATTTCCATGGGGATTAAGTTGTCTGTTAGCCCATTACAAGAAAATGCACTGAAAAAGAAGACAGAGCCAAGTGAGCAAATATAACCTTCACAATTTCTGTTTCTAGGGTCAGGATGGTCACTCAGATTAGTTGCTAAGCCAAAATCACTATGGACTTATGCTTTAGTCATACATGAAAAAAAGAGTCGCACCAAAAACTCCATAGCAATATTAGGGTATGAATGACACTCTGATTATCCATTTGAAAAAGTAAAATAAGATAATGGAGAGAAGCATTTCTTTTCCATTGGCTCTAACATGCCCGGTCTAGCATTTCTTTGCCATTGGTTCAAACCTGAAGAGTTTCAAAGAGGATATCATTCTCTGACACTGGAGGTGCTAGGAACCAATTACCTGGTAGTAACTTTTGGAAGAGAAGCTACCACTGGTACTTAATAGGCTGGGAGGCCTTGCTGAGAACAAAAATATCTAAGATCAGTGGTTTATGAATAAATTCTTCCTACTTGTGGTATTAGGTGAATGGCAAAGTGATGAGCAAACTTTGACAAGTATGTGACTAGGGTTTGAGACATATTTTAATCATTTATTAAATGTATAGCTTGGATAAAGCTAACTTTTTGAGACTAAGTATTTTAAATTCATGTAATAATATATGTATAGTGTATGTTTCATAGATTTATGGAGAACCGAGCACAATACCTGCACAATGTTGGTTGAATGAGTTTAAAGTGTTACTTCTCTTCTCCTTCCTTTCTTCTCTATATTGACTTAAAATCATAGATAAGAATCATAAGGCAAATGACAAGTAAGAAGGGAATAGAAATTAAAAACAAAAAGTTGCGGGCCACCCTTGTGGCCTAATGGTTAATGGCACTGGATCCCACATGGCTGACTCTGGTTCAAATTCCATCCTGGCAGTTTGCAAAACAGATCAGGCACACGTATGAGCATGCTCAAAATCTTAACAAGATGGCTAAATGGAGATGGGATTTTAGTGCTACCATGCCCATGGAGGATATTCATTCTCTCTCTCTCTCTCTCTCTCTCTCTCTCTCTCTCTCTCTCTCCTAAGTGTACACGCCCTATGACAAATTTAAAAAAAAAATGGACAAGAGAATGAGATCTATATGAAGAAAATGGAAACAAAGACAAGGGAAAGGGAACTGTTTAACACATATTATGCCTTATATAAATAAAATTTTGGGCAAGAAGAGTTAGAGAGGGTAGTAATTGTTTGTAGAACAAATAATCTCAGTAACAAAAATTGCTAAATGTATTTTAGAAGGAAAATAAAAGAACTGTTATGAGAAATTACAGTGTACTAAAAAACATTTGCTTATTACTTTGCTACGAGCACTTGGAACACTGCATAGGAGGGAGCTGTATTAAATCATTCGAAAACTACATTTTCTTCTCTCTTGATTAAATTCTCCCAGAAACCGGGAGTTCAATAGCTTAAGATATCTACCAAAGTCAGTAACTATATCAGTTGCTTGTGAAAGAGAGAAAAAAATAATAAAATTGTCTGAAAATAAAAAGAATAAATGGACATTTATGACACTTACAAGACAATGTGAACATTTTTGGTGATTGAAGCCAATTCAGCTAGTGATGGGCTACTTATTCCAAACAGGGTTTATGGTGAAGACGTTCTAATATATACTTTAGAACATGTACACACACACGTTATTTCCAGTGGAATCCAGAGTCATGCACTGATGTCGTGCATTAAAATAATGGTAAATTTATCTAGGTGGGCAGAAAACAGGTAACTTCCAAATGGAAGTATGAAAATCCTGCAAATTACAGATTGGGTTCATTTAGACATTTTACTGCTTGTTGGCCATGGCTTAGCCAAAAGCACCTCAGGGTAGGTGTTTAAAACGAATGTTTTCAAAGGTCATCGACAACGCAGAGGTGTTTTATGTAAATGTGAAAGTGTATTTCTCCTTTGACTCGCTTCACATGGTGCAGAATTTCTTTAAATTGTTACCTGAAATTCAATTTTTTTTAATATTACATAGTTGAACTTTTAAAAAAATACCAGTAGTATAAAGTTAAATGTAAGTAATGGCCAGTATAAGTCAAGTTATACCTTACTTCACATTAATAATTGTAGATTGAATACTTAATTATATTTCATATCCAGTCATGCACATCTCCATGCAATGATTAAGTGAAAAAACTGCTTAAAAATGAATAGTGATGAAATTAGAGTATTTCCCATTCTCCTATTATTAGTCCAATCATTTAAAAATATGCAAATGTATGAAGGTAATAGAGGGAAATTTAACATATAAATTTTACTTCTTTATAGTTGTCAGTAGATAAGGATGAATAGTATTTTACTCAGACTAAACCGTTAGCAGAATATGAAACGTAACAGTGTTTTGTGTAAGAATCTCTGCTGTATGAGGCCAGAGCCAATAATGTTCCTCAAGAAAAGCTTAAAGAAAATTTAAAAACGAAAAAGAAAATGTATGCACAAGGTCACCTTTCAGTTTTGTCTCCTTAGCACAAAGGCTCTTTTGAAACCCAGAAAACATATGTGTTTTTCCTAAATTGGGGACAAAATGTCCACCATTATTTCAAACTACCCTGGGATATGGAAGCTTTACAGAAACAAGGAAAATTAATTTCCATTTAAATTATTTCAGAGGAAAAATAGCTGAACTTGCTTCTGAATTTTATTTCAAGTATCTGTCTGTGTCGTCACTTCCTGAGCAAAGCTAAAACCAGATCACTTCCATTGCTGGCTGTAGCTACCTCTGGGGTCGTAGGAGTTAAACCCTACACTCTTAGTAATGAGAATAAATAAAACAGCCCTGGGTAGGTCTCAGGTTACAAGGGTCTTTTGATACTTCTGTCAACTTGTTTAGTATTTGGAAAAAAATACAAAGAGTAGGACTTTTATGAAGGAGCACTTCCTGTAAAGCAACAGAGCTTCCCCTAGTTACATTTTCTTCCTTCTCTGATATGTTCACTTAAGCAGCTATTGCCAGGCACCCTAGTCTTCACGCTGGTTGGACGTTGGTACCATTGAAAAGAATGCGCAGTCAGAAATTTAAAAGCATTTCCTGGTATATGTGGCTGAATTCCAGCATTGCTGTGGCTTTCCTATTGCTGCAGTTCCCAATAATGACATTTACTACCAAAGAACCAATGCATTCAAGTCCTTTAGAAACAATTTTAAAAGGATTAAAACCAGAGTGGATGAGAAAAATATGTATAGCAATAAACTTAGAGCCCAATTATGGGGAGGATACAAAAAAAAAATTCTGTCTTAGGCACCAAGGCTACATTGTCTCCCCTCCCCCCCCCTTTTTATTTTTTCTAGTGTATGCTTGTCTTCTATCTTGCTGGGAAAATTCAGTCCACCGTGTCTACTCTCAGGTCCACCACCATGTCTACTCTGCCGCCAGCAGCCACATGCACACACTTTGGGTTTTCTGCTGTGGCTGTTAAGTGACTCTTACTCCTTAAGGGTACATTTTCTACTTAGATTCTTTCTGTTACCCAAGGAAGTGGAGTAAGTGATACCTCTCTTTCACTCAAGGATATTACTCCAGTAATTTCCCTCAATCTCGCCTACGGAAGCAAGATTCATGTTTACACACTTATTTACAGTACTCTTATTAACAATAATGACAATGTGAACTATAGTAATATGTCCTCTTTAATTCTGAAATTTGTCACTTCTGTTCTCTCTTTTTTTTATTTCCTGTTAGCCTGGCTCAAAGTTTTTTTTGTTTATTATGTTTTTTTCATTGATTTTTTTTTTCCCAGAGAAACTGCTTTTGATTTTATTGATTTGGTATTTTTTTATTTCATTATTTGTATTCCAACTTTTATTATTTCTTTTCTTCTGTTCTCTTTGGATTTACTTTTTTTTCTAGTTTCATTAGATGGATACTTAGATTATCAATTGCATATACTTTTTTTGTAGTATATACTTTAAATGCTAAAAGTAAACATTGCCTTTACTGCATCCCACAAATTTTGATAAAGCTGTCCTTTCATTTTCATTTAGTTCAAAACATTACAAAATTCCTCTTGAGATACCTTCTTTGACACATGCATTATTTGGAAGTGTGTTTTTAATCTCCAAGTATTTTGAAATCTCCTAACTAGCTATTTGTCCTTGATGTCTACTTCAGCTCTACTGTGGTCTGAGGGTAGACATCATATGGTTAGTTTAAGTTTGTTAAGAGGTGTTTCATATGGATGTTGGTGAGGGTTCCATATGTGATTGAGAAGAATGTGTTCTGCTGTCACATTGCTAATTTATGGTGGTGTTTTTAACTATGATGTTCCTGATTTTCTACCCACTAGATCTGTCTATTCCTGATAGAAAAGTATTGAAGGCACCAACTGTAATGGTGGATTTATGTTTCTCATTGGAATTCTGGCATTTTTTTTCCTTCCCATATTTTTATGCTTCGCTGTTTGGCAGGTACATATTAAGGATGAATATATCTTGATGAAGAATTGACTTCTTTATTCTCCTAGAATGGCCCTCCTTATCCCTGATAACATCCCTTACTCTAAACTCTGCTCTGCCTGAAGTTAATACAGTTATTCCCACTTTCTTTTGATTAGTGTTTTTAAAGTATATTTTTCTATCTAATTGCTTTTAATCTCTATAGTCTTTAAATTTAAAGTGAGAGTTTCTTGTAAACAAAACAAAGTTGATCTTGTTTTTTGATTCAGTCTGACAATCTCTATTTTTTATTTGGTGCACATAACCATTGGCATTTTAAGTGATTATTGATATAATTGGAACAAACTGCCACTTTTTGTCTATTTGTTATTTTTGTCTCTGTTTCTATTTTTCATTTCCACTTTCCCCCCCCATTCCTTTTGTGGCTTTAACTGAGCATTGATATGGCTCCATTTTCTCTTCTTTCCTTTCATATTGGTTATACTCCTTTAATATTTTTTTCTTTAATTTTTCTGATGTTTGCCCATGAGTTTGCAATAGTTTGCAAATTTGCAATTTGCATGTAATCTAAGTTCACTTTCTAATAACACTAGACCACTTCATGGTTAGTTCCAGTATGTTTTAATAACAAAACATCCTAATTTCTCCCTCTCACTTTTTGTATTTTTGCTGTACATATTAAAGGTAAGCACACATATGTGGATACATTACTGTTATTATTTTGAAGAAACTTCCTTTATATCAACTAAGAATAATTTTAAAAAAGGCCAACTCCATAGACTAGTTGGTATGGGAGTAAAAGATCCCGCAAGACCACAGGACCAACGGCAGTTCAAATCTCAGCCCCACTGTCCTGAAGGCTTGAGAAACAGGCTGAATGCATGAGTTGGCATGCTCCAAATTCCAACTGGGTGGAGAAATGGAGGAAAAGGGATTATGGCATGACTATGTCACTCTTGAAGGTACTTTCTCTCATTTCCACTCTTCCTCCTTCCTCTCTCTCTCTCTCTTCTGTCTTCTACTGTCTCTTTCTCTCTCTCTCTTTCTCTTTGGCGAGCACATGCACCCTGTGGCAAATAGATAAAAGAATAATAAAAATGTTTCCCCTTTACTTATTTATTCTCCAGTGCTCTTCCTTTTTTTTTTTTAATGTAGGCTTGAGTTTCTGATTCTATCACTTTTATAGTCTCTAAAGAACTTAGTTTACATCCTTTAGTCAATCAGTTTCAGTCATAGAGTGCAGACACTCGGTATATATTAAGTGGGGACGTACAATGTCTCTCCTTCATAGCCTGGCTTGCTTCACTCAACCTTAAATCTTCCACATTCTTCCACTTTCTGTCAAAAGCCAGGTTTTTTTGTTTTTGTTTTTGTTTTTGTTTTTTTAATGGCTGAATAGTATTCCATAGAGTATATGTGCCACAGTGTTTCAATCCATTCATCTGTGTACGGGGGCAACTGGACCGGGAAGAAATGTTCACATATTGAAATGTTCACTTTGTAAGCTAAATAATGTGATTGAATGTATAAAAAATTTTAAAAATTAAATTAAATTAAAAAAAGAACTTAGTTTACATTTCTTGAAAAGAGTTATACTGAGAACATATGTTGTCAATTTTTGTTTGTCTGAGAAAGTCTTCTTCACTTTTGAAGGATAATGGTGGACAGAATTCTAAATTCATATTTTGTTTTCTCACAATATTTTAACTATTTTGCTGCATTCTTTTGGTCTTTGCTTTCAGAAATTATGAGAAATTAGATTTAATTCTTTATTTATTATTATTATTATTTTTTAAATTTGCCATAAGGCACATGCACTTACAAGAGACAGACAAAGACAGAAAGAGAGGGAAAGTGAGAAAGCAAGTTGTCAGGTCCAGGACTCAAACTTTGGTTGGCCATGGGGGAATCTGGTGCCGTAACCACCACCCATGGGCCCTGGAATTAATTCTTTTCATTTTTTAAAAAGTTGTTTATTTATTTATAAATAAACAGAGAGAGACAGAGAAACACAAAGAGAGGAAAAGTAAGAAATCACTTTCTGAGGGGGTATGGTCAGGCTGCAATCTCTTCTCCTCCATTCTCCTCTTGGGGTTTTTGGGCAAGCATGCATATATAGCTGGTGTGATTTTCAAGTCTCCAGGTCTTTTTTTTTTTCTGCCAAATATGATTTACTGGGTAAAATGAACTGCTGTAAATAGGGTTTAATAATGTGTAGGCAAGGTGTAGAGAGAGGGACATGATCTGTATTCCCATGATTGGGCCTTAGTATTTTTGTGAACTTCTGTCTCTGAATTGTGAACTTCACAAATAATTCTCAGTTTCCACTCTGAAACCTTGGGATGCTAAATATTACCCTTCTTAACTATGGAAAGCTAGAAGGGGCTGGCATTGAATATTCCATTTTTCTCCCTCTAACAGGAGGCTAGCATTGGCTAGAGTTTAATATTTCTTTTCTCCCAGGTCATTCAGACTTTGATAAAACACCAGCAACTTAGGTTGTGGTTAAATACTTTCTCCTGAAGGTGGACCCTGTCAGGAACAGAATGCTCTGCAGAAATTTGAAGATGGTTTTATTTCTCTCTCTGCCAGGAGCATGTATAGATTTTTCTCTGTTATTCACTGTGAGCAGCTGGTAGATTTCAGGAGATAAACATTTCAGAAGTGTGGGGACTCATTCTGATGGCTGAGTGCCCTGCAGGTTTGTATCACTCAGACTTGTCCACCCTGAGCCTCTTGTAATTCGTTGATTACCGCTCAGGCTTTTCTATTCCAGCCTCGGTTCCGATAGAGGTTTCTCCTCTAATAAGCTGTTATTCTATTCATTCGCCTGTCTTTCCAGTCTGGAGGCAGTGATTTGTCCTGTGACTCTACTTCTATTACAGATCTAAAGAGTTATCAATTTTTCATTTTGTTTAGCTTTTTACTTGTTAGGTTGGACTAATAACTTAAGTTTTTTTAAAGGATTATTTTATTATTTAATTGTATTTATTATTATTATTTTGAAGAGAGAGAGATATTAGAGGAAAGTGAGAAAGCAAGAAGTTAGGTCCAGAGCTCAGAACTGTGGTGGACCACGTGGGCGTCCAGTGCCTTAACCACCCTGCCACCTGCCGGCTGATAAATTTTCTAACTTAAGTTTAGAAACTTCTTTTTTTTCTTTTTTTTTGGAGAGGTTTTTGCTATAGGGCGCGTACGCTCGCCGAGAGAGACAAGAGACAGAAAGCAAGAAATAACCCCCCCAGGGGGGATGGTCATGCCACAATCCCTTCTCCATTCTACTCTTGGGATCTTGAGCACACACGCACACGTGCCCGGCATGAGTTTTAAGCCACTGGGTCCGGGACGCGAACTGTGGTGGACTATGTGAGAGTCCAGCGACATAGCCATTACGCTAACTGCTGGTTCCCAAAAATTTCTTTTTTTATGGAGAGGTTTTTGCTATAGGGCACGTGCGCTCGCCAGACAGACAGAGACAGAGAGACAGAAAGTGAGAAATCACCCCCCAGGGAAGATGGCCACGCAGCAATCCCTTCTCCTCCATTCTCCTCTCGGGTCTTGGGCACGCACGCACGCGCGCCCAGCATGAGTTTAAGCCGCCCGGTCTGGGACTCGAACCGTGGTCAACTATGTGGGAGTCCAGCGACATAGCCATTACACTAACTGCTGGCCCCCAGTTTAGAAACTTCTTGCATGACTGAAAAACAGAAGTACAGGAGTTTAAAAAGAGTTTCTTTTCGAGAAGGAAATTCTTTTGGTTTCTTTTATGGCACCAAAGTGCATCACATACTGAGAGGGCAATGTTTTACACTGTGATAAATCATTTATTTGTCCAACCTATGCATGTTCAGGCAGTTTCAATAATTTATTGTGAAATTGTCAAATAAGTAATGTGTTTTATTGTGAATTTTTGGGTCATACTGCTAGGGAATAATCTGAACTCATCAGCTTTCTAGTTGTGAGATTTGGGGCAAGTCATTCAATCTCTTTACATTCGTTATTTTCCTCTGTTAAATGGGAACATTATTTAATATTTTATACTATTTCATTCTTTATATTATTTAATCTTCCAAACAGCACTATGGTATGAGGTTGCATCTTAGAGTAATAACGTAAGACTGAGCTATAAACATTATTATACAGTGTTTTGCCTTTGCTCAATGTGCTTCTTTCCCCTCTCCTGGCTTGCTGTTGCCTGAGTTCCTATTTGCTCAAAGTGGTTGGTAGATAGAAGACAAAAAGTCTGGAGGTTGGGGGAAGTAGTGGGGATGAAGAGTGAGGAATGGGCTCAAAGATTACAACTTAGAGAACCCACATCCAGGGTGTCAGCCATTCTCTTATTGTTTAATAAGCACAAGCTTAGATATGTTGATGGTCAAATGCAATTTAGACAGCTGAAATTTGTTCCTAGGTAGATATGGATAGCAGATTCGTTTTCCTCCTATGATTCTTTCCCTATTTGATGCAATCCTTCAGATCCTTCTAACCTCTAGCATAACAGAATTGAGTTCTAAAGATGTATAAACTTGATTTTTAATATTGATTGTCAATTAGTATTGATAAAAAGTACAAATTAGAGAGGGCTATTTAAAAGTGCAAAAAACTTGTTTCACAATTGGTACATTCTTTAACATTTACATAGGTTTAACATTATTATTTAACTTTAGTCTTAACTCTAGAACATGATCCTAGTCTCCACTGCATCCATCTCTTGATAGTGAAGAAGACATTGTGGCTTTCTTTTCTTAAAAGAGAAATTTACAGTTTCATTATGAAGAATGTAATTAATCATAACCACACCCATAATCATATTGACTTGCTCTACATAATTCATTTAAAAAAATGGAACTGCTTAGAAACTATTATATTAAGTAGACCTCTTTCACATCAAATTTGCTAATTAGGATCCAGCCCAGAACTAACATCAAAGAATGTGATTAACTTCCAAATCCTGAAATATCCTTGCTGGTCATATTCTTAAAACTCTGATCCTATTTTTGACTCCAAAGAAACAACGCAGACTCCATTACTCAAAACCTGAGAAAGATGTATAATTTGATTTTGTGCTTTGTCATGCATATATTCTACTCCATTGGAGGCTCTGCTTCTAACCAAAAAATTTCAGTCTATGTAAACAGAGACACATGCACCTGCACATGGAAACACAGAGGAATCTCTGATTGCTGGTATATGTTTGTTGTCTGCTGACATAATTCTAACAAAAGAACACTCCTAACTTCATAATTGCATTGGCAGCCTCTGTATTGCCTGCTTTGTCGTTTCTAAAACATATAAAAAATCTTGAACATCTTATTTAAGTCAACAGGGCTCATTTAAATGATCTTTATAATTAGAAGTGTCTATCCCTTTGTAAATGAGAAATAAGCTCTGGATGTTTCTAACCTTTCAAAGTCAAATGTGTTTATGTCATTTCTGAAGATAACTATCATTCCCCAAGCCTGCAGTGTTTTCATTGAAAGAGATTACTTTCCTTTGCACAGCTGAGTCCAAAAGCTTTTCATTTGAAAGTGAATTGCTTATTCATCTGAGTGTTTTATTATGTCAATGTCCTATAATTACACTTTAATTAAATAATGGCACAAGGTAATATACCAGTGAAGATATTAAGGAGACTCAACATACAAATGAATTAAACGGTGGGTGAGGATACCTGAAGTAGTACCCGAAACAGGGAATGCATAAAGAGGTATGATGTTACAGAATAATAAAGATTTATTTCTTTAAAAAATATTCTTCATTTGGATAAAGAAATTCAAGTTAAGATACAAAAGCTATTGGGTCATTGGGAAAGTTGTGATTCATTTTTGCATAGAAAAACTTGGAAAAATACATCAAGACTTTCCTAACAACCTAATTCATTCTTTCAGTAACAGATTGCCAATTCTACCTGAGAAGCTTCTTCATGATAGCAAAACAATACTACCCTCTTGATTTTTGATGAGTACCTGCGCTGATTATGTTCAAATTCTTGTCTGTGTTTACATACTATAATTCTCTAAGGATGCACTTTCACTGTATATCCAATTAGCTGTTTACTTTAGTCTTCTGTTGCTTGGCTTTTCAATATAATTGATTAATTTAAAATAAGAAATACTTCTGTCATTGTGTCCAAGGTATTTTACTATCAATTTTTTTTTCTTCTTCTTTTTTTAATGTTTCCAAAACATGTGGTAATCCTTCTTTTAGATAACCTCTGAGGAAGACAATAACTCTTTCAAATATTTTGGATGCAATTCCAACCTAGTATTTTATTAAAAGTATAGAAACTCAAGAGTATATTCCACATTTCTGCAGCAACACTAAAACTATTGGATGAATCTCTGTATTTGGCCTCCAAGTGTTGGTGAACTCCTGGGATGAGAACTGTTTGTCTATTAAGTTCATCTGGCCTGCTATTGCTGATCTTGGTTCCAAAGACCCTGCTAGTTAAGTCTCTCTATTTGGTCCACTCTTAGTGTCTCCATGAACATCTTTGGAACTAGGAAACACCAAAATGCCTTAGAATCTACTGTCCATATACCTCTTTACTCTGTTGTACTTTTTTGCTTATAAAATAAGTTTTGATAATTTACCTCTACTTATGTGGTTATAGATTTTTCAGCTAAATGTATTCAGAAAAGTTGTTCCTCTACTATGAAATTGTCAAAGTCAAGAGAGTCTCTTCTAGGTTTAGGTGATAAAAACTTTAGCATTTAGAGGGGAAGAGGTTTCATTCTCAGAAGCCTGACCCGGGTAGGCTTTTGGCTTTTGAAGGGCCAAGAAAGACCCACAGTCATGGGTTCTATGGGAAGAGTAGTAACAATAATATGAACTATAATTTATTGATTACATAATAGATATCATGCCTTCATGATTTATTTCCAGTTAATTGTTTCTTTCACATTTCTGCAAGGTGGTTGTTTACGTTTGACAATAAAACTGAGATTCACAGGCTTTAATTACTTGACCAAGTTCACACAGGTATTAATGCTTGCAAACTGACTCTTAATTGGAGTTTCTCTGGCCTTTTCTCAGAAATAACACTGTCATTGTCTGATTGTTAAAAATACTGTTATCAAAATTTTTTCTTGTCCTGAAAATTTTGCCTGAGCTATTTAGTCATTTTGAGTCTCTGATATATTTCCTGTAAAAAGGAAATAATCATTTATGTACCTCCATGAACTTAAATAGAGATTAAATAAAATAATATATAAACAGCTTTGTAAGTTTATAATTCACTATAATGGTTAATAAACATATTAATAGTATTAGTTACAATATTCTGAATAATAATAATAAATTCTCTCTCAAATTATTGGGTCAGTAAAAATAAGGGAGGACATGAATAAATCCAAATCACATTCAGTACAAATCTGATCAAAACATGACACAAAAGCTATTAAATGTATATTTATTTACTTAAAATTATGCCCTATATTTAGAAACACTTTACAGAACACATTTTTCAAGATACTATCTGGAACAGGTAAAAACCTAAAAATACAATAGTTCATGAATACTCAAGGTAATACACATTCCTTGAGGAACAATGGACAGAATTATTCTCCCTGTTGAAAACAGACCTTTTCCCTCACGTTTTAAAATGTAACTTGGATTAGCAGGCTCAAGCTCTATCTTCCTTTCAGATCATCTTTACCTTATTCTGCACCTAAACTTCAGGCACTTATGACAAATGCAATTTACAATCACAAGTTCTGAGCCACTCACACCCCTCATCGCACCCCCCAGTGACCTAGAGACTGTTGATGGAAGCAGTTCCTGAGGGTTGCAATTTTGATTAATACCGTTCAATCAAGAGCACATTGTCCTCATTTTAACTTGCCACCATGGTTCCCAATTGCAAAAGAAAAGAACCCTTGGATGCATAAACATGTTCCAAAATAGGTTTTGTTTTTTTCCCCCCTCTACTCCAAAACTCAATCTACATGTCGTTGGTGGAGCTACATTTCAAGTACCTTTTGGAGGAACTATTTAATTCTAATGATCCTAATACTTCTTTCCCCCTTTCTGTTCCTCTTTCTCTTGTCATCCTCCCTCTCTCAGTAGAGAGAGAGGAAATGAAAGGCAATTAGATATAAAATGTAGGTTTATACATATAAATGTACTGATACATACTTACACACACACATGCACTCACAAACATATCCATCCCACCCGGCTATTGCAACAACAGTATGTGCTTCCATTTCTAATCCCAACTTTTCTGTTTCTTGAGCTTAGCTTCAAGTTTCAAAATTATTTTAAATTTTTTTCTGAGGGGAGGCCAGAGGATTTTCTGCTCATCAAAGAGAGACAGATAGAGAGAGAGGAAAAGTTAGAAAGCACCCCCATGGTAGATGGGGACACCACAAAACTTTTTCCTCCATTTCTCCTTATGGGATTTTGGGCATGCGTGCACATGCACTTGGCATATTTTTCAAGCTGTTGAGTTTGGGAATTGATATTGGCTGCCATCCATGTGGGATCCAGCTGCCTTAAGCACCTCTCCACAGGCTGGCCCCCAGATAATATTTTTAAAAAGTTTTTGGTGTATGGTATGCACATTCTCCAGAGACAGAGTGAGAGAGGAGAAAGAGAGAGAGATTGAAAAATCACTCCCCAGGGAGAAAAGCTCACCTTCTCCTCCACTCAATAACGTCTCCTCCACTCTCCTTTCAGGGTTTTGGGCATGCATACACTTTTGCCTGAATGATTTTCAAGTCATGGGGTCTGTGGCTTGAACCACACTTTTGGGCATGCTGGTCCCCAAAATAATCTTATTTCAGCCTCATATGACATAGGATAGTTAAACACTGGTAGTAGGATGACTGTGGGCAAGGAGAGCATGAAGAGATGCTCAGATCTAAAGTTGGAAAGAGATAAGGCATTCTGAAGCATTTGAGAAACAAAAAAAATGATGCAAAATTTTCTATCTAGATTTCAATTCTCTACCCCTACCACATTCATACTCCCTTTCTGAAAGAGGATTGCAATTCTTTATTTTTTCTTTTTTTAAAAGACTTATTAATTTAATTTTATTTATTATTATTTTTTAATTTGACCAGAAAGAGAGAAAGGGAAAGTGAGAAAACCAGGTCCAGGACTTGAACTATGGTTGGCCATGGTGGAGTCCAGTGCCTTAACCATCACTCTTCCTGCTAGCTTCAAGAGGATCAAAATTCAAAACATGAACTAACCTAACCATATCCTTATAGGGCTAGAAACTAAACCTGTACCCTTTAATAACTCACTGGGTTGCTGTTTTCCAGTGCTTCTCTGTGATGTAAGTGATTGTTGCCTTTTATGCTTAGTACCTTAGGCAGATTTATTAATCTATACTTTTCACAGATAAACACATACACGAAGGAACTCCTCCTCCCAAAACAAGTTATATATTCTTCAAAACATAATGTCCTAGCCATTGAAATATTTATAAACTATAACAAAGACAAAACTAATTGGAACATAGACTTGTGAGTCAAGATAGATCACACATCCTGGTGAGACACGGTTTAGTAGCCTGTATTAGAGAGGAAAGAATCAAAGTTCAAGATACGCATAAGCTTCAAGTCCTGTGGAGGTGGTAGAATGTTTGCATATGTATTAAAGAAAAATATTATGTAGCAAAAAGCCCTCAGTGAGTCCAAGACCGGCTAAGCAATGGTGAAATCATTCCTCAAGAGAGGTCTAAAAAGGGAGGAATAAATTTTCAGAGGAGATAATGAATCCCTTTTGGGGGCTCATGTAAGTGAAAAGGCCTATTGTAGCTCTTATAGAGAGCCCAGTGAGGAGATAGAAATATAGGTCTATAGAGGTGGATACTTCAAAATATTTTTTAAAAAATGAAAGTAAAGTTTATTTTGGTGCTAGATAAAAAGACATCTATGCATAATTTTTTAGACTGAGCATTTTCCATGAAGTGTTTCCTGACCCCTGAGATCTGAGCTGGTCGTTATGTCTATGCAGGTGTTGCATCAGCCTGTTAGACATTACTAAATGAGTGCACACATACAAATCTTAGAACAATGACTGGGGTTGAGTGGAAGGAGCTCAGCAAGTGTTGGCTACTGCTGTGGTCCCGCAGGAAAACATTGTCAAGTAAGTAGGAAAAAAAAAACAGACCTTAGTAAAACTCTTGTGCTCTGAAAATGATGTAATAAAATCAACACATAATGAATAAAAAATGATATGTGAAAGATCATTGAAGAGAGCAATGACTCTCCTAAGTCTTGACTAGAGTTATTGATATAGCTATTACTGTTTTATTTTTTCTTTTTTTTTTGAGAGAGATTTTTGCTATAGGGCGTGTGCGCTCGCCAGACAGACAGAGAGAGACAGAGAGACAGAAAGTGAGAAATCATCCCCCAGGGGGGATGGCCACGCCACAATCCTTTCTTCTCCATTCTCCTCTTGGGATCTTGGGCATGCACGCACACGCGCCCGGCGTGAGTTTTAAGCCACCGGGTCCGGGACGCGAACCGCTGTCGACTACGTGGGAGTCCAGCAACATAGCCATTACGCTAACTGCTGGTTCCCGCTATTACTGTTTTCAAAGACAGTTGTCATTGTTAAGCTCTTTTCATTTAAATTATGTATTTAGTTTTGCATCATGATAGATAATAGTAAACATTCAAAGTAAAAAAAGAAAAGAAAAGAAAAGAAAAACTCCCAAATGTTATGTCACTATATTTCAATACTTTTATTTTGACTATCTTAAAGACTTATGTGCTAATGGCATAGAGCACAACATGCATATTTTTATTCCCTATAGACTCTATTATAGTGTTTTGGACAGTGCACTTTGAATAAAAACTGGGTGAATGGGTGAACAAATGAACACTAATTATGCACACTGTAAAGCCGTGCAAAGATTGTCTTTTTTTTTTTGGCCACTGACTGATGAAAATCTAATTGGTTAATAAGCAGTGAGGAATCAGTGCAAACAGAGCACTGGCAAAGGAAGGAGAATTTGCTTTAGATGTTAAGGTTGAAAGAAGTCAAGTTTCAGGGATCCAGAGACATGCCAGAGGTCTGGGGTATAAAGGCCAAGAGTAGTAATTGAAAAAGGAGACAAGATATATCTAAAGTCAGAGAGAACTAGCTTTAAAAGTGGCCAAGTTTGTGTGTAGACATGGCGGATGTTTTCAGGCTTTTATATTTGGCCCCACAGTTACACTTTCCGGGATTAAAAGTTCATGCATTCCTGTTTGGGCATATGTACCAGGATAGTCACCTTGAGGGAAAATGTCCCATGATCAGAGTGTCTGGGTTAAAGGGATGACGTTTTTATACTGAGTACTTGCACTGCACCATGGAAACCAGGACTTTTTTTGGGGGGAGATATTTTTGCTATAGGGCGTGCTCGCCAGAAAGACAGAGAGAGACAGAAATTGAGAAATCACCCCCCCCCCCAGGGGAGATAGTCATTTCACAATCCCTTCTCCTCCATTCTCCTCTCAGGATCTTGGGCACGCACACACTGCAGGAGCCTGCGGTCGACTACATGGGAGTCCAGCGACATAAGCATTACGCTAACGGCTGATCCCAAAACCAGGACTTTTTAGTAAAGTGATGAAAAATATTTTATTCAGATAGGGGAATTCAGAAAACCAAATGAAACAACAGGTTACATTTTTTTCCCATTTGACATAATAATAAGTATATAAAGACCACACATATATTCCTTACTGAATAGTTTATGTGATGAGATGACATTATTTCTTGGTCACTAAGATTATTTCTGGGGCATACATGAGAAGTAATTATAATGAAACCATTTTCTACATAGTGAATAAAGTTTTAATACCATACTTAATTAGTATCAGCTATGTGTCAATTTCTGTATAACTGAATTTTCAAAGAGCAGGGATATCCCCCCCCCCCAATGCCCCAAGGCATTGAGAATTTGGATATGAACTAAATCAATATAAACATGGCACATTTACTGGTAAGCTTATTAAGCATTTGAGTCAATAAATAGGATACTGAGAAGAATTAGTTTATCAGGATGAGCAGGGTGACCAGGCACAGGGGCAGTGCACACATTTCCAGAGAGCCTCTGCGATTGCTCTGGGTCACCCTGTACTGCAGTTGGAAGTTTATGGTAACAGAAGGCTCCAGATTGCTCCCAGCTATTTTGTGGTCTGCTTGGAGAAGAGCAAATATGGAGAGGCTGCTTTCTGCTTAAGGTGCTTGCTTTGAAGAGCCCGTCCCATCTTCCAAGTACTTTTTAAATTTTTCTTCTTGGTTTTCTCTGTAAGATGTGCTGAAGGACTACTCATGAAGGTAGAACACAGATTATGAGCAAAGTTGACAAGACCACACAAGGGTTATAGACCAACATATCATATAATGTGTGTCAGGTACTAGTGCTTTAAATTCTTGCTACCAAAAGCACTGTCCCTGGACCTGCAGCAATGGGTATCCCCAGTGCAGAGTTGAGTGGCTCAGCAGTGACTCACTGATTTAGAAGAGGTAGTGTAACAAATCTTTAGGTAATTCAATGCGCACTAATATTCAAGAAGCAGTGTTTTAAAGTCCCTAGACGGTGGGGGTTGTGTCTGTATGTCATTCCATGGATCTTAGAATAGAAGGCTAAATTGAATGTACAGGGAGTCTCTAGTTTACACCGTCAGAATAAAGAAGTTCTAAATAAAAAGGACAAAGTTTCAGGAAAGATGATGAAACTTTTGTTGTACCATATGATGGAGGGGTCTGTGGGATATCTTGAAGAAAGGTTCACTAAGGAGATGGAAATGTGTCTGCAGTAATCACCCTGATATGTGGTTTTGCTTTTGCCCTTTCAGTTACCTGAGGTCAACCTTGTTCTGAAAATATTAAAAGGAGTAATCCAAATAGAAACAATTCACAAATTTTAAATTACACACAATTCTAAGGAGCAGACTAACTATCTCCCCGTCCTGCTGCATCCTGCCTGGAATATGCATCATCTTTGTGAATTTGTACACACTGAATACACCACCCAGCCATTAGTCACTCCATAACCTTCTGTGTTACCAAGTCAGCTGTTGTGGTAGCACAGTGCTTACGTTCAAGGAACCCTTAGTTTATTTAATAATTGCCCCGAAGAACAAGAGTAGTTATTCTGCCATACTGTTACAATTGTTTTATTTTATTATTATAGAAGTTCTTATTATAGAAGCATCTCAGTAATTAGGCAGTCTGACCTATGGCTTTAAATTGGGACCCATGAAAGCTCCAACACAGTTGTATAAGCTAAAACATACAAATTCTTTTTTAATTATTATTTTAACTTTATTAATTTATTTATTTAAATTTGACCAGAGAGGGACAGCGTGAAAGAGAGAGAAACTGAGAAAGCAAGCCATCAGGTCCGGGAATCAAACTATAGTCAGCTATCCAGGAGTCCAGTGCCTTTAACCACCATGCCACCTGCTGGTCCCAAAATCATACAAATTCTATCTTTAAAACTTTTTTTAATTGAGAAGAACTTTTACCACCCCAATTAAGATATAACTTGTTTTGCCTTATTAATTTTAACTCTAAACATTAGGAGCTCCACAAGAGATATCAAATATTTAAAGATTCTTCAGCAGGCAGTAGAAGGGTGTTTCTTTGTCCCCAAAATATTGTCTGAGATATGATTAATCACATACTCAAGGACTTTTATTGTATTGTTAATGCATGTACATGTATTTCCAACCTAAACATCGGTCATAGACCTCCACACATTCTGCATTTCAGCTAGGTTTCTGAAAGCAATACAAAAGAGGACAAGACAAGGTCCTCTTTCATGCTTGTGTGTTTATGCAGCCAAATAACTTCTCAAAATTTATGTCCATTTCTTCCTCTTAAAACTTTGATGATCTGGTGACATCATATATTTTCATAAAACCAAAATAAGGTGATGCGTATAAAAGGATCCTGAGCCCTGAAGAGCTACACACTAAGATGCTAGATTGTGAGGGGTTGTTACTGTAATAATTATTGTGCTTACTAGTGCTATTAGTATTATGTTACTACTGAAGCTGCTGCTAAAACAACCATTATATTAATAAATAGCAAAATGCTATATTCATAGGGTAAATGCCTTGAAGTAAGCTTCATAGTTTCCAAGCTATGAAAATTGGAAGAAGTTATGTAATTGTTCTACAATTTGTGCCCTCATTAGTACAAAGAAATTTGCATTTCTCACAGTATAAATTCTGTCTTAATTTGGGTTTCTCTAGAGGTAAGAAAAGACTCCAGTGTAAGTAGTTAATTTGGCGGGGGGGGAGTACAAGGAACACTGGAACAGAAGTGTGGAAGCAATACAGGAAGGGAGGGCTGCCCAGGTGCCACTAAGGACTGCCCGAGTGAAGCAGCCGTCACAGAGGGCGAGGAGCTCAGTCCTGCTGGGGATGCTCCAAAGTGTGATAGAAACCCGGGCAGAGCTCCCAGGGCCGAAAGTCAAGGAATGCAGGCAGCTTCTAGAAGTAGAAAAGATAAGAATAGAATTCTCTAGGTTTCTAGAAGGAATGGAGTCTTATCAACACTTTGAATTTAGCCTCATAAGACTTGTTTTGGACTTCTAAGCTTCAGACTCATGAACTAATAAATATGTGTGGTTTTAGGCCACTAATTTGATACAATTTGTTACAGCAGAAACATGAATGGTATGGATTTTGTGGGCCACAAATATTCCATAATTATGCCACTCGGAGGAAAGAGGACTGAGGAGTTTATATGCCCTCACCCAAGCGTTTTCTGTTTAGAGCTTCTCAAGGTTTTCGTTCCATACGGAGAAACTGGTTAGGGAACACAGGCTTAGGACTATAGATGAAAAAACTGGCCATTGGCAGTCAGCCAAGGAAAGACAACCAGCGGGGTAGAGGTGGGCACTGGGGCAGCGATTAAATGAGGTAGTGAAAACATCTTGCTTGGTGCGCATACAAAGGCTGCACACTAGAAGTTGCTTCATGTCTTCCTTCCTTTTCTGTCAAAACATACTTTTCTTTTAAATGTCACCTGTTTTCTAAAATATTTCTGTAGCAGGCAGAATTGGCTGTGCTTTACTATGTGCATCCTTTCTTAAATACGACACTTTGTTTACATTATTTATTCATATGTTTGCCATTGCCACTAAATAATAAATCCTGGGTAACAAGGACCATGTTCAAGTCACTTGAAACTCCCATGCATACAGCAGTGTGTGAAATAGTTTAGGCCCACAAGAAATATTTATAGAGTAAATGATCTTTTATTTTCAAAACTTTGTTCTCATTTCAGATGGAGATTACATTTTTTTTTCTTGGAAAGTAATTTATTTTTTAGAGCAAGAATTACTGAACTAAGGAAACCAGGATGATGGCCGAGTTTTGAGAGATGAGACTAATGAGACTATATACATGTTTACAATAGGTCATTGTTTTCTCTAAGTTTATTCATCTTTTTCTTCTGATAGAAGAGAAAGTTAGGCACCCCACAGGGTCTTTTTTTTTTTTTTTTTTTCCCATAGGTTTTTGCTATAAGGCACGTGAGCTTGCCAGAAAGAAAGAGAGACAGAAAGCGAGAAATCACCCCCCAGGGGGGATGGCCACCCAGCAATCCCTTCTCCTCCATTCTCCTCTTGGGATCTTGGGCATGCATGCACACATGCCCAGCATGAGTTTAAGCCACTGGATCCAGGACTCGAACCACAGTCGGCTACATGGGAGTCCAGTGACACAGTCATCATGCGAACTGCTGGTCCCCCCCACAGGGTCTTCATGCCA
The DNA here is from genome assembly GCA_026018925.1 of Tupaia tana. Classification (NCBI taxonomy): domain Eukaryota; kingdom Metazoa; phylum Chordata; class Mammalia; order Scandentia; family Tupaiidae; genus Tupaia; species Tupaia tana. Next base: position 12,811,554 of record JAKSZU010000020.1, read on the forward strand.
CAATCTACCTGAAATTTTATCACAATTAGCACATTTTACAGTTATTTCACATCTCCTGCAGGATCGTGTAGGCCCTTCTATCATATTACTGAGGATTCTAGGTCCTTGTGTTGTTTTCACACCAACAGCTCCACACAAAACCTGTCTCCCAAGACAAAGGGTACATTGGATGGTCATCCTAAAAAGCTGTCCCCATTAGTCTGCTTTCTGCCACTGCAAGTTGACATGGGGTGACAGAAACCAAAATAATCTGATCAGTGCTTAGAAACATCTTTTGAAAAATTAGGGGGTTCTCCAAAAAATGTACATTTATTAATTAGAGGAAATGCTAAGCAACTACTAGCCGTCAGGCAGGCAGAATGCAAGAAGGTATATACTTTATTCTTTGTTTCCACATTTATAACCTCCAGACAGCAGAGAACAGCTGCTCTGCTGGCAATCTGAAGTATATTTGGGGCAAGTAGGGTGGGAGGGTAACTAAGGTGCACTGTAATGTCATTATAAGTGACTCACTGAAGTGCAGTTATCAACGTGGTTGCCACATGCTTGGTTTATGATGAAGTGAATCCATAGCTTACCTGATTTCACTCTGTCTTCCTCCAGTAAACTTGAACATTTGACTTTCTTGCCTGAGGAACCTAGTCATAGGCTATATTTGAGGCCGTCCCCTGGCTAGATAATTTCATATCACTTTTGTTCCAAGGTGCTATTTCCTTGGGTCATGTTTGACCTCATAGTCCAATTTGTAAACTGAACCACTGTGCAAAACTGAGTGCAGAATTCCCAAGGCATCAAACAGCTTAGATGAGGAGTCTCTCAAGGGAGCATCATAGTTTTCTTTATTGTTTTTCTTATTCCTGTTATTCATTGTCAGTCTGCGAGGAGATGGTGTTAATGTTTTACACTAGAGTGATCATCAAATAGCACACAATATCTCTCAACTTGCAAATGGCAGAGGAGAGTGGTTTTGAGAGCACCTCTCTATGGCCTGGCAGAGAAGCAGGCAGGGCACCGGCTTCAAATTCTGTTTCTTTTCCCTTTGTATTTGAAAATGAACCTAAACTTTCTCTTTTCAGCACAATTCTGGTCATTGCATCCCCCACTCAAAAACTGTTCATGAGTTCCTTTTATTTCAGATGGAATCTTAACTTTTTTTTTTTTGGCGTGGTTGTTACAGTGGACAGGCACTAGGATGTCCCCAATAGTGCCAACCACAGGGGATCTTGGGTTACTCCTTTTCTTTTCCTTTTTTTTTTTTTTAAGAGACATTTTTGCTATAGGGTGCATACATTCGCTAGGAAGGCGGAGGGAGAAAGAGACATAAAGTAAGAAATCGTCTTTGGGGGGCATACCCCAATCCCTTCTCCTCTATTCTCCTCCCAAGATTTTGGGCATGTATGGACATGCACCCAGCATGAGTTTCAAACCACCAGGTCTGGGACTCAAAACACAGTCAGTCTGTGGGAGTCCATTAACATAACCATTATGCTGTTTTCTGGTCCTGGGGGTGGGCAGGATGTGTAACTTGCTCCTAACAATATGATGTGGCAAAGATGATGGCATGTATTTTCATGATGATGCTTTTTCATTAATGTAGTTACTCCAGAGACTCTGCATGGTGCCTTGGTGAAGTCCATGGCCATACCAGGGAAGCCCACCTGCCGAGGAGCTCTGGGTGGTCTCTAGGAGCTGAGGACATCCTCAAGGAGCTGAGGGTGGCTTCCAGCCAAGGGTCAGCAAAATCAGCTATAGTTGCTCCTACAGTTGCGAGAAACCGAACACTGTCAGCAACTCTCTGGCCAGGAAAGCAAGTTTTTCTCTATTTGAGTCTCTATATAAAATCTCAGCTTGCTGGGGCCAGCGGATGGAGTGGTGGTTAAGGCACTGGACTCCCACATGGCTGACTGTAGTCCCAGCCCCAAACCTGGCAGCTTGCTTTCTTATTGTCTCTCTCTCTGGTCAATTTAAAAAAGTAATAATAATAAATAAAATTAAATAAAATAATACTTTGAAAACAAAACAAAACTTCAGCTTACTGACATTTGGTTGCAGTCAGTGAGACCCTAAATGGTGAAAGGTAAGCTGCACGCAGACTTCTTACCCACAGAAATTGTAAAATAATAAATGTCTGTTATTTTAAGCACTAGCGGTGTAGCTATAGAACACTAATACAGCAATCAACAGCTTCTATAATGTCATTATCTTTTTAGCTACTTCTCACATTTTTCTATGTATCATAAATTCCTGTCATGTAAGACTATTATCTAAATAGACTGCAAAATGTGGATATTAAGTAACTCATGGGTATACAATTATTTTCATTGTAATGAGGATAATAATATGATGGAAAGTTTTTGTATTATATTACATAACACGTAGAAGCACCTATTATAATTTTTGGAATATTACAGGTATGCAGTAAATATTATTGGGTTGTCAGAAAAGTCATGATGTATTTATTCTATGTTTTTATATGCAAAAATGTGTCATGACTTTTCCAACAACGTAATAAGTTTCATTTTGTTCACTTTCCTTCCTTTTTTAAATGATAGTCTGGTCCCCAGTCTCTAGGTCTCTGATCACGGCCTTTCGTCTTTCCAATGTGCCCTTCACATTCATCTCTATGAGTCCTCTTCCTTTTAAAGTCAGACTCAGGTTTAACTTCTCTATGAAACACTTCATATAAACCTTAATGTCACTCTATCTGTTCCCATTTAATACTTAAAAAATAATAAAAGCTGCAATTAAAGTATACACAGATTTGGAATTATACATCTTCATTATTTTTTTTATTCTGCCAGAGGGTATACACACTTTGAGAGACAGAGAGAAAGTGAAAAGGTCCCCCTATGGAGCATGGTCATGCTTCAATTACTTCTCCTCCATTTCTCCCTTCTGTCAAGATTTTGGACATGCATGCACACACACCTGGTATATTTCCCCCAGGGGAGATGGCCACCCCAATTTTGGTCTCAGACTCAAACTGGCCATGTGGGATCAAGCAGCCTTAACCAGCACACCACGGGCTGACCTAAAATTGTGCTTCTAAAGAAGAGAAAGCATGTTTATATAAATAGTTGAGTGTCTATAAAAACTGCATTTGCACTGTAAGTGTTCATGGAATATGGTTCTTACTCCCTGATCTGTCATCGAGCCTCCTCATTAGTGCCTAATACGGATGAGAAATTGGGAAGACACTGGAGATGTGAAAGTTCTGCTATAAGTTACTTCTGCTCTCTCCATTAGGCAGGCCGTACTTTTCTTTGCAATCATCTTATTTTTCCCCCTTTCAGTATTTAACAACATTGTATAGGAATAAATGACGAGATTTGGGCTGTTTATTTGATTTCTTTTTGTTTGTTTAGGTTTTTGCCATAAGATACATGCACTTGCCAGAGATTTTTAAAAATGAAATATTAGGACAGACATGATATCAAGACAGTTTACTGACAGGTTGGAGAGTGCTTTTAATTGTTATCCAACTACAATAGTCATTATACAATCTTACAAGGTCCATGATAACCCATCTCATGGTTATGCTTTATATATTTTTCCCAGTAATTTACATGATTTTTTTTAGTCTATAAAATAGGTAAAGTCAGGCCAGTAGGTGGCATGGAGGTTAAGGTACCAGATCCAACATGGCTGACAGCATGATTCAAGTCCTAGATCTTACAGCTTGAGACTCATGCTGGGCATGTGTGCCTGCATGCCTAAAATTCTGAAAGAGGAGACCAGTGGAGAAGGAATTGTGGGATGGCCATCTCCCCTGGGAGGTGACTTCTCACCCCCCACCCCTATCACCTCTGGTGAGCACATATACCCTATAGAAAGATAAAAAGGGAGAAAAAGAAAGAAGAAAGAAAAAGAGAAAGAAAGAAGAGAGAGAAGAAAAACAGTAAGAAAGAAAGAAAGAAAGAAAGAAAGAAAGAAAGAAAGAAAGAAAGAAAGAAAGAAAGAAAAAGAAAGAAAGAGAGAGAGAGAGAGAGAGAGAGAGAGAGAAAGAAAGAAAGAAAGAAAGAAAGAAAGAAAGAAAGAAAGAAAGAGAGAGAGAGAAAGAAGAAAGAAAGAAAGAAAGAAAGAAAGAAAGAAAGAAAGAAAGAAAGAAAGAAAGAAAGAAAGAAAGAAAGAAAGAAAGAAGAAAGAAAAAGAAAGACAGAGGTTAAGTTTATTTAGAATATGGTATCTGGAGGAATAATAAGGCAAAAAGCATCATTTGTAGAATCAAAATGTCCCATTGAATGAAAGCAGTGATAACAGTTCCTTGACCTTAATTAGACCTTTTATATTTTTCTTGTAACCTCATTATTTGATATGGCTTTGGTATCTAAAATGACCACTTAGATGGTCATTTTCCACTTTACCCCTCAAATGTGCAGTTAGTTTTTCACGAAATTCCTGATATAGCTAGCAATGTAGTAGATACCTTAAGAGATATCAGCTTTGGAAAGGGAAAAAAGAATGCCTCTAGGTGTTTTTTGTTGTTGTTGTTGTTTTTTAACTAACTTTTTCAGGATCACATTTAATATTTTTAAGATAATTTCCCCTGTGGTACAGTCTACTGCATATTGAGTGCAGTTTATTGCATCAATTGTGCAAACACATGTGCACCACATTGAGTGGCTGTCTAGCAGTGATGGGGGAGGATGTGTCACTGCATGCTCACTTCTTCCTGGGGGCATTCTGGAATGTTGCCATGATTCTGTAGCCTGTAATCTGTTTATTTATCACCTTTTCTTTTGCAAAAGTACACGTAACGCAATCATAATTTTTTTATAAATGTTATTCTGATTTTCGACTGCTGCAGCTATGACTTGTATGGGTACATTTGTACCTAAAAATATACAAGCAAGGGGCCAGCAGGTGGCATATTGGTTGTAGATGGTTTGAGTCCTGGACCCAGGGGCTTGAAACTCAACTGTGGAGTGTATGCGTGAATGCCCAAAATTCTGAGATTTTGGAGAATCAAAAAGGGATTGTAGTTTAGCCATCCCCCCTGGGGGGTGAGTGCTCGCATTCTATCCCTCTGTCTCTCTTATGAGTGCACTTGCCCTGTAGCAAAAATCTATTAAAAACAAAAAAGAAAGATAAATATACACTTGAAATATTAAATAAAATAAGGAAAGGGGAAAAAAGTAAGAAATGGTCCTGTTCAAATAAAGGCATATAAAATATAAAATATAATCTAGTTAAATTTCTAATGATGGTATTCTTTCAGTATACGGTTAGCTAAATTTGTGAGTTGAAATCCATCAACTTACATAACTCCCTTAGTTATTTCAGAAAAGGCCAGTACTCACTCACTAGGTAGGATGGTTTCATTCTGAATTAATCTATAGAGTTTTGGGGCATTCATTTACAAGTAAATACTATTAAAGGCATTATATTTCATGCAAAAAGGACATAAACAATATATCGCTCTATTATCTAACAATGCATTTTAACCAAGAAATGTTGACAAAGATCCCCTTTTGACTTTTAACTGGGTTACCTTGTATTTCATAATAGGATCTTCATTTCTCCCATACTTTGCCCTTATCTGCCAGTAGAATGCTAAATCTATTATGCCAAAAGTTTTGTATACATCATTCCATTCAATACTAAAAAGAAAATTTGTACCAATCTTAAGGTGTAAAGCATGAGTGAGAGAGAAATCCAGTGATTTCATCATATCAGATTGAGAAGGACATTCTGGGGAATAGAAAACTGGAAATCTTAGCTGCCTATGTCTTCTGATTTTCTTCAGAGTGTCTTCAAATATTTGAACATCTTAAGACAAGGATGAGGATTATGCTTATTTAGTGTGTCCCAAAATAGTAAAAGTAGGATCAATGAGGAAAGGGAGATGGATTTTACTATTTGGTAAAATAGATTTAATAATTGATTATTTTTGATGAATGAAGTAAGTTTTTGCTCCTTTAAGCCTTATTTGGCTATATCCTTTCTAAAAGGTACAACAAAGTAACAAAGTGACTTTCTTTCTTTTTTGGTTAAAGGGTTTATTTAGTCACAGGAGATTGGGCGGGTGGTGGGGGGGAGAGAGAGAGAGAGAGAGAGAGAGAGAGAGAGAGAGAGAGAGAGAGAGAGATACTGTGAGAAAGCACACCCTGGGAAGTTGGCTATGTTGCAATCCCTTCTCCTCCATTCTTCTTTCAGGATTTGGGGCAAACACACACAAGAGCTTAGCATGGTTTTCAGGACACTAGATAGATGTGGGACTGATGCCGTGTAGTCGGCCATGTGGGTTCCAGTTGCCTTAACCACCATGTCACTGGCTGACTCACAAGGTGATTTTAGTGACTTTTAAAATCATGTATAATAGAATTGTATTGAATTAAAAGGAGAAACTTTCAATTGCAGTTGTATTAGACAAGGTTGTCCAGAGAAATTGAACAAATAGTATACAGAGAGAGAGACTTAAGGAACTAGCCCATGTGATCATGGAAACTGGCCAATCCCAAATCTGTAGGAGTGGGCAGGCAGGCTGAAAGCCAAGGGAGAAGTCCACGTGGTTGGGTTGAAGTCCTAAGGCCATCTCCGGGAGAATTCCTTCTTGCTGGGGGAGGTCCTGCCTTCAGCTGGCTGGATTCGATTTATCCACATTGTGAGAAGCAATCTGCTTTACTCAAAGTCCACTAATTTAAATGCTAGTTCATCCCCAAAACACCCTCAGAGAAACATCCATAATGATGTTTAGCCAAATATCTGGGCACTGTGACCAAACCAAATTGATACATAAAATTAACCTTCACAACTGAATTGTATCTATTGAGATTTTTCACTCGGTGTTTCTTTATCCAGGGTCTTGATCTCTAAGAATTTCTCCCCTTTTCTTTCTGTGGAAAGAAACTACATATATATATATATATCTATGTTATATAGTTATATGTGTATATATATATGTGTGTGTGTGTGTGCGTGCGTATATATATATATATATATATATATACACACTATATATATGTAATATGAGTTTGTGTGTGTGTGCGTGTGCCCATACTTATGTACATATATGTTATTAGCATATAATAAGCTACACTTAAGAGTTTTGTTTTATGAAGAGCTTCCACTGACATGTTACTGTTTTCTTTGGGCCATTCTACACACTGTAATTTCTGAATTTGTCTGAGTGCCAATTGGTAGCATGGCAGTACAACCTGACACCGTATGAGGCAATCCCACCATGAGAAGTTTCCCAGGACAAGTCTGGAATATTCCTGAGTACTCTAGACACATGTTTGCCCGTGGTCTGGGCTAGCTGAGGGTGGATTGTGTCATGGAAATCCTGTTAGAGGTGCTGGCACTCTCTCTCCATCTCTCTTTGTCTCTCTTACAGGAAAAAATAAATAAAAACTTTAGAAAAATGCTTAAATCTGTAAGGAACAAACTTAATTTTTAACATTACCAGACAGTTGGGTTTTTCTGACCTATGATATTCAAAGTGTAGGTCTGTGGGTCAGCAACTTTGAATAGCACTCACATAGAAAACTCATGTTCCCACTTAGAATGAATTTTTAAAACGTATTAGCCTTGGCATTTACTCATTTTCATATTTGGTTTGGTTGCATAAAGTTTTCTGAAATCCTATTTTTCACAATATTTGCAACTAGTAGTAATTATTAACAGCTCACATTACAATATCAACATTTAATTAAACTGAAATGGAAGGTTGTAGGATTATTAAAAAAACATTTATTTTATTGCTAAATAGATCTTATAATTATTCTAATTGCAAACCCGATAAATAGTCACTTGCAAGATGTTAGGAGGCACATACAGCTGGCATGTTGGTTAAAGGCCCTGGATTCCCACATGCCAAATGTGGTTCAAGGCCCCAACCCACTTGCTCGCTTTTTCACGTTCCCTTTCTCTCTGTCTTTGTGTAAGCAAATTAAAAAATAACAATAATAACAAATGGAATTAAATAAGTGAATAATTATTAAAAAATTTGGCAGATAGTAATTGTCAATGTATGTTTTTAAAATATGAGACATTAAATTATTTTATTATTACTATTTTTTAGAGGTTTCTGCCTTAGGGAGCATGCACTCACAGGAAAGAGACAGAGACAGTGAAAGAGAAAGTGAGAAATCACCCCCAGGCGGGATGGCCACGATGCAATCTCTTCTCCTCCATCCCCTCCTGGGATCTTGGACATGCACAAACATGCACCTGGTGTGATTTTCAAGTCACCAGGTCTGGGACTCAAGCCACAGTTGCTCATGTTGGAGTCCTGTGACATAACTGCCTTGCCATCTGCTAGCCTCCAATAATTTTATTTATTAGAATCTTAAATACTTCAATTTTTTTAAAATTTACTTTGTTTTATACATTCAATTACTATTGATGTATATCAATACAACTTGTAAGGTGAATTTACCCAACATGAATACACTTCATGCTAGTCCAGCTGTTTATCTCTGTGAGCCATTATTGAAAAGTTAAAAATTCAACACATACATAAAATAAAATGAGTTAAAACACCAGCACTTTCTTTCTTTTTTTTTTTTTTTTTTGAGAGGTTTTTGCGATAGGGCGTGTGCGCTCGCCAGACAGACAGAGAGACAGAAAGTGAGAAATCACTCCCCAGGGGGGATAGCCACGCCACAATCCTTTCTCCTCCATTCTCCTCTCAGGATCTTGGGCACACACGCACGTGGGCCCAGCATGAGTTTTAAGCCACTGGGTCGGGGATGGAAACCGTGGTCAACTACATGAGAGTACAGCGACATAGCCATTAGGCTAACTGCTGGTCCCAACACCAGCAATTTCTTTAGGATAGCAAGTGAATTTGTAAATTCTGTAAACTCATGTTATAAAAAATATATCTAAAGTGTTTGTTAATTAATCATTAGTTTTAAATAATTATGGAAATATGTTTAATATTATCAGTACCACCATAAAAATTATTGCACTTTTTTAGCCATCGGGCACATGTGCTCACCAGAGAGAGACAGAGAGGGAGTGGGTGTGAGAAAGCACCCCCCATGAGCCACTGCTATGCTGCAATCTCTTCTCCTCTATTTCTTCTTTGGGATTGCATGCTCATATTTTTCAAGCTGCCAATTCCAGAACTTGAACTGCATAGTCCACCATGTGAGATCCAGACACCTTAACCACCATGCCACCAGCTGACCCAATATCAGTATTTTTATAAATATCACTAGAAGGGTCTAATAAGCAAATTGAGTTGTAAGCTACAATGTGTGTGCTCTCAACTATAAAAATTTTATAGGTCCTGAGCTTTCCAATTAAACCAACAAGTAAGTTGGATACTTTCTGAAATTCTATTGTATGATCATTATAAATGGATAATGATAATAAGTGATATGTATGACAATGGCTCTATAAAGAGCATATGGGAGCCTAGCTATGGTGGTCCAGCAACAGCACTTCACCTGGTAATGCTACAAGCCATTTGGAAGATCAGAGTTTGGTTCGCAGATCAATCCGTGCATGCCAGGCACACACGTATGCCCATGATTCTTGCTGGCGAGGAAAGGCTGAGATAGGATCACAGAATAAGACCCTGTTGAGTGCACTTCTCTTTCTCTCTCTCAGCAACAAATAAATGAATACACTTAGACAGAAGAGCATGTTGGCCTCTTCCTAGGTGTGTAGAAAACAATACTTTCTAGCTTTGTGTAAGTATGTTTTACAATATTTGTACAATATCGAAAACACCTAATGATGTACTTTTCAGAATGTACCTTCATCCATAAAGAGACGCATGACTAGAAACAGACAGAGATTTGGAGAGACACACAGCACACACACGGAGTGAGAGAGAGAAAGAAAATATATTTCCACTTCTCCTTCTGCGCAAAAGTAATGAACAATTATACTACTATCCTTTCTTAAAGTAATTTCCCTCAGTGCTGTCCTTAAAGTATCTATCTGATGACAAGTGAAGTTGAGCGAAACAGCATTGTAGCTTTATTCACACCAATATATAGAAATGATGCATCTTCCACTTTCCACTGATGGAAGATGCTCCTTCTGCCCCCGACTACCTCTACCCCATGGGCGCTAAGTGTGAACTGAAGGAAAGGTTGAAAAGCAACAACGATTAAAAAAACATGGTTCACATTAGGCCAGCAATTGATATAATTTGCTTTTGGCTTTGGGACTTGCATCGGCTCCATGCCAAATGTACCAATACCACTGAATGATAGATTGATTCTATTTCTAACAATGTAACTGCACACCCTTTGATAATAGCAGCTTATGATGGACAGCTCCGGTTGCATAGTTCCTTGATGTCTCAGTCTGGCTCTAAGGCTCTATTAGGTTCCAGAAGTACAATAGGAGCTTCTTTTAAAGAAGATAGAAAAGAAACAAAATTATTCTAAATCTCTAACAGTCTATGCAGCAAATCTCCTGCTGGGATTCCCAGAAACTTCATGAACCATCTTTATATACTTCTAACTCAACTGGGCTTACTAGGTTATGGGGTCTGAGTTGTCAGATAGCTTGCTCTGCAGCCCAAACCAGATACAGAGCCCTCCCTTGCTCTGGATCTCACTTGAAACTGGCAGCCTCTGTGTCACACAGTAAACATCTACAGCACTAGTCATTAGGTATGGCATACCCTGTCTCAAATAGCCGAAGAATATACCAAGAGTTGTGCTATTTTAGTGACAGGGGTCACACCCTCTAACAATATATCCTTTTCATGGGGAGGACACCTCACAGATTACTGGACCCTTAAAACTAGTTGCTATGACAGACCTTGAATATCTGTAGGGGTTATCTCCAAACACCTGCTATACAATGTGTCTTTCTAGGTTATCAAGGATAATTGCAACTCATTGCTCTCCTGGTCTAATAAACATACCATCAATGTAGTGGCCAGTTTGATTTTCTGCAAAGTGTTAAGACAATTAAAGTACTTGCTGGTCATCTGTCACAAAGATCATAAAAGTTAACATATCCCTGGGGCATGGCAGTGAACTGCAAACTATCATATTTCCCTAATTAAAAAATAATATTTTTCTTTACTCAGCAAGATAGGGGAAAATGCATTTACTTTATCAGTAGTTACATACAAAGTTTCTGGGATTACTGACCTGTGGGTAAGGACATTGCATCTTGAGTAACGGCTGTGGTTGAGGTTATTGCATACGTTTATGGTCTATACTTACCTGCTGTGATCTGCTTTTTTTCCACAGAAAGAAACATGGCAGATGTTGAGAGATTAGCCCTTGTACATTTTGATTTTTTGGAGGACCACTCTCTGTGAAGTTTCCTCCAAGATACAATGTTGACTGTGATTTGCTGCCTATCTTATGTGGGGCTAGCATTTTATGCAACCCTTCCTACAATAATTGTTTTTGCTCCATAGGTCAGAGAAGTCAGGAGAAATAGTCACCAAATGAATCCATGAACCTCATCAATACCCTTTCAAATTCAGGCCTGAACAACATTTACTGCAGCTTTCACTAGCCTTGCCCTCCCTGCAGATCTTGATGGATTCCAGTTTAGATGTTTTCCCTTTTTACCTTATCTACTTATTATATAAAACTGGCTTAAGTTTAAAAGAGGAACATATTTGGAGGAGTATCAATTATATGTCTTATGATGACATGACGATGTCCTGCTTCAAGGAGACATGGCCTTTCCTAAATCAATGGGCTTTGTGTGTATGAGAATTTGCTCAGGTTAGGAAATTGAACAAGAGATCAGGCTTTTTCATTGAAAAACATATGAAGGAAATTCCCTTCTTACTCTACCCTTCAAAAAAAAAAAATCTGAATCAAACATTAATGCTGGATTTATTGCTTACTAAACAAGAGAGGGTTGGTTTCAGACAACACTGTTTCCAAACAGTAATTTCATATGGGACTTTGAGAGCCTAGAATGTAAGTTCTGGCTAATGTTCAAGCCATAACTACCATGGCAGCCTGTGGCAGATTGTCTGACTTAATGTAGCTTAAGCTGTTCCCGATTGGCTGACTTCAGAGGCAAGGGTAAGGAGGCAAAGCTCTCCCTGATAACTGGGATGGGATTTAAATGGCCATAGCAGTAACTTGTTCTTGCTAGGGCTTAACTAAAGGAGAAATTCTTTTTCTTTTATGAAGTTTCAGAAAGAACATTTGTTTTCAAGCAGCTGACAACCGTCTTGGTTTTCTGTTTCCTGTTTACATAAACTAAAGTATATAATTGCTGGCCGTGGGTCTTGTCCTTAGGAACACTGTGTCATTCCAGCCATTGTATTGTTACCAAGGTCCACTCATCACCTTTGGCCTTGTATGGCCATTATAGCCTCTGGGCTTCTACTATTGTGGAATCTTGTCATTCTATGGACACTAGGGACTTCAGTTCCGGGGAAGCACTTCTTATTTTAGAGGATTATCTACTGCCAAGTTTCCCGGAGATCCAGTGACCTTCCTTACCAAGGAACTGAGTTTCTTCTGGAACGTCTCAAAGAAGACAGTCAGGTGGGAATTCTCGGTACTTGTGTAAAACTGTCCTCCATCATGCTAACATTCCTGAGCCTCTGATCCCTTTCTAAATTCTTGGCTTAAGCAGTCTAGAATTTTCCCCTTCTTATTATGGTTTTGTCTTTTCTAAGCTCTGTTAAAAAGTTTCACCTACTTGTTTGTCTATCTGTTCTATGAATGAGAGACAGAGAGACAGAGACAGCATCCCCAACAGGGTTTGGACACCATGATCCACCCCTGGCTTTAGCCAGCCCAGAGCATTAATACACGCATGCTTAGCATACTCAGGGAGGCTTCCAGACTTGAACTCACAATATTCCCTTATGGCTCTGTCTGGAAGAGCATCATGTTTTACTACCAAGGCACTGCCCAGCCCTCATCCTAAGCTTCAAGGAGCCCATCTCAGCAGTGTAGCATGCTGAGCTTCCAGTAATCATGCTGATTTTTCAAGCTAAATTAAACAAGAAATTTCTGAAGTAAAGAAAAATGTGAGTGATATAGCCTTATCAAAAATTAAGATATAAAGCTACAATGAAAAGGTTGATAATGGAAGTGAATGGAAAGTCCAGGAAAAGATGAGCTTTCTGAAGGTCACTTCAAAAACTTCATGGAAAAGTGGAATTAAAAGAGGAGTTTATTTTGGTGTAAACCAAAATGAATGTATAAAAGAAATTGAAATTAAAAAAATATAAAACAAAAGATCATAAAACAAAAAAAATGAAATCCATGCACAATTTTAAAATATACATTTTTCCATGAGTGTTTTGAAGCATCTTGGTTTCTGGAAAGTTTGTATATAATCATCTTTCAAATAAGTGGTATAAAAGTAACCTTAAAACAATTTGAGAACATCTTAGTAGTCAATATATTGAATTCATTAAATTGCCTTTTTCTCATATTTTGCGAATGCCAGAGTGTGTGCACTAGCCAGAGAGAAATAAAGACACAGAGAAAGAGAAAAAGCACGCCTCAGTGGGGTCACACAACAATCCCTCCTCCTGTAGCTCTCCATTCTGTCAGGATGTGGGGCACACATTCATCGGGTGTGCCCAGTGTGGTTCTCAAGCTGATGAAGCCAGGACTCCAACCATAGTCAGCCTCGTCGGTGACTTAACCATTAGGTTCCAATACCAGCCTTTTTATCCCCTGTTTTTCTGTTCTGATTTAAATCATACCTTTGATGCCTGTAATTCTAGTGCTTATATAATCATCAATTGTTTTAACAGTACATGCATGATTTGTTGAAATTTAAAATTAATCAATTCCCCATACTGCCCTCCATATGTAGAACGATGCTGGAACTTTAGACCTCTGCTCAACCTCTTCTGCCTTACGTGTTGTCATTGCCCAGAATTTTCATGTTCACAATTTTACCACTGCCACAATTTGTTATCATTGTTTAAGCTATCCACACTTATCATCTATTTACGTTTTGTCCCTGAATTAGCATTATTTAGCCTTTTTCTTGACTTCAAAAACTATTTTTTTAACATCTGACATTTTCTTTCTATGTTTAATTTCTCTTACTGAAATACATGAAATCGTTGGGCATTTGGCAATAGTCTAAGGATATCAATTCTGCAAGTCTTTTCTATAATATCTGAACATTATTTTGTTTTCATTCTTAAATTGCAGTTAGGCTGGCTCTTTCAAAAATTTTAATGTTCTTTTTCTCTGCACTAAATCGTGGCTAATTTTCTCTGATCTATATTTATAAATAATTAATTTTCATTTTCTTCCACTATCTCTACTCTGCTAATTAACCATTGCTATGGTTTGGATATGTCCTCCAGAAATTCATGTACTGGGAATTGATGTATAGATTTTAAGTGAAAATTAACTCCTTCATGGTGTCCGAAGGTGGGGACTAGTGTGATGGTGACTGGTTCAGAGTGACTGCATCACACACAGGCAGCAGGATCAGGAAAGGATTAACAATTTCTCTCTCTTAAATCCCAGTGAATTCTAGCTCCCTGAGAAGGGTTAGCTCTCCCAAGAACCGGTCGTTATAAAAGGGAGATCGCCAGGAGCTCTTTCTCTCTCTGCATTTGCCGGCCCTCCGTGTGCTTCTGTCAGCCATGCTGCAGGCCTAGGACTTAGATTTCTAGTCACCATAACTAAGATTTTTGTTTGTTTGTTTGTTTTTTGAGAGGTTTTTGCTATAGGGTGCATGTGCTCGCCAGGAAGACAGAGAGAGACCGAGACAGAAAGTGAGAAATCCTCCATTCTCCTCTCGGGATCTTGGGCACACACACACATGCACCCAGCATGAGTTTAAGCCACCGGGTCTGGGACTAGAACTGTGGCTGACTATACAGGAGTTCAGCGACATAGCCATTATGCCAACTGCTGGTCCTCATAACTGTAAGTTTATAAATAAATTTCTATCCTTATAAAAGCACTCAGGTGAAGTATTTATGTTAGCAACACAATGATGAACTGGGACACACATTTATGAATTTCAAATAGAAGTAAATGTAAATTTGGATTATAAAAATAGAATTCTATTTTGGTTCTTTTCTCATGTTTGCCTATTTTTTTCTTTTTTTCTGCTTTTCTTATTTTCTTTATTATTTTAGACAAGCTTATTGTTTCCTAGATTTTTAGTCTATCATACTAAATTTGTAGGATTTTCATTATGTTATTTTTGAATGAGATGACCTTTACTTATGCTATTATGCTTTTGTGTTTTTTTTTTAATATTTAGTGAGGCCTCATTTATTTATTGTGAATTCCTTGGGACTATGACAGATTCATCAGCATTTCAGACTACAATAAGCATCTTTGTCAACTGCCTGTGATATATATATAGAAAATTTTATTAATAATATTTATTTTTGGCTGAAATTTTTAAACATAAAAATAAGCAAAGTAATTTTTCTTTTTTTTTTTTGGAGAGGTTTTTGCTATAGGGCATGTGCACTCACCAGAAAGACAGAGAGGACAGAGAGATAGAAAGTGAGAAATCACCCCCCCAGGGGGGATGGCCACGCCGGAATCCCTTCTCCTCCATTCTCCTCTTGGGATCTTGGGCACGCACACACACGCACCCGGTATGAGTTTTAAGCCACCGGGTCTGGGATGAGAACCGCGGTCGACTACATGGGAGTCCAACGACATAGCCATTACACTAACTGCTGGTCCCATGCAAAATAATTTTTGAGAGTTTTTTTTTTTGTATTTTTGCTATAGGGCGTGTGCACTCGTCAGAAAGACAGAGACAGAGAGACAGAAAGTGAGAAATCACGCCCCAGGGGGTGATGGCCACGCTGCAATCCCTTCTCCTCCATTCTCTTCTCAAGATCTTGGACACACACGCACACATACCTGGCGTGAGTTTAAGCCACAGGCGTGAGTTTAACCGCAGTCTACTACATGGGAGTCCAGTGACATAGCCATTACACTAACTGCTGGTCTTGCAAAGTAATTTAATATGATGACTCTCCATATACCTATCAATCAATCTGAACAATATTATTTTATCTGTATCCTACTAACTTCTGCTCATATTATTTTGAACATACTCCAGACATTATTTTATTTTATTTTTGCTATAGAGCTTGTGCACTTGCCAGAAAGAGAGAGAAAGACACAGAGGGAATGTGAGAAATGACCATATCACAATCCCTTCTCCTCCAGGCTCCTCATCTCTTCTCAGGATTTTGGGCACGCATGCATACATGCCTGGTGTGATGTTTCGAGTTCCTGGGTCCAGGATTCAAATAATGCAGCATGCTGCATGGGGTCCAGTTTTTTAATCTACACTACCTGCTGGTCTGACATGAAATATTTTATCCGTAAGTGTATCTGTATATCTTTTTTTTTTTTTTTTAAGAGAGAGATTTTTGCTAAAAGAAGCATGTGCTTGTCAGAGACAGAGAGACGGAAAGTGAGAAATCACCCTCCAGGGCAGATGGCCATGCTGCAATCCCTTCTCCTCCGTTTCCTCTTGGGATCTTGGGTACACACACATGTACCCAGTGTGAGTTTTAAGCCGCTGGGTCTAGGACTCAAACTGCAGTCAACTACGTGGGAGTCCAATGAAGTATCCATTACGCTATCTGCTGGTCCCTATCTGTAGGTATATCTGAGAAAAGATGAACTATTCCTTTAATGACATAGAGAATATTTATATTGTAATTAAAAATATCTTAATATGATCAAAATCCAATGATCTCATATATAAATATATATATATGAAACAAATCCAAAAGTATCTTTTGAAGAAACTAATCATTTTCTGTGTTGTGTAGTTTCATATAACATAGTTTAACTTTTACCTCTGACATTTCTCTGTTCTGTAAATTGTATTTATAGCCTTGATCTGATTTATGCTTATTTTTTTGACAAGAGTATTTTATAGGTAATGAACAATTCTTTTATCAGGACACATACAATCTGGTCATTTCTATTTTGTGATGTTAGCAACTGTTCATGTTTGTTTACTAGATCCATTTAATAAAATTACAGAGTAGTGGTATACTAAGTCTAATATTAATTCTGAACTTGATAGCTGAAATATTTCTATAAAAATTACCTTTTCTCTTCTTCAATGGCAGAATGTGTATTAGAATATAGAATAAATTTGAACTTTGTCCCTTAGTAGTTTGAAAATATTTTTTCTTTAGCTATTTGCAATGGTTAATTGAAGCTTTAAAATAATAATTTATTAATTCAAGAACTTAATTATATATGATATATTACATTTATTGTGGTTATTATTGCTATGAGCATCAATGAAATCTTTTCATCAGGAAAAATAGAATTAGAATATCAAACAGTTTTTTTCATTTATTCTAACCTATATTACAAGCATAAGTCCCAAATAAAAATATTATCAATACCCTATAATCTGATATAACTATTAAAAGCATTTTTAAAGTTTTTTTAATCTTTGTGCTATAATTTACTAATGGTATCTAGTAAATTACTATGTTGCTTTAAATCACTTGAAATAGATTCTTTTTATGTTTACATACAGCTTTAGATTTATTTGTTTTATTTCATTTTCAAGTTTTGAAAGTTTTCTCTTCAAAATGTCATTTTTTTTTTTTTTTTTTTTTTTTTTGCCAAAACCTGTTTATATTTAAGGAATATAGAAACGAGTTGACAAAATTTACCCATCTTAAAGAAAAACTGTTGAGACCTGGAGCAGGATTAGCTTTCCAGTGCACAGAAGGGCAACTCCTGCTACACAGTCTCAGTAAAGAGCTCACTGCCATGAATACTTGACCACTTAGGTCCTTGGCCAACCCCAGGCCTAAGAGAAACACAAGCCACACAAAACCAAACTGAACACCAGTAATAAAACCCTATTCCTTATCATAGTTTCACACTTCTTCTGCTGTTTCAGTCTTGGAGTACATCCGGCACAGTGCTACGTTAGGGAGGCATACAAAAGCATCCGTTTCACTTCCTAACTCTGTTAACTGCTCCAATGAAGACACACAAGGATAATGGTCTTTTAACATATCTGGCAATTTAGAAGTTTTCTCTTGAAGACGTTGAGATCATCTCACAGGTGTCAGAAATTTCAGCTCACACTGAATGACTTGATTAAAAATATTCCAGATGCTAAAAAACTTGTTAAATATTGGATATGTCTTGCATGTATTGAATCAATTACAAGTTCTATTGAAGATATTATCGCAATTTATGAGCAGGTGTAGGTGTCAATCTACAGCCAGGAAAACCAGAAACGGAGAATAAACATCGAAATGTGGTATTTCGGGATTGTGAAAAGGAGCAAGATGACAAAACAAAAGATTCAACCTGTGATGTTAAAACTCCCAATACAGGAACTAGGGCAGGTTGCTTAATAAAATATAATGTGTCTACTACTCCCTACTTGCAAAGTGTAAAGAAGAAGGTGCAATTCGATGAAAATGTCATTTTGTTTTATGATTACATAAATGTTAGTAGTTCCTAAACCAAATGTCTAAAGTTATGCATTTCCAAAGAAGTTCTGTTCCTGCCTCGTGTCTTGTGTGACTTCTACGTATCCATAGTTGGAATTTTATGCATATATATTTGTATCTCCCTGTTTATTAAACAAATGGCAATATACCACGCATACTTTCCTAACATTAGCAATATACTTTGGATATCATATGACATAATTACAGAAATTTTTCTTTTCTTTTTTGAGGTTTTGCCATAACATGCATGTGCTCACCCACAGACAGAGGGAAAGTGAGAAATCACCCCTCAGAGGGAATGGCCATGCCGTAATTCTTCTTCTTTCTCCTCTGGAGATTTTGGGCATTCATGCACAGGTGCTTGGTGTGATTTTCAAGCCACCAGGTGCAGGACTCAAACTGTGGTCAGCCATGTAGGAGTCCAGCACCTTGAACACTAGGCCACCTGCTGGCCCCACTTATTCTTTTTCATAATTGCATAATACACTATTTTTGGATATATCATTGTTTATTTCCATATTATTTTAGAGATATGATTTTTTTAAACAAGTCATTTAAACTATACATCATTACACATAGTAATGTAGTATTTTCCTTTCTTGTCCTGGATGCTGGATTTCTTGTGGCTGTTGTTTTTGCTATATGGCATGTGTGCTTACTGTAGGTAAGGAGGGAGAGACAGAAGGAGAGATGAAATGAGAAATTGCTCCCAGGTGGATGGCCACACCACAATCCCTTCTCCTCCATTCTCCTTTCAAAATTTGAATCAAACACGCCCACGCAGCATGATTTTTAACCCACTGGGTCAGGATTCCAGCAGCACAGTTGGCTCTGTGGGATCCAGCACCTTATAACCTTCATGTCACCTGCTGACCCAATTGAAATTTCATTGCCATAAGCATTTTAGCGTAATGTAAGAATAAAATTATCATTTAAAATAAATTATTGGAAGATGTCATATCATCTTTTCTATCTGAATTTTGATTACTTGAACCACATTTGGATGTGTACATTTACCTTCATTATTTTTAATTTTCAAAGTTAGCTCATTCTTTCAAGATGAAAAGAACTTTCAAAACTTTGATTTTTGTTGTTGCTGTTGTTGTTACTATTAGGAGTGTGCAAATTACACATTTGAAAAACACACTTTCTCTATTAAAGTATTTGTTAAAATTGCAGTGCATTTCTGAACCACGTATGCGATCTAGAATACTCCAATAGTGCTTCTGACAGAGATATTGACCATCAATCAATAATGTCATGGATAACTTTCAATCAGAAATTACTCAACATGGTTCTAAGTTATGTTTTATAAGTCTTTCTCAGAGTAGGTGGACTTTAAAAAATATTTGGGTTTTAATTTGTTTTAATTTAAAATGTATAGAATTTGAAATGTCATAAATGTTGTAAATAGACTAGAATCTAGATATAAAGTAGATAAATCTGGGATATTAACAAAGTATAAACTAAACAGATCAGGTATTGCCAAAAATTGAGAAACCAAAATATATTAATGATAGTACCCCAGAGTATTATATTGCCTTTCAATTTGCATAGAATCCTCTCTGACTCCCCTTAATTTACCTGACCAGTAAAACAATACTGTGAGGAAGATAGGGCAAATCCTGCCATCCACATAAGCAACCCTAACTCAGAAAGAAACAGATTTCTGTAGTAGCCATATAATCAGCTAACTAATGGTAAGTTTTTTTGCTACTCATTCATCCTAATTCCATTACAAATATCACACAGAAACCAATATAAATAAGAGTAAGCCTCAATGTCATTTTGTGGGTAAATGCCTGAATAGGGTTTAAGCCAACATTTAACTGGTTTCTTCAAGAATGGTCTGAGGGAAATCTGAAAATTAAAGCAATGAAAACAGAGTTGGTATTGGACTGACTCCAGTATTAGCTAAGTTTCTTTGACAGTAGAAAATACAATAGGTAAGTTGAAGTAAATGATACACACATGCACACACAGCTATCAAAAGGAAAAATACTAAGCTATAACATAATTTCAAATGGAAATTCTTAAAACCACTGCAGTTAGAAATAATGCTGAAATGTAAGGAAACTGTATAAAGACTTTGTAGAAGTGACTTTTCCAATTATTATGAAACAAACTGATTTCTAAAATCATTTTGATCCTGAACTATGGCAAATTAAGAGTGTTAAAGGTGGCATGTATCCCTTAAATTATCTTGAGGAAACATGAAGGTATAGAATTCCTCAGTAAACCCTGTGTTGGTACCAAACACTCAGAGTAATGTTACCTCCCCTATAATTTCAGTAAAGGCAGAGGCCAGTCTGGCTCGAAGTCAGGGGTTTTAATAACCTCAGAATTCTTGCTGGTGTCATGCTGACAACTGGTGTCTCAGTGCTTATCAAAGAAATAGACTTTCCTAACATTTTATCTACTCTACTCCTTCTCACCTTGGTGCCTATTGCTTCTTGCCAGAACAATCTGAACACCTTAATAAACAGGGTGATTGTCATCAGCAAAGGGAGTAGAATGGGTATTTTTTGGCCTACACTCATACCATGGGCTGTTGACATGCCCAGGTGTGTAATGGAGGCCAGTATTTTTTAAAAGCCTCTTTCCCATTCAGACTCTCCTGAATCCATGGCTGAAGGAAGATTTCTCAGGCTGATGCACATCCTCTCCAGGATCTCAACAGCTAAGACAATCTGAAGAGTACATAGATCAAACATAGCAAATAGAAAGACTTCCAATTTTGCCTGTAACCTTTGATGTCAAAATAACTATAGAACATCCTAACAAAAGGAAGATGTAAGGGGTGGAATCATAGTAGTAATCATGGAAGTCACTAAGAGAAGTAAAAAGGATGTAGAACAAAGGCCAAACTGGCAATAAGGTTTTAAAGTGCTTTCTGTCTTCATCACTTCAACTGCAAGCCCAGTGTATTTCACTCAAGTTCTGTTTGAGTGTTTGATGTTTTTAAGCCCATCTAAAAGAAAAGAAAAAATCCCCTTCTCATGAGCAATTAACCAACATGCAAACACATTAAGAGTTGCTAGTATATGATTGAAGTTTAAATATGTAAATAGTATGGGAGACTTAGAATATTGTAAAACCAATGGATCCCTTATTTATTTATTTGTTTATTTATTTATTTAGCGTTTTTGCCATAAGATGCATGCACTTGCCAGAGACAGAAAGAGAAAAAGTGAAAAATCACCTCTCCCCCCCAGGAGGGAGGTAGGGGATGGCCACACCACAATCCCTTCTCCTCTATTCTGAGATTTTGGGCACTCAGGCATACACATGTGGAGTACTTTTCAAGCCACCAGGTCAGGGACTTGAACTGCAGTTGGCTATATGGGAACTTAGCACCTTAATCACTACCTGCTAGCCCCAGATCACCATTTTTAATTTCATTTTTCTATTAACTTTTTTTTTTTTTTTTTTTTTTTTCTTTTTTTGGAGAGGTTTTTGCTATAGGGCGCGTGCGCTCGCCAGACAGAGAGAGAGAGACAGAGAGATAGAAAGCAGGAAATCACCCCCCAGGGGGGATGGCCACGCCGCAATCCCTTCTCCTCCATTCTCCTCTCGGGATCTTGGGCACGCACGCACACGCGCCCGGCGTGAGTTTAAGCCGCCGGGTCCGGGACTCGAACCGCGGTCGACTATGTGGGAGTCCAGCGACATAGCCATTACGCTAACTGCTGGTCCCTCTATTAACTTTTAAAAAGATAGAGCTAGCATGCCTAAATTTGAATTAGATTCATCTGCCCTCATTTGGAAGATAGTGTTTGCTTGGAATACATAGCTTGATAAAAAGATTCTTGGAGATTCCCAGAGGGTAGAAGAGTAGGGATGAAATCCAGAAAGTTCTGACACCTAAAATTAAAGTTACATATATTTGAACATTAAATGTTTTTGAGTGTCTGAAAATTTACAGAATTTTCAGAGCACCTGAATAGGATAAATTCTAAATGTAAAAGCACATAATTTTCCAGATCGATACGTCGATATAAATAATTTGTCTCTATAACTTGTTTTTCTTATATTGTAGGATGACAATTTTGAAGCTTAATTGAGGTAATTTTCTTTTGCTCAGTCCACTGATTAACTCAGGTAAGAGTGTTTAAGAATGGTAGGATAGCAGAAACTCAGAGACAAGGAAAAAGTAAATCTCTGGTTTTTTATTTTTTTATTTTTTTCGAGAGGTTTTTGCTGTAGGGCGCGTGCGCTCACCAGACAGACAGAGAGAGACAGAGAGACAGAAAGCGAAATCACCCCCCAGTGGGGATGGCCACACCACAATTCCTTCTCCTCCCTTCTCCTCTTGGGATCTTGGGCACACATGCACACGCGCCCGGCGTGAGTTTTAAGCCACCGGGTCCGCGACGTGAACCGCAGTTGACTACATGGGAGTCCAGCGACATAGCCATTACGCTAACTGCTGGTCCTTGTTTTTTTTTTTAATTTTTTAACAAATTATTTTATTTAATTTTATTAATCATCATCATTATTATTATTAACTTGATCAGAGAAAGAGAGAGAGGGAAAATGAGAAAGCAAGCTGCCAGGTCTAAGACGCTGACCACAGTTGGCCATGTGGGAGTCCAGCGCACCAACTGCTGGCCTCAGTCTGATGTTTTTGAATATAAAATGGTAAGACCTCAGTGAAATGGGGAACACTCATGCACACACATAACAGTTTTGGGGAAATATATAGAAAGAGGAAAAAGATCTCTCATGCTGAATTAAGGAAACTGAATTTGTAAGGATTAGAAGAAAATCTCAAATCTGAGATAAGTGACTAAATGAGGAGTATGAAGTGTACAGGAAAGAGTTAGTGGGCCAGCAGGTAGTGTGGTGGTTAAGGTGCTAGGTTTCATACTGAATAAGTTTCTCATTCTCTCTCTCTTTCTCTCTCATGAGTGTACATGCCCTATAGCAAATTTAAAATAATAATAATAATAATAATAATAGATAAAATTAAATAAAATAATTCTTTAAGAAAACAAAACCAGAAAAATTAGCATTCAGGTGTTCTCGGTACCAGTCACTCACGAAAATTCCATTCCATTACTCACACCTGGGAGATTAATTTGCAGCCATGCAGAACTCCTAGACTACAAATGCTGGTCACCAATAATCACTCATGCCAAAAATTAAATATGATTTTCCTTTCTATTGACCAAGAGGAATTTGTTAGCTAGGATGCTTCCTTTAGACTTTACAAAAACAGCAAAACCATTTGACTCTCTTTGGTCCCCATTTGATGGTAAAAAGCTTGACTAGAGAGATTTCTTTTAATTTTCTGAAATATGGGAAGGCTCTGTTATGGAATGCAGAATTACAGATAGTGTCAAAGAAAAATTACACTGGATGGAGTTAAGCATGCAAGGGAATATCAGTCAAGACTATTGTAACAGAAACTAAGACTAAATCAATAGGAGAGAGAGCTTGAACTCAACTCTAAATATCACAGGGACAAGGGGATTTATTGTCAACATGCTGGAGGAATAAGGAGATGAAAATTTCTAAGAGCTTGAATGAGATCAAGGGTATGGGAAGAGGAACTTGATTCAATATAAAGTGTGAGGAAAGAGAAATCCTATTGAATATTAAGGATTGGGGGAAACTCTGCAAGATTCTTTGCTGAAACTGGGATGCTTTGCTAAAGCAAGCCAAGGATGAGACAAAGAATGACACCTCATTGAGAAGAGGGCTCAGAGGACCCTGATTAACGTTTGATCAAGAAGGGAGAAGTTCTCAACATCTCAAGGAAGAGAAGAGGTAGCACAGAAGTGGCAGCTGTATCTTTCCTCCTTCCCACCTTAAGACCTCTGCCACTTCACATCTTCACAGCCCTCTTGACCCCATTGCATATATAATCACACTTTTGGACCCGAAAAACCTGAGAAAAAACTGCCTCATAACGTATCCATTTTTCATGAATTATTTGTTCTACCTGATGCCTCCATGCCTAGGACAAATCTTGCCACTTGCCTCTACTGTGAAAGAAAATATTTGGGGAATTCAAATCTTCCAGCCCACATCTCTTCAGTTGGACAATCCAACATTCTATTGAGACATAAAATAGGTCTATATTTCAAAGCAACAATTTCTACCTAGTGTTTGGTAAATCTAGACCAATGGTTCTCTTCTCACGGAATTACCTGGGGAAATTTGTAAATATCTAAGTACATAGTCAGAGACAAGCTGAATCAGAATCTATACACATGGCTTAGAGATGAAAGCAGTTTTCCCTTTTTCTTTTTCTTTCTTTCTTTCTTTCTTTCTTTCTTTCTTTCTTTCTTTCTTTCTTTCTTTCTCTCTCTCTTTCTTTTCTTTCTTTCTTTCTTTCTTTTCTCTTTTTCTTTCTTTCTTTCTTTCTCTCTCTCTCTCTCTCTCTCTCTCTCTTTCTTTCTTTCTTTCTTTCCTTTTTTCTTTCCTTTTTTATTTTTTAACCAAGTTTCCAGCAATTGTGATGACTTATGATGTAAATTTTTCAAGATTTTGTAAATCTTGAAAAACGATCTCTAGACCCAATAGTTCACAGTCAGCATACTGGGTCATTGAAATACTGAAAAAGAGAAAGACTAGATTGTTTTGGTGTGTGCTTTGGAGATTAAAAATAACTGAAATAACTGTACAATTTTAGTTGTAGCTAACAATTGTTGAGTATTTGCCAGGCTCTATACTATGAATCTGTATAATCCTTACACTGGGTCCAATGCTCAGAATAAGAAAACTGAGATTTTGGAGATTAAGTAATGTTGCCAAGGTCATACAGAAAGTACGTGACAGTACCAGGAATAACATTCAGATTTGTTAAAGTCACATTTTCATATTTAATTATTATGAAATACCCCTTGGATAGTTTTCATCTCCCAGAACTATTTATTTATGTTTTTTTTTTTTTGAGCGGTTTTTGCTATAGGGCGCGTGCGCTTGCCAGAAAGACAGAGAGAGACAGAGAGATAGAAAGCGAGAAATCACCCCCCAGGGGGGAAGGCCACGCCGCAATTCCTTCTCCTCCATTCTCCTCTTGGGATCTTGGGCACGCATGCACACGTGCCCGTCATGAGTTTAAGCCACCGGGTCCGGGACTCGAACCACCGTCGACTACATGGGAGTTAAGCGACATAGCCATTATGCTAACTGCTGGTCCCTATGTGTGTATTTTTTAAAAAGGAATTACTTATTTATTTTATTCCATTTGTTATTATTATTTTTTAATTTGACCAGAAGAAACAGAGAGAAAAAGAGAAAGCGAGAAAGCAACCATCAGGCTCAGGACTCAAACCCCAGTCGGCTGTGTGGGAATACAGTGCCCTTAACCATCACACCACCTGCCTATTTATTTATTTTTACGTCAGAGAGTGTGTGTGCGCATGTACGAGAGAGAAAGCACCTGCTAATGGAGCCTGACCACACTGTAGCCTTTCTTCCTCCGGTTCTGCATCCAGTCAGGATCCTGTGCATGCATCCGTAGAGTGTCTTTCAAGCTGGCTCGGTTGGAATTCAAATCCTCTACGGTCATGTGGGATCAGCTTCCTCTGCACAGTATATGGCCACTGAGCCAAGGAACTAGGCTGAGAAGTTTTGTTTTTAACTAGCATTTTTAGTTACTTAAAGAGGTTTGAGGTAAAAGGAAGGTCAAATTAAATAATCTATATGCTCATTATGAAATTACTAATATTAATATTAAAAATATTCTTATTACATTCAGATATTTTTATACAATATGTATAGCTTTAATTTGTGATGATAGCTATACATTTAGGAATGTTTTTTGCTTTTAAAAAACAATATTTGGAGGACCAGCAGTTAGCTTAATGGTTAAGTCGCTGAACTCCCATGAAGTCGACCGTGGCTCAAGTCCCAGACCCGGTGGCTTAAACTCAAGCCAGATGCGTGTGCTTGCATGCCCAAGATCTCGAGAGGAGAATGGAGGAGAAGGGATTTCAGC
Source organism: Tupaia tana (assembly GCA_026018925.1). NCBI lineage: Eukaryota > Metazoa > Chordata > Mammalia > Scandentia > Tupaiidae > Tupaia > Tupaia tana. The sequence continues at coordinate 12,837,866 of JAKSZU010000020.1, forward strand.
GTGGCCATCCCACCTGGGGTGTGATTTCTCGCTTTCTGTCTCTTTCTGTCTTTCTGGCGAGCGCATGCGCCCTATAGCAAAAATCTTAAAAGAAAGGAAAAGAAAAATATTTGGGATCAGCAGTTGTTGTAATGGCTATGTTGCTGGACTCCCATATAGTTGACTGCAGTTTGAGTCCCGGACCCAGTGGCTTAAACTCACGCCAGGCACGTGTGCGTGCATGCCTTAGAATCTAAGAGAAGAATGGAGGAGAAGGGATTGTGGCATGGCCATCCCCCCTGGGGGTGATTTCTAGCTTTCTGTCTCTCTCTCTCTGCCTTTTGGTGAATGCATGCACCCTATAGCAAAAATCACTCAAAAAATTAATTAAAGGAAAAAAAGATTTACCACAGGAATTTTCTATATTAGTATGACATCTATAAAATTTTTAAAAGAATTATTTTTATTTTATTTGAGTTATTATTATTGTTTTGTAATTTGACCAGAGAGAAAGAGAGAAAGTGAGAAAGTAAGCTGCCAGGTCTGGATCTCAAACTGTGGCAGTCATGTAGGAGTCCAGTGTCCTAACTACCACATCACCTGCCAGCCCCAACATCTATAAGATTTTGTCATCAATGGTTCTAAATTCTACCAGCATGGTGTAATTATATTTCTGGTTTTGGATTCTTTAATTTTTTTTCTGTTCTTAGCTATTATAAATAACATTGGCTACCTCAATACATTTCTAAAACTAATAGTATTGTGATAAACATATGTACATATAACACATATGTATATTCACATTTGTATAAATATCTATTTTTTATGATATGTTTCTATATCTTGGACTTCCCCTTTTTTGTAAGAAGAGTAGATGATTTAACATTGCTAAATGCATTATATAAAATTTCATTCTAGAATTATATGTGTTTTAGTCCATTTTTGTTTTAATGAAAAACACCACAACTGGGTGGCATAAACAACAGAAATTTTTATCGATCTCACAGTTCTGGTAATGAGAAGTCCATGATTAATGAGCTAGTCAATTCAGTTTTTGGTGAAGGCCTTTCTGTAAAATCCTCACATGGTAAAAAGAAATCTCTGATCTCTTCCTCTTGTTACAAGAACATTAATCTAATCATAGGCATTTATTTTTCATGACTTCATTTAAATGTATTTACTTCCCAAAGACCTCACTTCTTAATATTATCACATTAGGAATTAAGTTTCCAACACATGCCGTTTGAGGGGAAGAAAAACATTCAGACCACAGCAGGTGGTGATATTGAAATGGAACACAAGTATACATCTACAGATAATATTGCTGTGTGTTACTGTGTGTTATGCTCCTGAGAAATATTTTTCAAAGTCCTAATGTCTTTCAAATTTAAATGTCATTATATCAGGGTTTCATTGGTCAATAACAGTTGTCCCAGAACAACATACATCCTAAATAACAAAAGCAATTACAATGGGTTTTGCTGATTTCCTGTCACCACAACCTTATTTCTCCAAATTTTTCTAGCATTTGAAATTTTGGTCATTTTGCATTAGATTAATCTTGGACATGTTCCCACCATAAATGTGATATACTACTTTGGGACACCTTGTTTATTACAGAAGGCCTTTGAATCACACACCAGAAACTTTGTCAAATTTGAAATATTGTTATCTCTGGTTAATTTTCTTTTCTCTATATTGAGGATTAAAAAAACTGATAGGGGACCAGTAGATAGCATAATGGCTACTTTGCTGGACTCCCACATAGTCGACTGAGTTTAGAACCCTGGACCTGGCGGCTTAAAACTCACACTCAGTGTGTGTGCATGCATGCCCAAAATCCTGAGAAAAGAATGGAAGAGAAGGACTTGTGGTGTGGCCATCCCCCCTGGGGTTGATTTCTCGCTTTCTGCCTCTCTGTCTCTCCAGTGAGTTTATGCACCCTATAGAAAAATCTTTCTCAAAACCACCCCCCAAAAAACTTGATAGGTTATGTGTGTTTTTCAAATAAACAGTTCAAGTAAGATGCACAAAGAGTTAATGATCTTTTATTGTACTCCTGACATTGTGCTCCAGGCTAAGAATAAGAATATACACATTAAGAATTTAAGAACATCAATATTAAGAATTTCTTTCTCTGATGGATGTTTAAGAAGACCTTATGATAGTGGTTGTGAAATAATTAAATACAAATGCCCCCCTGTCCCACTATAGGCAAAACAGATCTTGCTTAAGAAAACAATTCTTGCCAGTGGGGAAATTCACTTGCAGTTGAGGATCTAATCAGGAAACATTCCTTTCTGCAAAAATAGTTTTACCACTAGCATTGATACCTCCTCATTTTTTTTTGAGAGAGAGATATTTTGCTATAGAGTGTGTGTGTACTCACCAGACACACAGAGAGAGATGGAGAGAGGGAAAGTGAGAAATCTCCCCCACCCTCAGGGAGAATGGCCATGCCACAGTCCCTTCTCTTCCATCTGCCTCTCAGGATTTTAGGCACACATGCACATTCACCCAATTGTTTCAAGCTGCTGGGTCTGGAACTCGAACGGCAGTCAGCCGTGTGAGAATCCAGTGCCTTAACTACTATGCCACCTGCTGGCCCTGAAAACCCCTCGTTAACTCATATACATAACTTGAACATAGAGCAAAGTCTTCAGAAGTTGACAAAGGCCACTCAAACTTACTAAGTACAATAAATAATGATGGTTATTTTATAAATTTATTGCAGTAAATAAACCCTGTACAAATCAGTTGATAAATGTAGTACTAAAAGATAATTTATGGACTGGTAGAAAAATTGAATAAGAGATCTGAAATAGATATTATCTCATTCTAAAGTAGACAACCTGGGATTAGAATGTATGGGACATAGAAAAAAGATGATGAAAGAAACTCATAAAACTAAAAGAAATCTATAATGAGGAAGAACTAGAAATTCATATCAGTACCACTCCACTATAGAAATGATAATTTTTGCTGCATTGGGCAGCTGGCCCAAGCCTTCTGTTTTAGCAGGCTATACTTTTCACTTCTGTGTAGGAGAATCACTACTTTGTCTAGGATCTTATGGAAATTATCTTGACAGGATATATTGATAATGTCAAGTTAAAACATGTATAATATTATTAAACAGGGCATGTTCTATCCTGTTTAATACATCCCTTCTCCATTTTAGCTCATATGGTTACAGAAATGCTACTGGAAGATTGCAACAATAATGGTTCTCTAGAAGAACCATAAAATTGAGACCCTGGATCAGTTCTCCTATTAGCTCCTTCCTTATAACTGCTCACAACATCCACAAAGTTCCCTAGGAGGTGGTCTCAGAACGTGATAGGAAATACTTATTAGAGAACCTCTTGAGGACTGGAACCAAGGACCAAAGAATCAGAAGCCAACCTAATTTATTCTCTCTAGTCCAAACAGCTCTCTTTCTCTGTCTCTCCCGGTTCCCCTTTTTACCAATGTCTGTATCTGTCTCTCTCCATCTCTGCCTCTTGTTACTGTCCTCTGTCTCTCACCCCTTCTTTCTTTTCCCTCTTTATCCCTCTTACTTTCCACATTGGTTCTCTCTGCTTACACTTGGAGGTATCACCTCATCCCCAGCTCTACCGTATGAGGTTTCTTGGGTAAAGCAGTCAGCTGAGTCTTGTACAGTTCTCCAAGTCATACACATTCCAAATACCAGACAGACTGTAATCAGTCTAGCTTGCGTAAACAGCCTCTTGCTCATTCGGCTGCACTCAAGATGCTATTAAAGGTTTGGAACACAAAGTTTTTTTTTTTTCTTTTTCCTTGTTTTTTGAAACAGAAATGAAAGGATGGGAAGATGAAATAATTGGCCTCTTTATGTGCTATGGCTATTAGTGTAGAGTCTAGGCACAACCTCTTGGGTTGCAATGGTATAAAATCAGAATGGTGGACTAAAGAAACATCTCTAATTTTTTTTCAAGAATATGGATAAAGCCATAAAATATGCATCAATAAAATATTCATAAAAATAATATTAAAAATTAATACATTATTCACCATTTAAAATATTTATTTAATGGATTGACTAATTGTACAATGAGTCATTGAGCACTTTCTATATAAAAGGTAGTTTAGTATATATCATAGATGTTATAGACCACTTGTAATATATGTTATGTATTATGCATTTTATAAAATCTTTATTTCATATGTAATATAGGTCATTATTTGTATATTCGAATTGAGGTAGGTACAAATTTATCACCAATAAACAATAAAAAGGTGATATTTAATTAATTTATCGTATATATTTAAAGCATACAACATAATGTTTTGATATACATGTACATAATAAAATAGTAACTAGGTAAGCGATTAATGCATTCCTCATCTCAGTTATCTTTTTTGTAGTTAAAACTCCTAAAATATGTTATTAGAAGATTTGCAGCATACAATACAATATTGTAAGTATAATTCTCATGCTGTACATTTTATCTCTAGGCTCATTTATCCAACATGTCTGCAAGTCTGTATCCTTATTATATCGCCCATCTCCTTTACTCCCTGCCCTTGGTAACCACTGTTCTACTCTGTTTTTATGCCTTTAATTTTTTTTGTAGAGTCTATGTATAAGTGAGATTACTCAGTATTTTTCTTTCTGTTTGAGTCTTATCACTCAGCATAATGTGGTCCAGGTTCATTCATGTTGGTGCAAATAGCAGGGCAAATTGTTTGTGAAAGTTTTAACTTGGAGATGAAGTGTCATAGAAAATGGAGAATCAGTGAATTCCTAAATATTGGATTATAATTTTCTACTACTCTGCGGTTCATACTAATATAAAAGAAAGAAAATATTTATTAAAAGCCTAAGTTCTATTGGGTATTTTTTGTTCTCTTCCTTTCTTTCTTTGTTTCTTTCTTTGTTTCCTATTTTTCTTTCCCTCTTCCTTTCTTCTTTCTTTTTATTGCCAAAGGGCATATGTGGTTGCCAGAGAAAGAGAGAGGCAAAGAGAGGGACAAGGCACTCTCAGTGGGGCATAGTCATGGCTGCTCTCTCTTCTCCACTTCTCCATCATGTTGGTATATTTTTTTAAATCACCAAGGCCAGGATTTAAACCATGTGATCAATCATATGGAGTCTAGCTCTCTTAACTACAAGTTCAAGGACTGACCCAATACCTTTTTTTTTAACTTTTATTTATTTATTTTTATTTATTTTTTTTTCTTTTCTTTTTTTTTTTTTTTTTTTTTTTTTTGGAGAGGTTTTTGCTATAGGGCGCGTGCGCTCGCCAGACAGACAGAGAGAGACAGAGAGATAGAAAGCAGGAAATCACCCCCCAGGGGGGATGGCCACGCCGCAATCCCTTCTCCTCCATTCTCCTCTCGGGATCTTGGGCACGCACGCACACGCGCCCAGCGTGAGTTTAAGCCGCCGGGTCCGGGACTCGAACCGCGGTCGACTATGTGGGAGTCCAGCGACATAGCCATTACACCAACTGCTGGTCCCAACTTTTATTTTATTTTTAATTGACAATAAATGCATGTACAGACATAGTGTGATGTTATAATACATGTATACATTGTGTAATGAACAAATGAGGCTAAGTAGCATATCTGTAACCTTAAATATCATTTCTTTGTGGTGAGAACATTTGTAATCTTCTACGAACTCTTCTGAAGTTTACTGTACATTATTAACTGTAGCCATTGTGCTGTGCAATAGAACACCAAAAATTATGGGATAGCTTAACAGAACTCTTACATCATAAAATGCTAATGTTGTAGGAGTCTTTAAATGTCCTTGAGTTCAGATTCTTGGCATTTCCAAGTATATAGTATTTATAGATGTGAGATAATTATAAAGCAAAGCAATATAATGAGTTATTGGCCAAAATGGGCCTGCAATATACAAAAATGTATCTATATATAAATGTATAAACCATTTAGACTGATATTTTAAAAAATGATTTTTGGAGCTACTTTCCACCACCCTCTACGCCCCCCCCCAAAAAAAAAGTAAACAGAAAAAAAAATTGTTATCTGTTCTCTGAAAAATGCATATTAAAAAGATACCATAATTTCTTAAGCATTTAAAAATCTACTATTGAAAATGAATTTTCTCATAAGGAATTAGAGATTTCAAAAAACCTTGTGCTCAAAAAGGATGTGAACCTCATGTTTGAATCATCCCAGATTCAACTCATCCTAGTTAGCATAGATGTGCTTTGTAGATAAAAAACATTTTATTGAGAAATGTTTTCTCTCTCTCTCTCTCTCTCTCTCTCTCTCTCTCTCTCTCCCTTTCTCTTTCTTTTAGAACCAAGTTTCTAGGTCAAAGTCCAAAGGGGAAGAGGAGGAAGGAGCCCTTTCCTTAACACTTAATAATGATCTGCATTTTCACTAGTATATTAATCATTATAGCTCATTATAGCTGTCTTCTTAACTATGTATCTTATTCCAGACACTCATTACTGAACTGAAAATGGCTGCAGAATTTGTTATATGAAGAATGAAACAGCTGGGACCAGCAGATGGCATAATGGTTACATCGCTGAACTCCCATGTAGTTGACCATGGTTCAAGTCCTGGACCCAGTGACTTAAAACTTATGCTGGGCATGTGTGTGTGAGTGCCCAAGATTCCAAGAGGAGAATGGAAGAGAAGGGATTGCAGCGTGGCCATTCCCTGGGGTGGTGATTTCTCTCTTTTTGTCTCTCTCTCTCCAGCCAGCACATATACCTTATAGCAAAATTCTCTCTCTAAAAAGAAAGTTTAAAAAAGAGAGACAGAATAAAACAACTGTCCATTAACACCATTAGATGAATGATAATATTGGGTTATTCGATAATGAAGAAAAATGATATTTAAAAGTATAATACAGAGGTCAAACACAAAGTAAGTAGTACTGTGTCATACAAAGTAAGTAGTAACGTACCTGTTTTGCTTTATAAAGAATAACTTTTGTTCTAAGGCAGCTGGTTATTTTATTATTATTTTGTGTTCATGACACAGAGCACATGCACATGCATGAGAGGGGCACCCTTGACAGGGTCTCCTCACACCATAATCCCCTTTCCCTGGACCTCACACTAGTCAAGGTCTTAGACCTGCTCACATGCACCCAGCATATGCTCAAGCTGACCTAGGGATCTGAATCCGCAGTTTCTCTGTGGCCTCCAGTACTGCAGTTCAGTTTGCTACCCACTATACCACGAGGCTGGGCCCTAAGGTTGTTTTTAACTAGTTAAGATTTTCAGTGTTGAAATATTATGATATAATGGTCAATGAAATATGTTTCATAGATATGGACCCAATTTTACTTTATTTCTACTACTTTCTTTGACTATATGTGTAAGAATATAAATAGACATACTAATATATGCACACATACACTTACAATACATACATACATACATAAACTATTGGATTGTCAAAAAAGTCATGACGTATTTTTGCACAGAAAAAATACGTCATGACTTTTCCAGCAACCAAATATACAAAGGAGGACAGCAGGTGGCATGGTGGTTAAGGCTCTGGATCAAACAGGACAGAATCCTCAAGTCCCAGACCCAGTGGCTTGAAAAACATGCCAGGTGGGTGTGCATGCATGCCCAAAATCTCCAGCACAGAATGGGGGAGAAAGGACTGCAGTTTGGCCATCCTCCCTAGGGAATGATGTCTCACTCTCCCTTTCTCTCCAGTGAGTGCATGCACCCTATGCCAAAAATCTAAAAGAAAAAAGTACACAGAACATGCACCCACCCCACCAAACACACACACACACACACACACACACACACACACTACATGGGCACCTATCATGTAAAGGATTTTACCCTGGGTAGGACTGTGATTTTTAGGTATATAAATTATTCTTTCATTCTTATAAAAATTTTTTATAATGACAATATTCAAAATTTTTACAATGAAGAAGCAACCTGTCTTAATATTTTTCGAAATGAAAATGCGATTCCATTTTCCAGTTATCAATTGTGAATAATAATGGCAATATTAACAGCTGCTTCTTGAAATGACCATTGCCTCTAACAATTCCTTTGGCACTCACTGAAATAATATGACTTATTGTTATTTTGGTGTAAGTTCTGTCTTTCCAGTAGACTCTAAGTTCCTTGATGATGTATCTATCCTCTTTTTTCTCCCTAGGGACATTTATGGAAATTTGCCCAGGGTCTCAGTTGGGTAATATCAAGTCAAAAAGACTGAAACTGAAAAATTAAGCAGTTGGCTATTTTGATATTAGATCTCCAGAGTCCACGGACAGGAAATACAGTGAAGTCTCATGAGAAAAGAAGTTTAAACTGTATAATCGGTGTAGATGATGCTGACTGACACACTTCCTGGTATTCCAGAATCACAGTCGAGGCTGACTATAAGTGAAGCTGACAAGTGGCTTCATTTCATAAAGAGAATTCCAGGAAACAACACATGATGGGGACGGATTTCTCTCCACAGACTGTACCAACTATCACTCTACCAATCTTCCTAGTGGATAAAAAGACTTCATGTTTGAGAGAAGAATCCGAAGTTCTTAGCACTATACTTGGACACAATGTACCAAATACGCAGAGGCTACTCAGCATCCCTCCCACATCACTCTTCTTTCTTAACCATGTGAGGAGAAACGGTGAGGTATCCTTCCAAGGCCAGGCCTGAGGAACGATGAAAAAGGATCACTGGGAAAGAATGGGCATAGATCCATGAGATAGAATGGAGCATCTCATTCCCTGGATGTTGGTCAAATAGTAGAACTTAAAAGTCCATTGTTTTGTGATCATTAGAGCAGAGGATAATGAGGAAGTTCTCGGAAGACCTTGACTTGCATCCTCTGAGTTCGGGGTGTTGGCCTTTTATTGTCTAACGATTTTGTCAGGATATGGAGCACCTCATATTATTAGGGCTGGAGAGAGCATCATAAACATATTGCAGGGGGGACTGAAGGCAACCTCTCTTCCATCCTTGTTCTCTTTGTCAGTTAGTGAGAGAAAGGATCTCAGCAGTTACTGGATATTTGGTTGGAGATGAAATAATATTAATGAAGTGTCAGAATACATAGAACTCCCAGGAGCTGTCAAATAAAGCAATGAGACACCCAACATGAGAGCAAAGGACAGAGAAAGGACTGTTAGTGAGCTCACGTGGGGTAGAGCTTCTCTATCTGAGGAGCGGATCCCTAGTGGGAATGACTAGGATCAAAGTAAAGTCCATATTTTTAAAAAGTCACATCTGCCATTTCCTCAAGGACATCAGCATCAGACAGACTCATGCTGAACCAAATGTCGAGGATACTTACCACCACAGAGAATCTTGCTAAACTGAGTAGGGACACATGTCCTCAATTTCCTGCACTTCCTTTCAGCCCCCCAAGCCACTAGAGGAGCAAGAACCCCAAAGGGTGGATGAGAGAAGAGCAGAAGAGGGAGTAATCCTATGAATCAGATATGAGGCTGGAGTATTAAATCAGACTGAACTAAATTTTAACAACTGACTATAACCCAGAAGTTACAGAATCTTTCTAAGGCAAAGGAAAGAGAGATTTAACGGAGCACATTAGAAAGAAATAATTGAAAAACATAACCAATGAATGTTAATCCAATTTAATCTTATTAAAGCCAATGTCTGCTTCTCTCAAGGGTTACTTACCTTCTGCCTTTTTCAGTCCTAAGAAGAGAATTCTCTGATATTTTTATTTCTTTACCTCTGTCTCCTTTTTATCTATGCAAGTTCATTTTTTCCTTCAATATGACTGAACATGGCCCTCTGGTTATATGACCCCAGTAGAAACTGTCATCTCACTGTTTCCTGATACTCATTTCCAAGAGAAGATACTTAATTTGTTCAACTCATGTGGTAAATTGATTCTCCTAGGTAAATCATTGGGCCAATTAGCTATGGCTATGGTCTGGACACACAGTGTAAACAAGGCAGAAGTCAGTGGAAGGTTGTTGGAAAAGGGGACACAGCAGGTAGGGTGAACCTCTGAATAGATTTTCTCAGAGTGAGTGTACCTTTACTGTTTTGTGAATTTCAGTGCTTTTTGGATGAGTCAATTACATCTCTGCAACTTTTTAAATCACAAAGTGACTCTGGTATTACATCAGGGTGAATCATAATAGATCTATTTACCTGCCTCTTACTTGTGAGCAAAGAGGAAGTCTTGTTAAGCTGGTCAGATGTGACATCTGCTCTTGGTCACAAAAAAGAAAAAGCGAGATAATCTTCCTTCAAATTACTTGCTCACGATTAAGCAAAGAGCTTCAAGTAAATGAAAAGTGCAATTGCATTAGTAATGTAACTTGTTTCTCAAGGTGGACTATGAAAAATTATATATAAAGTTGAATATCACCATTAGAGCAGCAATGAACTGTCTGGGGTCAGACAGGCCTGAAACTCTTTATCCCAGTATTCTGAATGATATCTCACTCACACCATGTCCTTGAGAACAGTCGAGGGGTTTGCATTTGATATGCAACTGAGGAGAACAGATACGTGCTGGACACTGTATTTTCTTGTTACTTGGCAACAGTTTCTTTCCCTCTTAGCAACAGTAGAAAGAAAAGCTTTCGAAAACTGAAAAGACTACAGAACAGAAAAAGTCAAAGCCTTTCATGTACCCTCCAGCTGGAGGGCATATTAGAAGGAGCTGGATTCAGCTGTGGATAAAACGAATATCCTTGTTATTGAGTTCTGATTAGATTTCTATTGAAATTTAACCTAAAGTTTCAACATTTTAATCATTTAACTAGTTCATCTCTATACCACAGCCAGTTAAATATTTGAAAACATAGTCCTCTTGGTCAGTTTTATTTATGTCAGTTCTCCTAGTATGTATGACACAGACTGAAAAAAACATCTGAGGAAAGGCAATATTTTTCAGGTATTCTCTTATTACTTGGTTAACCAACCACAACCCAAATTTTTCATTCAATTAAAAGTTTAGGAAGTCTGCAGGTGAGGTAAGGAAGAGGATGGTAAAAATGAACAATTGGGCAGAATCTTTGACATATCTCTAATCTTCTTTTTGTCTGGTAAAAATGATAATTTTTATAAAGCAAGAAATAGAATTTTATTGTCACTGAGAATCCGGAGTCTGTTACAGCAACTTCTCTTACTTAAGTAATAAACTAGTAAACAAGAAAAATGAAACTCTGAGAAGAGATTTTAGGTCTCAAATGTTCTTATTTGGGGGAAACAGCCATTAACTTAGGTGATAAGAGTGGCTGCCAGAACTGTCATGTTCAAATGGTCCTACCAGTGAGGCTCAGGGTGTTGAAGTCTCGAATTATTTTGTTGTTTATGTTTGCTTTTAATAGGGGCATGCACAGATCGAAGTATACATTTCCATGAGATTTGGCCAATGTGTTCCTATGAGCCTCCATGATCTCAATCAAGATATCAAACATTTCTATCACTCCCCAAACACAAAGTTCACTCATGCCTCCTCCTAATCAATCCAGAATGCTCTCCAGGCAACCACAATCTTGATATTTACAACCTTCACTTACTTTTCCTCATCTGGAGTAAGTGGCTCTGTGTGATTATGTGTACACACACACACAGCTTTATTGCATTCCGTTGCTAATAGCAGAAACATCAAAGTTTGAGTAATTAAAGAGAATAGGTTTGTTCAGCTCACAGTTTGGAGGTCCAAAGTTCAGAGGTCTTGTCTAGTAAGGGCTTTCCTGTTGATGGGGTCCAGAGGGCCACACAGGACATCCTGTAATGAGGGATCAGAGTATGTGTCTCTGTGTGCTACTCATGTGCCTCTGTTCTAGTCTCATTCTCTCTCCTTACAAAACTTCCAGGAGCCCACCCTAATTATATAATCACTACCAAAGTCTCGTGTGTTTTCCAGAAAGACAGAGAGAGAAAGAGAGACAGAAAGTAAGAAATCATCCCCCCCCAAGGGGGCCGGCCATGGTACAATCCTTTCTCCTCCATTTTCCTCTCGGGATCTTGGGCACACAAGCACATGCGCCTGGCGTGCCTCTCTCTCCACACATAGATAAGTAAACACTTTCAACACTCTAAAGATATTATGTTCTCTTACTACCTTCACAACCAAATCTCTCTCTCTCTCTCTCTCTCTCTCTCTCTCTCTATATATATATATATATATATATATATAACATAATATATATATATATATAACATATATGTGTGTGTGTGTGTATGTAGATATGTATCTGTTCATTTATATTTAATTATTATATGTATTTACTACGTAAGATATGGGTTCTCAAAGCATAGATGCATTGCATGTCAGGCAGGTTAAAGTTATTTTTGTACACAATAGCTTTCCAATCCCGTGTCTGTTAATTTTTTTCTGAGCCCTTCCTTCCACTCGCAACTGTCCACCCCTTTCAATACCATCTCTGGTATCTATACTTGCTGTCTCTGGTATTAGATCAGTTTCTGCCATAAAGTGCAGATATCCAGTATATTCAGTGGGGACATATAATGTCTGTCTTTCATATTACGACTTGCTTCCTGTAGTATTAAGTCTTCTGCACAGCAAAGGAAACAATAATCAGAACGAAGAGCCAGGCTTCAGAATGGGAGAGAGTATTTTCAAACTATTCTTCAGATAAGAAACTGGTGTCCAGAATATATAGGGAACTTACACAGTTTACCCACAATAAACAAATAATCCAACTAAACAGTGGTCAAAGGAGCTGAATGGACAACTTCCAAGGGAGACAGACAAATGGTCAAAAGGCATATGAAAAAAATGTTCAACCTCTCTTATCATAAGAAAACTACAAATCAAAGCCACAATGAGATACCACTTAATCCCAGTTAGAATGGCTATGATCAAAGAAAATAAAAAAGCAACTGCTAGTAAGGCCATGGTGAAAGGGGAACCTTCCTACCCTTTTTGTTTTGTTTTTGTTTGTTTATTTTTTTAATTTGCTAGAAGGCACACTCAGCAGAGAGAGTCAAAGAAGGGCAAAGTAAGAAAACCCACTCCATGGGAAATGGCTATGCCATAACCCTTTCTCCTCCATTTCCCCTTCCTTTTGATATTTTGGGCACAAATTCACATGTGCCTACCATGTTTTTCAAGTCCCTAGGTCTGGGATTCAAACCTCACAGTTGGCCATGTGGGAGTCGGCCACTTTAACCATTATGCCACTGGCTAGCCCAAGGCCCACCTTTCAAAATTATGACAGTATTAGGTGTCCTAATACTGTCATAACCATCACAACTACATCTCAACACATGAATTTTTTTTTTTTTTTAGAGGATTTTGCTATAGGGCGCGTGCGCTTGCCAGAAAGACAGAGAGATAGAAAGTGAGAAATCACCCCCCAGGGGGGATGGCCATGCCGCAATCCCTTCTCCTCCATTCTCCTCTTGGGATCTTGGGCATGCACGCACACGTGCCTGGCCTGAGGTTAAGCTGCCGGGTCTGGGACTCGAACCACGGTCGACTACATGGGAATCCAGTGACATAGCCATTACGCCTAACTGCTGGTCCCTCAACACATGAATTTTGAGGGACACAAACCATAGCGCACACACACATACCCTGACAAGGTCCCCTTATCTTCAAAATTTTATGAAATATTCTGTTTTCTCTAGTCCTCAATGCTATTGCACATTCTGTATAAACCGTCACTGTGTGTTTTCAAAGGCAGTGTACTGTAGGATGGCACAGAATAGCCAAGTTGAGAGATTTTAGAGGTACACTACAGAGTTCAAATACAAATTCTGCTCCTTAGGAGCATGGTGCTTCAATTTCTTTTCTAATAAAATGGAGATGATAATCACATCTTTAAATTTGGTGTAACTATTGATTGAATTAAAGTATGTGAAACACAGAATGAATTATGGCACATTGCTGAGAATCACTGAGAAATCATGTAAGTAGTCACTGTACCCCATGTATACTTCTAGATGGTAATCAGGGACACCTCCACTAGGGAGGATTTTTGTTTTTTTAAGAGATATTTTTGCTATGGGGCACATGTGCTTGCCAAAGAGACAGAGAGACAGAAAGTGAGAAATCACAACCTGGGGGGATGGCCATGCCACAATCCCTTCTTCTCCACTCTCCTCTTGGGATTTTGGGCACATATGCACACACGCCTGGAGTGAGTTTGAAGCCACCAGGTCCAGGACTCGAACCACGGTAGACTACGTGGGAGTCCAGCAATGTAACCATTATGCCATCTGCTGGTCTTTCCACTAGGAAGTTTTGTTGGTGCCTTCAGCCTCAGTAAGCAGTATTTCCAGTTTGTCCAATGTATTCTGCTTCTCTCTCCAGGCTGCTAGACTGCAGCTGTCACTGCTCCTAAATATGAACAGCTTTTGCTCATTCTCTGTCCTCATCTCCCATGCTGGCATTGCCTTTCATTAGTGTGTGCGGGCATCTCTGTCCTCTCCTGGCTTTTCCCTTCTGTTATTCTCTTCCTTTTGTCCACTGTACGTGCTATATTATGTCTTCACCAGATCCATGTGCTGATTTGGTTGTGTGGGCTGGAGAGAGTGGACACTTAATTTGATTATGCTGTTGTAAAGCAGGGCTTTGGGAAAGAGAGTAAGATTTAGGTCACTAGGGCGAGTTTATAAGGGGAGGAAAGAAACCAGAACTAGAGACTCCAATATACCATTGCACAGCCCTGTTCTCACCCTCGTGATATAACTGGGATGCTGTAAGACCTCCACCAGAACTGGCTCCTGGGCCTTGAACCTCCAAATGGTGAGTTAAACTATTATTGTCTCAAATTATCCACTTTCAGGTATTTTCTGTTATTAAGAACAAAACAGACTATGGCAGCACACTTAAGAAGGCATTCCTATGATTATTGACCAGACACAAGACAATTGATTAGGCCACTTTTATGAACTGACAAATTCCCTGGGTGTAAACACTCTCTGTGTGTGTGCACCCACGAGAAGCTCTCTCCTACTTGGGGTGGTGGTGAGCCGATTAGGATACACCTGTCTTGCTCTCCACTCTTTACTCTCAATTGCCTCTAAGCTAATCCCTGAACACCTTCCACTCTTCTACCACTAATCCAGTCCAAGAATGTCAAAAGCCAGGGTTTTAGCTTTGCAGATATTCTCTTGGGCTCCTATGCTTCATCATGTTTTCTAACTCAGCTTCACAGCACTCTGCTTTGAGCTCTCAGTATGAGACTAAAATATACCGAATTGACATTGTCTCCCGTTTGTACTTAAACCTATTCCTTGTATGTAGAATGATTCCCATAGTAAATGTATAAGGAAAGGTATCTTGTTGAGACAAGATCAGAGTATTCTTGAATTTCTAGGATATTGGGATGGGACTTGATTATTACTAATGTTCTATTATAGTACTTGCTTTATTTTCAGCTTTTCTTTTAAGTTGAACTTTATTTTTAATTCACTATGATGTGGAAATTACTGTTTCATAAAACAGAAGTAAAATGTTATTAACAATCATAACTCAGATTTACAGATTCAAGTAAGGATTCTGATTAGAGACCTGGGTTCTGCATTCCACTTTTTGAATAAGAAGATAGGATGGGGTTGTGAAATATTGTGAAAATCATTTAATCTCTCAAAGAAAGAGAGAGAAAATACATTTTACCCATTGGAGTGTATTATAATGGTCATTGTAAATGGATATTTTAATTTTAAATGTTGAGAGAGTTTTCTAGATGAAAATTTTGAAATATTAACTAAATTGTTCAGAGATACACTATGGAAGAACGTGACTTTCAAGACAGCACTCTTTGTTTCCATTTCCTTACACTTCAAAATAAAGAACATTCCATATCATGAAGGAATACAAGGCCACTGTCTTATAATTCCCTACCATTTTGGTAAGTGCTGCAACCATAGCATAAGTCTGTCTGGTTTAAATGTTTTCCCTTCCAGAACTAGGTAAATATCTAAGCAGCACTGCTGATGAGCATGTCTTGGTTATCTCATCTAATCACTTACACAGTGGGGTCTCTTGTGGGCTATGTAGTGGCATGTCCTAATCTCTCAATTTCATGGCCTGTTTTCTATGTCCTCACTGGCCCCATTATCTCCCAGCACCTATATGAGACTCCTGTACCTAAACCCTGGAATTTTAAGTCAATGAGTTCTTCAACAGAATGGTTGATGGTGATGAATATGACATCTGAACTCAGGGTCTTTTACCTTTTAATCTCAGTATATACAGATCAGGCCTCTCAATAACTCACTTAGCAGACTCAAAGTTAAAGACATACAGTCTATTTAGACAGATGTAGACCCTTCCAGGGAGGGGAGAGTTTCCCCAATTATCACAGCACTCAAAAATCTATGCAGGTTACATCTGACTTTTAATATTCTCTTTCTAGCAAACAGGAAATATCCTGGGCTATCTGGGCAGCTTATCAGGTTCTCACTGTCCTGGTTAAGCAAATTTTTTATCATTATTCTCTTCTCATTTATGTAATATCTCTGGGAAATGTACTCACCCCTTCTTCTTAAACTTTTTCAAAACCTGTGTCCTACAGATTCCATATTTTATAATATTTTTTAATATCTTTATTCATTAGAGTGGTTGATGTTTATAGACAACCTGGGCCCACATTATCATTCTTGAACATTTTGACACCTGGATCATCTTCTTCCTTTCATTATTAGTCAATTTTATTATTATCCTTGATAACACCTATATAAACTCCTAACCTCTCAATTTCTTGAACATTCTTTTTATTTTTTATGTAGGATTATTATCTCTTCTGCACTAGTGTTAGTACCTCACATGGTTACTCTCTGTATTTTTTGATCAAATATTGAAATGGTTAATTTTTAGAACTCTAACATGGAACAGCTTGCAGTGATGAAAGTGCCTATACTTCCAATTATCTGCTCAGTTATTTTCTTTACATGTGTTTAAGATAAACAAGAAAGAATATCTTTATAGAAGAAGCTGAAAGATTGGAAGTTACAATAGCAGGGAGGGCAACTGTAGATACTAATGATAGTATGGGGAGTGATAGAGGCTGGGCAGTAGGGGAAGGGAGGAAGGGAGGGAATAAGGGAGAAAACAAACAATACATTTAACTGACACAAAAATGGAAAGTTATTTGCTGATGATAATAATGTTTGTGGTAATGTCTTTGTCTTGGCTGATATGCACTGTGTGCAGGCTGTAAAAAACTATGTTGTACACTGGAAAGATGTACAGTTATTAAATGTAAGCAAACAACAAAAAAAATAAATAAGAAGGAAGTGAATACAAGTTAGTAAAGAAAATCGGGGATTTGAAGCCTTAATAAAATCAGCTTTCATGGTTCATCAGGGTTCAGCATCACTTAGTCTGCACTGTAGATTATATATACTATATTGTAGACTACATATGCATTATATAGACATATACTGCACAGTATTATACATACTATATATATTACATATATACTATATATATTACACTATACTATATAGTATGTATATTATGTATTATAGACACCTATACATATATAATATATAATATATATTGCTTCTATAGTTTGAATATGTTTCCCCCAAATTCATGTACTGAGCATTATAATACGATTAAGAATAAAAACTTGAACTAATTATGGTGCAGAAAGGTGGGTGTTTCTTTTAGTAATATAATAGCAAACAAAGACACTTACAAATTTATCTTACCTAAATTTCATATTGCTTTCAGACATTTTAGAACAGTATCTCTTTTTACTCTCTCTGCAATTATTAAATTATTGAAATATTGGTAATTATTAGTAAAACAGTAAATATTGAGTCATAGGAAAAGTTGTGATGCATTTTTGCCTAGAAAAATATGTCATAAATTTTTCAACTACCCAATAATTAAATATAACCGAATTATTATAATACGAAATAGTTACACAAATTTTTAAAATTTGTTGCAACGCTGTGATAAATCAGCCCCAGTTTGGGACACTGTTCTACTTATTACCATATTTTCCTTACAGACATATAACTGGATTACCTTAATTCTAAACCAGACCAGCTGTTCATCTTATACCTGTACACAGGCTGTTGAGCTTTGCTAGACCAAGAACTGTCAATAAAAATCTTGGCTTTTATTATAAAAATGTGTTCTCCACTGAACTGCGTGGAGTTAGTTAATGTTTCCCTTGCTAGCTCTCACTCATTGTCCCACAGCTAGTTATTCAATGCTTTTCTACTCTCTTAAATCCTAACCTTCTGGTATCCCTCAACCTCATTGTCACTACACGAATTTATCTTAGCTTTCAGCCTCAGTAGGTGATTATTTACTTCACTAAGTACATACAAATCACCAAATAACTTTCTCAACTCCCTGCCACCTCCCCACACTGTGTCTTTGCACTCAGGTTTTTCTTTCTCTTTATTAGAAATTTACAGTTTGCCTAAGACAGTCTCAGTTTGAGCATAATGTCTCTAGGTAGTTATGAAAACCACCTCTTCCATTATTAAACGTCACTCTAATTTTACTGGAAGCTCTGCTCTACCAGGTCTGTGTTCTATTATTAGAAAGCCGTCACCTTTCCCTTGCCTGTTGATTGCACCATCCTAATCTTTTACCGTGGAACTGCTAATCTCCTCTGGCTTGTTCCCTTAAATATTTATGTTTCTCCTGTAGTAAAACTAAAACTTTACTCCATTGTTTTCTTAGCTACTTGCCTTTCTTAGCCTACACTTACTATTATTATTTCAAGTTTTTGCTATGGAGTGCATGCATTTCCCAGAGAGAGGGAAAATGATAAATCACTCCCTAGGGAGGATGGCCACACTACAATCCTTTCTCCTCCATTCTCCTCTCAGGATTTTGTGTACACACACACACAAGTGCCTGGCATGATTTTCAAGCCACTGGTTCTCCGTTTGATAAGCAGTCAACTATGTGGGAGTCCAGTGCCTTAATCACCATGCTACCACTTACACTTCTTTTTTTTTCTTTTTTTTGGTATCTTTTTTTAAAAAAAACCTATTTACTTAATTTTTTTAATTAATCTTTTTTTAAAAAATTTGCTATAGGGGGACCAGCAGTTAGCGTAAATGGCTATGTTGCTGGACTCCCACGTAGTCGACCACGGTTCGAGTCCCGGACCCGGTGGCTTGAACTCACGCCGGGCGCGTGTGCGTACGTGCCCAAGATCCCGAGAGGAGAATGGAGGAGAAGGGATTGCGGCGTGGCCATCCCCCCTGGGGGGTGATTTCCTGCTTTCTATCTCTCTGTCTCTCTCTGTCTGTCTGGCGAGCGCACACGCCCTATAGCAAAAACCTCTCCCAAAAAAAGAAAAAAAAAAAAATTTGCTATAGGGTATGTGTGCTTACCAGAGAGAGAGAGAGAGAGAGCGAGAAGCTGCCAGGTCCAGGACTCAAACTGTGATCAGCCATGTGGAAGTACAGTGACTTAACCACCATGCCATCTGCTGGCCCCTCCACCTACACTTCTTGAAAGAACTAACTACATTTGTTTATTTTACTTCCCTATACTCCTTTTTCTATTCATTAATCCATTGCCATTTGATTTTTATACCACAGCATTTCACTGAGCTTTTTCTAAATATAAATGACTAACTTGTACCTGAATCTACTGAAAAGGTCTGCCCCTTTTCTTCTGTGACCTCTAACCCTTATGCCTTCTCTCTGGAAATGGAGACATCATATCCTTTTGGTTTCTTCCCACCCCTCTAACCACATGTTCTTATTTCCCTTGAGAGATCCTCTTTTTCCCATTATCCTTAAATGTTAACAACCCCCAGGGTTTTTAGGTCTAAAAAGACCTAAAAACTTATACTTTCTTACTTCTAGGGCAATTTAAGCCAACCATTCAGCCTCAGTTATATGCTGTTGATTTGAAAATTTAGAACCTAGATACTTCTTCAGTCTTGATTTCTCTCTCACCAGACTTCTATATCCAATTGCTGGTAACACCTAGTCACTCATATATCCAATCTTACCTACTCATTTCTCTTCCCTTTCTTTAGCCCCCTAAATCTACAATTCATGTATCTTACTAGTTGTCTAATTATGATCGTTCAGAAACATAGTCATTTATTATATTTCCTTACTCTGTTGCACCCCATAGCCAATCACCCAATAGTTATTTCAGTTTTATCTGATTAAGCACTCTCAGGCCTTTCTACTTATCTCCATCAGTAAATGGTGGATTAACTGATCACCATGGTTCTTCAGATTACTATAATAGTTTCTTAAATATCTGACCCCCCAAAATCGGCAGCTGGAGTTATCTTTATACAACAGCAATCTTACTTACCCCCAACTCTGTTACAATTCTGTAGTGGCTCATTATTTACCCGAGATATTAATAGCCTTACAATGCCTACAGGAGTCTGAGTCTACTTTTCTAGCCACATCTTTGTTACTTCCTTCATCCTAGATGGACAAGACAGCTTTTATTTTACATGTCTCATAGGTTCTGTAAATTTCTACATTTCTCTGATACTGTTTCTTCCTTAAATTCTTTGATTAGTTTTAAAGTCCTTGAGAAATACTGCCTTTCTATAGATAGTATCTTTCCTATGTACTTTCTTACAGTAGCAGCTTCACAAAGAGTATTTCTAGAAATGTTGATCAATATGAGGCCCTGTTGAGAGTCTCTGTTTTTTTTCCTCTGTTTTTCTTTTTGATGAAATAAGTAGGTAAATAGATTTTAATTTTTTTTTTGAGAGGCTTTTGCTATAGGGCGTGTGCACTCGCCAGACAGACAGACAGAGACAGAGAGACAGAAAATGAGAAATCATCCCCCAGGGAGATGGCCATGCCACAATCCCTTCTCCTCCATTCCTCTTTTGGGATCTTGTGAATGCACACAAACATGCCCATAATGAGTTTTAAGCCACCAGGTCCAGGACTTGAGCTGTGGTCGACTATATGAGAGTCCAGCAACATAGCCATTATGCTAACTGCTGGTCCCAATTTTAATATTTTTTAAAAGAGGGAAAAGCTCCATCACATTACTCTTAGTAATAACATTTTTTAATCATATGAACGCCAAAACACAGGCAACAAAAGAAAAATAGAAAAATGGGTTTGCATCAACTAAAAAGCTTCTGCACAGCTAAAGAACAACAAAGTAAAAAAAAAAAACCTTACAGAATGAGAGAAAACGTATTCATAACACACATCTGATAAGAGGGTAATATAAAAATATATAACCAACTCAATAGTAAGGAAAGAAAATAAATCATATTAAAAATGGACAAGGAATATGAATAATCATTTCCAAAAGAAGACATTTAATTGTCAACAGTTATGAGAAAATATCCTTATTGCTGATCATTAGAGAAATGCCAATTAAATCCAAAATGAGTTAACACCTCACATCTGTTTGAATAGCTAGTATAAAAAAAACATAACAGGTGTTAGAGAGGATATGAGGAAAAGGAAATCCTTTCACATGCTTTGTAGGAATGTAAATTAGTATAGCCATTATGAAAAACAGTATGAATGTTCTTCGAAAAATTAAAAATTGAGCTAACCTATGATCCAGCAATCCCACTACTGGGTACCTATCTAAAGAAAATAAAATCAATATTTTGAATAAGTAGCTGTACTTCCACATTCATTGCAGCATTATTCTTTTCTTTTTCTTATTTTGGAAAGGTTTTTGCTATATGGCATGTGCACTCACCAGACAGAGAGAGATGGAGAGACAGAAAGCGAGAAATCACCCCCCAATGGGGGTGGCCACGCCGCAATCCCTTCTCCTCCATTCTCCTCTTGGGATCTTGGGCACACACGCACACACACCTGGCATGAGTTTAAACTACCGGGTCTGGGACTCCAACCATGGTCGACTATGTGGGAATCCAGCGACATAGCCATTACACTAATTGCTGGTCCCCTGCATTATTCTTGATAGCCAAAATATGGAATCAACCTGGATGTCCATCAATGGATAGATGGATAAAGAAAACATGATGTATATATAAACTGAAATTAGTCTTAGGAAAAAAGAAGAAAATCTTGTCATTAGTGACAACATGAATTAACCTGGATGACCTTATGTTAAGGAAAATGAGCCACCTACAGAAAAATAGTACATGGGACTTACACGTGGAATCTGAAAACTTGAACTTACAGAATGGTGGTGACTAGGGACTGGGAGAGGGGAACTTAGGAAGCTGTTGGTCAAAGAATACATAATTTGGGGGCCAGGAGATGACATGATGATAAAGATGCTGGATTTCCACATGACTGACCATGGTTTTGAGTACTGGACTTGGTGACTTGAAAATCTCACTGGTTGCATGTGTATGTACCCAAAATCCTAAGAGGAGAATAGAAGAGAAGGGATTGCAGTGTGGCCGTCCCCTCTAGGGAGTGATTTCTCACTTTCTCTCTCTCTCTGTCTCCCTCTGTCTCTCTCCTGAAAGTGTATGTGCCCTATGACAAAAATAATATATATATATATATATATATATACACATATATACATATATATATACACACACACACACATACACAAACCTATATTATATATAGGTTTATATATATATAAACCTACATATATACACACACCTATATTTCTATGTATATATATGTGTGCATATGCATATATAAATGTTCAATGCTTATATATGCATACAAACACAAGAATACATCATTTCAGTTAGATAGGAGGGATTAGTTCAAGAGATCTATTGTACAACATGTCTTCAGTTAATAACAACGTGTTGGATACTTGCAAATTACTAAGAGGGTAGGTTTTAGGGTTCTCACCGCGACAAATGGTAAGTATGTGAGGTATGCTCAATTAGCTTAATTTAGCCATTTCAGAATACATACTTACTTCCAAACAATATGTTGTACATGAGAAATATATACAAGCTTTTATTTGTCAGTTAAAACATTTTAGAAGCTAAATTGCAAGAAAAACCTGGCCCTGAAAACACCTGAGATTCAAGTTACTTAGCATCTCTATGCAGAAGTTTTCTCATTTGTAAAGTTAGAAATATCTTGCCTTCTAATTTTAAAGACCTGGAAATAATATACACAAGACATTTAGCAAGTGCCCCAAATAGAATATATTACTTCTTGTCAAAACAGAACATTTTTTTTTCTCACTTATCACATCCCATTCCTAGGAGAGCATCCAGTAACTGTCTGGTTTAATCACTGCCCTGAGAGCCATACCTCTTAGAGCTGAAGACAGAACACTGGTTGTGCAACTCCCATCAGGATTGTCTTCAACGAGAATTACAGCAAAGGTACTACTTTGAATATCAAGGATCTCTTTCCTTTCAGTAACCACTCTACCTTCAACTAATAAGTAGCATTGCTTCCACTGAATTCAAGCAGCATTTTTTTGCATTTATTTCTATTCATTTTTTAGAAATACTGATCATAGTAGAGGATGCCTTAACTTTTAATATCATTAATCTCATGTTTGGTTTCTTAGAACTGACCCTCAGTTTCAAAACTTCATGAAATGGTTCATGACATATTTTAAACTCTAAATGATGATTCTTAGTTTGGTATACTCTAACATGCCTACAGTATCTACAAATGTGTGCTTTAAATAGTATTGGGAAATACATACTATGTTAAAAGAAAGAATTTCTTTGCTCACAGTCATTGTCATGTGGGCCAGTGAATGCTATTTGACAAATTTGATCCATATTCATCAGAGATGACAAATCGATCAGCTGAAACACAAATGATAAATAACAATTTAATCATATCCAAGAGTTTCCTATCATAAGCAAGCTATGATAAATAATTCTTTCTAAAGTAATAGCCATTTAACCATAAGAACATAATTGTCTGATACATGGATTTTTTCCCAAAATTGTATATTATTGAAGTGATTTTAAATTTGACTTTCAAGGATCACTCCCAAATATTTGTTGTTTTATGAAACATCTTTCCCTTTTGGCTATATACACATATGCCCATTTAAAAGTACACAACTAAAACTTTAACATTATTGATGGAATAAAGGTCTAATTAACAACATAGATTTACCTTCCTCTTTGATTGCATAAAATTCTTATTTTACCTACCTTCCATCAGGGGTGAAGTGTTTATGTTCATTTATGTTAATTTTTGACCTTTTCTCTTGATTAACTAAGCTTCTGTTCAGTTATGATTGGAGGTATATTTCATATTTATCTAACATGTTACATACCTTGTCTAAATAGAGAACTGAATGTTTTGTGCAGGTGGAATAAAACCAGGGAAAAAAGAATGGATTTTCAATAAACAACAACTGTTTTGGCACCCTAAATGAGTGCAACATAAAACTGTCAGAACTTTGAGAAGGAACAAACAAAATTTAATGCTGATCAAGATTTTCATGGATATGTAATCAATGAACTGATTCATCTAGTTGTTGAAATATAGTTCTTTGAGTTTTTAGAATCCAATTGTCAGATTTGGAGATCTTCTCGGCATATTTTGTACTACAAAGCCCACACTGTATACACGATATCTAGTTCTGTAAATTGCTCTTGAAAGTGGATAGTTATATGCTTGAGCCTGTATGAACAAGTGCATCCTGGATCTCTGAGACCATGTGACATAATTAGCTAGTGGACAAGCTATGCCTATTCACCCCAGAGAAAAGGCCTAAAGGGACCAGCAGTTAGCGTAATGGCTGTGTTGCTGGACTCCCATGTAGTTGACTGCGGTTCGAGTCCCATTCCCGGTGGCTTAAAACTCACGCTGGGCGCGTACGCATGCATGCCCAAGATCCCAAGGGGAGAATGGAGAAGAAGGGATTGCGGCGTGGCCATCCCCCCTGGGGGGTGATTTCTCACTTTCTGTCTCTCTGTCTCTTTCTGTTTGTCTGGTGAGTGCACGTGCCCTATGGCAAAAAACCTCTCCAAAAGAAAAAAAAAGAAGAGAAGAGAAGAGAAGAGAAGAGAAGAGAAGAGAAGAGAAGAGAAGAGAAGAGAAGAGAAGAGAAGAAAAAGAAAAGAAAAAAGAGAAAGGGCCTAGAGAAAACTAACAAACAAATTGAGTTGACAGTGACCTTCACACCTGAGGAACTTTTATGCTAAAGATCTTTAAAGACGTATTTTTAAGACCTTCTAGGGGAAAGAAGTAGATGTAAATGCAAAGTTACATTTTACTTTAACATAAGGAAACTTCTGATACAGCCATGCCTATTATGCAATTTCATTATTGTGTGAACATCATACACAAACTTAGATGGTACAGCCTACTATATCATTGGATATATGGTATAGTTTACATGTTCTTCCCAAGTGGGAGGTCTCGGTTCATGTCTAGAGACCTCTCTGAATGCACTGGACATGTGTGTTTGTGATCCATGGCTAATTGAGCTTGGTGTTAGAACATGACACCAAAACTCTGTTGGGGTGCTGTCTTTCTCTCTCCATGTCTCTCTCACTTGTGGAAGAGATAAATTAAAGACCTAGAAAACTAATGAGTTCAGTAATAGATCCTCACATAAACAGCTCATTTTTGACAGTAGAGTCAAAAATAATTCAATGGGGAAAAGACCAATATTTTCACCAATTTGATATTTGAACAATGACCAAGAAAAATCAATATATCTGGAGAAAAAACTTGCACTTCAAATGCTTAACTTATGAAATTAATTTTAAGTAGACCATTAAACTGAAGATAAAGGATAAGATTTTAAAGATTCTGGATAAAACATAGCTAGACAAAGATTTCTTTTTTTAGGTGTTTTGTTTTGCCATAGGTACATTTGCTTATTGGAGAGAGACAGAGAGAGAGAAAAAGAGAATTCGCCACCCTCCAGAGGAGATGGCCATCACACAATCCCTTATCCTCTATTCTTCTCTTGGGATTTTGGTCACATAAGTACACATGCCCAGTGTGATTATCAAGTTGCCAGATCTGGAACTTGAACTGTGGTTGGCTAGGTGGATGGAGTCCAGCGTCTTAACCACCATGTCACCTAGTGGCTCTAGCAAAGATTTTTATTTTTTTTTACAAAAATACTGAAAACATAATAAGAAAAAAAATAATAAATTGAACTGCACATAAGTGAAAAGCTTTTGCTTATCAAAAACAGCCACTATTGCTTATGGTTTAAATATGTCCTGCCAAGATCCATGTGTTCATGTGATTGGACCTGGGGTGGACACTCTTTTCACTACATCCAGGCAAATACTCCTCTGTCCTGATTCTGATCCAAAAGTGTCTTGGTCTGCTGTTAAGGCTGCTACTCTGCCAACTGCTCTGAAACATGCAAGTGATGGCCTAGGCAGGACACACTGGAGGTAATTCTGTAGGTTCATTGCATTAAAGTGTGGTTCAGGTATGGTGGCCGCCACTTCCATTTCAAAATATATGTCAAAAAACCTGAACCTAGGCAGAAACTTGTCATAGGGGTGAAGTTTTCACTGAAAGATCCCACCAGAAATGTCTAGCCATAGGGCACAGGGTTGCCCACAGGACCCGGAACAATAGAATTACCAGTGTGCAAATGACAGCTGGGGGCAGGGTGGGAGAAGGCACAGCTTAGGGGATGGCTATGCCGCAATCCCCTATCCTTCATTCTCCTCTTGGAATTTTGGGCACCCACGTACATGTGCCCAGCATGTTTCTCAAGCCACTAAGTCTGGTACTAGAATTGCAGAATTCACCATGTGGGATCCAGTCACCTTAACCTCCACGCCACCTGCTGAACCTAGATTTTGGACTCTTTTTTTAAAAAATTATTTATTTATCTTTTTATTTATGTCTTTTCCTTTTTTTTTTTTTTTTTTTTTTTTTTTTTGGAGAGGTTTTTGCTATAGGGCGAGTGCGCTCGCCAGACAGACAGAGAGAGACATACAGACAGAAAGTGAGAAATCACCCCCCAGGGGGGATGGCCACCACGCCGCAACCCCTTCTCCTCCATTCTCCTCTCGGGATCTTGGGCACACACGCACATGCGCCTGACGTGAGTTTTAAGCCACCGGGTCCGGGACTCAAACCGCGGTCAACTATGTGGGAGTCCAGCGACATAGCCATTACGCTAACTGCTGGTCCCAATTTTGGACTTTTTAGTTGGTAATTGAGTTAAGAATTTTGGGACCATTGTAATGAAATGAATGCATTTTGTTTGTGAAACAGACATGAAATTTGGTGGCCCAGGATGGAATAATTTGGTTTGAATGTGAACATGAATTCATGTGTTGCTATTTGGTTGTAGTATGCAGTTGGAAATTCAATCTGAATATGGTATAAAGAGGTGGGGGCTTTGGGAGGTTACTAGGATTAGATAAGGTCATCAGGGTGTGGGCCTCATGATTGAATTTGGTGACTTTATAGAAGAAAAGATATTAGAGCTGAAACACACAGGCACAGATGCAGACTCTTGCTATGTGGAACCAAGAAGACCCTCACCAGATGTGGTCCTTTACCGTGGACTCCCCAAATCTATGAACTAAATAAGCCTTTCTTTTGTCCTTCTCCTACTCCTTTTTTTTCCTTCTATTTTTAAAAATTTGCTTTAGGACATCTATGCCTACCAGAGACTGGGGGAAGTAAGAAATTAGCCCCAAGAGAGGATGGCATGCCACAGTCCCTTCTCCTCCATTCTCCTCTCAGGACTCCAGGCACACATGCACACATTCCCAGTATGTTTCTCAAGCAGCCAGATTTACAACCAGAACTTCACACTTGACTATGGGAGATCCAGTCACCACACTGGTAGGATCCAATAAACGTCTACTCTTTATAAATTATCCAATATTGCATGAGCTATTAAGCTGCAGAGATCAATTTAACACAATTATAAAAAGGAAATGTGTTATGGTTTGAATGTTTGTGTCTCTCCATCATTTATATGTTAAAATCTTAATTTCCAAGAAGATGGTATTAGTAGTCCAGACCTTTGGCAGGTGATTAGATTGTGAAAGTAGAACCCTCATGACTAAGATGACCTCTTAAAGAGACTTTGCAGAGATAGCTGGTCCCTTCCATCATGTCAGAATAAAGCTTGAAGGTGTTATCTGTAAACAAGAAATCAGGCTCTCATTAAACACTGACTCTATCAATGACTTGATCTTGAACTTTCTAAAACTGTAAGAAATAAATTTCTATTGTTTATAAACTACCTACAGTATTTTGTTATAAAGGCCTGAATAGATTAAGACAAAAAAGATACCCTCAGACTGTAAAAAACATAGATATCTCTGACATAGCTATGTATCACATCCCTATAAACAAAAAAAGCTGTCACAGGAAGAAAAATAAATCAATGAAATAGGAAAATGGATATACTACTTGAATAGATATTTCACAAAAGATGATATATGACTGGCAGGTAAGCTGTGGAAAGATGCTCAGCAATATTAGTTACTGGGGAAAGTCAAGTTAAAATACAACTGGGTAAATAGAATGGCTAAAAGTAAAAAAAAAGAAATGAAAAGAAAAGAAAAAACACTTACAGCAACAAATGTTGCAAGAATGTGGAGCAACTTGAACACTTTTATGAAGGTGGGAATTAAAATGATAGAACCATCTTGGCAAACTATCAATATTTGGTAGTTTCTTGTAAATATAAACATATACCTATTCTGGGGTCCAGCAATTTCATTTCTGGGTTTTACCAGAAACATGAAATACTTGTTAAGTAACTTATTCATGAGAGTTCATAGTTTCTTTATTCATAAGATCCAGTAACTGAAATCTACTTTAATATTTACTAGCAAGGGAATTGGCCAGCAGTTTTAATAAATGCTTACAATTTTATACTACCAAACAAGAAAAAGAAACAAACTCCTTAGAAAGAAACAAACTCCTTAGGTAGGAGACAGCATGGGTGACGATAAAAAATATTACTATGTTTTAGGACATAGCCAGATGCAAATAGTTTACACTATATGGATCTACTTGTACAAAATGTCACAAAAGTAAAATAATATTTAGTAAAAATAAATAAATAATAAATAATTTAGAATGGCTATAATGGCAAGGCACTTAAATAAATTTGGGGTAATAGAAATACCTCAGATCTTAATTTCAATGGTAGTTACATAGGTGTGTGTTTATTCAGACTCATTAATTGTACACTTAAACAGAATGCTTTTTTTCATTTTTATAAGTTCTATCTCAATAGAATTAAGATAGAATTAATTTTCTAAAAAGGTAGTTACAAAATGTACATGGTGAAAAGTAATCAGAATGCACAGAGCTAAAGTATTATGGAACCCTCTTACGAGTCATTAGTTTAGAAATAAATATAATAAACACACTGCGCAAATGAATTCTGAAAGATAAGGTCACTAAAGAAAAAGCCCATACCGAATGAAAAAAAGAAAAAAAAAAAGATGATGGAAAGATAGAATTGTTTATGCTAACAGATACTTTTCATGTAAACAATGACTAAATATGTTGTATAAGAATAAAATAAAATCTGATTATAAAGAAAAATGGTAATGTTCTGACAGTGTTTGCAGGAAATGATGTTTTTAGCAAGTAATGTAATTTAGAACAGGCTTCAAAGAATGTTCTCCTGGTATATCATCCCAAACTGTCTCTTCAATAAAAAAGACATGTGGCATTAATTATGGGACAGCTATGTGAAAGGCATATGTTAATTTTCATATGAAAGAAACTGTATAAAATATTTTATGACTACCATCATCATTATAATACCTCCAAGATACTTGCCCAGTTTGAAAAAGTAATTCAAATTTTATGTCAATTGCAGCAGGCTAAATCAAAGAGGTTGCTGCTATCACATTAAGAATGATCTTCCTTTTTCTTTAATATCAGCAGGGAAATGGCAGAGAAATGAACCTATTGATATTTCTGAATGTTTCTAAATTACAGACCTATGTGCATGTGTGCACATACATGTGTGTATGAATGCTTACTTGGTGCAAGATTTCCCTGCTCTCTACTGGCTACACCTAACACTTGATCTAATGGGTAGATAAAAACTTTGGGCATAAGTTCCAATTGCCTTGTGAGTGCTGTTTACTCTTACAGCCATGCTTTAAAAATATCTGCTTTATGGGTTGTGGGCTGTTCTTTTCTGCATGTAATTCTAAGATCTACGATTTGCTACTTAGCCTGTTTTCTCTGAACTCCAACTCTGGCTGCACAATTGAGGTATTCATCATTTAAGGTTGTGTAGTTCATAAGACTTCTGCTTTTATTATCTCCTGGATAATCCAATACCATGGCAAAAGAAGATATAAGGTAGGGTGTTTTCCTATAGCTAGCTGAGAATACGACATTTTTGTTTAACAAAAATGTAAGTTACAAGAAAACAAAGCTATTCTTGCACATGGCAACAAAGAAAAAGTGTTTGGAAGACTACAGTGACATGTAGCAACCAGGTCAACTCCGTGGCACAGAAATGATACAAGGCTCAAGAAAAACTGGATCCCAATGACCCCTGCAATTTGAATCCCCCACCTGGTTGACCTGAAACAAACACACAGAGCACACTTGAGTGCCAAGAGCTGGCAGGCTGGAGAACTGGAGGAAGGGGATTGTGGTGTGATTAGATCCTGCAGATGATGCTCCCTTCTCTCTTTCTTTCTGTCTCATGTCCATGTGCACATGCTTTCTTATGAATAAAGGACAAAGAGAGTGCTAGTAACTTCCAGCTGCACCTTATTCCTTGAACCTCTCAGTCAAGAGAAAATCGCTTAACCATTTGTAAGTTTTATTTTGCTGATTATTTCTCTAGGTATAAACAATAGGCAGGTAACATTATCTATTGGTTATTTAGATATTATTTATTGACTACTGAAAATAAAGACAGTCCATCACCTACCATTTTCATACCTTCATTGTTCATACTGACATGATTATTTTTAATGTATCCATTGAGATCCTTAGTTAACTTCAAAAAAATTGCTTTTTCTTATATCTTTAGATTCTTAAACTTTCTGGTTATGTTAGTTGCATTTGACAACTAACACTGCATTTTTTCCATCTCTCTCTTAAGTCTTCTACTACAAAGTGTATCTCCAAAAATATGTGTTGAAATTTGGCTGTGAAGATATTAGGAAGAAACTTAATACCTTCATGGTATTGAGAGGTAGATCCTTTTGGGCATTGGTAAGGTCATTAGGGCATGGCCCCCATGACTGACATCTGGTGGGTTATAGGGAGAGGGGAAAAGACCAGAATAGAGACATTAGTGGGCACAGCTGCTCTGCTCTTGCCCTCATGATATGGTAGAAGCTCTAGAAGATCCCAACCAAAACTGACTCCTGGAGCTTGGACCTCCAAAACAGAAGCTGAATAAACCTCTATTTTTTTAAATCACCCAATTTCAGGTATTTTCTGTGATTAGCAAGAGATTAAAAGACCCCTCATTTCCTGTTAACTGTACCACTACATTTTCAAAATAGAAAATACTTATATTTGCTTCATAAGCCCTGCTTAAACTTCCTTTGTTAGAACTTGAGGCCAACTCTACAATACATATTAAAAAGCAAAAACAGGATCACTTTACTATGACTGAGCTATTATTCAGTGCAGTGGCAAGCAGAGTGATTGGATTCCATCTCTTTTCCTATAGGTTCATTATAACAAGCCTTGTATCACAGAAAAAAGGATGGTCATAATGGGAATTTTTAATTTTTTTTTTTGAGAAAGGTTTTTGTTATAGGGCATGTGAGCTCGCCAGAGAGAGAAAGAGTGAGAAATCACTCCCTGGGGGATGGCCATACCACAATCCCTTCTCCTCCATTCTTTTTTTTTTTTTTTTTTTTTTTGAGAGGTTTTCACTATAGGGCGCGTGCGCTCGCCAGACAGACAGAGAGAGACATAGAGACAGAAAGCGAGAAATCACCCCCCCAGGGGGGATGGTCACGCCGCAATCCCTTCTCCTCCATTTTCCTCTCGGGATCTTGGGCACGCATGCACACGCGCCCCGCGTGAGTTTTAAGCCACCGGGTCCAGGACGCGAACCACGGTCGACTACATGGGAGTCCAGCAACACAGCCATTATGCTAACTGCTGGTTCCCTCCTCCATTCTCCTCTTAGGCTCCTGGGTACACATGGACACGCGCCTGGTGGGAATTTCAAGCCACCGGGTCTGGAACTTGGACCACAGTTGACTACTTGGGAGTCCAGCAACATAACCATTATGCCATCTACTGGTCTCCATAATGTCAATATTAACCTTCTGACATTTTATGAATGGTCAACATCAGGCAATTCAGATTACTTCATATTTGAGTCACAATTTTGTCATGGATTTATTTTTTTAATTTTTATTGAAGTTTTGGGTTAATTTCATTTTGGGGGGAATTGCATATTTTCCTTCCTTTATATTTGTTTGATTAAAATACATTTCCAAGAAACATTCTTTAGGAAAGAATGTATGAATGTAAACTTTCTGGATTTTGGCATACCCAGAAGTATCAATACATTGATTGAAAGTTTTGGTTTCTCAAAATTTGACACTTATTGAAATCCAGGCCACTGCTACTGAAAAGATAACATGAATCTTAGCAAGATTCCAATTTCTGTCTTTCTTTTTTGCTTTTCATTAGCTTTTTTAAAATTCTTGCTCTTTATCTGTCTCTCTAGAGAGTTTTAGAATATTTTTTCTCATTCGTGGGGTCCTGAAGCTACACTGTTATTTATTTATTTATTTATTTAGGTATGGGACAATAGTCCTTTCGTTTTACTTAGTTTTCAATGGGGTCTTTTTTTTTTTTTTTTTTGAGAGGTTTTGCTATAGGGCGCGTGTGCTCGCCAGTCAGCCAGAGAGAGACAGAGAGACAGAAAGTGAGAAATCGCCCCCCGGGGGGATGGCCACACCGCAATCCCTTCTCCTACATTCTCCTCTCGGGATCCTGGGCATGCACGCACACGCGCCCGGCGTGAGTTTAAGCCACCGGGTCCGGGACTCGAACTGTGGTCGACTACTTGGGAGTCCAGCAACATAGTCATTACACTAACTGCTGGTCCCCTCAGTGGGGTCTTTTTATAGGAAGAATTGTGTCTCTATTTAAAAACTTTGGAAGATAGTTTTCTTTTATCCCTTTCATAATTCGTTATCCTTTATTTTTCTACTGTATTTTTCTGGAGTGCCTATTAACTAGAGTGAATTATAGTATAGTTTCTATATCTTTGTTTTAAATTGACAAATTTACAAAATAGAGTTTGTAAAAAAAAAAAGAATATATACAAAAATGTCAAAATATTTTGTTTCTTTTTCTAATTTTTTTTTCATCTCTACTTCGTATTTCTGATAGAATCAGTTTAACTATCTTAAAATCCTGTAACTGTTGACCAATAGATTTATTCCTTGTGATTTTATGAGGTATTGTTATAGATTTAGGCTATGTTTGTATGCTGCATATATGTTTATCATGGTAATGTATTTCTTTTCTACTGTTCTTTTGATGAATGTGCTAGGTCCTTTTGACTCATAATAAATTTTGTTTTAAATTCTATTTTGTTCTGTCAGATATGAAAATTATACCTGCAGCTTTTTTCTTTTTTTGGTTTACATTTGTTTGTGTTCTCCATCATTTTAGTTTTGACCTTTTTATTAAACCTTTTTTGGGTCATTTGTTTTAAACCAATTTGGCAGTCTCCCTTCTTTAATTAATTCACTGTAGCTACTATTACATTAGATCTTACTTCCATCATCTTCGTATTCCCTGTACTGCGTTTGTTTTCTCCTTTCCTACTTCGTGTCAGGTATATTGAATTTTCTTGGGCTTCATGATTCCTTTAATGTAAGACACATACTTATTGCTATTTACTTCTATTGATTTATGAATCTTTTCCTACCTCGTACCAAGATCGTTTTTCATCACCACTTCACTACCCTCTTATGTCTACCCTCAAGCTTGCCACTAATAAACTGATGTCCGAAATTTTAGTAGGGGATTAGAAGCTGATTAATTATTTAATTCATTCACTTATATTAGATTACAATAAACCTTACCAAGTATTTTGTTGACCTCATGTTCTTATTACCTGGCAATAGTTTTTGTATTTGAGAACTTCCCCTAAACTATTCAGGATAACTGCTTTTATGGTAACCCTTGGGTTGTAGATGACTGAGATGACTAAGATTTTATTTCACTATATATTCATATTTCAATGACAATTTGAATAAATAAAAAAATCTAAATTCTAAATTTTCTTTGAATACTTTAGACATATTGCAATATTCTTCTTATACTCTGTTTTTTTGGTGGGTAAGTCTGCTGTTCATTTGAAGTTCCTATCATTGAAATAATCTGTTCTTTCTCTTGAAGATTTAAGACTTTCTTCTTTATCTTTAATAATTTAAATTTTGTTATAATGTACCTAACTATATGTGTTTTTTTCCTTGTCTGTTTTTGATTTATAGCTCTTTCAACTTATTTCTCACCTTTAATTAATTCTTAAAATATATCCTTATTATTTCTTCAAATATTTACTTTTATCTATTTATCCTCCTCCTTCCTGGGGACTCTTACTGCTAAAGAAATGATGCATTTATTTCTATCCTCCATATTTCTTAACTTTGTTTTAATGCTTTTTAAAATCACTTTATCTTTTCTTACTGCCTTCTGATGAAGCTCTTCAATCTGATAGCCGGTGTACTACCCCTCTTTCACTCACTGAGTTCTATCTGCTAGTCTGCCAGGTCTATAACTTTGTAGGGAATTATATTCCAGCATTTTAAAAACTTATTTGAGCAGGGACCAGCAGTTAGCGTAATGGCTATGTCACTGGACTCCCACGTAGTCGACCGCGGTTCGAGTCCCGGACCCGGTGGCTTAAACTCACGTCGGGCGCATGTGCGTGCGTGCCCAAGATCCCGAGAGGAGAATGGAGGAGAAGGGATTGCGGCGTGGCCATCCCCCCTGGGGGGTGATTTCCTGCTTTCTATCTCTCTGTCTCTGTCTGTCTGGCGAGCACATGCGCCCTATAGCAAAAACCTCTCCAAAAAAAAAAAGAAAAAAAAAAAAAAAAAAAACTTATTTGAGCACAATTCACAGCATCAATTACTTTTTAAACTATATGCAAATCTGAATATAGTAAAATATAGGTATATATCAGAATTAGTTTTTTTCAAAAGTGATTACCTTTATTATATCAAAAACAGTCTTTTTAAAAGCTTTACTTCATTAAAATTGTGTGCCATGATCCATATGTGTGTCATAAATGTTGTTGCAAATGGGCATATGCCCTCCTGTTTTATATAGTTCTTTTAAATTAACTGTTCTAGTTTATTGCTGTTAGTCTTAGCCTGGTTTACTTTTCTTTTTCTTTCACTTTTTCCTGTATCCTGAGTCTATTCTAGATTTCACTCTCTGATGCTATTTTTTTTTTTTTTTTTTTTTTTGAGAGAGAGAGAGGATTTTTGCTATAGGGCACATGTGCTTGCTAGAGCAACAGAAAGCAGGAAATCACACCCTTCCCCACGCCCCCTGGGAGGATGGCCTCCCCACAATCCCTTCTCCTTCATTCTTCTCTCTGGATCTTGGGCACACATGCACATGTGCCTGATGTGAGTTTTAAGTTGTTGGTTCTGGGGACTTGCATTTCAGTTGACTATGTCTAGTGACATAACCATTATGGTACCTGCTGGTCCCTCTGATGATATCTTTAGTTTGTGGTCTCAGTGTCTTTTTTGTACTTTTTTTCTTTTTAAGAGATTTAGCCATGTTGATTTTTTAAAAAATTATATGAGCTTAATCATTGCATATATTTACAACACGTGATGTGGATTCTCAAAGCACAAATGCATCAAGCAACGTAAAGATGCTATCATACATAATATCTTCTGTTAAATGTTGTTTGTTAAATTTTCTTTTTTTCTCCCCCTTAAGTTTCTTTCTTCTACCCACAAATACCCACCCTATGGAATGGTATTCAGTCATTGTCTTTCTATGGTAAATTCAGGCCTCCCTCCCCCACAAAAAAAAATCAACCATGATGTAGGCCTAACATTTATAAATTTCTAAAACAACTGTGTTTTCTTGAGTAGGTCATTGACCTCATTTGCATTTCAATGTACTCTTCTGTAAAATGTAGATAATAATTCTACTTTATGAAGTCATTATGAAGAATAAATGACTTCAGGTTTCTGGCATATAGAAAGTACTATGCAAGTGTTAGATATTATGTTTTAGTGTTTGACTACTTTGAAAAGCTGCTGATATTTATTCATATGTTGTAAATATCCTTAGGCATGCTGTGTCAAAAATTGGCAACCATTTGCTTTATATTGCTGCAAAATGTTTTGACTATTTGATAATAGGGGTAAATTTAGGGAGTAGATTATGAATGCAAATGCATGTTATTTCTTAGATGAAAATAGCCTGAGAATCACTGGCTTAGGCCCAAAGGGATTTGGGAAGGGAGAGATTGGTATGGGCTGGCATCCTTGAGTGAATATTAATCAAAGAAGGAATGAAATGAGCTAGATATTGAAAGCATGTGGAATTTGAAAGTCAAAAAAGAAATACGAAGGGAATTGCTGAAGAGTCTCAGAAATAGGCTTAACTATGAAACATGACATGGATTAGACCAGGTTATCATACTTGTTCCTATGACCTTAGTCTAAAACTCTGTGGTCTTTCCTTTCCTTCTCTCCTTTCCTTCTTTCCTTTCCTTTCCTTTCCTTTCCTTTCCTTTCCTTTCCTTTTCCTTTTCCTTTCCTTTCCTTTCCTTTCCTTTCCTTTCCTTTCCTTTCCTTTTCCTTTTCCTTTTCCTTTTCCCTTTCCTTTCCTTTCCTTTCCTTTTCCTTTTCCTTTTCCTTTTCCTTTCCTTTCCTTTTCCTTTTTCTTTTTCTTTTCCTTTCCTTTCTTTTCCTTTTCCTTTTCCTTTTCCTTTCCTTTCCTTTCCTTTCCTTTCCTTTCCTTTCCTTTCCTTTCCTTTCCTTCTTTCCTTTCCTTTCTTTCCCTCCCCTCCCCTCCCCTCCCCTACCCTATCCTACCTTCCCTTCCCTTCCCTTCCCTTCCCTTCCCTTCCCTTTCCTTTCCTTTCCTTTCTTTTCCTTTCCTTTCCTTTCCTTTCTTTTCCTTTCCTTTCCTCTTTCCTTTAATATTCTCAATGTTCTCTTTATACCCAGTATAATGCAATATCTTGGAAAAACATCCACATATCACCATTAGTCAATATATGAGATGAAAATGCACTACTAATAATAGATATTCTATATTAGGATATTCAAAAGCATTTTCTTAAAACTACAAAATACATAAGAACATCAAGATCATTACTATCATTTTTAAAGGGAGTTTTGCCTTATGGCATGTGGACTCATCAGAGAGAGAGACAGAGACAGTGAGAGTGAAAATGAGAAATCATCGCACCCCCAGGGAAGATGGCCACACCACAATCCCTTCTACTCTATTCTATTCCTGGGATCTTGGGCATTCATACACATGCACCCAGCATGAGATTTGATCCACTGATCTGAGATTTGAACTGTGTTCGGCCATGTGGGAGTCTAGCAATGTAACTGCTATGCCATCTGTAGGCCCCACATTACCGTAATTTTTTACCACAATAAAATTATTCTTTGCTTAGCCACCTAGAGGCTTAAATTTTCTATTACTCTAAAGTATTATTTCTTTAATGCATTAAGAAGAGCCTATTCTAGGACACTCAGTATCAGGGGTTCTAATCCTGACCAAAACACCTCTATCTCCTAAATAGTTATTTAATTTTGAGTAATTAACTAATAGTATTTTAGTCTCCTTGCTTGAAAAATTGAAGAATAAAATAATATAAGCCATTCATGGGGTTAATGTAGAAAATCAAATATGGAGCAGCAACTCTTCACTTGTTGATCTACTCGTTGAATGACCACTTGCACTTGCACTTATGATCAGTTCTTCGGTCTGTAATAGTATTCTGAATAAATAAAAACAATTATGCCAGATTTATGTTATTATTTGATGGTGTGGTGGTGTGTCTTGTTGCTTTCTGGTACTTAACCAATGTATACATTTTGGGTGGGAATCACAGTATTCTGGCATGGTGTCATACATACAATGTATGCATTTTATATGGGGGTATTGCATGATGTCAACTGAAGTATCCATACTCTATGGCACCATGACAGACCACAAGACATCAGCTTTAAGCTCTTGGCTTATCAACCAATCTGAGTAAAAACCTAGTCACCTAGTGGTAAGAACACAGCTCAGTCATTAATTGAGGAGTGACTGGAGTGTTTTAAGATGCTCTGTAAAAATAATACATAGTTTTGCATGTGTCTTTTTTTTCTTGAACTATTGATTTCAGAGCTAATAATATTCTTTTATTTCTAATTGTGTTATAATTTTGCATGTAGTCAACATGTTCTTCACTGTAAACACCATCTTATAAGTAGCATATAGGAATGGTCTATGTCTTTTAATCCCCAGGACCTAAAACAGTGTGTAATATGTTTTTAAAAAAATGTTGCCGTGTAAGTAAATGTCAAAAATAAATAAATAAAAGGGGCCAGCAGGTGGTATGGAGATGAAGGTGCTACATCCCACATGGCCAACTATGTGGTTCAAGTCCTGGACCTGCAGGCTTGAAAATTATGTGGCATATATAAGTGTGTGCCCAAAATCTCACAAGGAGAATAAAGAATAAAGGATTTGCGGGTGACCATCCCCCCTGGGGGGTAATTTCTCACACCCCTACCTCTTTCCAGCAAGTGTGTGTGCCTTATAGAAAAAAGAAAAAAAAAATCTAACCATCAACCAAGAGGGAAGTAAATGTTAAAATCTCCAGTGGAGTGGCCAGCAGATGGCATAGTGGTTACATCATTGAACTCTCACATGTCTGACTGCAGTTCGAGTCCTGGACCTGGTGGCATGAAACTCACACCAGGTATGTGTGTGCATGCCTGAGATTCTGTGAAGAGAATGGAGGAGAAGGGATTGTGTGTGGCCATCCTCCCTGGAGAGTTATTTCTTACTTTCACTCTCACTGTCTCTCCCTCTTTCTCTTTCTTTTCTTTTTTTTCTTTTTCTTTTTTTGAGAGGTTTTTCTGTGCACTCACCAGAAAGACAGAGAGAGAGACAGAGATAGAAAGTAAGAAATCACCCCCCAGAGGACATGGCCATGCCGCAATCCCTTCTCCTCCATTCTCCTCTCGGGATCTTGGGCACGCACACACACGCACCCAGAGTGAGTTTTAAGCCACCAGATCCGGGACTCAAACTGCAGTTGGCTACATGTGAGTTCAACGACATAGCCATTATGTTGACTGCTGGTCTCATGTCTCTCCCTCTTCCCAGTGAGCATACTGGTGCTATGGCAAAATTTCGCCCAAACAAACAAATGAACAAAAAATCCGGTGGAGTAGATTAAATCCTAGAATTGAAAGCAAAAAGACTGGGTTTGTTTAGTAGGTCAATGACACTGAGAAAATCTTAAATTTTTTGATCTTCATTGTATTCAATCTTAGGGTAGAGGCTTTGTATAAATGTAATGAGAACTACTGATTTTTTTCTCTTAAAATACATTCGTATACAGTTGCATAAATTTTAAATGGGCTTCATTGAGT
This sequence comes from Tupaia tana, assembly GCA_026018925.1. Taxonomy (NCBI): domain Eukaryota; kingdom Metazoa; phylum Chordata; class Mammalia; order Scandentia; family Tupaiidae; genus Tupaia; species Tupaia tana. The sequence goes on from JAKSZU010000020.1 coordinate 12,877,228, forward strand.
CAATAAAGCCCATTCATTACCTTATTGTGCACAAAATACCTCTCTACTTGTGTAATAAATATATATTGACGCCTACTATGTGGCCAGAACTTTGCTAGGTATTGGGTTACATCCAAGAATAATACAGACAGACCTTCTGCTTTTATGATGCTAATAATTTGTGGAATATACAGAATATTCATGAAACAATAATACCAATAAATCAGAACTTCCATTAGGGAAAGTAACATAATTCATTGAGAATAGTTTGATGCTTAGGAAAGACTTCTTTAAGGGTATAATAATTGCATAGATCCATAGTTTTTAATGGTGTGTGAAAGTTGACAGGCAAAAGTGGAAGTGTTGAAAATGTAATCTAGGAGGAGATAATGGCATATACAAGGATCCTGTGGCAAGAGAGAGCATGATCTACAAGAGGAATTTTTTTTTAATTGCCATAAGACACATGCACTTGTTGGAGGGAATGAAGAAGAAAGAGAAAGAGGAGAGAGAGAGAGAGAGAGAGAGAGAGAGAGAGAGAGAGAGAGAGAAGAAAGAGAAAGAGAAAGAGAAAGAGAAAGAGAAAGAGAAAGAGAAAGAGAAAGTGAGCTAGAGAGAAAAAAAACCTATCCTAGGGGAAATAGTCATTCCAAAATTCCTTCTCCTTTATTCTCTTGGAAGTTTGGCATGCATGCATATGTACCTGGTCTCTGGATCTGAGAATCAAACTGAGCTGTTGGCTATATGAAATCCAGTTACCTTAACCATCATGCCATGGGTCTCCCCAAAAGAAATTTTTTAAAAGGTTTCTGTGCTAGGGAAAAGAGTGCAGAGTGTGAGATGACAATGCAGTGGCATTTTAAAATGCAGTAAGTATTTTAGTCTTTATTATTGGAAAAGTGGAAGAAGTCTCTAAAGTTCTTCCCAAAGCTAAAATAACATACTAAAAGATTTTTAAAACAATGAAGTTCTCTGAGACTGTCAAAAAATATCAATTACAAAATATTTTCTATGCTGTCTTTCAGCAGCACTCATAATAACAATTTTAAAATCAAGTTTATCTTGATGAATGCTATTTCTATGAGCTTTTTGCCTACAAAATGGGAAGAAAGTCTTTGTACTTTCTAGTCTAGTTATTTTCAAAGTAATAGCAAAAGAAAAATAGATTAGAAATTTAAAAAAAATTATTGCATTTTGGTCTGAAATCCCTATTTCATTGACTTCTTTATACTTTGTGTAACTGTGATTATGTTTTCCATATATCATTATTAGAATTCATGTAAATGTAGTCATAATATAAAAACATTCACTAATTAAACCACCACTTATTCAATTAATCCCTACTCAGGCATTCCTCTTAATTTAACATAGCATTTATCATTGCCCATTATGACAATTAATTTATCAACATTTGAATAAATGTCTTGATAATGTGCACACACATACCTCACTACAATTTATCTGTCTTATGGACTATCATGAGCATCCAAAAAGAGTATTAAAAATATAAATGGGCTGCAATTTAAATTATAAAGCTTGCAATTGATATATGGTTTCAGAAAGTTTAAGGATTTTATGTTGAAGATATTCTGAAATCTCAGACAAAATATTATCAGTTATGATAGTTTATACTTATTGAATATTTACCATATGTTAGTAACTAAAAATATATGCTTATTTAGCCTCACAAGCCTATGAAATAGATACTTTAATTATCTCCATTTTTAGATGAAACAAATAATTCACACAGAAGTTAGTAACTTGCCTGTGCAATTAATTTCAATAGTAAATGAGGTAGTCCTCAAATCCATGCAGTCTGAACCAGCACACACACTCTAATGTCTCTTGGACTGGCAGAGTTAAAGCAACTAAAAATAATGTGAAAAGAATAATTTTATGACTGGTATTTCAATAGAGAATGATTTAAATGCAAAGAATTAGAGGAAGCTATTGGGAACATTTTTATTATTGTGTTTTAAAGGTTAAAATTTAAGCATGTTAAGTTGGACTAGTATCTGTTATTATATTCCTTATAGAAATACCTGAGACAGCTAATTTGTAAAGAACAGAGATTTATTTGACTCAAAATTCTGTTGACTGTGAAGTCCAAAGGCATGAACTGGCATTGCAACATGATCAAAGCAACAGAGAGGCTAGTGGAACATGTAGAAAGAGACGTAGGCATCTTCCAGTCATAACAGTCATAAGAACTTCTCATGCAAACTAGAGCTCACTGGGTACTATGAGACACCATAATCCATTCATGAGTGTGATGCCTCCATGATCCAATCACTGTCCTCTAGGCCTCAATTCTTAAAGGTTTCACCACCTCCCAACACTATTTCACTGGAGACCAAATTGTAAAACATAAACCTTTGATGGACAAACCATTATCCAATCCTTAAGAGCTAATATTAAATTTTTGGAATAATCACACATAAACAATTCCTGATTTCTAAAACTTAATGCATAACCCAATTTCTGTTGATTATATTACCAAATAGCATATTTTTTAAAAAAATAAAATTTAGGTTTACATTTGAAGTCCTCATTAAAACTTTTTTCACTATGTACCTAGAAATTTTTGTCTAAATTTGCTGTAAATATTTTATTTGTTTCAAATGTCTCTCATCTTATTTCATTTAGCTTCTCATTACACACACACAAAAGCTATGAAATGCAGTATATTGCCTTCCTCTAGAACAATCAAAGGAATAACATTCCTTTTGCTGTAACTGGCATCTCAAGTACATATTAAGGTTCAGCAAGGTACTACTTTTTGGGACTTTAAATCTTTAGAGATTAACGTAAAGAGTTACACAGCTAAGAAGCTGTGTACTGTGATAGAGTGGCTGCAAGAAAGACAGTAGCAAGTGTTTGGCAGTAGCAATGGTGACTTTTCATGATGTGACATTGGGCAAAGCAGCAGCAGTGTTGCCATCAGCAGTGTTTGACCCAGATGTACTTGTAGGGTGAACTTGGTGGTGGTTTTGTGTATTCATTTTTCTGTATTTTTTTGTCAATTTTTAAAGCTTTGGTAGCCTCCATGAAGCACACATATTCCATCAGATGGAATAAGAAATAAGTATACCAAAGAGAAACTGCTGAAGACAAGGAAGGGGAGGATAGCTGGAATAAGCCAAGAAAGTGTTTCCAGTGATGCAAATCTGACACGTATCAAAGATTAAGATGGGTAAGAGGAGGTTAGACATGGATATTAAGGAGAGATTTTTGTCAGACCAATGAGATAACCGTGAGTAAAAGTTGTATATTAAAGGACTCCTACCCTGAGCAGAAACAGTACAGCTTTTCTGTAGTACCTTTCCTGTTTTTAGTCATTAGCTGGCAGCAGTGCAGAGGAAGTGTAATCTCATGTGAACACTGGGATGACGTTAAAGGTATATTTTTCACAAGCCACCACATTGGGTCTCCAGAATTATTTCCAGTCCCTTAAACTGTTGATTTTATATATGTGTGTGTGTGTGTGTGTGTGTGTATATATATATATATATATATATATATGTATATATATATATATATACATATATATATATACACACACACATATATATATGTGTGTATATATATACATATATGTGTGTGTATATATATATATATATATATATATATATATGTGTGTGTGTGTGTGTGTGTGTGTGTATGTTTATAGATGGTGTTTGTTTATTTTTTTCTGCTGAAGTTATTTAGAGTCTTTTTTTCTCTTGCAGCCAAGATCAACTTGTACCATTTTATACCATCTTTCTTTAGTTGACTTTTTATGGGAACCAATTGAAGATTGATGACTTTTTTTTAAATATTTTTTGAGAGATTTTTGTTATAGGGTGTGTGCTCACCAGAAAGGCAGAGAGAGACAGAGAGACCAAAAGTGAGAAATCACTCCCCGGGGGGATGGCCACTCCGCAATCCCTTCTCCTCCATTCTCTTCTTGGGATCTTAGGCATGCATGCACATGTCCCTGGCGTGAGTTTAAGCCACAGGGCCCAGGACTCGAACTGCGGTCCACTACATGGGAGTCCAGTGACATAGCCGTTATGCCATCTGCTGGTCCCAATGACTTGTTTTTATTATTCATAGATGTATTGGTAGTTGCTTTTGTTTATTGGATTCACCTATAGTTCATGTAGAAACTCTAACTGAAAGAATATATTAATGTTAGTTTTTCTTTTTATAATTTTTTGTCAGATGGTACATATGTAAACAGGAGAGAGAGGGAGAAAGAGAGAGAGAGAAGGGAAAAGACACCCCTCCCCCCAGCAGGGCTGATTATGTTGCAATCTGTTCTCCTTCCATTTTCCATCCTGGCAGGATTATAAGCATGTGTATGCATATCTGGTGTGTTTTTCAAAGCACCAGGACCAGGATTCAAATCTTGGTTGGCCATATAGGATATAGCTTCCTCTGTATAACATAACCACTGTGTTTTGATGCCAGCCCACTATCTATACTTTTTGTGAATGTTTACATGCACATAGTCCTAAAATGTTTATATTTCATGTACACATTTCACTATAGAATTTCCTTGTCATTATCTTCTTAAAGAGAGTTCTAATTTTTTAAGATAAACATCAAAATCCAAGACATAAGTTATTCTATGGTCAAATAATCTGGGTCCTACCTGCATCTGTGTCTTATCTGACACCACACTTCCTCTCATTCTATTTTCTGAGCACTCTGCTGTTTCAGAATAAGAGTAGGTGGGGAGGCGGACTGAGGCTGCATGCCCGACCCTTCAGAATCTCCGCTCATCCCCACCGTTCCTCCTCCTTGGACCCCAGGTTGGTTGTCTGGGACTTTAAGGCGAACTCCCACCCCACCCCACCCGCAATCCGGATCGAGCCGGCCAGCAGTTCCAGACACCAGGCGGACTGAGCCTGCAGGCCCGACCAACCTGTTCCTGTCACTCATCTTCTGACCCTTTCCCACTAGCCTTTGGACTCTTTGAATTTTGGTGATTTGAATAATGTGCAGCGCGCATTGCGTGCAGCGTGATTTCCTTTTTTCCTTCTGTTTTTCTTTGCTCTTGGAGTGTTGCTTATTAGGTCAGTTGAAGGCTCACCACTCCTTAGAAACAGCGAGGACTTTGGGCCATCCAGGGCTAGTGGCAATAGTTAATGGTAATTGTGAGCAACAGGTAGGCCAACTATAAGAAAAATCATCAATTTTCTAAGTCTGTACAACTTTTAACAATCAAAGATACCTTAAATAAGTTAGGAAGAAACATATAGATTACGTGATGACTAGGAACAATCGCAGAGGCTCAAGAAATAAGAGCAACCAACAAAAGGCCTCTCCCTCAAGGGAAATCATCAAGCCTACATCACCCACAGTCAATACAATGGACGTCGTGGACATGTCTGATAAGGAATTCAGAATATTTGTAGTGACCAAACTAACTGAGATGGAAGAGAAAAGAGACAAGGAGCTCCAGGAGATGAGGAAGTCCTTCAATGAATTTAAAGAAGAAATGGATACCTTAAACAAGAACCAGATGGAACTTTTAGGATTGAAGAATGTGATACAGGAAATCAAAACCTCCCTTGAAAGTATTAAAAGTCGGTTAGACCAGGCAGAAGATCGAATCTCTAACGTAGAAGACAAAACATCTGACCTAGAAAAAAGTATCAAGAAGATTGAGAAAACAACCATGAAAAATGAGGATAATATATGAGGAATACTGGATACCATCAAGCGCCCCAACATCTGGATAATTGGTATTCCAGAAGAGGAAGAAAATAATAAGGGCCTAGATAATTTATTCCATGAGATCCTGGAAGAAAACTTTCCAAATCTAGAAAGGCATTCAAATATCCAGACCCAAGAAATACATAGGACCCCAGGTAGAATCAACCCAAGAAGATCCTCTCCAAGGCACATCATAGCCAGACGGGCAAAAACAACAGACAAAGACAAGATACTAAAGTTGGCAAGAGGGAAACTCCAAGTTACTTACAAAGGTCACCCAATCAGGCTAACATCGGATCTCTCGGTGGAAACAATGCAGGAAAGGAAAGAATGGGGAAGTATAGTCAAAAGTGTTTAGTGAAAAACAGTTTCAACCAAGAATACTATACCCAGCAAAATTATCTTTCATATGGGAAAAAAAGATAAAAACATTCTCGAATAAACAAAATTTGAAGGAATTTACCAACTCCAGACCAACTCTTCAAGAGGTTCTGAAGGGAGTACTATACAAGGAAAACTAAAAAATCAGAGACAGTTATATGAGAACAAAAGGCAACCAAGAAAATGGCTCACTTAATGATGGGATCAGGTATGGAAATATTGATAATTACATTGAATGTCAATGGATTAAACTCTCCAGTTAAGAGACATAGACTGACTGAATGGATAAGAAAACAGAAACCCTCTATCTGTTGCCTACAAGAAACTCACCTTATGGATAAAGATATACATAGACTAAAAGTCAAGGGCTGGAAAAAGATATTCCATGCAAATGGAAATCAAAAAAAGGCTGGAGTAGCAATATTGATCTCAGACAAAAGAGATTTCAAGACAAAGACTGTAAGAAGAGACAAAGAAGGGCATTATATAATAGTAAATGGGGTAATCCAGCAAGAAGACATAACCCTTATAAATGTCTATGCACCCAACTCAGGTGCCCCTAAATATGTGAAGGAAAGACTGCTGGAGCTAAAAGGAAAGATAGGGAGAAATACTTTAATTGTTGGAGATCTGAACACCCAATATGTCCTATAGACAGATCTTTTAGACAGAAAATAAAAAGAGAGATACAGGACTTAAATGATACTATAAATAGAATGGGCTTGACCGATATCTATAGAACTTTCCACCCTACATCCACAACATATACATTTTTCTCACCCCGACCTGGAACCTTTTCAAAGATAGATCATATATTAGGACACAAATCAAGTCTTTACAGATTCAAAGGCATAGAAACTGTACCCAGCATCTTCTCTGACCATGATGGAATTAAACTGAAGATTAATTTCAAGAAACAACCCCGAAAATACACGAACACATGGAAACTGAACAACCTACTTCTGAATGACTTCTTCACTACTGAAGAAATTAAGGCTGAAACAAAAAAAATTATGGAAACAAATGATAATGAGTACACAAGTGTCCAGAATCTATGGGACACAGCAAAAGCAGTCATAAGGGGGAAATTCATAGCAATTAGTGCGCATAAGAAAAGGATGGAAAGATGACAAGTAGATAACTTATCATCATGCCTCAGAGAATTGGAAAAACAACAACAAACAAACCCCCAAAATGCCAGGTGGAAAGAAATAATAAAGGTTCGAGCAGAAATAAATGAAATAGAAAATAAACAAACCATATAGAAAATAAATAAAAGCAAAAGCTGGTTCTTTGAAAAGATTAACAAAATTGACACACATTGGCTAGACTGATCAAGAAGAAGAAAGAAAGAAATCAGATTAATCAAATATGTGATGAAACAGGCAATATTACCACAGACATAGCAGAAATACAAAATATCATTAGAGGATACTATGAGCAACTTTACACCAACAAACAAGATAACCTGGAGGAGATGGACAAATTCCTGGATGCATATAATCTACCAAGATTGGATCAGGAAGACATAGAGAACCTGAATAGACGTATAACAAGCCAGGAGATTGAATCAGTAATAAATAACCTCCCAACAAAGAAAAGCCCAGGTCCAGATGGCTTCACTTGTGAATTCTACAAAACTTTTAAGGAAGAGTTAACCCCTATCCTACTAAAATTATTTCTAAAGATTCAAAAGGAAGGAAACCTTCCAAATTCATTTTATGAAGCCTCCATTATCCTCATCCCCAAAACAGATAAGGATATGACAAAAAAAAGGAAAACTACAGACCAATATCATTGATGAATATAGATGCAAAAATTCTCAACAAGATACTCGCAAATCGTATCCAACAACATATAACAAAGATCATTCATCATGATCAGGTAGGCTTTATAACAGGGATGCAAGGTTGGTTCAATATACACAAGACCATAAATGTAATACACCACATTAACAGAAAGAAAGATAAAAACCATATGATCATCTCAATTGATGCGGAGAAAGCATTTGATAAAATACATCTTTTTATGATTAAGACTCTCAGTAAGATTGGTATAGAAGGGTCATTTCTGAACACAATAAAAGCAATCTATGAAAAACCTACAGCTAACATTATACTGAATGGGGAAAAGCTAAAAGCTTTTCCTCTGAAAACAGGTACTAGGCAAGGCTGCCCACATTCTCCACTGCTCTTTAATATAGTACTGGAAGTCTTAGCTATTGCAATCAGAGAAAAGAACAATATTAAAGGCATGTGAATAGGCAAAGAAGAGTTGAAAATATCTTTATTTGCAGATGACATGATGGTATACTTAGAAGACCCAAAGGTATCCATGAAAAAAACTTCTTGAAGTAATAAGTGAATACAGTAAGGTGGCAGGATACAAAATCAATATCCAAAAATCTATAGCATTTCTATTTATGAATAACAAGTTGAACGAAGCAGAGCTGAAGAAAGGAATTCCTTTCACCATAGCCTCAAGGTGTATAAGATACCTAGGGATAAACCTAACTAATAAAGTCAAAGACCTTTATAAAGAAAACTACGAAAATCTTAAAAAAGACATTGAAAGTGACATTAAAAAGTGGAAGGACATCCCATGCTCCTGGATTGGAAGAACTAACATAATCAAAATGGCAATTCTACCCAAATTAATCTACATGTTTAATGCAATTCCAATCAAAATACCAGAAAAATTCTTCACAGATCTAGAAAAGACAATCATAGAATTTGTCTGGAATCATAAAAGACCTTGTATTGCAAAAGCAATCCTGCACAAAAAGAATAGAGTAGGAGGCATATCACTCCCTGATCCCAAGATATACTATAAAGCTGTGGTCATCAAAACACCATGGTATTGGCATAAAAACAGACAAGTGGACCAATGGAAGAGAATAGAGACCCCAGAAATAACCCCCAAAGCTTACAGCCAACTGATCTTTGACAAGGGATATCATTCAATCCATTGGGAAAAGGAAAACCTCTTTAGCAAATGGTGCTGGAAAAACTGGGTATCCACCTGCAGAAAGATGAAACTGAACCCCCATCTTTCACCATTAACAACAGTCAACTCAAAATGGATCAAAGATCTGAACCTAAGAAGACCTCAAACAATAAAACTACTGGTGGAAAATGCTGGGGAAACTCTGCGAGACATTGGAGTAGGCAAAGTCTTCTTAAATAAGACTCCCAAAGCACTGGCAATAATCCCTAAAATAGACAAGCAGGACTATATTAGACTAAGAAGTTTCTGCACAGCAAAGGACACAGTAACAAGTGTGAACTGACAACCCTCAGAATGGGAAAATATTTTTGTTAAATATGCCTCAGACAAGGGACTGATAACCAGAATACATAGGGAACTCAAGTCCTTATGTGAAAAAAAATGATTAACCCAATTAAAAGATGGGAAAATGAGTTGAACAAAAATCTCTCTAAGGAAGACATACGAACAGCCAAAAAGCATGTAAGGAAATGCTCAACATCCTCATCATAAGGGAGCTGCAGATAAAAACCACAATGAGATACCACCTAACCCCTGTCAGAATGGCAAAGATTAAGAATATAAAAAGTGATAAATGTTGGCGGGGATATGGTGAGGAACCCTCCTACACTGTTGGTGGGAATGTAAACTAGTTCAACCACTGTGGAGAACAATATGGAGGTTCCTCAAAGATCTACAAGTAGAACTACCATTTGATCCAGCAATCCCACTTCTGGGTATCTATCCAAAGGACAGGAAAATGCTCAGTTGGAAAAGTGCTTGCACATCAATGTTTATTGCAGCATTATTCACAATTGCCAAGACATGGAACCAACCTGAATGTCCACAAACTGTTGAATGGATTGGAAAAGTACGGTATATATACTCTATGGAATACTACTCAGCCATAAAAAATAATAAGACCCTGGCATTTGATAGAAAATGGTCAGATATGGAGGATCTATTGCTGAGTGAAGTAAGCCAGCTACGAAAGAAAGATATTGTATGTATCCACTCAATATATACCGACTGCTTGCACTCTGTGGTAGAGAGCAAAAAATTGGAGGACATAAAAGCAGTGAAGGTATTTAATGAGAATAGGACAGTGTGGAATGGGGGAGGTGAAGAGAAGAGTATAGAGAAAGATAGCAAGAGAACAATAGAGAGGCAGGACGTTAGTGAGAAACAGATATGGCTTATTAACTGTTGATAATGACATGTATAGTATTCTTAACTGGATTGGTCTGAGAAGTAAAGTTTTTTTACAAGCAAAATGAGAAATAGTGATTGACTGTTTTAAAAAAATAATTAGAATAATAATAATAATGATTGGGGAAAACATAGAAAAGATATTGAATGTTGAAGCGGGGAGATTAATGTCTCTGTATTGACTGACATGCATGACATTCCCTTTTGAAAAAGCATTGTAATACACTGTAAAGTTATATGTAATCCAATGTAATATAAAGAAGATTATGATGATAATAAAAAAAAGAAAGAAAAAAAATAGGAGTAGGTGGGCAAGAGACAGTTGACAAAGATAAAGGGGAGGTATACAGAGAAGAAAAGAGAGCCTTGAAATTGCAATACAGGTCTGATATTTGTGAAGGAAATGTGGAGAAAGGGTCAAGACTACAGAACCATTTCAAGTTTTCAGTCAGTCTGATTAAAAAAAAAATCCTTGAGCCAAATTTCCCTATTGAGACAATTCTATATCTCATAGGAATGAACCTACATTAGGGCTCCCAATGGTACTCAGAACTTGGTAAGGGTCCAGAAGGAAGCAGTCGATGCTGTGAACAGCAGACCTGAGTAGCTCATTTATGGTTATCGTGTCTTTCACTTTCTCCAAACAGATCTATTTCTTTATGCAAGTTCAGGAAATAGCTTCTTCATGGTTTCTTTGGGTTTTATGAGGGGACTTCAAAAGTTGGTGGAAAAAAAACTAAAGTATAATTTATTTTAGTGCAAACAAATTGAAATTCATGATACACGTAAAAAAGCTTTTTAATACGCTTCCTCCATGAACTCTTAAAAGATCCCCTGTATATGTAAGGGACATCATAGAAAAGGTAAGTTAGTAGTACCACTTATGGGTCATGTTTCTGAAGTTGTTCTCAGAGCTACAACTGCTACTTACTCTCTGTACTCTCCATGCTACAGTCTTCTCTCCTTGACTGATCACTTGGATATGTCATAGAGATTTAACCAGTAAAATGATGCAAACTGTCATTCTTGAGTGCTCTGAGACCTTTACAATAATATCCAACCCAGGCCAGGTCTTATTATATTGGGTGGGGTTTCATATTTGTGAATCAGACATCCTGCAACTGCATAAATAGTGGTGCCAACTGAGCTTTTCCAAACAGGAAAGGCAAAGTCATACCTGGAATAGGTATTAATTCCTGTGTCAATATAGTGTTATCCCTTAAAAGATGGAAATGGCTAAATGCAGTTAACCTGCCATCAAGTGACTGGTTAGTCCCTTTAAATAATATTGTTGGGCCAGCAGGTGGCATGGTGGTTAAAGTGCTGGACTCCTACGTGATCAACTACAATTTAAGTTTTGGACATGATCTTGCTTCCTTACTTTCTATCTCTTTCTATGTCTCTCTCTCTGTTCGTCTGTCTCTGGTGAGTGCATATGCCTTATAACAAATTAAAAACTAAAAGCATTAATAACTAAAATTAATTAAATCCTTTTTTAAAAAAGAATATTGTCATTCCAGAGGTTCAGGTTTGGCCATTGCTTTCCTCAGGTTCTAAGAAAACCTGAGGAAAATTTGCCCTATCCCCTGGGTATCTTGCCAATAAGTGAAAGTCCATGGCCTGAGAAATTGCCTTCAAATCAATGGGTTCTTGTTAATTCAGTTTTATATTTTATCTTCCTCCTTTGATCAAATACCCTCAAAAGTCAACCCTAGGGGTATGTCTGCAGTATGTGCAATCTGATTCTTGCATCTACTTCACTGTATATTTTCTACATCATTATGTGATTTAATCTTAGCATCTAAGAGAGAAGGTGAATGTAGATTCCGAAGGAGGTACTTTTATTCTATGGAAGAGAGTTCTCCTCCAAGCCTTCTAGAACTACAGATTTCCTAGATTTTATTAGGGAATAGTGGGTCATATTTGAAAGTGCTGAGAGTATAGGAGAGTCTGAAGAGATCTTCAGGAGAACCCAACCAGATGTCCTTTTTCTACTTTTCAGAGTCCTATGATGTCTCAATTTAGACTTTAGGTATAACAGGTATAATAGGTATAACACTCCTGTTTGAACACTGAAATGACCAAACTCTGACACTCTACCAGGTCCTTAGTCTTTTCTTTAGCTATGTCAGCTCTTCTGCAAAGGAACATAGGGTCTTTTTGAAATCTACCAAAGAGGTTCTATGACTCTCCATTTAGTCCATTAGTAGCTGTCCCAGTGTCAGGCTTTTTTTATTCCACTGGAGTCAATACGTCTTAGCTGAAACCAGCCAACTCAGCTTTCCTTGTAGTACTTGGTATTAGTCCATGTATTCTAAGAAGCTATTAGCAAAATTAGAAATACAGGATTAAATGTGGAATTTTTTTTTCTTTTGCTTGAGGGTAGGTGTGCTCACCAGAGAGAAGAGAGGAAGAAATTAAAAAATTATCCTTCAGGAAGGATGGCCATACCCGTCACAATCCTTTCTCGTCCATGTGCACATGCCTGGCGTGACTTTCAAGTCCCTGGGTCTGGGAATCAAACTGCGGTCAACTCTGTGGGAGTCCAGCAATGTAACCATTATGGTCCCAAATGTGTAAGTGTTTTAAGAGGAAAATATATGTGAGGAAAATGGACAGACTGAGTGAGGGAATGGTAGGGGAGCTATGAGATGACACTGAATAGAGGTAAGAAAGAAAGAAGATTAGACTGTTATGAAGTCTGTGATCAGGAGATAGAGTCCTTCAGCTAAAATTTATTATTAGATCAGACCCATGTCTCTCAGGAGCACACTTGCCTTACAGCTCTTAGTGCTTAGTCACTGGCTTCAAGCAGGCTGTGGAAAGCATGGCCTCGAGGCCAAATGCAATGTATTTCAGTGCACAGCTTCTAGGCTCTTGCTTAAATTCCTTTTAACTGAATGTCTGTGAGGTGTATTCTCAGCATCATTCCACTTGTATTTTCAAATGCTTGCAAGAGCATTCCCTTCCAATGACTGTCTTTAATAAATTTGGTGTCCTCTATGGAACTCAAGGTAGCATTCATTCTCTTTGCTTTCCAGGTGGTGAATAAGACCATTTCAAATCCTATATTACTGCCTGTCTACTTAGATCCCTTCGGACACCACTTGAGCTCATTCAGGTCCTCTGGAATATGGACATCAAGATGAGAAGAAATGTGTAAGGTATTTGGGGACAATGTAACCATTAAAAGATGGAAATGGCTAAACACAGTTGACCTGCCATCAAGTGACTGGTTAGTCCCTTCAAAGAATATGGTTGGGCCAGCAGGTGCCATGGTGGTTAAGGTGCTATACTCCTACATGATCAACTACAGTTTTAGTTTTGGACATGATCTTGCTTCCTTACTTTCTATCTCTGTCTCTCTCTTTCTCTGTTCATCTGTCTCTGGTGAGTGCATGTGCCCTATAACAAATTTAAAAATAAAAAACGATAACTACAATTAAATTAGTCTTTTTTTTTTTGAATATCATCATTCCAGAGGTTCAGGTTTGGCCATTGCTTTCCTCAGGTTTTAAGAAGACCTGAGGAAATTTTGCCCTATCCCCTGGGTATCTTGCCAATAAGTGAAAGTCCATGGCCTGAGAAATTGCCTTCAAATAAATGAATTCTTGCTAATTCAGTATTATATTTTATCTTCCTCCTTTGATCAAATACCCTCAAAAGTCAACCCTAGGGGTACGTCTGCAGTATGTGCAATCTGATTCTTGCATCTACTTCACTGTATATTTTCTACATCATTATGTGATGGCCCTAATAAGGACCAGCCAGGTTACACTGTGATTTAATCCTAGCAGCTAGGAGAGAAGGTGAATGCAGATTCTGAAGGAGGTACTTTTATTCTATGGAAGAGAATTCTCCTCCAAGCCTTCTAGAACTGATTTCCTAGATTTTATCAGGGAAGAGTGGGTCACATTTGAAAGCACTGGGACAATACCAGGTAAAGGAAAGAGAAGGCTAGGACAATCCTAATACCACAATGTGTATGTGACAACTGAGAAGGAAAAAAGAGAGGAAGGTAACTTGTGTATGAAGGGTCATAGTTTTGAGAAAGTTCCGTCTGGCTTAACGGGAAGTTCGTGAGTAGATTCAATCATGGAAAGAGTCCTTGTCTCATATAGATGATCTTGCATATGTAGTTCTACCATGTAGCAATCTGTGGAAAATGCAGTCTAAGAGCAAATGTGGGAAAAGACAGAGAATAGGAACGGTTAGGAATGTCAGTCAATTATGCTCCCCACTGCAGGCGCCTTGATTTCTGCAGCCATAGGGCCTTGGCATACTCTCTTTAACTTTCTTGACCAACTCTTCTACCAAGTATTAATTTCTAGGGCAAAGTACAGCAAGCCAAGTGCTTAAAACAACAGAAATTAATTTTCTCCCTGTTCTAAAGACTAGAAATCTAACATTAAGGTGTCAGTAGTGTCAACTCCTTTTGTGGAGAGTAAGAAATTTTACTATGCTTTGCTCACTACCATATTCTTAAATTGTTGCATGATGCCTTGCCTGTAGTAGGTACAAGGAATACAAAATGGATGGGAAAAGAGCTCAACTTTTGGACTAAAGAACAGAAGAGGAATGGTGGGAGAAGAGTGGTGAGATTCTTCTTAGACTGACTTTGAAATCTGGTGAGAGAAGTTGGAGAAGTGTGACTGGGTTATGAAGGGTCCTCTGAATGAGGTGGCTTGAACTGTCTTTTAGAGGAATTATTTTATTTGGGGGCAAGCATAAGTTAGAAATAAATAAGGCAGGCCTTTACTGTATTGATAAGAGTGGTTTAATCTCTGTGATCAAAAACTGATTACAAGATATTTTTCCCCCTCAACGTATAGCTACACATTAACTGCAGAGATTTCTAAGTATGCCGGCAAGGACTCTTTGTTCTGTGTAGAAGTCTATATTTTGTCAGTGTGAAATAAAATAATTGATACTGGCAAAATGTCATAAAACCAGAAAACGGGAGAGAAAAAAGGCATATTCTATGGCAATGTTAGCAAACAGAAGACATCACCCACAGGTGGATTCCTCAATTAGAGACTTAAAAATATGATCCATCCAAGAAACAAGGGCAAAGAAATAACTACTAAAGGAGATAGAGGAAATAGATAACCAAATGTAACATAGAAGAAGAAAGAAACTGGTGAGACACCAGAAGAATGGTTTTATACATCCACCCACTAGCCTATCTGTGTCTTTTTCAAACACATGGAACTTTTTTCAAGGTTCAGACTTCCTTTTTTTATCGTTTTGGGGTGAGGATATTTTTGATAGTACTGACAGAAGAATGCAGGGAGGTCACCTGTTAATTCCTTTATTAGCATTACTAGGAGATTAAAGGAGAGCAGTTGGATGCTGGTTTAAATTTGAGTTTAATATCCTGCAGAGTTCAAAAGACTAAAAACTAGGTAGGACTTGAAAGTGCTAAATAATTTTACTTTAGTTTCTATTCTCTTGCAAGTGAGAAACTTCTGATAAAATCCAATCAGTATGAATTCCATCTAATACAACCAAAATGTTTCCCAGATGCAAAAGCATGTTGCAGCTCTTAGGGAAGCCCTGCCAGTGTAGATGGCTGTTCACATGTTTTCAATTAGGAAAATCTGATGGAGAGGGAGGGCCTCAAAATTGTGACCACTGATTATTACTGTTCTGTTGCTGGCAATCGTGGATCATATTTAATGCTTTGTGAAGTGCTGAAATAGTATAATGTGTCCTGAAGAGTTGTGAATTTTTTAAATAAATGTCGAACACTGTGTCCAAATTTCCATTCTAAAAATGGTATGGAGAATCAGATTAACATTCAAAAAGGTTTACAAATAGTTGGATAAAACATTCATAATGCTGTGAAATGTGGAAACAGTTATTTTTGCCAGACTTTCGAAATACTCCTATTTGAGTTTCATTTTGATCTGTAACTTTTCATTTATTTTATACCAGTTCAGTAGTTTTTAGGTGTCATTACATTTTGCCCCCCCCTTAATTAGAAGATGACTTTCTAAATCAGAACACTTAGAAACATGTTTTGCAATCTTTAGTGTAATATGTAGTGTGTTGGTCAAATATCCCAAGTTGTTTATATGCAGATTCGTGGTTCATTAACTTTTTCTTTTATTAAAAACCACATGGTTTGGAACATATTATTTTAATTAGCTTTTAGTAAAGGGATAGTGTCATGTATCAGAAGAAGCAGGGGCTTAGACCTTGGACAAAAGGTGTGTTCAAACACTGGTCTGCTTTTTCTAGTTGTGTGAATATGAGTAAGGCATTTAACATTTCTGAGCCTCCATTACCTTATTTTGAAAGACGTTCTATCATCATTCAAACATCACTGAGGATACACTATTGTGAAATAGCTCAGCACGACATAGGCAGTCAATAAATGTACGTGTTCTTCCTTCCTGTTCCCAAGTGCTGGTGTCCACTTTTTCAAACACTGCTCAATGGTTATTTGTTGCTGATAACACAATTTCATGAGTTACACTGGTGGTTATATTCTTACTGCTGCCTATATCTACAATTGTCCTTTATCACCTAGTTGGTTATTGACACCATCATTGTAAGTCCAGTTGGCACGTATTGATTGACTTTTGCATGAGGAACATATTGTAAATCACTATTCTCTGATTATTATTCATAGCTCCTTGCCTTGAGTTTGAAGCTTTTCACTCCTTTATTCCTTAGGGCAGGAAGTCAGGGAGTAAGGAAAAAGAATCTGGAAGAACAATTTTTGCTACAAAAAATTATTGAAAGAGAAACTCATCTGCCATAACTATTATTTTACTTAGAACATTATTTCCTCTAGGCTTTAAGCAACAAATTGGAGTGAAACTAGTACAGAAAATGAGAATATACCAATATAGCTTCAAGCAGAGAAATTGATCAGTTTAACCTACAGGGATAATGATACATTAGCTTCGGAGACAACAACAGCAAAAAAAAAAAAAAAAAAAAAGGAAGCATTTTACTATGTCAGTTATGAAGGAGTCATTAGAAGACTAAAGAAACAGAGACATAATTATGAGGAGCAAAGAGCTTATTGAGTCAATAATCAGCCTTAATAAAAGATAATTTTGAAAGAATTAAGAAAACCAGAAATGGACCTACTATATAACTTCAAAAAAAGTAAAAGACAATATATCACACAAATATACACAGACACACACAGGCATACACATTTGAAATGGGGGAAAATGAAAAAAGAAAAAAGGAAATATTTAAAGCAAACCATGTGAAGTATCCACAAATGTCTTAGAAAATTATTATTATTTTTTGAAAGATTTTTGCTATAGGGCATGTGCATTTGCCAGAAAGACATAGAGAGAGAAAAAGCAAGAAATCACTCCTCGGGGGGATGGCCACGCCACAATCCCTTTTCCTCCATTCTCTTCACGAGATCTTGGGCATGCACACACACACACACACCCAGTGTGTTTAAGATGCTGGGTCCAGGACTCGAACCACAGTCGACCACATGGGAGTCCAGTGACATAGCCATTAAGCTAACTGCTGGTCCCAGAAAATTATTTTTATGGACAGTTTATTTCACTAGCTAATTAGTACGTACTTTATCCTTTAGAATCTCTCCCTTGATTCAACCTTTACAACCCCAATCAATGAAATGCTATCTTTTTTTTTTTTTTTTTTTTTTTTTGGAGAGCTTTTTCGCTATAGGGCGCGTGCGCTCGCCAGACAGACAGAGAGAGACAGAGAGACAGAAAGCGAGAAATCACCGCCCAGGGGGGATGGTCACGCCGCAATCCCTTCTCCTCCATTCTCCTCTCGGGATCTTGGGCACGCACACACACGCGCCCGGCGTGAGTTTTAAGCCACCGGGTCTGGGACGCGAACTGCAGTCGACTACGTGGGAGTCCAGTGACATAGCCATTACGCCAACTGCTGGTTCCCGAAATGCTATCTTTTAATACTCTGCAGAATGGCTATGGGGTTACCTTCTTGCAGCCATGAGTCATTTATTCAGAAGCACAGAAATGTTAGCCTCAAATGTCACACACATATGCTGTGCATTAACTTTGTGCGGCTGTCTCTTACAGGACCTAGAAGGGAACAACATAGAGAGAAAAGAGGCCTACCCACTGGCAGTGGTACTGCGAGTGCCCTGCAAATCGGGAAGCCATGTGGACAGCTGTGAATTTGGGTCCCAGGATGGGCCTGAAAACACACTGGGCAGCAAGGTGAGAGGATCTAAGATTTTGAGGAGTTTAAAAGCTGGAGAAAGTGTATTGTAGCACAATGAGATGCTGTCAAAAGTTCTTTCTCTCTCTGTCTCAAATATGCTTTCGTGAGAGAAAGAGAGAGTGAGAAAAAAAGAGAAAGAATAAGAATTCCCAAATAGTTAAGCCAAGTTGTGAGCTATTGCCATTGTGGATCTTTACAGGCTTGAGCCCACAGCAATTATAACCTCAGTGTTTATCACAAGGAACCATTGTTCCCAAATAAGAGTAAATAAAGTCACAACTTAAACTGTTTCTCCAGAAATGACTGCCACTAGTTCAAGATCTTAAATAGAGCCAAGAGATGGGTGCATTTAGTTATATTAGCAAAAGAAGAAATAAATACAAGAAGCAAATACTTGAGGGAAGTGTGTTAGAATATCATTAATAAGTAGACTCTGTAAATTATTTCTCTTTTTCTTTTTTAAGAGTTTTTTGCTATAGGGTGCGTGCGCTCGCCTGACAGACAGAGAGAGACAGAGAGACAGAAAGCGAGAAATCACCCCCCAGGGGAGATGGTCACGCTGCAATTCCCTCTCCTCCATTCTCCTCTCAGGATCTTGGGCACGCACGCATACGCACCTGGCGTGAGTTTTTTAAGCCACCGAGTCCGGGACGCGAACCGCGGTCAACTACGTGGGAGTCTAGCGACATAGCCATTACACTAACCGCTGGTCCCGTAAATTATTTCTCAAAGAGATGACTAAATGGGCCAGCGAGTGGCATGGTGGTTGAGGCAGCTGGACTCAGTGGCTTGAAGCACACTCCCAAGAATATGCCCTAGATCCCAAAAGGAAGGAGTTAAAGAGCAGAAGGTATTGTGATGAGACCATCCCCCATGGAGGTACTTTTTCACTTTCTGTCTCTCTCCAGTGAACACATGTGCCCTCTGGCTTTATTTATATTTATTTACTTTTTGGCTATTTTTTGAGGGGGATGGTTACTTGTATCCTAATTTTGGCAAGCCATTTTTATAATGTAGGTTTTTAATCCAACCAATATTCTAAGAGGCATACTGCTGTGGAAAAACAGTCGTAGAGCAATAATCGAAGACTTAATTGGCTACCTTTCTAACATTGTTTCCTACTGTGGCTCACCGTAAGTGGTGAGGACATATTTTCAGATTTGCATCCTTAGAATGTCAACAGGATGATCACTGACTCTTTTTTATTTCTACTCCAAAATGAACAGAGGAAGAAAAGTTTTAATATTTTAATTATTAGAAATTGTGTTAGTAAAAACACTTACAGTGGAAAAGGAAAAAAAATGAGGTGGAAAAGTATAAGAAAATAAGATAGCATTAAGTTAATACTCTTACTAAGAAAGGAGTACAAGTCTTTTCCCAGGCGCTGCAAAGAGATAAATATGACAGATGTGCATGTACTTGGCTTTCATAAAAAGGTGTACTTTATAAATCCAAGTATGGAGATTGACTAAAATATCTTAACCAGCTTACTCTTTAAGGCAACTATCAATTCTAAAAGCCAAGGACCTCAAGGCATAGAGTAAAATAGGCTCAAGATTACAATGGAAAATACATAAAAATCCTTTCTCTTCTTAAGGCACCACACTGACATGAGTATCTTTGATATTTTCTGAAAAAAAAAATAAAAAACAGAATTATATAATGTACCAGCCTCCTAGTAATTCAACATTCTTCCTGAAGCCCTAGAAAGATAAGAATAACATTAAGAAGAAAGAAACACAAACCTCACCCAGAGCTGTAGCAATTGTGCTTCACAGAAGCTGATAAGGCTCTGCATGAATTGCCTTTAGAAATGTTTTACCAAACTTATAAAAATACTTTTTCAGGTAGTTAAACTGCTTATTCTTTAAAAATTACTAAGATATTGAGCTAATTACTTCAGTAATACAACTTTACTATCTTCCATACGCTCTAGGTTCTAAGCAATACCTCTCCCTTTTTGTCCGTAAGCGCTGGTTAACCAGCCCCATGGATCCTCCTCTCCAAGATTATAAATCTCAGTAGCAAAATATTGTTCTTGAGAAGTTTAAGACATATGTCACAGAAAAAAAAATCACTCTCTTATTTGCTAAATTATTGCTATTTCCCCTTTGCCTTTGAGCACATTTTTGTGGCCAATCTTGCCAATATTGGTTTTTCAGTTTCAATTGTGTTAGAAATCACAAACGGTCTCACCTTTCCAGCCTGTGGCTCATTTGTGATCTGTGATTTATTCACTGGGTGCCCGTGAGCTCCCCAAGGAAATAATGTCTTATTATTTCTGTTGTCTCCTGAGGTATCTTCAATTATTCTTATTCATTGATTGCTAAATGTTTGCCAAACACTTGATTATAGTCACTTTTGCATCATGCAAATGCTCATGGCTTAACCTGTGGAAATATTTGTATTATTTCACCAGTTAAATTTTTCTGCACTGGGGCTGGCAGGTGACTGGTAGTTAAGGGCACTAGACTCCTACATGGCCGACCGTGGTTCAAGTCCTGGTCCTGGCTTCCTTTCTCGCTTTCTCTATTTCTCTGTCTCTCCCTCTGTCCTTCTCTGGTTAAATTAATAAAAATGATTTTAAAAAATTTTCTGTATTACTTATCTCAAGAAATGATGAAGAATAATTTTATATTGGAAGAATTTATATTTCAAATTCATTGCTTATTTACTAAGACGAGATACTGGATATTTTAGTTTTAAATGTCATTTTTAATCCCTTGAAAGTTAGGAACAGATGTAATCTGAATCAAGCCAATTTAGTTAATTAACTCTAGTATTGCCTGACACAAATGTTATGAACAGTATTATATTAAAGTCACATGTTATCATCTACAACAAGAAGAAACATTCACACAATCAACTGACAACATGAAGTATACAACTAGTGGAGAGGACTTTTTTTTTTTTTTAATTTTTATCACTGGGCACCTGTACTTGCCAGAAATAGACAAAGAGACTGAATGATGGAAAGCGATAAATCACCTCTGTCGGGGGTAGGGGGGAGGTAGCCATGCAGCAATCCCTTTCCCTCCATTATGCTCTCAGAATTTAGCGAATGCACATATATGCGCCTAGTGTGATTTTCAAGCTTCCAGGTCCAGGACTTGAAAAGCACTTGGCCATGTGGGAATCCAGTAGCTCAACCACCATGCTACTTGCTGGTCCTATAGTGTAGAAAGACTTTACAATGTCATTTAAGTATGTATTGGAAATAAGCACACATTAAAAAGTGAAATCCATTACCTAATTGTAAATATGAATTCATAAATACTTTCTAGACTTTTAGAACAGTAATTAAGTTCTTCTTATGTGCTATGCACTTTTATAAGGTGTGGGAATACAGCATTAGGATGACATATAAGGTTACTATTCTCAAAAGCTTACATTCCATAAAAAGAAACAATTCACAGAAAAAAATTGAAGATGGAAATTTTAGCAATGGATAAATCCTATTGATTAGTTCATTTCACAAAGATGTCATGAACTTCAAATATGCAATATGTTGTAGGGATAAAACTGTGAACAAGAAAAGTCCAATTATTCTTAAGGAATTTATATTTGGGGAGAGTCATGTAGTAAACATCATAGCTGTTTGTGTGTGTGTATGCACGTACACACACAATTAGAAATAGTAATGAGTATGTTAAAGATAAAGTAGGAGGTTGTAAGAGACAAGTAAAGAGTAAGAAAGGATTCATAAAAAAAGAAGCCCTTTCATATATAAGACTTCATATTTTTATGTCAGTTTTAGATGCACAGAAAAATTTAAAAGTTACAGAGATTTCCCATATTCTCCCTGCCTCTGCTCACCCATGGTCCCCTTCATCAACATCTCCTCCAGAGTTTAAGAATAAAGGAACACACTCTGACAGATAATTATCACCCAAAGTTTGTAGTTGACACTAGAATTCACTCTTTGTGTTAGACAGTCTATGGGTATGGACAGATGTATAATAACATGTGTGCAGTGTTACTGAATCCTATAGGACCGTTTCACTGCCCTAGATATTCTGTGTTCCACCTATTCATCCCCCATTGCAAAGCAAAACCATTGATATTTTTATTGTCTCCATAGTTTTGCTTTTTACAGAATGTCCTCTACTGGACTCAGATAGTTTATAACCTTTTTGGTTTGGCTTCTTTCAGTTAGGAATATGAACTTATGGATCATTCGTATCTTTTGATGGCTTAACAATTCATTTCCTTTTAGTGCCCAATAGTATTCTATTGCATGAATATATATTATGGTTTGTTTTTCTATTTACCTACTGAATATTTTGGTTGCTTTCAAGGCTCAGAATTATTAATAAAGCTGTTTTTGTTTTTGTTTTTGTTTTTGTTTTGCTTTGTTTCTGAGAGGTTTTTGCTATAGTGCGCGTGCACTTGCCAGACAGACAGAGAGAGACAGAGAGACAGAAAGCAAGAAATCACCCCCTGGGGGGATGGCCACGCCACAATCCCTTCTCCTCCATTCTCCTCTCAGGATCTTGGGCACGCACGCACATGCGCCTGGCGTGAGTTTAAGCCACCGGGTCCAGGACTCGAACCGCGGTTGACTACGTGGGAGTCCAATGATATATCCATTACGCCAACTGCTGGTCCCATTAATAAAGCTATTGCAAACATTATGTGCAGGCTTTTTTGTAGATGCTTTCACCTCCTTTGGGTAGATATCAAGGAGCACAATTGCAGGGTCATAATGAGGTTTAGTTTTATAAGAAGATGCCACAGTGCCTCTCTAAGTGGCTATACCATTTCCATTTCCAACAGCAACAAATGAACATTCTTATTACTCCATGACCTTGCCAGAATTTGGTGTTTTAGATTTCGAATTTTGGAAATTGGCCTTTTTAATTGTGGGTAGTAGTATCTCATTTTTGAAATGTGCATTCCCCTGATGACGTATAATGTAAAGCATCTTTTCATATGTATGGTTATTTGCCATTGGTGTGTGTATATAAATAAGATTTTAATTGTACTCATGACTATAATTTATTGTAGTGAAAAGGTACAGAGCAAAATCAGCAAAGATGAAAGGCACATGAGGCAATGTCTAGGGAAAACCAGACACAAGCTCCGAGAATTCTTTCCCACTGAAGTCATGCAGGACATTCTTAGTTCCTCCAGCAATTAGGTGTGAAAACATGAATAAAATAATGTCTTTCAGGAAAGCTCATTAGAGACTCAGTGCTCAAGGTTTTTGTTGGGGTTTTTCATGTAGTACTCTTTTTCTACCACAAACCAAAACTCAGGACTCACAGAAGGAACAGATTTTTAGCAAAAACCACTTTGTTTGCATAAACGGTTTAGGCACAAGTCATTCCGATCTAGGAATAGTGGGGATTCTCCTGAAATTCAAGTGTCCCAGATGACTGGCCCATTTTTAAAACCTGATTGCTCGTATTCTTAGTGTTGAGTCTTAAGAGGTCTTTGTGTATTTTGGATAACAATTTGTTATTAAATAGGTCTTTTGCAAATATTTTCTTCCAGACTATGATTTATCTTCTCAACTCTTCTTTCTCTTCTCAAAGGCCCCTTTGAGAGCTAAAATTTGTTGGGAGACACAAGGAAGTGAGAGAGAGAGAGGAGAGAGAGAGAGAGAGAACCTTAAGGGAGTCTGGAGTAGGAGGGTTCCTATCAGAAGATTGTCTAGTGCAAATGAATACATTTGATAATGTACATGAAATAAATTTATTGAAAGAACCAACTGATGAAATAAATTCACTAGAGAAAAAGTAAATTTTCTTATTAACATCTCTCTTTTAATAAATTGAAATAAAATTTAATAACCTCATACAGGAGCCAGCAGGTGGCATGGTGGTTAAGGGCACTGGACTCCCACATGGCCAACTATGGTTCGAGTCCCAGACCTGGCAGATTGCTTTCTCATTTTCTCTCTCTCTCACTCTGTCCCTCTCTGGTCAAATTAAAATAAGTAAATAAAGTTAAATAAAATAATTCTTAAAAAAAACTTTATATGAAGTTTAAAATCCAGGCCCAGATTGCATTAATAATGAGAATGGACTGGTGAGAAATGTACACATGTTGGAATATTCACTTTGCAAGCTTGAATAACATGATTGAATGTATAAAATAAATTGAAATTAAAATAAAGAAAGGATTACAGTGTGATATTCCTTCTAGGTGGAACTTTTCTCACTGTCTCTCTCTCTCTCTCTGATGAGCACACATGTCCTATAGCAAACTTAAAAAAAATTGTGTTTCTTAAAAAGAGATATAATCTTAAAGAAAGAAACAATAATTCCTATTTCATGCTACCTGTATTAATCCTCTATTGTGCTGTGAACAAAAATATCTGAAACTGGGTGATTTGTAAGAATAGAGACTTATTCAGATTATGATTTGGAGGCTCTAAATCCAGAGGCCAACTTCTGGAGAGACTACCACATGGTGGAGGGCAGGATCTTGAAGCGAGCAAATATCCATAGGTTTCTGCCTATTGTAGTCTTCGTTTTCCTCTCCACCCGAACTCAATATTAAGAGGTTCATCCTAATATTGTCATCACATCTGAAGGCCTTACCCTGGGACACTATGAACGGATTACGTTTTCACTTATATCTTTGCAATACAACCATGTCTGACCACATGAGTTTCACAGAGATGTCCAAACTATAGCACTTCCCTTTCAACATCCTATAAATAATTTTTGTGTTAAACTCTAATTTACAAATTTCAATGCTAATATATATATATAAACATTGTTATTATTTTTTTTAATCTTATGCCATAACTCAAGTGTACTCACTGGAAAGAGACAGAGAGAGTCAGACAGAGGGAAAGTGAGAAATCACCCCTCCCCCCAGAGAAGATGGCCATGCTACAGTCTCTTCTCCTTCATCCACCTCTTGAGATTTCTGGTATGCACACACACATACCTGGTGTGATTTTCAAGCCACCAGGTCCAGGACTTGAACTGCAAGTGGCCATATGGGAGTCCAGCTCCTTACCCACTATGCCACCTACTGACCCCTGGTTTTCAAATACTAGTCTTCTATTCTTCAGAGTTTGTAGAATTTCTCAGGATTTTCTATGTAGCTTATATTGCAAACAAAATTATTTTTAGCTTTTACGTTCACATTTTTATGCTTTTGGTGACTTTTTTGGTCTTATTTCATGAACTCGGATGGCTAGTACAGTATGAAGTAGTTGTTCATGCTGTTAAACATATTTTGCATCTAAGTATGTAGGGAATGCTGGGCTATAGTTTCTTTCCGTTTTTCCTTTTCTTCTCTTTTTTGGTAATACTATTTTTATTTCGAGGTAAAATATTAATTGAACAATATTTCTGTTTTTTTATATTCTTATATTTGGGTACAAAAATTATATTCTTTCTCACCCTTCCACCGCCATTTTAAACCCAGTTCCATACAACGCTCCGCTGCCACTACTACCGCTTCTCGAACTGCTTGCCAGTCTCCCTCTGCGGACAGTTCTGCCGCCAAGGAGGAAGTCAATGAGTATGACATAGAGGAATTTGCGAGGGATCCAAGATCAATGCCAGCAAGAATCAGCAGGATGATGGACTGCACCCTTAAAACAGATCCAGTCACTGACTGATCAAGAGGATTTGGATTTGTACTTTTCAAAGATGCTGCTAGTGTTGAGGTTTTGGAACTAAAAGAATACAAACTGGATGGCAAGTTGATAGACACCAAAAGGGCCAAAGCTTTAAAAGAGAAAGAATCTCCCAAAAAGGTTTTTATGAATGGGATGAGCCCAGATACTTCCGAAGAACAAATCAAAGAATATTTTGGAGGCTTTGGAGAGACTGAAAATATTGAACATGGATACAAAAACGAATGAAAGAAGGGCATTTTGTTTTATAGCATATACAGAGGAAGAACCAGTAAAGAACTTATTGGAAAGCAGATACCATCAAATTGTTTCTGGGAAGTGTGAAATCAAGGTTGCACAACGGAAAGGCCACAGCCACAACAGCAAAAAAGAGGAAGAGGTGCCGCAGCTGGTGGAAGAGGTGGTCCTAGGGGTGGTGGCTGAGATCAAGGCCAAAACTGGAACCAAGGGTTTAATAACTATTATGATCAAAGATTTGGAAATTATAATAGTGCCTATGGTGGTTATCAAAACTATAGTTGCTATGGCGGATATGATTATACTGGGTGTAACTACGGGAACTATGGATATGGACAGGGATATGCAGACTACAGTGGACAACACAGTACTTATGGCAAGGCATTTTAGGGGGGTGCCAGTCACCAAAACAATTACCAGTCATACTAGAGGAGGACATTAGAGGAAACAGGTGATGTTAAAGTAACCCATTTTCCAGGATCACATTGAAGATTGGTCTCCTGTTGATCTAAGATGATTATTTTGTAAGACTTTATGTGTAGAGTTCCGGGCACCAGGCGGACTCAGGCTGCAGGCCCGACCTTTCCGAATCTCCACGCATCCCCACCGTTTCTCCTCCTTGGACCCCAGGTTGGTTGTCTGGGACTTTAAGGCGAACTCCCACCGCACCCCACCCACAATCCGGATCGAGCCGGCCAGCAGTTCCGGGCACCAGGCGGACTCAGGCTGCAGGCCCGACCTTTCCGAATCTCCACGCATCCCCACCGTTTCTCCTCCTTGGACCCCAGGTTGGTTGTCTGGGACTTTAAGGCGAACTCCCACCGCACCCCACCCACAATCCGGATCGAGCCGGCCAGCAGTTCCGGGCACCAGGCGGACTCAGGCTGCAGGCCCGACCTTTCCGAATCTCCACGCATCCCCACCGTTTCTCCTCCTTGGACCCCAGGTTGGTTGTCTGGGACTTTAAGGCGAACTCCCACCGCACCCCACCCACAATCCGGATCGAGCCGGCCAGCAGTTCCGGGCACCAGGCGGACTCAGGCTGCAGGCCCGACCTTTCCGAATCTCCACGCATCCCCACCGTTTCTCCTCCTTGGACCCCAGGTTGGTTGTCTGGGACTTTAAGGCGAACTCCCACCCCACCCCACCCACAATCCGGATCGAGCCGGCCAGCAGTTCCTTTTTTCAGTTTGTTTTTCTTTGCTCTTGGGGTGTTGCTTATTCAGTCAATTGTAGGCTCACCTGTCCTTAGAGACAGTGAGGACTTTGGGCCATCCAGGGTAGTGGCAACAGTTAATGGTAATTGTGAGCAACAGGTAGGCCAACCATAAGGGAAATCATCAATTTTCTAAGCCTGTACAACTATTAACAATCAGTTAGGAAGAAACATATAGAATACCTAATGACTAAGAACAATCGCAGAGGCTCCAGAAATACGAGCAACCAACAAAAGGCCTCTCCCTCAAGGGAAATCATCAAGCCTACATCACCCACAGTCAATACAATGGACGTCGTGGACATGTCTGATAAGGAATTCAGATTATTTGTAGTGACCAAACTAACTGAGATGGAAGAGAAAAGAGACAAGGAGCTCCAGGAGATGAGGAAGTCCTTCAATGACTTGAAAGAAGAAATGGATACCTTAAACAAGAACCAGATGGAACTTCTAGGAATGAAGAATGTGATACAGGAAATCAAAACCTCCCTTGAAAGTATTAAAAGTAGGTTAGACCAGGCAGAAGATCGAATATCTAACGTAGAAGACAAAACATCTGACCTAGAAAAAAGCATCAAGAAGATTGAGAAAACAACCATGAAAAATGAGGATAATATACGAGGAATACTGGATACTATCAAGCGCCCCAACATCCGGATAATAGGTATTCCAGAAGAGGAAGAAAATAATAAGGGCCTAGATAATTTATTCCATGAGATCCTGGAAGAAAACTTTCCAAATCTAGAAAGGCACTCAAATATCCAGACCCAGGAAATACATAGGACCCCGGGTAGAATCAACCCAAGAAGATCCTCTCCAAGGCACATTATAGCCAGACTGGCAAAAACAACAGACAAAGACAAGATACTAAAGTTGGCAAGAGGGAAACGCCAGGTTACTTACAAAGGTCACCCCATCAGGCTAACATCGGATCTTTCGGCGGAAACAATGCAAGAAAGGAAAGAATGGGGAAGCATAGTAAAAGTGTTGAGTGAAAAACAATTTCAACCAAGAATATTATACCCGGCAAAATTATCTTTCATATGGGAAAAAAAGATAAAAACATTCTCGAATAAACAAAATTTGAAGGAATTTACCAACTCCAGACCAGCTCTTCAAGAGGTTCTGAAGGGAGTATTATACCAGGAAAACTAAAAAATCAGAGACAGTTATACGAGAACAAAGAGCAACCAAGAAAATGGCTCACTTAATGATAGGATCAGGTACGGAAATATCGATAATTACATTGAATGTCAATGGATTAAATTCTCCAGTAAAGAGACATAGACTGGCTGACTGGATAAGAAAACAGAAACCCTCTATCTGTTGCCTACAAGAAACTCACCTTATGGATAAAGACATACATAGACTAAAAGTCAAGGGCTGGAAAAAGATACTCCATGCAAATGGAAATCAAAAAAAGGCTGGAGTAGCGATATTGATCTCAGACAAAATAGATTTCAAGACAAAGACTGTAAGAAGAGACAAAGAAGGGCATTATATAATAGTAAATGGGGTAATCCAGCAAGAAGACATAACCCTTATAAATATCTATGCACCCAACTCAGGTGCGCCTAAATATGTGAAGGAAAGACTGTTGGAGCTAAAAGGAGAGATAGGGAGAAATACTATAATTGTTGGAGATCTCAACACCCCATTATCTCCTATAGACAGGTCTTCTAGACAGAAAATAAATAGAGAGTTACAGGACTTAAATGATACTATAAATGGAATGGGCTTGACAGATATCTATAGAACTTTCCACCCTACATCCACAACATATACATTTTTCTCACCCCGACATGGAACCTTTTCAAAGATAGATCATATATTAGGACACAAATCAAGCCTTTATAGATTCAAAGGCATAGAAACTGTACCCAGCATCTTCTCTGACCATGATGGAATTAAACTCAAGATTAATTTCAAGACACAACCCCGAAAATACACGAACACATGGAAACTGAACAACCTACTTCTGAATGACTTCTTCACTACTGAAGAAATTAAGGCTGAAATAAAAAAATTTATGGAAACTAATGATAATGAGTACACAAGTGTCCAGAATCTATGGGACACAGCAAAAGCAGTCATAAGAGGAAAATTCATAGCAATTAGTGCACATAAGAAAAGGACAGAAAGATGGCAACTAGATAACTTATCATCATGCCTCAGAGAATTGGAAAAACAACAACAAACAAATCCCCAAAATGCCAGGCGAAAAGAAATAATAAAGGTTCGAGCAGAAATAAATGAAATAGAAAATAAACGAACCATACAGAAAATAAATGAAAGCAAAAGCTGGTTCTTTGAAAAGATTAACAAGATCGATACACCATTGGCTAGACTGATTAAGAAGAAGAAAGAAAGAAACCAGATTAATCAAATATGTGATGAAACAGGCAATATTACCACAGACACAGCAGAAATACAAAATATCATTAGAGGATACTATGAGCAACTTTACGCCAACAAACAAGATAACCTGGAGGAGATGGACAAATTCCTGGATGCATATAATCTACCAAGATTGGATCAGGAAGACATAGAGAACCTGAATAGACCTATAACAAGCCAGGAGATTGAATCAGTAATAAATAACCTCCCAACAAAGAAAAGCCCAGGCCCAGATGGCTTCACTTGTGAATTCTACAAAACTTTTAAGGAAGAGTTAACCCCTATCCTACTAAAATTATTTCTAAAGATTCAAAAGGAAGGAAACCTTCCAAATTCATTTTATGAAGCCTCCATCATCCTCATCCCCAAAACAGATAAGGATATGACAAAAAGGGAAAACTACAGACCAATATCATTGATGAATATAGATGCGAAAATTCTCAACAAAATACTCGCAAATCGTATCCAACAACATATAACAAAGATCATCCATCACGATCAGGTAGGCTTTATACCAGGGATGCAAGGATGGTTCAATATACGCAAGACCATAAATGTAATACACCACATTAACAGAAAGAAAGATAAAAACCATATGATCATCTCAATTGATGCGGAGAAAGCATTTGATAAAATACAGCATCCTTTTATGATTAAGACTCTCAGTAAGATTGGTATAGAAGGGTCATTTCTCAACACAATAAAAGCCATCTATGAAAAACCTACAGCTAACATTATACTGAATGGGGAAAAGCTGAAAGCTTTTCCTCTGAAAACAGGTACTAGGCAGGGCTGCCCACTTTCTCCACTGCTCTTTAATATAGTACTGGAAGTCTTAGCTATTGCAATCAGAGAAGAGAACAATATTAAAGGCATTCGAATAGGCAAAGAAGAATTGAAAATATCTTTATTTGCAGATGACATGATGGTATACTTAGAAGACCCAAAGGTATCCATGAAAAAACTGCTTGAAGTAGTAAGTGAATACAGTAAAGTGGCAGGATACAAAATCAATATCCAAAAATCTATAGCATTTCTATTTATGAACAACAAGTTGAACGAAGCAGAGCTGAAGAAAGGAATCCCTTTCACCGTAGCCACAAGGTGTATAAGATACCTAGGGATAAACCTAACTAAGAAAGTCAAAGATCTTTATAAAGAAAACTACGAAAATCTTAAAAGAGACATTGAAAGTGACATAAAAAAGTGGAAGGATATCCCATGCTCCTGGAT
This sequence comes from Tupaia tana, assembly GCA_026018925.1. Taxonomy (NCBI): domain Eukaryota; kingdom Metazoa; phylum Chordata; class Mammalia; order Scandentia; family Tupaiidae; genus Tupaia; species Tupaia tana. The sequence continues at coordinate 12,908,367 of JAKSZU010000020.1, forward strand.
TGGAAGAATTAACATAATCAAAATGGCAATTCTACCCAAATTAATCTACATGTTTAATGCAATTCCAATCGAAATACCAGAGATATTCTTCAGAGATCTAGAAAGGGCAATCATAGAATTTGTCTGGAACCATAAAAGACCTCGTATTGCAAAAGCAATCCTGCGCAAGAAGAATGGAGTAGGAGGCATATCACTCCCTGATCCCAAGATATACTATAAAGCTGTGGTCATCAAAACAGCATGGTATTGGCATAAAAACAGACATGTGGACCAATGGAAGAGAATAGAGACCCCAGAAATAACCCCCAAAGCTTACAGCCAACTGATCTTTGACAAAGGATATCAGTCAATCCATTGGGAAAAGGAAAACATCTTTAGTAAATGGTGCTGGAAAAACTGGGTATCCACCTGCAGAAAGATGAAACTGAACCCCCATCTTTCACCACTAACAACAGTCAACTCAAAATGGATCAAAGATCTTAACCTAAAACCTCAAACAATAAAACTACTGGTGGAAAATGCTGGGGAAACTCTGGGGGACATTGGAGTAGGCAAAGACTTCTTAAATAAGACTCCCAAGGCACAGGCAATAATCCCTAAAATAGACAAGTGGGACTATATTAGACTAAGAAGTTTCTGCACAGCAAAGGACACAGTAACAAGTGTGAACCGACAACCCTCAGAATGGGAAAATATTTTTGTTAAATATGCCTCAGACAAGGGACTGATAACCAGAATACATAGGGAACTCAAGTGCCTTATGCGAAAAAAAATGATTAACCCAATTAAAAGGTGGGAAAATGAGCTGAACAAAAGTCTCTCTAAGGAAGACATACGAATAGCCAAAAAGCATATGAGGAAATGCTCAACATCCCTCATCATAAGGGAGATGCAGATAAAAACTACAATGAGATACCACCTAACCCCTGTCAGAATGGCAAAGATTAAGAATATAAAAAGTGATAAGTGTTGGCGGGGATGTGGTGAAAAGGGAACCCTCCTACACTGTTGGTGGGAATGTAAACTAGTTCAACCACTGTGGAGAACAATATGGAGGTTCCTCAAAGATCTACAAATAGAACTACCATTCGATCCAGTAATCCCACTTCTGGGTATTTACCCAAAAGACAGGAGAACGCTCAGTCAGAAAAGTGCTTGCACATCAATGTTTATTGCAGCATTATTCATAATTGCCAAGACATGGAACCAACCTAAATGTCCACAAACTGATGAATGGATTGGAAAAGTGTGGTATATATACTCTATGGAATACTACTCAGCCATAAAAAATAACAAGGCCCTGGAATTTGATAGAAAGTGGTCAGATACGGAGGATATATTGCTGAGTGAAGTAAGCCAGGATATGAAAGAAAGATATTGTATGTATCCACTCAATATATACCGACTATCAGCATTCTATGATAGTGAAAAAAAATTGGAGGACATAAAAGCAGTGAAGATACTTAATGAGAATAGGACAGTGTGGAATGGGGGAAGTGAAGAGAAGAGGATAGAGAAAGATAACAAATGAACAATAGAGAGGTAGGACATTAGTGAGAAACAGATATGGCTTATTAACTGTTGATGTTGACATGTATAGTATTCTCAACTGGATTTGTCTGAGAAGTATTTCATGATGGGCAAAGTATTTGTACAAGCAACATGAGAAATAGCGATGGACTGTCTTAAAAAATAATTAGAATAATAATAATGATTGGGGAAAACATAGAAAAGATATTGAATGTTGAAGCGGGGAGATTAATGTCTCTGTACTGACTGACATGCATGGCATTCCCTTTTGAAAAAGTAATGTAATACAATGTAAAGTTATATGTAATTCAATGTAATATAAAGAAGAATATGATGATAATAAAAAAAAAAAAACTAACAAAAGAAAAAAAAAAAAGAAATGTTTCAAATTTCAAATTTTGGAACATTCACACATATATCGTGAGATATTCTGGAAATGAGACACAAATCTAAATACAAAATACATTATGTTTCAAATATACCTTCTACATATAGCCTGAAGGTAATTTTATAGAATATTTTTGTATTGCAGCATTTTGATTGCAATCTGTCACATGAGGTTAGTTGTAGAATTTTTTACTTACGTCATTATATGAGCATTCACAAAGTTCAGATTTTGGAATATTTCATGTTTTTTTTTTTTTAAATTAGGGATTCTCAACCTGTATATGGTTTGCAAATTTTCTTCCAATCCTTAATCTGTCTTCAGCTTTTTATTGTTTCCTTTGCTGTGCAGATGCTTTTACTTTGATGTAATCTCACTTGTTTATTTATTTATTTATTTATTGCCTGAGCTTTAGATACTCAAAAGGTCAATACCAAGACCATTATCAAGAAACTTTTCTCTATGCATTCTTCTAAGAGTTTTGTAGCTCTAGATCTTTAACCCATATTGAGTTTATTTTCAGTGAATGGTGTAAGACAAGAATTTGGTTTTATCCTTTTGCATGTGAATATCCAGTTTTTCCAATACTATTTGTTGGTGAAATTATCTTCTCTCTGATGTACTTTCTTGGTACACATACCAAAAATTAGTTGATCAGGGTTGTCATGTGGCATTGTGGTTAACATGCTTGACACCCATATGGCTGACCATGGTTTGAGTCCCAGACCTAACAGCTTGCTTCTCACTTTATCTCTCTCTCTCCCTCTCTCTCTTTCTCTCGCTCTCTCCTCACTCTCTCTCTCATCAAATTTAAAACATGATAATGATAATAAATATAGTTAAATAAATAAATCTTTTTAAAAATTAGTTGATAAAAAAAAAAAAGACTTTATGTGTACAAGATGCGACTGTGTTCCACTGTATATAGCCACCAGCTAGTTTTCTTTGTTTTTACTTTGTCCTTTGCTATCTGTTTTATGACTCGATGTGGATTTTGTGTTTATACAAATTTTATTTGTTGATTTCATGTTAAACCTCAAATAAATGCTTCCTTATGTGAAAAAAAAAAAAAGAAATCATATTGTTTCTCTTTTGAATACTTCATAGAATTCATTATTAATGCAATCTGGGCCTGGATTTTAAACTTCATATAAAGTTTTTTTAAGAATTATTTTATTTAACTTTATTTACTTATTTTAATTTGACCAGAGAGGGACAGAGTGAGAGAAAGAGAAAATGAGAAAGCAATCTGCCAGGTCTGGGACTCAAACCATAGTTGGCCATGTGGGAGTCCAGTGCCCTTAACCACCATGCCACCTGCTGGCTCCTGTATGAGGTTATAAAATTTTATTTCAATTTATTAAAAGAGAGATGTTAATAAGAAAATTTACTTTTTCTCTAGTGAATTTATTTCATCAGTTGGTTATTTCAATAAATTCATTTCACGTACATTATCAAATGTATTCACTTTTTTATTTTTAATACTTTTTACCATTCTTTTAATGTCAGGTGATTCCGTAGTGAGTCTCCTCTTTCATTCTTAATATTGTTAGTGTTTTCTGCCATTTTGTCTTTAGCCAGAATGAATACAAGTCTACAAATTTTATTTATTTTTACTGGTTTATTGATCTTTCAGTTTTAGTATCTTTAGATTTTTTTTTCTCTTATTCTGTATTTTTCTTCTTCCTGCTGACATTGTGTTTTAATTTGCTCTTCTTTTTCTAAGTTTTCATGGTAGAAAATTAGGTTATTGATTTCAGAACTTTCTTATATTCTATAATAATATAAGCATCTAATGCTGTAAATTTTCCATTAGGAATTGGTTCTCATAAATTTTTTTATGATTTATTTTCAAAGTATTTTTTACAATGCAAAGAATATTCTAATGTGTGTATATGTGTGTGTGTGTGTGTGTGTGTGTGTGTGTGTAGTTTTGCCAGTGGGTTATTTAGAAGTATGTTACTTAATTTCCAAATATATAGGAATTCAAAAATATGTTTGTGTTATTGATTCCTAGTTTAATTCTGTTGTGATCAGAGAACAGTCTTTGATTTCAATCTTTTTCATTTGTTGAGATTCATTTCATAGTTGAAAGTATAGTCTATCTTTGTATATATTTTATGTGCTCTTGAAAAGAATTATTTGCTATTATTGGGTGACTTATTCAATGAATGACAATTAAGATTATATTGATAGTGTTGTCCTATATTTCTATATTCCTAAAAATTTTTCATGTAGATGTTCTGTCAGTTCTTGAGAGAGAAGTGTTAAAGAATCCAACAATAATTGTGGGTTACTCTCTTTCTTTTAGTTCTTTATGTGTGTGTATGTGTGTGTGTGTGTGTGCTTTTGGAATGCATTCATGGTATATAATTTTTATCTGGGACTATATTCCTTTTGTTTGAAGAACTTCTTTAAATATTTCTTATCTTCCAGCATGAGATCCTGTCATTTTCTTCTGAAAAAGTCTATTTTGCTTTCATTTTGGAGGATATTGTTTTTTTCTTTCAGTACTATAAAGATGCCATTCTATTCTGGTTTGCATAGCTTTCTTTAAATTAGAAATCTGCTGTTATTCTTATTTTTGCTCCTTTTCATGCAATAGATTTTTTCCCCACATGTTTCTGATTGCTTTAAGAGTTTATATTTGATTTTCAGCAATTTGACTATGATGTACATAAGTGTATTATTTGATTTTTATCCTAGTGAGTTTCCTGGTTATGTGATTAGTTTTTGTAATGGTTTGAATGGTGGCTCACACAAAAGATATATTCATACACTAATATTTGAATATACTATATTTTGAAAAAAATGTCTTTATCAATGTAATTAAGTAAAGGATCTCAAGTTAAATCTATCTTACATTATCTGATGAAATCTCCATCCAGTTCCCAACCTCCTTACAAGAGATGCACAGAGAGAGACAGAGTAGACCAGGTAAAGATGGAGACAGAGGTCTGAGTTATGTAACCACAAACTAAGAAACACCTGGATCCCCCCAAACTGAAATAGGAGAAGAATTTTTCCCTAGAATCTGAGTAGGGTGTCCCTAGAAACACCTTAAAAAAAACTTTTAGACTTCTGTCCTTCAGAAGTGTGATAGAATACACTTCTGATGTTTTAAGGCACCAAATTTGTGGTTAGTTATTATATTAGCCCTTATAAATTAACATTGTTTTCAATTTTGGGGGGGAGGGCGGCTCTGCTCCTTATCTCTTCAAAGGTTTCTCAAACTGGGTTGTGCCCACATTTAGGGCTGAAGAGCAACTTTGGGATTTCCTGCACACTGTTGCCTACTACTGCCATGGCCTGAGTTTACCCAACCCGTTGCTCACACGGGTACTTACGTCTTATCTGGTCAGGCCTTCTTTGGTAAGCCCATGATCAAGGGTTGGGAGCAACTTTGTGACTTTCTGCACACCATCGCAGATCATGCCAGTGGCCTGGGCATGCTACATTGGGATGCTTAGGCCTGATCTGGGCAGGCCTTCTTGGGTGAGTCTGCACTTGGGGCCTGGGAGCTACGTTGGGACTTCTGGTACACCACACAGAGTGCTACGCTTGCACAGTGCATGACTTGACCCTCTTCACTAAGCTATATCTCCTTAGCTTATTACCATCTTATCAAGAGCTGACTATTAGGCAGAAGAGCGTAACCTGTAGTTACGCCTAACTACTCTGACTTGGGAGACAGAGCCCTTAAGTAGGAATACACCTAGGAACTAAGGGAATTAGTGGAATTTCCTCTATCAGTTCTAGAGAATCTAGTCCAATATGTAGAAGAAAGTGAATACTGTATCAGATGACTAGAAACCAGCACAAATTTTGAAGAAACATGAAAAACACAGTGGTAAAGAGTTACCCCAGGTGGGACCAGCAGTTAGTGTAATGGCTATGTTGCTGGACTCCCATATAGTCAACCACAGTTTGAGTCCTGGACCCGGTGGCTTAAACTCACTCTGGCATGTGTGCGTGTGTGCCCAAGATCCCCAGAGGAGAATGAAGGAGAAGAGATTGCAGCGTGGCCATCCCCCCAGGGGGCAATTTCTCACTTTCTATTTCTCTGTCTCTCTGTCTTTCTGGCCAGCACATGTGCCCTACAGCAAAAACCTCTCCATAAGAAGAAAAAAACAGAGTTACCCCAGGTGAGCACAGTAGCCCCTCGCCAACAGTGGATAACACAGAGAAATACACAGAAATGTCAGAAATAGAATTCTGAATATTCATAGTGACAAAACTCAATGAGATGCAAGAGAAAACAGACAATCTGCTCCAAAAAGTGAGAAAATCATTTCAATACATGAAAGAGAAATTCCATAAAGAGATAGACACCCAAAAAGAGAAGCAAGCAGAACTTCTAGAAACAAAGAAACAGGAAAACAAAAACAACTGAGAAAATGGCTAACAAAATGACTGTGATAAATATGCAAATATCAATAATAACATTGAATGTTAATGTATTAAATTCTCCCATTAAAAGATACAGACAGGCTTAACGGATACAAACCCAGAAGTCATCTATATGCTACTTACAAGAAACACACCTCATTGATAAGGACATACATAGACTGAAAGTGAAGGGTTGGAAAAAGACATTCCATGCAAATAGAAAAGGCTGGAGTAGTGATACTGGTATTAGACAAAATAGACTTTAAGATAAAAGATGTAAAAAGAGACAAAGAAGGATGTTATATAGTAATAAAAGGACTTGTTCATAAAGAAGATATAACACTTATAAATATCTATGCACCCAATAGACCTAAATACATCAAAGAGAGATTATTAGATCTCATGGGAGAGATAGACTGCAACAATAATTGTAGGGGATCTCAACACTCCACTGATTCCTCTGGGCAGATTATCTAGACAAAAATATAAACAAAGAGAAGATCTAAATGATATAATACATAAAATGAACTTGACAGACATCTACAGAGTATTTCCCCTAATTACAAAATACATTTTTTTCTCACCCTCACATGGCTCATTTTCAAAGATTGACCTAATGATAGGACACAAAACAAGCCTTTACAAATTCAAAGGTATAGAAACTATATTGAGCACCTTTTCCCTCCATGATATAATCAAACTTGAAATCAACTACAGAAAGAGTCCTCAAAAATTCACAAATGTGTGGACACTAAACAGCCTACTCTTGGATGACTTTACAACTAAAAGAAAAATTAAGGCTAAAATCAAAAGGTTCATAGAAACCAATGACAATGGAAAAACAAGTGTTTATAACCTCTGGGACACAACAAAAGCAGTCATAAGAGGGAAGTTCATAGCAATTAGTGTTCACAGGGAAAAAGCTGAGAGTTGACAAATAAACAACCTAATGACATAACTCAGGGAAATGGAAAGACAGCAACAACGCCCCCCCCAAAAAAAAATAGAAGAGAAAAGAAATAATAAAGATTTGAGCAGAAATAAATGAAATAGAGAATAAAAGAACTGTACAAAAAATAAATGAAACCAAAAGCTGGTTCTTAGAGAATATAAACAAAACTTACACTCTGTTAACTAGATTAATCAAGAAGAACAGAGAAAGGAACCAGATAAATCAAATCAACAAGGAAATAGGTGTTATTAAAATGGATATAACAGAAATACAAAATATAATCAGAAAATACTATGAGCGACTATATGCCAACAAACAAAAAAAACCTAGATGAAATGACAAATTTCTGGGTATGTATAACTTACTAGGATTGAACCAGGAAGAAAGAAAGTCTGAATGGGCCCTTAACAAACAATGAGATTGAATCAGTAATAGTCTCCCAACAAAGAAGAGCCCAGGTCCCTATGGCTTTACTTGAATTCTACAAAACCTTTAAATAAGAACTAACCCCAATTCTTCCTAAACTATTTCTAAAAATTCAAAAGGAAGGAAGCATCCCAAATTCATTCTATGAAACCTCCATCATCTTAAGTGGAAAATCAGACAAGGACATGACAAAAAGAAAACTTCAGGCCCATATCCCTGATGAATATGGATGCAAAAATTCTCAACAAAATATTAGTAACTACTAGTAGTAGTTAGTAGTTAGTAATTTACTAACAAAATGTTAGTAGTTAGTAATTTACCAACAGAATGTTAGTAAATCATATTCAATGATATATTAAAAAGATTATACATCATGACCAAGTGTGCTTTATTCCAGGGAAGCAAGGATGGTTCAACATACACAAAATAATAAATCTAATACATCACGTTAACAGAAAAATGATAAAAACCATATGATCATATCAATTGACACAGAAAAAGCATTTGAGGGGAAAATGGAGAGGTAAGACACTTGTGGGACACAAATAAGGTTTTTTATCTGTTGACCAGGATGTGTATAATAGTCTCAACTGGACTGGACTGATGTGTATATCATGCTGGGTAAAGTCTCTTCACAATCTAAATGATGTATAGTGATTTAATGTATGAATAATAATTTTAAAAATTAATAAAAACAATAAAAAAACATCTGATGAATACAACATCCCTTCATGGTTAAGACTCAGCAAAATTGGCATAGAAGGGACATTCCTCAACACAATAAAAGCCATCTATAAAAAACTCATAGCTAACCCATACTGAATGGGGAAAGGCTGAAATATTTTCCACTAAAAACTGGAACAAGACAAGGCTTCCCACTTTCTCCACACCTTTTTAACATAGTACTGGAAGTTCTAGCCAATGCAATTAGACAAGGGAGTCAAATAAAAGGCATCCAAATAGGAAAAGAAGAAGGGAAATTATCTTCATTTGCAGATGATATGATACTATACATAAAAAATCCAAGAGCCTACAAATAAAAAGGTATTGGAAGAGATAAATGAATATAGTAAAGAGGCAGGATACAAAAATCAAAGTTCAAAAATGTATAGCATTTTTATACACCAACAATGAACAAACTGAGACAGAATTGAAGAAAGAAATTCCATTTACAATAACCACAAAACCAATAAGATATCTAGGAATAAACCTTACCAAATTAATCTACAAAGTTAATGTAATCCCAGTCAAACAACCAGACAAATGGACAGAATTGAAAATCTCCAAATGAACCCCAAAACATATAGCCAACTTATCCTTGACCAAGGGCACAAGACAATCCAGTTAGTAAAAGAAAATCTGGAAGAACTGTATATCCAGCTGCGGAAGAATGAGACTGGATCTTTATTTCTCATCACTAACAAAAATTAACACAAAATAGATTGAGGATCTAAACATAAAACCTCAAAGTATAAAAATACTGCCGGGAAACACAGGAAGAACTCTTGGAGACCTTGGAGTAGGCAAAGACTTCTTAAAGAAGACCTCCAAAGCACAGGCAATAATTCCAAAAAATAGACCAATGGGACTACATTAGGCTGAGAAGCTTCTGCACAGCAAAAGAAACATTAAGAAAAGTGAGACAACAACCCTCAGAATGAGAGAATAGATTTGCAAACTATACCTCAGAGAAGGGACTGATAACCAGAATGTACAGGGAACTCAAACAGCTTACACACACACACACACACACACACACACACATACACACACACACACAATCCAATTAAAAGATGGGAAAATGAACTGAACACACAATTCTTTGAAGAAGACCAATTGAATGGCCCAAAAGCATATAAAAACATGCTCAACATCTCTTATTATAAGGGAAATGCAAGTCAAACAATGAGATACAACTTAACCCCAATCAAAATGGTTAAAAATTAAAAATAAATGATGATAAGTGCTCATGAGGCTGAGGCTGTGAAAAGGGAACTCTCTTATACTGTTGGTGGGAATGCAAATTAGTACAACCACTTTGGAAAATGATATGGAGATTTCTCAGATACCTACAAATAGAACTACCATACCACCCAGTAATTCCACTCTTAGGTATTTATCCAAAGAATAGAAAAACCCTCAGTCAGAAAAACATTTGCAAATTCATATTTATTGCAGCATTATTTACAATCTCTAGAACATGGAATCAACCCAAAGTTCAAAAATAGATGATTGAATTGAGAAACTGTGACATATGTACTCTGTGGAATACTATTCAGCCATAAAAGACAATGACATCTGACATTTGATACAAAGTGGACAAATATGGAAGACTTAATGCTAAGCAAAGCAAACCAGACTATGAAAGACAGACTTTGCATGTCCCCACTCAATATATACCGATTGTGTGCTATAGCAGAAACTGGAAGTTTAGAAGGTATAGAAGCAGGGAGGGCAATGGTAGATACTTGAGAAAGTAAGGATAGGAGTTAGCATGGGGGTAAGTAATGGCTAGGGGAGGGGAACAGAGGAAGTAAAAAAGTACATTTAATTCACAAAAAAAATGAAAGGCTATTTGCTGATGATAATGTATATAGTAATGTTTTTATCTTGACTGATATATATGGTATTCATGCTGGAAAAAGCAATGTGGTACATTGTAAAGATAAATGTGATTAAATGTGAAACAAACAAAAACAAAGGTTTTCCAAGCTAATAAATTTCTGAATGGATATCATCATTGCTCCTTTTTTGTTTGCTTCTATTATTTCCATATGACTTTTTTTAAGAGGTTTTTGTCTTATGGTGCGTGCCCTAAGACAGTGAGAGAGAAAGTGAGGAATCTCCCCATAGGGCGGATGGCTACCCCATAATCCCTTCTCCTTCATTCTTCTCCTGGGATCTTGAGCACATATGCACAAATGCTTGGTGTGAGTTTCAAGCCACTGGGCATGAGACTAGAACCACAGTTGGCCATGTGTGAATCCAGTTATGCAACCACTACACTATCTGATGGCCCCTCCATTTGATGTTTTAAATAGTCTCCCCTTCCCTAGTTTCTTGGGTTTTGTCTATTTTTTCCAATAGATGGGTTTTGTTTATACCTGTCCTACATGAACAATGGATCATAGGCTGAGTCCTATGGGTGTTTTTGCTCTTTTTTAAAGACAAGTTTTGTTCTTTCTAGGAGAGAAGGATCCAGGAGAGTGTGTGTAGCTTCGTGCCCTTCTCTCTACACTCACTGATTATCTTCTGAAGGCCGATGCTGCCAAGTAGGTGCCTCTTTATCTTTTATTTTTTTGCCTCTAATCTTTCTCATGAGTTTGTGTGCATTTTGTTTATTGACTTTTTATCTTTCATTCATGACATTTTTTGCCATCAAATTTTCTATGTTATTTGTATTTTCTTTTCTTTTTTAAAATTTTCCAGAGTGCATGTGTGCTCGCCAGGAAGAGACAGAGCGTGAGTGTGAAAATGAGAAAGCACTTCCCATGGGGGATGGGCACAACAATATCCCTTCTCCATCTCTCTCTTCTTTCAGGATTTTAGTCATGCATGCACACATGCCTGGTGTGTTTTTCAAGCTGTCATATCTGGGATTCAAATCTCTCAGTTGTCTATGTGGAATACAGCCACCTTAAACACCATGCCAATGACTGGCTCTGTTATTTACATTTTCAAGAAATCAGTTTTTGGTATTGTTAATATTAACTTTGTTGTTATGTTTAGTTTCCTCCATTTCATTGATTTATGCCTTTATCTATATTATTTTCTTATTTAAAAATTTATGTGTGTTATACTATCACCCTCCAAGTTTTAATTTTTTTCCAGTACCCAAATTTTGGTGAAGTTCCTTCTAAGAAACTCAGCTGCTTACTACAAATTTTAAGATACAGCAATTGTGCTATATTTAATTTCAGTTCTAACACTAATGACAGAACTGCACTCCAGACTGTGCAATCAATAATGCAGGGCTCCCTTCTCCTTTAGCTCCCAGTCGGAAGGCTATACTCTGGGAATGCACAGAAAATAAGTTTGTTTGTTTGTTTGTTTGTTTGTTTGTTTAAATCATACCCTCTGCTATTGAAATAAATGTCAGACTGCTGCAATTTAGAAGTCAACACTCACTTCTGCTCAAATGCTACTCATAAGATTAAGACTCTTACAATGTGGAGCTTGTAAGGTGGCTCTTTCATACTAGAAGAGGCAAGCCAAGAAGACTTGAGGCTATGACTCAGCCTCCACTACCACTTGTAACGTGAAGTGGCACTTGGAGAGAAGCATGGCATTGTCCCAGTCCGCAGTTCCAGAGCCATGACTCAGAGATTTTGTCTGTTGGGGGAGAAGCAAGCCTTGAGACAGCTCCTAATTCCTTCTCAAAGGAAGACTGTTTTAACTTGCAAAAGTGTGTAAGCAGTTCAAGCTTAATCACACTTTCAAAAATAGTGGAGAATGTGGAGAATGGCAGTTGGGTGGAAGCTAGTAACATCTATCTTACAGGTGAACCTGTAGGCTGGCTGGCTTGCCTGAAAGATCCTAGAGTAAAATCAGATCTCGAACTTGGGCCTCAAAAGCTATAACTTCAAAGGATCCTAACCTTGATTGATTAGTTGAAGGACCTGTTTATGACTGTAGGTTGCTAACAATCGAACAATAACCAGGCAATTAGTAGAGTTTAAAAGTTGTGTGTAGTCAGTGAAAGTGACAGGAAAACCGTCCTAGAAAATCACTTTCATCTCAGCTTAACTGTGAGCATTACTGACTTAGCCCAGGAGAAGTGACATCAGAGGTTTAACATCGTGGAGAAAGTGTGTGTGGACAGGGTGGTGCCTCTTTATCTTTTATTTTTTTGCCTCTGATCTTTCTCATGAGTTTGTGTGCATTTTGTTTATTGACTTTTTATCTTTCATTCATGACATTTTTTGCCATCAAATTTTCTATGTTATTTATATTTTCTTTTCTTTTTTAAAATTAGAAATTTTAAAAAAGAGTTAGAAATAGACTTCCCTAAAATAATACAGCCAATTCCCAAACAAATAAACAAGCAAATAAAAGTAACAAGCCCTGGAACTGGAAGACAGGTGCATAGATTTGCTACAATACATTGTCTACAATGTTCAGTTTCCAACAAAAACTTATGAGAAATGCAAAGAGGAGTAGTGGCCATCCAATAGATAAAGGGATGGCAACAGACACTGTCTGTAAAAGCAGAAAAAAGATGGATTTAACTGCAAAGGACTTCCAAAAGGCCATTATAAATATGTCTGCCAACTAAAGAAAGCCATGGCTAAAGAAGTTGAGACACTATGACGACAATGTCAGGAAGAGAATATGAGTCAAGAGATACAAATTACGTTTAAAAACCCAAATAGAAATTGTGGTTCTAAAGTATAACGATTAAAATAAATTCATTGAATGCTCTAAATAGTAGATTTTTAAGCCAGCAGAAAGAAAAAATGTGAATTTGGAAGTAGATTGGTAGAGATTATGTAATCCAAAGAACCCAGATAAAAAGGAGTGATGAAAAATAAACAGAGACGCAGAGAAATGTGGGAATACTGTTAACAATAACAACATATGAGCAAGGGGCATAGCAAAAGGAAATGAGATTGAGTACAGAGCAGAAAACATATTCAGAAATAAATGACTGAATATTTTCCAAATTTATTGAAAAACAATAGCTTACACATCCAGGAATCACAACAGACTCCAAATAAAATAAATGTGTGAAGATATTCAAACAGATATAAATATTGATAGCTTAGGATAAGGAGAATATCTTCTCTCGTATGAAGTGTCCAGAAAAGTCAAGACAGAAAAGAGGTTAATAGTTGCTTAGAGTTGGGAGGTAGGGAGGTAAGGAGAGAGGCTGAAAGGACACAGAGGTTTTTTGTTGTTATTGTTTCTGTTTGTTTTGTTTTTGAGGTGATAAAAATATACAAAATCACAGTGATGATTGGACTCATCTATGAATATACTAAATACTATTGAATTGTACATTTTAATTCAGTAAATTATACATTTTGTGAATTATCTCTTAGTCTAAGGCCTAGGTTTTTCATTCACAGTAAGTTTATATTAAATGCATCTAAAGCTCATGGTCAAATTTAGTTACTGACGAATAAATAGGTAAACCAACTAATAACACTCACACTGCCTTCACATTGTTTAACATCTTGGAGAAAAGATCAAGAGTTAGTAAAACAACAGTTGTCACTATCAGATAAAGAGCAAAGTTCCAAAAACTAGAGCTAAGTTCTGGGGGTGTAGAAGCTTTTGAAATGTAAGCATAAGGTAAGAAGTGCGTGTGATTTGTTAACAGATTATTGCTTATTACACATTTCCAAGAAGTGTTACCATGATATGAAAATATTCTTTACAGACCAGTAATGACTGAAATACTCTGAAGGAACAAAAGGACACTTGGTCACTGAACAAGGTTAGTTCACTGTTTCTGAGGGATGCCTCCGGGACACCAGTCTCATCACAGAGTCATTAGACTATACTGGAGATAGCTCTCTGACCCGCTGACAGCATTAAACATTTTTAGAGACCCCTTTAATGCCTTCTCTCTCTCACCTCATGGCAGAGGTAACAGTGCCTTTTCTACTTCTGGACTATGTCAAACATTCCCAGATGCTTTATAAAACTCAAGTAACTGGGCATTTAGCAAACTGTACTGATTTACACCAAATTGAGGAATGCTGCTCCTGCCTATCAGAGATCACACTTGAAGGACAAGTATTGTTAATCAAGTGGCCACCTGCACAGATCAAGGAGTCATTGCTTAGGATGTGTTTGTCAATGGAAACATCTTAATTTTTAAGTACTCATTGAAATTTTCTAAGACATTTTCAGCCTCCCATGAACTGGTACTGTTTTTCTTGAAGTGAAGAGCAGAGCATACAAAGTTAATAACAAGAAAAGTGAAGAATACTTAAGAATCATTGCTCTACATTCAAGGCAACATATTTCTGTTCCCCTTTTCAACCTGATTCTTTGGAAAGTATAGAGCTCTTGTACATATCAAAAGGACCATTCACTGTCTTTGAGGACGCATGTGCTTAGTTGGAGCCCTGCCCTTAGGAGCAAAAATCAACCTTTATGCTTCAGCTTTCACATGAAGAAAGTAGAAACAACTGAGAAAATGTTCTGTTCTAGGGTCTTATTAACAAGGTTTAACATTCTTTGACCTTTGTGGAAGAAAATATGCACATCTATGTATAATAAAAGGAGAATAAATTAGCCATTTATGTGGTATACCCGCACCATATACACTTTCATTAGCCAGGGTTAAATAAAATGCTCTGGGGCTGTTATCACAGAAGCCACAGAGCAGATGTACCGTGATTTAGAAAAAGTGTTGTGCCCAGAGACTTTAAAGGAACAGGATTTAATTCTAAAGTCCTAGAGAGGTCAGGGAATGAAGTTAATAGATGTTACCTAAATGGATTATATTTCATTTGCACTTGCAAAATGTTGTTGAACTATAAAGACACCCCACTACACATGTAGTTGCACCCTTCTGATGCTCGGACTCGGACTATGGGTACAAATGCTGCTGAACATGGTTTCCAATTCCACTGACCCCAAGTCCACTGTACCAGAGCAGGAAGTGCAATGCAGACAAGGCTGTAGAAAGTTGACATAGATTTATGCCAAAGGCTGGTATTGTTTCTGCTGCTGTAAGAATGGGCAAAACAAGTGGCTAAATTTTCATTGGAAATGAATCCACCACAGGCCCTAGGGTGTATGTGAAATCACCAGTGCCATCGGTGGGTAGGATTACACAATGAAAGCACATTGAATGAGTCCACCTTTGTAATAGGAGATCAGAAGCCATGTGGGAAAATACTTTTCACACCGGACTACAGCTGTTTCTGGAATCAAGACATCTAGGTGTGAGAGAATGGTATCTCTCTATCTGGGGAAACAGTTCCTGTAGCTAACTGTAGAACAGGCTCGGATATGCTAAAAAGAGTCATCTTCCCAGCAAAAGAACTGAGAAAGAATAATGGGACTAAGTTTTTTAAAGGACTTGCCAATCCCTTTTAGACTTTTGTAAGCAAGCATGAAAAGAGGCCATTGGTTTTAGCTGACTGCCAAAAACTGAAGATCTAAAAAAGTTAATAATAAAGCAGGATGGAGTCCCGTTACTTGTCTTCCTAAAACGTTTCTGTGTGTCTGCGGTGTGGCTGTGTTACAAACAAGAAGCTCACATCTATTTGGGGGCGTTTGCCTGACTATATGAAGAAAACTGTCAGATGGCGTCCTAGATAATAGAAATATGAAGGCTGTTTCTGGACAGCACAGAGCCTAATGCTGGCAGACTCATTTATAATAGAGTAGTAAGGAAAACTCGGTCTAAATTTAGAGCATCTAAAGCATAGATTGAATGGAATGTCATTTCTTATTGATCTTTATCAACCTTCCTGCTTTTACATACATTTTGTGCTTCTCACATCTCCCTTTTCCACATCTCATTTTGTTTTACTCGTTTTATCTGACCTAAATCAAACCTTCTGTGTTATTTCTGTATTAGTTATTGTGTTGAATTGCATGAAATAACGGTGGCTTCACCAAAAATAAGAGTTTAACTTTCAGGGTTTGAAGGTAAACCATGATGGGTTTAAAAATGGTGCCAGCAACTGGTCAGGGGCCACACTTTAAAAAAAGAAGTGATTCTTAAAATTTTGTGGGGCTATTTTATAGCATTACAGTTAGTTTCTCAACGCCAAGCTTAGGTGGATTGTGCCTTCTATATCTCTATAGGTTATGACACAGTCTTTACCTACTGAAAGCTAGGGAAGTGTTCAGAAGTGATTCTTTATTTAATGTGTTATGTTTAATAACAATAAATAGTTTTACTGAAGGCAAATATTTCAAACAACAGGGAGACAAAACAGCATGTTGACTTTTCCCTAGGCTTAATCCCAATTCCTTCCACAAACATGGTACCTGGAAAAAATTGATATGTATCTTTCCAGATTTTTTTTGACTTTGTGCTTTTTTATTTCATTGAGCTCTTCTCTTGTTTCTGGGGAATAGCATGGTCTGGGCTCATCAGCCCAGTCCCTAGAAGTGGGTTAGCAGCCCAGACCTGCTGAGTCCAGATCTTTTAAAATGCAGTTATATTATAATAGAGGAGATATATATATACATATATATATATATATATATATATATATATACATATATATATACACACACACACACACACACACACACATATACATATACATATATATATATATATATATATTTACTTAATATTTATTAAATATATTAAAACTTTTATTGGGTTGTCAGGAAAATCATGATGCATTTTTGCAACAGATGACGCTAGTTCATTTTTGAAAGTTCTACAGTCATTCTTATTTATGTTATTGCTATGTCATTTGACAGCTGACCGTTCTAGCTTCACTCTAAAGAAAAATGAAGTGATTTGGTTGAGTTTTGTAGATTTTACAACACATTGAAGATGAAAGATCAAACTGTGCATTTTTGCCATATATTTCTGTTTTATTTCTGTAAAGGGAAGAATGGGTGTCAAACTCATGAAAAGTTGCATAAAGTTTATGGTGACAATGCTCTATGAGAACATCAGTGCCAATGAGAGTTCATGAAATTCCATGCCGGTGATTTTGATCTCCATGATGCTCCTTGGTCAGGGAGACCCACTGAAGTTGATAACGACAAAATAAAGGCATTGATTGAGTCCATCCCACGTTACACAAAACAAGAGATTGCAGAAACATTGAACATCCACTATTCAAGTGCTCATGACCACGTGAAGACCCTGGGATATGTAAGGAAGCTTGGTATTTGGGTTCCTCATGAGCTTGAAGAAGATCGTTTGATGGCACATGTAGACATCTGTGATATGCTCTTTAAACATGAGGAAGATGATCCTTTTTTAAAGTGACTGATGACTGGTGATGAGAAGTGGATTGTTTATAATAATGTGGTGTGAAAATAGTCTTGGTCCCAACCTGATGATTCACCTCAAATGACATAGAAAGCAAACATTCATCAGAGGAAGGTTATGCTCTCAGTGTGTTGGGTTTTAAAGGTGAATTTTTCGAGCTCCTACCAAGGAATGAAACGGGTATTTCAAATGTTGGCAATTGGACAGTTTGAACGAATCCATCATCCAGAAACGTCTAGAGCTCGTTGATCATAAGGGAGTTGTGGTCCCTCAGAACATCATGGGATCACACACAAGTCTACTCACCTGTGAAAAATCGTTGGAGCTTACTTTCCTGACTTTGTGCCATGACCCCCACTATTTAACTATCTTCAAAACTACTTGCGAGGTATAATGTTCAATTCAAACGAGCCTGTAAATCAGCACCTTGTTCAGTTTTTCACCAATCAGATAGGTCCTTCTATCAATGAGGAATTGTGAAGCTCACTGAAAAATGACAAAAGTCTATTGAATAAAATGGGCAATATATCACTAATTGAACTTTGTTCTTTATATAAATAAATGACCTTTGCAAAATAGAAAAAATACGTTATGACTTTTCTGACAACCTGTTACTATATGCATTTTTCATAGACTTTGTTTTGTCCACTGAACAATGTCTTAGAATTTTTTTAAATAAAAATGTATTTTTAAAAGTTAAAAATGTAGGCCTTATAAAATAGAAAATAGCAACATTCAACTATCTATTGGGTATAGGTTACACTACTCCTAAAAGTTCAGTTGACATAAATTGTCATATTTTTAAAAGTCTAAATAAACTCAATGCTTGAATCTGTGTCTCTTTTGGTAGGTCCTTCTTGCACTGGGAAAAATGAGAGAGCTTATCAATTTACCTAAAGTTTATGACTATGTGTTAACTTGGAAATAGGTAATGAATGCTGTAATATAATATTGGTTTCATTTATGTTTGTAAGAGTGATATGTGTTCACTATAACAAATTAGAATCAGGACAGTATAAAAATTCAATGAAAATGACAGATTACCTAACACTGAAAGGTGTATATACTGATGTTTTATTTCCTTTCTCATATTTTTTTCTTTTCTAGTTCTTTGAAGTGTGCAGTTGTTTATTTAAAATTTTCTTGTTTCTTAATGTAGGCGTTCATTACTATAAACTTTCCTTTTAAAATTGATTTTGCTGCATCACACATTTTGATTTGTTGCTACTTTTTTTAACCTAAAGGTATTTTTTGATTTCTCTTTTATTCTCTTCTTTTACCCATTTGTTGTTCAGGAGTGTTTTATTTAATTTCTACATTTAAAAAATTTTTCAAATATTCAATATGATTTTAGTGTTCTTAAATTTGTTAAGATTTGTTTTGTGGTTCAACATCTACTCTATTCTGGAATGAGTTCTGTGTGCAGTTGAGAAGAATGTCTATTCTGATACTATTGGATAGGATGTCCTACAATATACATGTCTGTGACGTCTATATTATTATTCAAATTAGCTGTCTATTGATCTCCTGTGTGGATTATTTATCCATTGTTTAAAATGGAATATGGAAGTCTCCTGCTATTAATTATTGGTACTTCTCCCTTCAGTTCTATTAATATTTACTTTACACATTTTTATGCTCCAGTGCTGGGTGAATAATTCCTATATCCTCTTAATGAATTAATACCTTTATCATTATATAAGTATCAATTCCCTTTCATCTGTTCTGTCAGATTTTGACTGAAAATATATTTTGTATGGCATAAGCATGGCAACTCTAGTCACCATTCGTGTGGAATATCTTTTCCTATTCCTTCACTTTTAGCCTATGTGTTCCCTCATACCTTATGTGAGTCTCTCACAGGAAATATATTGTTGGATCTTGTTTTGTAAATCCATTCAGCTACTCTGTGTCTTTTGACTGAATAATTTAACCTATTTACATTTAAAGCAATTATTGATAAGTAACGTTATTGTTGCCATTTTGTTTTGTATATTCTATTTTTTTTCCTTTGTCCCTTGCTTTTTTCCTCTGTGATTTGCTGATTTTTTTTTTATAAAGGTTGTATGGTATGTAATGGAAAGTTATTTATTTGTGGGGACATATTTAAGAGAGAGAATCTGCGGTGTGGGGACATGCTCTGAGCAAACACCACTTGCTCTTTTGGGGTTTGGCAGAACCTTGTAACTTGTCTTTCCCTAACCTTGGCTGCAGACAGAGCAAGGGTAGAAATTACTAGGGGCCTTCCAACAGACACATCTGATGGACTTCAAGAAACATCTTGATCCCAATTAGTAAAATCCAATCCCTGCTCTGCATCTGAAAGGTTCTTTAGCCTTCTCTGTTGTGGTGGTGCACTCCTTATAGAGAAGTTCTTTAGCTCCTTCCCCACACCTAACAGCTAGTTCTCTGCATTAGAAAAGAAGATGAGATTTTCTCTTGAGATTATCACCAAGGGATACACCTGGCCCAGTATGACTAAGCCCTTATAGATTTGTTAACTGCTTCTTATTGTCTGTAACCTGGCAACCAATCTATGAAGTATCATGAAACATACATGTGTAATGTCTCCTTGTACTATAAATAAAGTCATCCAGTTTGTCTGGGTGGCACAGGTTGCCTGGGCTACCTAGGCTCAGGCCGCCTGTGTCCATTTCTACTCTATCCCTTTATCTCATTCTTTCCAATTCCCTGGTCCTGACAAGATGGAGGGCTTTCTCTTTCTCTTCCTCTTTCTCTTCCTCACCAGCAACCCCCTGATCTTGATTCAGCCAGACCCAAGCCCTGGCGTGGATGCAAACATTTATTTAAACTTGACCAGAGAGGGACAGAGTGAGAGAGAGAAAGGGGAAGAGAGAAAGCAAGCTGCCAGGTCCGGGACTTGAACTGCGGTCAGCCATGTTGGAATCCAGAGCTCTTAACCACCATGCCACCTGCCTGCCCCAATTTGCTGATTTTTATAGTGATATGCTTTGACTCTTATCTCTTTATCTTTTTTGTGTTTACTAGAAGATTTTCTATTTTTTTCTTTATGGTTATCATGGGGCTCATATAAAATATATTTAATTTATAACATCCTATTATAATGTGATAACTTAAATTCAATTGCTATTTCAGTATATTTTATTTCCAATACATGATGTTCATGAATTAAACTGGTTTAGGGAGGTTGTTCTATTTTCTCAATAGTCGTGGACTTTTACTTTTCTTTGGTCATATCTGAAATAAGCATTAGAAAGCTTGTCTCATGCTTTGCAAAACCATATTGTATGCTGTAAATATGTACAATGATTAAATGTAAAATTTTTTTTAAAAGAAAGCTTTGCCTCAAAGACGATGGGTTACCAAGGTTTATTTTAAGTGTTGATGAGTCATGATCTCTTTTATTCCAAGCTGGCGAGATTTTCACTGTACAACATTTTCAATAACTTAGTCTCTCATCTGTTTGTTCATAGTCAGCTCCATGTGTCAGGAGCCACATCAGTAATTTGTTACATTGCTTTGATATATATCATCCATGCCTTTCCTTTTCTCTCTCTCTTCCTCTTTGTTCATCCTCACACTCCTTCTTGATCACAGAAATGTTGGACTATCTAACTTTAGGAAATAACCACACACTTAGTCTTCTTTTCCTGAGCTGATTTGTCCAATTGAAAATTTTCCAATAAACTCATTCTTACTTGAAATCTTAATCTGCAATGTTTTAAACCATCCAGAAACTTTAATAATGCCTGTTGTATCCTTGATTTGATTCTTGCTCAAGGATGACTTTTGATTGGCTTTTGTTATGGGAAGTTCTCAATTTTTAACAAAAGGTGTTGAGAAATAATTGTTCTTTCTTAACCTTACTCTTCTCTTTCATTTCTACTTGCAAATCAACAAATTGTTTCCTATGATAACAGCTTCATGCTGCCCAAAACATCTCAACACATTATATTAATCATCTGTTTTTCAAACTTTTCCCCTAGGGTTACAGATTCATTATGTACATGATCTGCCTTCCAAATTATTATTTGCCACTCTTTACCAGGTATTTTACCACTGTGTATCATGTATTGCTATTCTTTCAGCTTCTGATAAGCAGTTTTCTTATGCTTCTCACAACCTAGCCACTAAACCAGGGGAGAGGAATCTAAAGTAATTACTGTCAATGGGTCAGCCAGTGACATGGTGGTTAGAGTGGGTCAATCTCACATGGATGACTGCATGGTTCAAGTCCAGACTCGATAGCTTAAAAAACATACCTGGTGTGTGTGTGTGTGTGTGTGTGTGTGTGTGTGTGTGTGTCTAAAATCACAAAAGCTGAAATGAAAGAGAAGGGACTATGGTGTGACCATTCCTCATAGGGGATACTTTCTCACTTTTTCTCTCTCTCCATCTCTTAGGTGAGTGCACATCCTTCTGGAAATTTTTTCAAGAGGCGTGTCTATACTCACATTTTCTTATTTTTCACCTAGTATTCTTTCAGTACCAGGATATCATGTTACATTTTCTTGGATATGACCATTTCTCAAGCTTTACAGATTTGTAATGATCCTAAAAAATTGTTTTGAGGAGTATTGGTTAAACACTTGTGGGATGTCCCTCTGTTGAGAGTTGTTTGATGTCTTTCTTGCAATTAGACCACAGCTATGGGTCTTTGGGAGGAAGATCACAGAGTTGGAGTAGTGTTTTTATCACATTGTATTTAATCACAGGTACATTCCATCACTACAAGTGACCATTTTCAGCTGACTGAAGTAGCATTTACCAGGTGCTCCCATTGTAAAGTTATTCCCTTTTTTCCCTTTCCACATTCAACTCTTCAGAAGGAAGCCAATATACTCAGCAGCTCACATTTAAAGAGGGATGTGGAAGTTATACTCCACCTTCTTGAGGGTAAAGAATCTACATAATCTATCCAAATGCTTGTAAATGGCCATTAAAAGAAAACTTGTGTTCTTAGACTGCCAATATTTTCAAACTATAATATTTAAAGTAACAGTTTTTTTGTTTTTGTTTTTGAGAGAGGTTTTTGCTATAGGGTGCGTGTGCTTGCCAGAAAGACATTAAAATCAGTGGATAATTTTCTTTTTTTGTGTCCCTAAAATATTTTGTTTCTTTCTTTTTCTCATTGATTTCTTCCTCTCACTCTTTCCTGTTTCCCACCTTCCACACTGTCTCTAGTTTATTTATTTTTTTATTTATTTATTTTTTTTTTAGAGATTTTTGCTTTAGGGCACATGCACTCACCAGAAAGACAGAGAGAGACAGAGAGACAGAAAGCGAGAAGTCACCTCTCGGGGGGATGGCCACACCACAATCCCTTCTCTTCTATTCTCCTCTCAGGATCTTGGGCACACACACACACACATATGCACCCGGTGTAAGTTTAAGACACTGGGTCTGGGACTCAAACTGTGGTCAACTACATGGGAGTCCAGCAATGTAGTCATTACACCAACTGCTGGTCCCATCTAGTATCAATTTTTTAAAAAAGACATTTGTTCATGTTACACTCAAATGATCTTGCTCCTGTTAATATATTCAATTGATATAATATTTGTCTACTCTCACATCAATTTCACACTCTCCTCACTCATATAGTTCTACTTTGAGTAGGACTGCTGGTACTGATATCAAGTTTAAGTTCTCTAGTATTGTGCTTTTTAAAAATAGCCTTGACTATTCTTTACCTTTTACATTTTCACATAAATCACTGATCAGGCACAAAGTTTTAGGATATTGATTGTGATTACAGTGATTGTGAAGATCAATTTGAAGGGAATTTCTATATCTATTATATTAAGTCTTCCAAACTATTAAAGTGATATATCTCTTCATTTACTCAGACATGGCATGTACCTTTTGAATTTGGAGATTTGTATTTTCTTTCTCTCTCATAATATCTCTCTCTACAGCTATCTCTCTCTACATTCACATACTCAATGATTTATTATTTTTAAATATATATACACACACACACACACACATTTATTAAGAAGTTTTGGATACCTTTGTTAGAAACATTTGATGTTTTTTTCTTTTTCTTTTTCTTTTTTTTTTTTTTTTTTTTTTGAGAGGTTTTCACTATAGGGTGCGTGCACTTGCCAGAAAGACAGAGAGAGACAGAGAGACAGAAAGCGAGAAATCACCCCCCGGGGGGATGACCACATTGAATCCCTTCTCCTCCATTCTCCACTTGGGATCTTGGACACGCACACACACGTGCCCGGCATGAGTTTAAGCCACAGGGTCTGGTACTTGAACCGTGGTCGGCTACATGGGAGTTCAAAGACATAGCCATTACACTAACTGCTGGTCCCGACATTTGATGTTTTCATATACAATCTTAAATTTTATTTTCTGTATGTTGCCATTATATATAGACATAAATTTATTAATATAGTAAACCAAACTATATTCAATGTTATTTTTTGGACCTGTAAAAGTGTCGAATTTATAAGATTAAACATAATATAGGGGCCAGCAGGTGGTGTGGTGGTTAAATTGCAGGTCTCCCACATGGGCAAACCTGGTATGAGTCCCAGACCCAGTGACTTGGAAATCATGCTGAGCATATGTGCATGCATGCCCAAAATTCAGGAGTAGAATGGAAGAGAAGGGATTGCACCGTGGTCATTCCGCCTGTGGGGTGATTTTTTTACTTTCCCTCTCAGTCTGTCTGTCCCATGAGCACATGTACCCTATGTCAAAAACTTAAAAAAACAACAAACAAACTATATATATATATATATATATATATATATATATATATATATTTACCTTAAATCTAGCATCATAGTTATATTTACATTAATTTCAATATAGTTTGTCTCTTTAGTTTTTTTAAATTTTCTATTGCAATCATATTATCTATGAATGAAGAAAACATTTTTGTATCTTTTTCTTTTTTTCCTGCTTTATTGCATTGGCTAGAATATTAATGAGAATTTTTATAGTTACTATATTTACTGTTCTAGCCAATGAATTTTGACCATATTTTTAAAAAGCAATGGTGTTAGCCAATGATAAAAAGTCTATCTGGAGTTTCTTCTTTCTTATGCAGTCAATGATATTATACATTTTTCTAAAGAACAACCCTGTGTAATGACTATAAAATTTCTACATCTTTGTTTTCTTTTTATGTGACTCCATTTATTATGTATGCATATTCAGTTGTATCCTTTTTTTTTTCATTTGTACTTATCCAGTAATGGTGTTTGTTTTGGGATCTCAACTAGACTTTAGCAGGATGTATATTACTTTTCTATATTCTCAACAGTTCTGAATAAAACACACACACACACACCAAAAAAAAAACTGAGACTATTGTATACATATTAATTGATGAATTATCCTGTATCATTTTCAATAATTCAAGATTTCTGCTATCTTTCGCTATGTAAAAAAGAATGTAAGTACTGTTAACTACATTTAATAACATCTCACAGCTGTTAACCATTTAAAAATTGTTTCCTGGGCCAGCCTGTGATGTGGTGGTTGAGGAAGTGGGATGCCATGTGCTCTCCAGCTTAGTTGATGTCTCAGACGTGGTGACTTGAGAAACATGCTGGGCATATGTACATGCCTGCCTGAAATCCTAAAGGAGAAATTGAGGATAAGGAGTTGAGTTGTGGCCGTCCCCCATGGAGGGGGTGATTGCTCACTTCATCTTCCTCTGTGTCTCTCTCCATTGAGCGCAAATGTCCTCTAGCAAATTAAAACCAAAATTTACAAAATTACAATAACAACTCTTACTCGAACTTTACCATTTAAGTTTTTCAAACATTTTAGTATATAGACACATTATATGCATATTATATGATTTCATACAATGACATCTAAGTAATATTAACTTTACTACCAACTGTTGGGACTTACTGCTTGACACAGTAATAAAACAAACTATGCTGAGCACCTATTGTGTATTAGGCATTGTAGCAACTATAGTGGATTATCAAAATTTGAGGAGAGACAAGACATTTTGGTGTCTGAGTTGGGAAGACAAACCAGAATTTCCGCTTCGCAATAGAAAGAGAATTCTAAGAGCTATAATATTTTTTTTGTAGAGAGCTTTATTCAGATGGTTTTATCTTAACTTTATGCCTCAGTGTACTGAAAAGAAAACAATATATGGCATAACAAATATGCATTATTGCAAGAGCTTTCCTAGTTTAGCCCTCTACCCTGAGGCCTCATCCTATAATCCCTCTTGCACAGTTCTTATATGAGATTAACATTTTCCAAATATGAAATGTATGAGCTGTCTGCTAAAACTTCCAGCCTTCTCCCACACCTGCCTTAATTATATTCTCTCTTTTGTTTTTCTCCTAGATAAAATATAAATTATTTAGTCCATTCATTTAGCATCACGATCACCAATTCCTATCATTACCAATCCAATTACTCCTGGGAAGCACACCCTCAATCCCTTCCCATGGATCTCTGAACATGGATATGTTCATAATGAATCTTAAATCTTTGATTATCCTTTCTCTATTACCTACATGGAACAAATTTCTTTCTCTATTATACATACTCTGGCAATTCTTTAGTTGTTTTTCAACACATACCTTATTAAGAATTTGACTAAAGCTATGTTCTACACCTGAAACTCATGCATACACCAGATAATGAGAAATCTGCATACATTCTAATTCAAATTATCCTTCAAGACCCAACTGTCTAACTCTAATCTCATCTCCATTCTCCATGATTTCTTCAACTGCATATTGATTATTTTCTTCTCTACATTTCTATGATAGCTTGTCACTCCTTGGTTACAGTCCATCTGTATTTTAAAGGTCCTAAAAGACAGTTCTTTATAAATTTTATAGTCCCCTAAGTCTGTAGCCATGATTGATAATGACTATTTTGTAGCCTGATAATACATTAAAAAAAAAACCTCCTCAATAATAGCCTTTGTTTATATTAATGAAGGGAAATGTGAGAAATTGTTGCACATTTTTAAAAAATGCTTATAATAAGTACCATACCAGCAAATCTATGTAGTTATAACTACTTAAGTTCTGTGAGTATAATGAAGGGAAGTTTTAAATCCTATGCTGATAACAATATAGGAACCTAATAAATATTTGTTGATTAATTGACTTGAAGCCAACTTTTATGAACTCTGAATATTGCTATTTCCTAATAATTTTTTAATTTATAACATGAGATAGAGAGGATATTATTCTTGAGCCAACAAATATGTTCCTGTCTTAAAGGCTTTTATTTGGTAAAATAAAGGCATATAAAAATAATAAGGAATTTTGTAGAACTCTGCAGAACTCTTTTTTTTTTTTTTGGAGAGGTTTTTCGCTATAGGGCGCGTGCGCTTGCCAGACAGACAGAGAGAGACATAGAGACAGAAAGCGAGAAATCACCCCCCAGGGGGGATGGTCACGCCGCAATCCCTTCTCCTCCATTCTCCTCTCGGGATCTTGGGCACGCACGCACACGCGCCCGGCGTGAGTTGTAAGCCACCGGGTCCGAGACGCGAACCACGGTCGACTACGTGGGAGTCCAGCGACATAGCCATTACGCTAACTGCTGGTTCCCTTAGAACTCTTTGTTCTACAAGTCAAATCATGCCCTTAAATATGGCAGCTATGTGAAATAAATGATTATGTGAAGTGGTTAACCCATATAAAGTGGGTTAATTAGCTCTATTTATGGATGCACTAAGTAGCTTTCTTTCTCATATATTTAATTTTAAGTATACTATATTTAACATGATTTCCTTAAAGAAAGAAAATAAAATAACCTGAATATTTACTATAGTCTTTGTTAGTGTCATCATACTGGCATCAGAATACATTCTATAACCATATTATGATTAAAGAGACAAAGGGTGTCCCAGAGTTAGATACCAAGACAGTACTCTTTTTTAGCTTGGCAGAGAGCTCAATTCCAGCTCTTAGAATAGTTTTCTTTTTATTAATTAGTATTTTTGAGTTAAGCCAATTTTGCCTTTCTTCTATGATAGTCTAAATATCCATAACCTTTTGCTGACTGGCATATTTCATCTCATCACATTTAAAACTATTTATTTGAAATTATCATAAGAAAAATTATAAAGGAGATTTTCATAAGCAGAATCATTTTTCTATCATCTAGCATTTCAACCTCTATACCTACCTTTTCTTCTGTCTTGGCATGATCCTACATCACAAAGATATAATTCATAAGGTAATACAGAATAATTTCAAGTAATATTTAGCAAATATCTTTGCAATACATAACTAATGGATATATGCATAGAATTCAGTGGAAGGTAGCATTTTTTGTAAATGCTAAAATATGTTACTTGTGATAGTGTTACTCTTGCAGGCTAGAAAAGAAAATGAAGTCTTACCAAAGCTGGAGATTTTGGATTCTTTGTCCACAGTGAATAGACCATTGTGAAATCTGTTCAGTATCTTAAATTCTTGTTAGTGAGAATTTCCCTCTTTTTATACGAGGGAACTTCCATTTCAGTCAATGTGGTTGGCTTATTCAGCATCTGTTTTAGAGCTGACATTCATATCAAACCTAAGCTTATTATTGAACAATAGATATTTTCTGAATTCATTTACTTTTGTTAGATTTTGGCAATTTATTTAAATTGAAGCTGGGGCTCTTAGGTTTTGGTAGAACCTGTTGTATGATAGGCAGGAAGCTGAATCTGGAAAGGTGACTAATGTCTCCTAGGCTCCAGTGCAGAATGGAACATCAGAACTCTCATTATTCCCTTATATGAATCCACTCACGTGAAAACTAGGCCTTTCATTACTGTGTGTCTTTTTTGTAAGATCACTTATGCTGGTGCTTACTTCACCTAAAACTCCTTTTTCTCCTACTTGCCATGTAAGACTTAACTAAAATCTCAGGCTATCCAAGATTTCTCTAATCAAACTTACTTGGTTAAATTTTAGTCCTATTAACTCCTACAGCTAGCTCTTAGTCTTTTTTTTTTTTTTTTGGATAATTTATAGACATTTTTATTTCATTAGGCAGAATATGAGTCAGCTGTCCCCACCAGCATGTATAGTTGTGGGTACAGCTGACAGCCACCCTTTACAAATTAAACCTGCCCATTTTTAATCAATAAAGCAATTTGAAATTACATACAGTCTACTACTGAAGTTATCTTTACCTTTTTTGTTATGCCTACTTGCTGTTTCCATTTTTTACTCTTTATAATTCTTATTTCTTTATATTCTCCTCAATATCGAGCATAGCAACATTCTCATTAAGGTTAATTAATATGTGTTAGATGATCCACATTTGATGGTAAATTAAATCAAGCTCAGTTTGTAACTTCTGGATTAAAACTGGCAAATATTTACATAGTTTCATGCTTGAGAAACATTTCTGAAAGTCTAAATGTAAGCAAATCCTCTGTTCTGATCCCCTTTTCTGTCAAAACCCCGAGTGGTTCATTACCCACAAGCTGTAGTGTAATAAAAGTATCTTCAATAACAAATAGTAGGATCCAGTTATGGAAATTAGAATTGGCAAAGAATCATGGTTCTGCAAATACGTGTTCACAAGGCACATTGAACTTTCAACAATGATTTAGTTAGAATTTCCTAACTGGCTAAAAGTAACCTGTATTTTAATCTCTAAAAATAGCCTTGAAATGACAGAAATGTTAGAATTATCTAATATAAAGAACGACTGACATTAATAAATTAAGTCATATAAAATTCTTGGGATCTAAGCATCCATCAGTTAGTTCTCAGATTTGGTGGATTAGATGCCATCAATGTATGACTGAAGCTTCCACTCAATGAATATGAAGTAAGAAGCTGCTAGAATTATTTAAACTTAGTTTGATGCCACTAATTTTTTTTAAAGATTATTTATTTATTGATTGATTAAGAGAGACATGAATAAAAAGAGAGGAGAAAGTGAGAGAGAAATAGCAAGCATTTCCAACAGGGTCTGAACACAGCAGTCCATTCGAAATCTCAGGCAGCCCCAGATCATGAGTGTGTGCATCAGGAGGCCTGTGGATACAAACCCAGAACCTTCTCACATGTCTCAGTATTAGAGAACATTGCATTGTACTGCTGTATCAACATTCAACCACAATACTAGTCATTTCTTTTAGAACAAATTTGGTATCTTAAGAGATTACAACCATGAAGTGAAGGTTTACTGTTGAAAATGTAGAATTGATCTCCCTAAATATGTTCAGAAAGAAAATGGTGAGAGAAAGCAGTATTAGCAGTGTAAAAGTCAAACTTGGATTAGGTTTTAGGACTACCAGCTGGCGTAATGGTTACGTCGCTAGATTCACATGTAGATTTGAGTCCCAGATGTAGTGGCTTGAAACTCATTCTGGGGCATGTTTATGTGTACCCAAAATCCTGAGGGAAGAATGGAGGAGAAGAGATTGTGGCATGGTCACCCTCCCGGGACGGGGGAAGAGGAGCAGTGATTTCTAACTTTCGGTCTTTCTGTCTCTCTGCTTCTCCAGCGAGTGCATGTACCTTATAACAAAAATCTGTCTGAAAACCAAAACCAAAATACCTTGGATTAGTTTTCTGAATTACTGATATGCTAGACCTTGACCATGTGTATGATTTTTGAATTTAAAAGCACCCTAGCTTCATGGGATTATATGTTTCAGAGTTGAAAAAGAGTATTTTTAAGAGCATTTTTTTATTCTACTGGTGATGATAGTAATGACAAAGTTGCAGAAAATGTTAAATGCGGAAAATGTAATGGACAGTTTTATCAACTCCGAAGTCATTGTCTCCATATATATTATGTATGTACTATAAAAGATTTGGATAACTGACTATTTTCAAAATGAAATGTATCCTCTTTGAATTCATGAAGAGACAATGAGCTTCTTAAGTATCCCATGTCCACACTAACCTGAAACATTTCAAGACAAAGTAGATTAGGACTAGCAAAAACTTCAAGATTCATATATACATATATTGTATATGTCTAATACTGTAAGTGAAACTTCCATAAAATTTATTTTATCACATTTCTATGTTTTGAGATGGCCACATTTTAATATCTAGAATAAAAGTCTCTTTTGAATTCTGTAATTGTTAGTAAAAACTAAGACATGATCATTGTATTATAAAAAAGCATACTTAATTGGTTATAACACTTGCAAATTTGAAAAACATTCCTAAAAGTGTTAAAAACATTCCTAGGATTGATATTCTAAAACCAATTAGAGTCATTATGCTCGTAAAATTTACTTTTTCTTTAAGATTAGCTGTCCATATATTTTTTTAAAGTTTATTCTCTCTCTCTCTCTCTCTCTCTCTCACACACACACACACACACACACACACATACACCTACATAGTAAGAGAAACCAGCATCCTGAACAGTCTTCACACTGTGATCTACCTTTAGTCTCATCTGGCCCAGATCATGAGCATATGGTTACCTTGCATACTCAGAGAGGTCCTGCGATGTGAACACAGGTCCTTTCCCATGTGGGTTCAGTCACATTACCACTGCCCCAAAGTCTGTGTTTGTATAATTGATTTGCTCAAAGAAATACAATTAAGTCAATATTGATTTTCATGTTGAAAATGGCAAATATTTTAGCAGTACATATCTTTTTAAAGACCAATATTATATAAAAAGTGACTTTATGCTGCCCTGGACGTGGAGAAGCAGAGTGGTTTGTGTATTGAAAGATTTGTAGTCTAAATAAATTTAGCAAAGAGGAGGGGCTGGAGATTTGAGAGAACTCCAATGCAGTCTTCTCTTGTGTTCTATATTTATTGAGTAGAAGATCAGATTATAAACAATATAACATTTAAAGTAAATAGGTGACCGTTTCTCTATAAATTTTACTGTACAAATTTATGATGGAAAATTCTGTAAAAGTACAGTAGATGGAAAAGGATGAGCATACAAACAGCAGGATCTCTCCAAAGCAAGAACATTTTTAAGAATGAAGTTAAAGATTTACTTGGAAACACAAAGCATAGCATGTAAGAGTTACTATGTAGGACATAGGACACATTAGCCCAGTGGGACTTGGCTTGCTTCTCTGGGAAATAGGCTACAGGAGACTGTGTGCAGTCTCCTGACCTTGAGGACCCAGTGTCACTCAAGTTGTTTTCCAGTAGGCCATGGCTTTCATCACACAGGGTGGTCTCCAACATTATGCTAAAATAATAGTTAAATAATGGGCAATGAGTTATTCTCATTCTTCTTGGTCTGTTTATTTTAGAGATATCCACAAAAAGGCTCCATGATTTGCTTTAGAACTCACAAATTATTAAGAGTAATTCTCAGAGGAGTCAAGAACACTACATAATCCTGAGCAAAGTATATTTTAGGGAAGGGACCTGTTCTGCTCAGTTCGAGCTTTTGCAGGAGTATTCATCATAACCATGTTTATTTGGAATGACAAACTAAATTGAACCATCATATATTCATCAATAGACTTACATTTGCAATAGCTCCAGCGGCCACCAGAAAGTTTCTATACATATCTAGACTGGTAAACATGTCACTATACACACCGTGGACTCTAACAGGAGGATATTACAGCATTGCAGAGCACTTCATCAGTGAAGCATGTGATGGAAAAGCAATGAGACTAATGAACAGTTACAAAAACAGTGATCAAATAAATTAGGCCTTGTTAGTTCCCAAAAATGTTGAGGAATAGGCTTCCTGTCCTTTGGATATATCTACTTTATCAGGCTTTTCGTTTAAGAGCACACAATCATACCTGTGAAAGTGCTCCTATCAAATATATCCTAGAGTATATTAGTTGAAAACTCAGACTGCTGTGAAACAGACTTCAATCTGATTCCTAATCGTTTATAATCTGCATGAGTTCAGGCACATTATTTAAACTTACTATCATTTTAGTTCTTCATTGATAAATTTAGGGTAGTAATGACATCAACTTCACACACGGGTTCTAAGGTTTAAATGAGATAATGTGAAGTGCTTAGCACAATCTCTAGAAAACAAAAGATGCTGAATAAGTGCTACTTTATTTTAAAGAATTGTTTATTTAATTTTATTTATATTTATCATTAATTTTTAATTTGCTAAAGGGCACATGTGCTTACCAGAGACAGAGTGAGAGAGAGTAAGGAAGCAAGTCACCAGGTCTGGGACTCAAACCCGGCTGACCATGTGGGAGTCCAACACCATAACCACCTGCTGGACCCTAGTGCTACATATTTTAAGACAGTTTATGAAAGAAGTTCACTGTTGACAGGATGGTCCTTCATTAAATTCCATATTCTGAATTCAGTAATTTTAGGTATAGCCTTACTATTACAATTGTAATGATAAACTCCAGATTATTTTCAACCATCATCCATGTACATAGATGTTTTTTACAATCCATCAAAGAAAGTGTATGGTGATAAATACTTGCACAAAAATCGCATTAACTTCATTAGGAAGACTGCCCCTAAAGGTTAATTTATAGGACATTCGTATTTAGTAACTGAACAATCTTTTTTTTTTAAACAGGAAGAAAAAAGATACATATTTATTTCAGCATTCAGATGTTGTAGCCAAAAGTATATCAAATATTTTACTGGAAATTAGATTCAATTTATTAATATTTTAACCTGTTTAAAAGTTCCATTGTACCACATCAAATTTCTTTGTTCAAATTTTTATGGAAATAGCAGTCCAAATGGTGTTGTATTTTAATAAAGAAAATGAATTAGTGAAAATTAAGAACTCAATTTTATTTTATTTTTAATTATTTTATTTTTCTTTATTTTTAATTATTAGTATTTTAATTTGACCAGAGAGAGACAGAGAGAGAGAGAGAGAGAAGGAAAGTGAGAAAGCAAGCCACCAGGTCCGGGACTTGAACCAGTGTCAGTCGGCCATGTGGGAGTCCAATGCATCTAACCACTACACTACCTGCTGGACCCCAAGAACTCAATTTTAAGTAAAGCTATTTTAAATTTTATAGCTACTTGGTTATTTTGGTAAAAATTGTGGTTGTAAGCCATTAAAAATTAGATAACTTTTAAAATGTGAATTATAATAATACTTGTGTTATAAGACAATTTTTAATAATGTTTTATAAAAAGACTAGTTGAGGGACCAGCAGTTAGCGTAATGGCTATGTCACTGGACTCCCACTCGAACCGCGGTTCGAGTCCCAGACCCGGTGGCTTAAACTCACGCCGGGCATGTGTGCGTGCGTGCCCAAGATCCCGAGAGGAGAATGGAGGAGAGGGGATTGTGGCGTGGCCATCCCCCCTGGGGGGTGATTTCTCTCTTTCTGTCTCTCTGTCTCTCTCTGTCTGGTGAGCACACGCACTCTATAGCAAAAACCTCTCCAAAATAAGAGAAAAAAAAAAAGAGACTAGTTGAAACATTACTCTCTAGGTAAACACTTTTGGTAGAATATGTTAAGAATGTCTATAACTTCCCAATGTAAATTATTGCTAATTTTTAAATTTATATTAGAGTAGGTTGTATTTTTTAAAATAGGCTTTATAGTTATTATATTATAGGATGTGCATTTGTTTTGAGAGGTTTTTGCTATAGGGCATGTGCGCTCTCCAGAAAGACAGAGAGAGACACAGAGACAGGAAGTGAGAAATCACCCCCCAGGGGGTATGGCTATGCTGCAACGCCTTCTCCTCCATTCTCCTCTCGGGATCCTGGGCATGCACGCACATGTGCCTGGCATGAGTTTAAGTCACTGGGTCTGGGACTCGAACCGCGATCGACTACATGGGAGTTCAGTGACATAGCCATTATGCTAACTGCTGGTCCCTAGGATGTGCATTTTAATGATTTTATTTAAATTGGTGAAACTCCTTATTTGATTTAATTGCCTTAGAATATTGAAGACCTAGTACGTTGGAGCTTGAACTGACTCCAGAGAAAGGTGAGCAGAGACTATCTAGGAGAGATGTGGGGCCCATGATTCATATCCACAGAAAAGGAGTGAGTGATTGATTCTGGGTTTGGGATCTGAGTTTGGAGAGTAGAACCTACTCTATTAGTTGGTAGAATAACAAATCTCAACTGCAAAACTTCATTAGTTTCTCTGTATTCTTGTCGTTTGGTCATTTTTTTTCTCCTTCTATATCTTTTTATTTTGTAATAGTGATTATCAAGTGACTATATGAACTTAACGATTTTTAAAACTATCTTCAGATGAGTATGCTCAGAGAGATCATATATCCCTCCAAGCTCTATTCAATTTTAGTTATGACTTTGGGTCATAAGTACACCACATTCAACGCCAATTAAAATAACCTATGTAAGACTTACAATTTTCTATTTTTCCACTTACCATGGACTCATGGTGAGTATATATTTTGAATGAAAGATTATAATTAACCCATCATTCAAATCTGGGTGGGTTAATGATAATCTTTTATTCAAAACGTATACTCACCATGAGTCCATGCATACCCTACTTTTATTTGTTTAGTTAGCTACTTAGTAGTTAATTTTTATAATACCTATTTGAAAACCATTCTCCCAAAGCAAGAGCTAGATCTCTGACAAAAAATTTATAGTCAGGACCAGCAGTTAGCATAATGGCTATGTCACTGGATTCCCATGTAGATAATCGCGGTTTGAGTCCCAGACCTGGTGGCTTAAACTCATGCCGTGTGCTTGTGCGTGCGTGCTCAAGATCCCGAGAGGAGAATGGAGGAGAAGGGATTGCGGCATGGCCATCCCCACTGGGGAGTGATTTCTCACTTTCTATCTCTCTGTCTCACTCTTTCTGGCGAGTGCACATGCCCTATAGCAAAAACTTCTCCAAAAAAAAAAAAAAAATTATAGTCAATCATGTCTTTCTTCAGCTTTTCTCCAGGTCTCCTCAACCCAGTTTACCATAGTCTGAATCCTGTGCTCATAATTCCATTACTTTTGGATTTTATACGACATTATATTACATAAATGTATTCATGTAATGTATATTTTTAATTGTATGGTTATATGCAAATTTATAAAAGTGTTTATAATTGTTTTAAACACTTCCTATTCACTGAAATATTAAGTAAGCCTAATTTCCTTCTATATATTATTTTATGTACTTGACTATCTCATTCATCTACTAACTTATTTTTTATTCATTTATTGAAAACTTACTATGTGATGGAGAGGCAGCAGGTGGCACAGTGGTTAAGCTGCTGAACTCCAGTATGGCCAACCATGGTCCAATACTTGGACTTGGGGGCTTGGTTTCTCACTTTTCCTCTTTCTCTCTTAGTCTCTGGTGAGTGCACATGCCCTATAGCAAATTAAAAGATAATAAATAAAATAAAATAAATAATTCTTGAGGAAAAATTTACTATGTGTCAAGTCCTGAAGAGTATTAGTGAGCAAAAAGAGACAAATTCTGCCATTGCCAGAGCCACCACATATTAGGACAGAAAAACACTAATCAAATAGCACATGGTCATCTGCATCTTCTAACCTATGTCAAACCGTAGGAAGGTCAAGTTACTGTTCCAAAGGGAGTGGGTTATGAGTTAGAGTCTAAAACAAGATTTCCCTTGGACAATGAGTTCAGAGAATTTCTCTGAGGAACTAATACATGTACAAAACACAAAAGGTGAACAAGCGTTAACTAGATAAAGAGAAAAAAAAGAGAGCCGCATTTCGGCACAGAGGAGCACATGTGCAGAGGGCCTGTCTGCAGGAGGGAACATGGTCAGCATCAGTGTGTGAAGGGTGGCCATTGCAGTTCAAGTGGAAAGTAGAGAGTTAAGACTTATATGAGCTGTGGCTAAAAGACCAAACTATTCAGGGCATTATTGGACATGTTGAAATGTTTGCTTTTATTTCAGAAACAACTGGAAATCTTCAAAGAGTTTTAAGTAAGGTTTAACATAATTATGTCTGCATTTTGGAAAGAGTCCTTGGTCACAATTTGGTAAAAGAGATGCGTTTGAATCAATTATTAGATTATTAGACCATGCCAAAAATGATTATATCTCAGGCTGGGATTTTAGCATTAAAAGAGAAAACAGGCTAGACTATGTAATTATTAATAGAGATTAAAGTGATTTTTTAAAAACTCTAACACCATGAGGTATAACTATAATATAAATATATGACTGGCATATAAAGTGCTTAAGATAATTAAATTGTTTATGATATCATTTAAATATTATATTTTGCTGCATAATAAGCACTAATAATAAAGTTTTTGAATGACTGAGGATAAATTTATCTTATAAAAAATGCTAAATTACTGAGTAAGAAAAAAATACATCCCAATATAGTGGCAATCACAGAAGATAGAAAAACTGCACCCAATTGGAGAAGTTACATTTTATTTATACTTTGAATTATGTTTAAATGTTATTAGATTACTCAATGGAACAACTATAGTCAGTGTAATATTATTGTAATAAGTTTTGAGCTATGTATTTGAAATAACTTCTTAATTCACAGAACTTTAACAGCAACCCTTAACTTTTAAATATGTGCTAATGGCAACTTCTAAACAGTTTGTGAGGTGATTAAATACCAGAACATGTTAACTACTGGAAATTGAAAAGTATTTAAATGGTAGCATGGCTAAGAAAACAGGAATTATATTTAGGAGTGAAAAATACACGTGGAAGATCCAGTCCAAACCCTACTGATAAGCATTCATCAAACAAGTACTTCCAGAGAAGTAACTATATTTAGGATATGTAATATAGTTCTTTAGCAATTGCAATTTTAGCGTAAAGTATTGACTAGTATTAACAGTATGAAAATTTAAGGGGCCAGCAGGTGGTGTGGTGGTTAAAGGCACTGTCCTCCCACATGGCTGACTGCTGTTGGAGTCCCAGACCTGGTGGCTTGCTTTCTCACTTTCTCTCTCTCTCTTCCCCCCCTTTCTGGTCAAATTAAAATAAATAAAGTTAAATAAAATAATTCTTTAAAAAATATGGAAATTTAAGAGACCATTTAGAGCAGCATTGACCAATAGAATTTCCTGATAAGACAGAAATGTTTTGGGACGTTTTTGCTAGAGGACATGCGCTTGGCAGAAAGAGAGAGATAGAGAGAGAGAAAGTGAGAAATTACTCTGAGGGGGCATGGCCACGCTGCCATTCCTTCTCCTCCATTCTCCTCTCAGGATCTTGGGCATGCACGCACACGTGCCCAGGGTGAGTTTAAGCCACCAGGTCTGGGACTTGAACCATGGTCGACTACATAGGAGTCTGGTAATATAGCCATTACAGCAACTGCTGGTTCCTATTTTCATTGTCCACTATGGTCACACTTTTTCCCTCCTGCCCCTCAGATATGTGAAACCAGAACACTTAAAATGCATATAGGGTTACTTTTAGACCTAAAATTTTAAATTAACTAGTGTTTATTTATTTATATTTAAATACAACTGTGACTAGTGATGGCTGTATTAGATAGCTCAGTTCTAGGACATTCAACTTTTAAAATTTTTACATACTGAAAATAATGGACAGGAAAAAAATGTCTTTGTCAAGTTCATAAAATGAAGACAATAATTCAGCAATTTGGTGTCTGGAAAATTTCCCACTAATTTAAGTAACCTCTAACAACTTTGGAAAAATTTTCCAATCCTTAATACAATGAGAACTTCAGAAAGGGTAATTAATTTATGGATAGCTCTTAGATAAATGAGAAAAAGCATTTAATTATAAAGAACTGTTGAGAAAATGGTTCTTGGGTCATTCATGGAAAATTTAAAATCTTTTTTTGTGGGTTTTTGTTATTATTGTTGAGAGGGATACTCTTAAGATGAGCTTCATTTTTAAAAAGTGATAGCAATCTGTTAAAACAAAAACTAAATAAACCTATTTCTTATATTAGCCCAGTTGTTAATGGCTTAAACAAACATTCACTTACAAGTTCATATTTTCTGTAGGTAAGAAATTGGGGAATGGCTTAACAAAGTCGGGCTCAACCGGGTCTCTCGCAAGAGTGCAACCAAGATGTCGACTGGAACTCTTGTCTCATCTGAAGGTTCAATCGAGGATGGATCCAAGGATACTTGCCAGTTCAGTCATGCCATTAGTGTAGGAGTTAGTTTCTCCAAAAGCGTGGATTCAAGAGCTCCATTCCTTGTTGGCTGTTGTCCATATACTCCTTAATTTCTTTCCAAATAGACCCTCCCACAGAACATCTCACAACTTGGAAGTTTGTTTCACCAAATCTAAAATAAGAAAAGTCAAAGAGAAATATGCAACTGAAATGGAAATTGTATTTTATATGACTTAATTTCTTAAATGGCATCCTGTAACTTCTGATTTAGAAACTAGTTATTAGGTCTAACCTTCACAAAACAGGAAAGGAGTACAAAATGGCCTAAATATCAGGAGATGGTAATGATTGGCCATTTTATAAGTTGCTCATTTACATATATTTGCAATATATGCCACACATTCCTATAAGCTACTTTCTGAAAGAGATTAGTTTCTAAATTAAGCATGGGAAAAATACTCTAGTGGAAGAAAGTAATTTATCACTGTCCTGTATCCCAGGAGACCTGTCATACATGCAAAGCCATCTTTAATTACCCCCCAAAAAATCTACACATTCCATTTCCTGTAAATTTTGCTTAGAGATTTTTAAAGTGTTGAAGATTGTACATTCCTGAAATAACAGAATTAACTCTAGTAATACACTTTTAATGGTATATTATTCTAAAGAGATGAGAGGGGGATTTAAGTAGGAGATGTACATGATATAAGATGTAAATCAGTTTTTACAGAATAGAATGTAAAATAATTAATATTAAATACTTAAAATTAAACCCAGCAAAATTAAAATCATAATCACATACATAATTGATATCATTTGTTTCCCTCTTATTTTTATAAGACTGGTTATCATCCTCTGGAGCTCTTAGTCTTGTTCATCTCTGCAGCATTTCACCCTAACATACACACTGCCCTGTTTTGTACTCATGTTTACAGTAAGCTCTATGAACCGTGGTGAAAGCTCATCATCTTCTGCTCTTTATCACATACTAACTCTTAATTTTCTACTTTCTATATAAAAATGCTAAATGCTATGCCATAGAATATCATGGGACCAGCAGTTTGCATAATCTATGTTACTGGACTCCCATGTAGTCAACTGCAGTTCGAGTCCTCAACTCAGTGGCTTAAACTCATGCCAGGTGCATGTGAGTATGTGACCAAGATCCTGAGAGGAGAATGGAGGAGAAGGGATTGTGGTGTGGCCATCCCCCCTGGGGAGTGATTTCTCACTTTCTGTCTCTCTGTCTCACATGCCCTACAGCAAAAATCTCTCCAAAAAAAAAAAAAAAAAAAAAAAAGAAAGAAAGAAAGAAAGAATATCAATAGCCTGTAAATAATTAAATGCCCTAATATGGACCTCTGATCTTTTACCCCTTCTTACAACTCTTTCTACTTCTTTCTTTCTTTTTTTCTTCCTTCCTTCCTTTCTTCCTTCCTTTTCCATTCTTTCCATTTTTTTCTTTCTTATTAAATTTACATTTAGTCATTGTACATTTTCCAGCATACAATATGGTTTTTTAAAGCATGCATGAGTGCATGTCAATCAAGTCAAAGATATTACCACATACATCACCCTCAAAAGGTATCTTTCTATTCTCGTGTCTGTTAGAAGTTTTGTTCTTTTTTTTTTTTTCTGGAGACCCTCCTTCCCATCCCCCACTATCCATTCCCTTCTGTACATTTGATATCTACACTTTTTTATTCCTACTGTTACATCTTCTAATCTTTCAGTTTCTGCCACAGAATGCAGACATTTGATATATATTGAGTGAAGACATACAATGTCTGGCTTCCATAGCCTCCCTTGCCTCACTTAGCATTACATCTGCTATATTCATATTCATCTACTTTGTATCAATGACATAGCCTCTGGTTATTTATTTATTTTTTTAATGTCTGAGTACTATTCTATAGTGTATATGTGTGACATTTTTTTCAATCAAGTCCAACTCATTTCTTCATACAAAATCTATATTCCTTGAGCTTCAGTCTTCACTGGCTGGCCTTTAAATTTAAGGATGCTTTCAGACTGAAATTTAAGCTTTTATTTTTGTCTATACTCTATTCAGTCACTGTCTCTTGAAGAAACTAACTACTTCAATGATCCTAAGCTGGTGACACTCAAATCTGTATCATCTTTTCTGAGTGTAAATTCAGCATATGCAACTGCATTCTGAGTATTTTCAACTGAACAAATCAGTGTTAGCTCAACTATAGGATAACTGGCACTGAACTACATTATATTTTAGAGTAAACAAATATCATTACATTTTTATCTCCTGTTGAATTTAGCATATTTCTCTCAGTGAAGTTTTCAATAAATTTTATCTATTACTCTTAATTTTCTACCTTTTAATTCCAAGTTTTCTCATCCCCAATTGTGTATGATTTCAAGACCTAGCCCTCAGTGCTGTTTTAAAGATTAAATTATATATTAAGTATTCAAAGTTCTTAGCACAATACCAGACATATATAAGCACTTTTTATTGTTATTGTATCATATTCCAGAATGTAATAATTAATATTTAGGGACCAGCAGTTAGTACAATGGCTATGTTGCTGGACTCCCATGTAGTCGACTGTGGTTTGAATCTCGGACCTGGTGACTTAAACTCACGCCAGACACATGTATGTGCATGCCCAAGATCCCAGTAGGAGAATGGAGGAGAAGGGATTGTGGTGTGGCTAGCCCCCTGGGGGGGGGGGGGGGCGGGTGATTTCTTGCTTTCTTTCTCTCTGTCTCTCTCTGTCTTTCTGGTGAGCACATGAGCCCTGTAGCAGAAAACTCTCAAAAAGAAAAAGATTAATATTTGAATATATACTTCTATAAAAATATATAGTTTTATTGAAATTCTAGTTAAAACAATTATGAAATATTTTGGGGAACTTGACAAATCTAACTTAAATTAGCTAAGCAAATTCTGAAAAAGAATGATGATGGGATATACTATATATGTTGTTGGAGCTGTTTTATAGTGTAGTTTTATATACTATAAATAATTATTTATGAAATAAATAGATAATTTCTAAATAAGATAATTGAGAAGGTCACAAAGAAAAGGTATATGTTGGCTGGACTACAAAAATATTAAACATTTTATCGGTAAAAAAGTCCAAAACAGGGCCAGCAGGTGGTGCGAAAGTAAAGGAAGATGGATTCACATGGCCAATTGTGCAGTTCTAGTCCTGGTTGGGTGTCTCAAAAATAATTCTGGACAGGGACCAGCAGTTAGCGTAATGGCTATGTCGCTGGACTCCCACGTGGTCGACCGCGGTTCGAGTCCCGGACCCGGCGGCTTAAACTCACGCTGGGCGCGTGTGCGTGCGTGCCCAGGATCCCGAGAGGAGAATGGAGGAGAAGGGATTGCGGCGTGGCCATCCCCCCCGGGGGGTGATTTCCTGCTTTCTATCTCTCTGTCTCTCTCTGTCTGTCTGGCGAGCGCACGCGCCCTATAGCAAAAACCTCTCCAAAAAAAAAAAAAAGAAAAAAAAAAAAAATTCTGGACACATGTGTATGCATGCCCCAAATCCTGAGAAGAGAATGGAGATAA
The DNA here is from genome assembly GCA_026018925.1 of Tupaia tana. Lineage (NCBI taxonomy): Eukaryota > Metazoa > Chordata > Mammalia > Scandentia > Tupaiidae > Tupaia > Tupaia tana. Next base: position 12,950,464 of record JAKSZU010000020.1, read on the forward strand.
AGGTGTTGTGGTATGGCCCTCTCCCCCAGGAAGTAATTTCTCTCTCTCTCTCTCTCTCTCTCTCTCTCTCTCTCTCTCTCTATTTGAACAGTGCATGCACCCTATAGCAAGCTCATAAAAATTTTTTTTTTTGAGAGATTTTCGCTATAGGGCGCGTGCGCTCGCCAGACAGATAGAGAGAGAGATAGAGACAGAAAGCGAGAAATCATCCCCGGGGGGGGGATGGTCACAACGCAATCCCTTCTCCTCCATTCTCCTCTCGGGATCTTGGGCACGCACGCACACATGCCTGGCGTGAGTTTTAAGCCACCGGGTCTAGGATGCGAACCACGGTCGACTATGTGGGAGTCCAGCGACGTAGCCATTATGCTAACTGCTGGTTCCCTGCTCATAAAAATTTTTAACAAATCAAAACAAACTGAAGTCATATCATTCCACAAATATGAAATTTTTTTCACCAATATATTAAATACTGTATCTAAAACATATGACAGTGGTTCTTTTATGATGAAATCACCAGTATTAAACACAGCTATTAAAAATAAAACCCTTTAGCAGATAAGATCTTTTTTGTTTGTTTTTTGTTTGTTTGTTTGTTTTTTTGTTTTTTGTTTTTGTTTTTTTTTTTAGAGGTTTTTGCCCTCTCCTCCTGGGATTTTGGGCACACATTCCTACATGCCTGGTGAAATTTTGAAGTAGGTGTCTGGACTTGAACCCCAGTCAGCTATGTGGGAGTCCAGCAACATAACCACTATGCCATCTGCTGGTCTCAGCATATAGTATCTTTAAAGGTTCATTATTGTAAAGTATTGAGAGAAGATTGCTGATGCTCATCTGAAAAGACATCTAAAGAAGTTTGAAATACTTAGAAATAAAATGTGTATTGCGTTTTTCCAGAGTAGAATAGAACCCTGAGAGAACTGCATTTTTCAAACAGGGTCCAGATATTAACTTCATTTTGTAAACTAAAGTAATTTGAATACTACTACTTTAGATAAGCTCCAGTAACATAGAGAAGCACAGAAACTCAGTAGTCACAGACTAACTATGAATAGTTTTCAACCTTTATAAAAACAGAACCCAAGGGGATTCAGAAATGACGTAAATATAATAGATGAGAAAAGTAAAATATAACCATAAAATACATTTTCTCATATTTCCACAAAATCTGGGCTTTTGAAGCGAAAATACTAACAACAAGGGTTAAAGAATATTTGAATGGTAAACATGTTTTATAAATTGGAGACCTCCAGAGTGATTTACAGACCTATCTCCCCTGGAGCCGTTTATTTACATTTCAAAGGGTGTAAACATCTAGGGACCTTCCCCTTTTCTCCCCAGAGAGAATTTGTTTATGTTAGAAATGAGATGTCTTTTTCTCTCCCTGGAGGGAAAGAAGGGCTGTTGTGCTGCATTTTCTATATAAGCTGCAAAATTTATAATTTGAAGGATTCTCTCTATCCTAAAGGCTCCTTCTATACCTGAAGGTCATCCTCCCTCTTCACACCACGTAGAGGAAGAGAGGAAGACTTGAGGAACTTGTGTAATTATGCTGTAAATAGTAATAGGGCCAATCTCTGGTTGAGAAGCTTTATATCAGGTTTCAAGTTAAAGAAATCTGTTTAGAATAGCATCTGTTTATGTAATTTATAGATATTAAAGAGGTATGTAGACCTAAATTGGAGAATATGATTCTCTTTCTTGTTAATAAATGTTGTTTCCACTTATTATTGCATGCCCGTAGTCACAGAATGTGTAAATAATACAAGTTATCTGCATAGTACTGTGGATACTCTGGGCCTCATGTGTCTTTAGGGACTACAGAGAGCTATTAGAGAGGGGAATTGACAGCAAATGTAGAGAAAGTGTGACCAGATAGGGAAATAAAAACAGTAGCAATACTTCTGGACTTTGACTCATGGTGGTTACCAACAAGGAATCAGATGTATTTTTAAGGAACTCATAGGATTCGTTCTCAGAGTTTAGAAACCATTTAGAGGTGAGATGAGAGACTTAAGAGCAAGCTTAATCTAGTGAGTTTCTTATTTCCTTAATACAAAATTCAATCAATTACAAGGTCTCACTTTATTTTTTTGGGGGGGAGGATTTTTGCTGTAGGGTGCATGTGCCCACTGGAGACAGAGACAAAGTGAGAAATCACCTCCCAGGAGGGATAGCCACTCTGAAATCTCTTCTTCATTCTCCTGGGATTTGGGGCATGATCACACATGCACTTGGCATGAGTTTCAAGCCACTGAATACCGGGTCCAGGACAGGAACCACGATCAGCCATGTGGGAGTCCAACACTTTAACCACTACACTAGCTGCTAGCCCCAAAGATTGGCTTTAATCTAAGATACATATTTTTTAGTTTTTGGAGTTGAAATGTTCTTTTAACCAATAATGATAATTGAAAATTATATTTGTTAATTTGTCACATGGTTGGTGAAATGTCATTATTTTTGTTTTGAGGTTGTATTGACAATAAAGACACACGGTCTTGGAACTGCTGTTTTAAATAATTTATTTCTGACTAGGCTTGTTACCTATAACTCTAGCAGTAAGATGGGAGTTAACCCTTACTTACAGATAGATAGATAAAGGGCCTGGAAAGGAAGTCAATGTGTTTTTCTTTTTAGTGAAGTCTCTGGGTTTTAACACATGTCTAGAGAATTTATGACTTCTTGCTAATAAGGCAAGAGATAGGGATATTGAACACTCAGACAGGGTAAAAACCCAAGATGGAGTCACAATGGCTGTTGTCACAGCCAAAAGCTGGCTGCATTGAAACTCGGAGCAACTCTAGCTAGGAGCAACAGTTTCTATTTAGTAACTATATTATTTTTTTAAGATTTATTTAATTATTATTATTGTCATTATTAAAAATTTGCTATAAGGCACATCAGAAAGATATGGAGAGAGGGAAAATGAGAAAGCAAGCTGCCAGGTCTGGGACTTGAAACACTATTGGCCATATGGGAGTCCAGCACTTTAACCAGAATGTCACTTCTTGGCCCCTGTTTAGTAACTATATTTGGGACCCCTTCCACTGTGCTGGAAATTCTGCTCTTCCTTCCCTCTCTTAATAAACTCTGCTTTGCTATCTCTCCTTTGTGTTCATGTCTCTTAATTCTTTGTGAGAGTTGGGCAAGAACCAGTACAGGTCTTGCTTGTCTGATCACCCAGCACTCCCATGTCAGCAGCAGCCTTATGAGAAAGTGGAATCTTTGAGTTCAAGTGTGGTAGGCTGACCACAGTTTGAATATTTCAAAGGGGGAACCAGCAGTTAGCGTAATGCTATGTCGCTGGACTCCCACATAGTTGACTGCGGTTCCGTCCCGGACCCTGTGGCTTAAAACTCACGCTAGGCACGTGTACGTGCGTGCCCAAGATCCCGAGAGGAGAATGGAGGAGAAGGGATTGCAGCGTGACCATCCCCCTGGGGGGTGATTTCTCGCTTTCTGTCTCTATGTCTCTCTGTCTTTCTGGTGAGCGCACGCACCCTATAGTGAAAAATCTCTCGAAAAAAAAAAAAAAAAAAACAGTTCAAAGGAATGTGATAATACAAGAGATGAAGTCATTGTTAAATGTTAAAGTAGAAAATGTGTTGACTTTATTAATATCTGCACAAATAACTATTTTCTAAGATACGAAAGAGAACTTTAAAAATAAATACATCAAGAGAAATAAAATTCTTTCCTCCATCAGTTTCTTCTTAAAACAATGTTACCCATTTCCTCTTGAAATTGAAAAACACATTTAAGCAGACAATATTATCACAGAACATAGTTTTATGAAAGCTTTTAAAAAGGCTGAGAAGCAGAAGTCAGAGTATTTATGAACTTGTTTACTTTTTTTTAAGATGGTTAAACTTCATCTTTATGACAGTGAGAAGTAACTGAAGAACTTCTATTGTGTGTGTGTGTTACAAAATCATGTATGTGTACATGTGAATATTTTTAAAAGATTCTTTCTGGCTGCTGAGTAGAAAATGAAGTGTTGGAGGGAGGCAAGAATGAGAACTAGAGATCAATAAGGAAATTACTGTAATAGGTGACATAAATGGTAGCACAAGTAGGATGGAATCAAGAGTTGTAGTGAGCAAAGGTTAGTGAGTAGACTAAACTCTATGTGTTGATAACTCTGCTAAATTATTTAAACATAGATAATCACTCTTAACATAGTAGGTATAATTCCTACATGAATTTACACACTTCATATAATTTTGTAAACAATAATAATTAGAAATACTAGTGATCATTTTAATTAATAATGTCCCAAGTGTCTTTTATATTATGAAAGAGGTAAAACCAGGAGAAAAAAAAGTGATGAATAAAAACCTTTCAAGAACCTTGTTAGTGTCTATATAATCCTTAATCTCTACCTGTCCTCTTTCAATTATAATTGATTTATTCTAAACTTAACTTAGTTAATACTGTTTTTGCATTTCTGTATTACAATTTTTGGTTTAACTTAGGATCCTTAACACTTGGGAAGAAGGCAGAATGAATTTGCCCCAAATCAAGGGAATCACTATTTGTCCCTGCCTTTTTCAGCATTTCCACTTTCAATCCTTGAACTGACTCCAGTGATCTTCCACACAGAGTTGCATTTATAACCTTCTCTGGGGAAATTTTTTACAGCTTGGTTCTGAAGTAGGCAGCACATCAAGAAAATAGTTGCTCAGATATGTGTGAAAAGAAATTGCAGGTATGCCAAGATATTCAGGAGCAGATGTGTGAAAGCTGCATTTCTTTAGATGGAATGTGAGTTAGGTCAACTATATTTAGGAGTTCACCTGTTTGTACCTATTTCATTCAGTTAAAATCTGAATTAAAGTGTTTTCTATCTCATATATGTTTGAGTGAATTAGATTAACTCTTTAACCACTAAGGTAGTATTTACCCACTAAAGATAAAGACAATGTAGACGTGATATATGATGTTAGTATGTCACTGCTTAATTTGCTTTCATATGTTTAGAAAACAAATTATGAAAAGAAAATTGTAACCATCCCAATGGCTCAAGTACATTTATTCTCTTCTGAAGAATAAGAATAAATAAGAAAATGAAATTGAGAAGTGGTTGGACCTGAATTTTAGTCTGCTTTGTCACTGATTGGTAGTGAGACATTAGACTAAGGACCTGAGTTTCTTTCTTTTTATCAAGAGGAACTTTTTATTGTGGTTTTTAAGAGAGATTTTTGCAATAGGGCACATACATCACCAGAGAGAGACAGAGACAGAGACAGAAAATGAGAAATCACCCCCCCCCCAGAGGGAATGACCACACCACAATCCCTTCTCCTCTTGGGATTTTGGGCACACATGCACACATGACCAGTGTGTTTCAAGCCTCTGGATCTGGACTCGAATCATGGTTGACTATGTGGGAGTCCAGTGATATAACCATTATGCCAATTTACTGGTCCCAGAGAGGAACTTTTTGATTTCAAGTAGCTGAAAACCAACAAAACAAATCTTAGGCAATTAGCAGAAAGTATTGACTGATGTAATCAAATGGAGTCAAGGACAAGAATAAAGTTCAGAAATCCCAGAATGAGAGATTCCAATACCACAAGGATTTCTCTTCATCTTCTTTGACTTAGGTAATCTTTCTCTTCATGGTATTTCCAATAGACAAGATAAAACTTTTGTCTCTTGGATCTAATTATAAACATTTCAAGGAAGAGTTTTGATTAAACTGGCCCATATCAATTTTCTATATACAAATCCAGAGAGATGAGTAGCATTGTTGACAGCAGCCAAAGGAGTGCCTTGGCTGAAACAAGTAAAAAGTTGAATAGTTGGCAATTCTACTTTGAATTTTTCCTTCACATATTTTCTGAATTTCAAGATTTTCATAGCTTCCTTCATTCTACCAGTTCCAATCCTATCATTTGTAAATCTGAAATGAAATACTATATTTTAATATAATATCTTGCTTGCAAAGAAGTAAATGATAAAAGATACTACAAAAAGTGAAATTATAATAGTGAACCATAATTAACATGTGATATTAGGTTGTTAAACAGGACATATGGCATACTGAATGTTTTCATTACTCATATGTATCAAAGTAGGAATTAAATATTTCAGTGAATCTGAAAGTCTATTCAGAGTTCTATTAATTTGGAAAAGTAGACAAATTACTTTCACAGTGATAAAAACAACCTCTGCCATATCACGTCATCTCCTAAATAAAACCTTTTAGCAAGTGCAGTCACAGGTGCTCTGTCCTTCACATCGGGTTAGGCACATGCAGGAGCTAACAAAAATACACATTACTTGATTGCGTGGTGCTTGTGTTGTGTTGAGAAGAGGATATTACAATGAGTGTGCAAGTCAATGGCTGAGGCAGTTGTGGAGTGTCCTGCTCAGATCATTCGTGACAGAACTCGGTGGAAGGAGTGAACTTAACTGACAGCCTGGACAGCAGTGCTCATACTGAGGCCCTTCTCTCCTCAGGCTCTTTCCAGCTAACGTCATGGTGAAGATATTCTAGTCATCCCAATGTGTGACTCATCTACTGGGCAAGTTTTGCTGAAGCTTCCCACCAGGGAAGTCAGCGCTTTTTCAGAACTTCATTACAGTCTGAGGTTCTTACCCAATCCATCCTTCTTTCCTTTCACAGGCATCAAACCTACATGAGGTATGAAGATCCTTCTCAACAATCCTATTCCTTCTGCCTTTCTTTCCTTCTTCTAAAATTGAGTTTAATTAATTTTTTTTTAGGAGATAGAGAGAGATAGGTAACAGCCAGTCAGGACCACAGGCATGTTCAAGCGTGAACTTAGTATGTTCTGATTGACTCTGGATTCAAATCTGTGTTTCCCATGTGACTCTAAGATTCACAATGGTGCCCTACAACACCATGGATGGTCCTTTCCATTTATAAGCATTTATTATAATAATTATTTTGCATGACTAATTTCATCCTGATGTCTATTTCCCAGTAGAAATACATTGAAAAAAAGGATCCAAATGAGCATTAAAATCAACAGCTCTAACTGAGATTCTATTTTATATAGGGCTGCTACTACCATAATAATGAGGTCATATGATTATTTTCAAACAGTCCACTAAAAACCATATGCTTATCCTGCTTGTTCTACATAAATGATTATTTACTGATTATAATCACTTTGTTAGAAATATAAAATATAAAAAGGAATATTTGTTATTTTTTTAAGAGAGATTTTTGCTATAGGGTGCATGCGCTCACTGGAGAAACAGAGAGACAGAAAGCAAGAAATTACTCTCAAGAGGGGGAGGGCCACACCACAATCCCTTCTCGATTCTCCTCTCAGGATTTTGGAAATACATGAACACATGTTCTGTGTGAGTTTCAATCCATTGGATCCAGGACTTGAAATGAAATCTGCCATGTGGGAGTCCAGCAACATACCTATTATGCTGCCTGTGGTCCCAAAGTATTCAGTGTTTTATATAACCTTTCTTATCTACAATTCTGTTCTTGGAAAGGATTTACATCCTCAGCTCCACAACTCTTCATGCCCCTCACAGATGATTGGAGCAAGGACTCTACTAGTCCCTGGAAAGACAGTATAATCTGAGCCAATTAGGTTTCTTTTAAGACAAAGCATATACATTAGGATGACAATCAAATGAGAAAACAAAAGCACAGATGAAATCATAAAGACTCTGAGAAGTAGAGAGAATCTTGTCTTCACTTTACATTTTGTTCCAGGTCTCTATGTTCTGTTTTTAGATCATTCTTTGTCTATACATATTAAAGAAACTATTTGAATGTTCAAGTAAATAGAGTAAGGAGCATCAGGTAATGGTAGTAGAAAGTAAGCTTGAACTAGTTAAGTGAAGTAAATTAGTGAGTCAGTGAATATTAAGATGAAAGGTATAAAATTTATCCTAGAGACAACAGAGTCAATGTGACCCTGAGAATCTTTTAGAAAGTAAGTAGAAGTCCAATTGTAAGTCAAGCAACGCCATTTATTATTCCTTACCAACAAATGCTTCTGGTTGATTATCTTAAGGACAGTTTCAGCCAACTAAAAGCTTATTACGTGGAACCAGCAAACGGCATTGAAGTTATGTCTCTGGATTCCTACATGGCTGACCTCAATTCAAGTCCCAGACCCCGTAGCTTGAAACTCACGCCGGGTGCATGTACATACATACGCAAGATCCTAGAAGGAAAATGGAGGAAAAGGGATTGTGGTGTGGCCATTCCACTTGGGATGTGATTTCTCACTTTCCCTCTCTCTCTTTCGCTTTGGTGAACACATTCACCCTGAAGTAAAACCTCTAAAAAATAGATAAAATAAACAGAGTTTATTAAGTAACAGAAGAAAAGCAATTGCACAAATAACAATAACAGGAAATTACATAAGTTGAGTGATTTAAGAGATATAATTCAATATAGAACGTGAGAGAGAAAGCTTAAGGAAGGAAGAAATGCATTATATTGATGTTTATCAAGGTGGGCGATAAATTTGAGATGGAATTTTACTGATAAATATTAATTTTATAGACATTCTTGTGGGGGATGCTCCATGAGTGAACAGTAAGAAACACATAGGTTAGAGTCCAATCAAAAGAGTACAGATGGTCTCTGACTTGCAGTGTTTGACTTATAATTTTTTGACTCTAGATGGTGCAAAGCAATAAACATTAGTAGAAGTCACTTCTAGTACCCATGCAAGCATTATATTTTTCACATTTAATAAATTACATGACATATTCAACACTTCTTTGTAAATTAGACTGTTGGAGGACTTTGCTGAACTATGTAATGTTTGAAAAGTGTTTAAGGTAGTCTAAGTTAAGTTATAATGTTTGATAAGTTAGGTTTATTAAATGCATTTTAGACTTATGCTATTTGTTTTTTGGGAGAAGAGGTTTTTGCTATAGAGCACATGTGCTCACCAGAAAGAGAGAGACAGAGAGACAGAAAGTGAGAAATCACCTCCCAAGGGCATGGCCATGCTGCAATCGCTTCTCCCCGCATTCTCCTCTCGGGATCTTGGGCATGCATGCACACGTGCCCAGCTTGAGTTTAAGCTACCACGTCCGGGATTTGAACTGTTATGGACTACATAGGAGTCCAGCAACATAGCCATTACACCAACTGTTGGTCCCTGACTTATGCTATTTTTAACTAATGATGGTGTTTTAGTCCATTATCTTTTGCTTAATACCTGAATATCTGAAACTGGGTGACATGTAAAGACTAAAGGTTTCCTTAACTCACAGTTTTGGAGGTCCAAGGTCAATGGGCCACATCTGGTGAAGGTCTTTTTCCTGGTGGGAACTCTCTACACAAACCCAAGGTAGTGCAGGAGGACATCACATGGCAACAGCTTGCATGTCTATGTCTGTCTGTCTGTCTCAGATGATTTTGTTAGGATGTAACCACATTGCAAGATAAGAAGCATTTGTAATTCATTTGGTTTAACACAAGTTATTATGATGAATGGCAAGGCAGGTATAATTTGTACTATGGAGAGTCTTAATGTCACTGTTAAAGACATCCATAAATAAGAAATAACAAAACTTGGGCCAGCTGGTGGTGTGGTGCTTAAGGTGGCTGGATACCACATGGCCGATTTTGTAGTTCAAGTTCTACACACAGCAGCCTGAAAAACATGCTGGATGCATGTGCATGCATACCCCAATTCTCAGAGGAGAACGGGGAAGGGAGGACAGTGAAGACACCCCCTACCCCTGCGGGAGTGATTTCTCACTTTTTTTCTCTCTCTGCATCTCTTTCTAGGGAGCTTACTCACCCTATAGGGGGGGAAAAAAAAGAAAAAAAAAGAAAAGAAAAATAGTAATCCATTGACTGAAACTGGAAAATTGAATGAGGGAATGAGTTTTAGAGGAAGATGTAGTGGTGCAGATATGAAGTACTAAAACTTGAGGGTAAATATGGTAAGTTTCAGAAAGCTAGACAGACTTCCTAAAAAAATTAATGTTAAGATTTTTTTCAATATCTGATTCTAACTTTTAAAATAATCTTTGTTACCCTTTTATTACAGCTTCTGCCATTCAGAGTTCTATGTTTCCCACCTTTATTTTACTTCATATAAGCCCTTTCACTACAGTGTAAATAGATTGGTATAAATTTATACTTCTCTAAATATTATTTCTGCTTTAACCACATCATTATTTCCTCTGAGGAAAGAGAAATATCAGTGATCAAGCTATGAGAGTCATGCTTTGACAGAAAAGAGTCTTCACTTCTTCACTAAGATTAAACTGTAAGACATCCTGCCAATTCTGATTACACACAAGATCACCCCTGGCCTGTAGGTAGCCTACAAGTATGGAGCAAGGATAATTTCGAATGTGTACATTGAAGATGTAGATTTAGAAGTCACTGTCTAAAAAAGAAAGGCGAAAAACAAACACTAATTCATTTATTCAATAAATATTTATTACACATTTTCTATAAGCCAGGAATCTTCCAGATGATGGGGGTACTATAATGAAAAAAAAACACAAAATTTTTTGACATTATGAATTTTACAATCAAGGAAAGAGCTGGGCCAAAAAATTATAAGTAATTAATACATACAGTCATAAATATGTAAATAATTTCATTCCAAATCACAAAGTCCAAAGTAGATCTGAGAAGAGGGGATGGAAGGACTGGAGAGCAGGAAAAATTCTTGCAATAGAAAAAGTAAGGAATGAACCCTGTAAAATCGTAGGTAAAAATGCATTTCAGTAGAGAGATGACCAGTGTTGCCATCACATCGACAGCTGAAAATAGCAGTGAGATGAAATGAAAAATCGCTGTTACTTCAGCTAATCCTAAAATTATAGCTAATATTCACAATTTTCTTTCTCTTTTACCACATTCCACATTCCCTACATCTTAGACCTGCATCACAGCTGGCTGTGGTTGTTCAATCTAAACCTAGACCATCATTCCCAAGGGTCTGAATCCATCATTGTCTTACTCTCTTGGCCATGCTTGCTGCAACTGCCCGTTTACTACTATCACTGGGCACAGAGATAGTAACATAATTCCCAGTGCCTACATGTGTTTCAGACATATCCCACCTTATTCTCATTGCGCAGGAGCCACTCCAGCATGATGACTAGTAGCAATTTCCATCTTCTCTTGCTAGTACAGGTAGTACCAGTGGCTTGAGGAGGCCAGAGAGACCAGAGAGTAGTTGCAGCTTCCCGTTCAGGGGAGCCTTTAATATGTCTCCTGCTGAAAATCAACACTCCTAGCCCAAAAGAAACTAAAGTCACTGGACTAGAAAGGCAAATTCTGCAATTGGTTCCTTGTTAGTAAAAGTATACAAAAACCAGTCCTGCATCTACCTCTTGCTTCCCAGGTTCATATATTTAACCCTACATGCCCATCATGGAGAGGACAAAGTATCCTGTATCAGCTGTTAGTCTAATGTATATATCACCTCCTAAAAGATGGTGCTCCAATCTGAAGATTATCTCTAATGGTGTTACATGAATTTTATTTTGTTCTTAAAATTATTTATTTAATTTTACTTCTTTACTATTATTATTATTTTTAAATTTTCTGTAATAGGGCATGTGTGATCACCAGAAAGTGAGAGAGAGAGAGGAGAGAGAGAGAGAGAGAGAGAGAGAAAGCAAGTTTCCAGGTCTGGGAATTGAACCACAGTCAGCTAGGTGGGAGTCAGCATCTCAAGCACCATGTCACATGCTGGCCCCTGTTACCTGAATGTTTAACAAACCATTTCATTGTGCGATTTGATCAACTACTTGATTAGGTTGTATGGTCTATAGTAAGACTTGTGTATCCCATGGCTGTGTATTCCTTATTGCCCCTCATTTCTTTAAAATGTGTGTAATCCTCTGCAGCAATATTGTACAGAATACCTTGTTAATAGACCAGCTGTTCCCTGAGCCCTCAGTAGTGCTGTTACCAGTACTATCAGTGACACTGTAGACAGAAAATGCAAAATGTCTATGGTAAGATAGGAACAAATCACTGTTCCTCATAAGAAATTGCCACCAAAAAGGCCGTGTCTATAAGAAATGATGCTTTATTAGTTGCTCAGCATCAGTCTGCCAGGCAGCAAGTTGTACATACTGGGGTATCATTAATCAGATTTGAGGTAAGAGAGAGCTAATGGTGTGGGTCCATGTAAATTCTTCACCTCAGTCTCTACAGTTGCTCTATTCTTTGCACCAGCATTAGATTAATTGAAATTAGGCTGGTATCTACTCTCCTCTCGGGATCTTGGGCATGCACGCACACGTTCCTGGCATGAGTTTAAGCCTCCGGGTCCAGGACTTGAACTGCGGTCGACTATGTAGGAGTCCAGTGACAGCCATTACACTAACTGCTGATCCCCAAATCACATTTTAAAAAAACCTCTTCTACATATACTTAGATGTTGATTTTCTACTATTAATGCTGAATATAATACATTAAAACCATTTATATTATTAAAACAAGGAAGTATAAAGATATAGGTTGCTGGGACCAGCAGATGGCATAATGACTATGTCACTGGACTCTCATGTAGTCCACCACGGTTTGAATCCTGGACCCGGTGGCTTAAACTCACACCGCACATGTGTGCATGCGTGCACAAGATCCCAGGACGAAAATGGAGGAGAAGGGATTGCAGTGTGGTCATCTCCCCTGGGGAGTGATTTCTCGCTTTCTGTCTTTCTATCTTTCTCTGTCTTCCTGGCGAGCGTACGCGCCCTATAGCAAAAACTCTCAAAAAAAAAAAAAGATATATATTGCTTATTGGTGCAGATTAATCTTATGTTATTTCATTTGAATGCTTAATGCTTTTATACAGTTGAATTAATGCATGTTGGTAAGTTTATTATTATTATCTTATATATCAGTCAACTCTAGCTGCTATAACAAATTGCATAGACCGAGTAGCTTAAACAACCAATGTTTATTCTTCACAGCTCTGGAGGCGGGAAGTCCAAGATCAAGGCACTGACAGATCCTGTGCCCAGTACTGACACTCCTCCTGTTTGCTAATGACCATTTTCTCATATCCTCATGTGGCAGAGAAGGAAGATTACATTTCTCTCCCTCTCTTGTAAGTGCATTGATCCTATCATGAAGATTTCCCTCTCATAACCCAGTTAGTCCCAAGGTCTTTATGTCTCATGTGATCACACTGGGAGTTAGGACTTCACTGTATTAATATTGGGTGGGACACAAGCATTTATCTATAACATCTCAATGAAATTCTTTATCAGAAAAAATGTAGATTAGATTCATTTTATTAGATTCACTAATTGAATTGTGAAGTATACCGTATTTTGATTGTTCTGAAATAGCATGGTACGAAAACTGTCAATTTTCTAAAATCCTGAGAGAATTAATAAAAATTATATCTTACTGGTACAGTAGTTCGCTCTTACCCACAAAGGGTCTGTTTCACGACCCTAAGCAGATGCCTCACACTTTAGAGAGTAGTTAGACTCACATACACTGTGCTTTATTCTACAACATGTATTGTTGTACTTTGGATATCCCCATCCCCCCAAATTTATATGTTAGCCATTGTAACTGGATGAATAAAGTAAAACCTTTATTCAATTATTGTGCTGAATGCTGGGGGTGAGGGGAAGAGTGTAGTGATTGGATGGTTGTGATTGGGCCCCCTATGATTGAGTCTTGTTGGTTCATAAGGCAGAGGAGATGAGAGAGAGAAAAGAGACTGGCATGGAACACAGACCACAGTCTCTTTGCACACACCTGCCATCCTCTCCACCTCTGTTGGGCATGAGGTAGTCAGCCCCATGCCAGCCTCATCCATTTGGAATTTCCATCCTCCAGAATTTGGAGCCAAATAGTTCTCTATTTTTTTTTAAATAAATCATCCAGTATTAGGTATTTCTATAAGCAACACAGTAATAGACCAAAACTCACACCTACAATAATGTTGAATTTATAAATTAGGCACAGTAAGAGATTAACAGATATAACAAGAAAACAGAACAACTATAACAATATACTGTAACAAAGCTTATATGGTCTCTCACTCTTTTTCTCTTGCTTTAAAGCAAGAGAAATATTTAAAGCAGTATCTCTCTCAAAATGTTGAACCACAATAGAATGTGCGTAACTAAGACCATAAATATTAAAACTCAGATAAAGGGGGAACAACTGTATATTTTACTTGATAAATACTTCTTAAACATCATTAAAATGTTTAATTATATGTTTAATTAACATTTAATTATATTTCAGTAAATTTTAAATAATTCTTATTGTGTATTAATTATAATTAGTAACTACACCTCTCTGTGTATATGTAAGTATGTATATATGCATTTCCTTAATAGTTTTTCTATGAATTTTCCTTTTCATCTCTAGTAACTATGGTTATAAAACATAGTTCAAATATTATGCATTTTACAATATTATGAATTTTACAATACAATGACCATGATGTAATTAACACTTTAGGCAGTGCAGTGAGTAAAAGGGAGAAAATGCCAAATCGGTTATTTTCAGAAAACTTTTATAAGTATAGATTTTGCCTACACTTTTAAAATTTTAAAAATAGAAACTGAAATCTATAATGATTTTTATAATCCCGATGTCAGAGAGTTTTACAGAATTACATTCTGATATTCATAAATTCCCACAAAGAAAAAAGAATGTTTTACTTACCTAGATTGAAATCCTGTCTCCTGAGGCCTTTTCTCTTCCAAAGGGGCATGATAGCACTGCCAGAATTACCAAAAGATGATTGGCAATGGAACTGTCCCCTCCACTGAAAGATAAAGCCTACTCTGGGCAAAGCTACAGGCTGATCTCTAGAGTCACCCGCAATCCCACAAGATGGTGGCAGTAGTATATTTCCCATAAGTGGAGTAACTTATGTGACAGTACAGTCTAAATGGCTCAGCACAGAGTTCCATCCATCTTTGTCATACTACTCACCAAGATTCAAATAACATGGATGCTCAATCTCATTCAGATATCATTTTATTGTCGAAAAACACATACTTGTATGTTAACAGTGATTTAGGTTTTATAATTTTTGGGGGTTTTATAATATTTTATTAATTTTTATTTTGATTGTTTCTAGCTCCTATTTTCTATGATTATTGTTATTTCCTATGTATTAAAACAGTAAGGAGTGATATAAAATAAGCAAAATACTGCTGGAAGCATATCTTCTAAAATGTTTACAAAAATTTTATCTGAAAAATTTATCTGAAAATTGTTGGTATTTTTTTTCTCTTCCCTGCAAATGTTTATATACATCTAAAAATAGTAAAGTCAGAAAAACCATCTGTTTTTATAAAGAACTAAAGGAAAAGCTATAAAAAATGAAGATGATAGGATAAAGTCATTATGATCGGAGAAAAATATTGTAGTCTACTCTTCTTTTCTTTACTTGTTTTTTTTAATTGCCAGAGGGTACCTGCACTAACCAGAGAGAAAGACAGAGAGAGAAAGATCCTCCACCCTCCTTCCCCACCACCAGTGGAGCATGGTCAAGCCACAATCCCTTTTCCATTTATCCATCCTGTCGGGATTTGGGGAACACACACACACACACACACACACACACATACATACACACCTGGCATGTGTTTCAAATCACCAGGGCCAATGACCTGGTCATGCATTTGAGATCTAGCTTTCTTAACCAGTAGGCAATGGTGGTATTGGCATCTCTTTCCACCTACTTTTGACATTGACCAGCAGCCTTCTTACTACAAAATCTTATTTTAAGTTTATTTTTTGTTCCATGAGCAAAAGAGCGAGAGAGGGACAGCACTCTCAGCAGGGTTTTGACTCCATGGTTCACTTCCATCTTCAGCCAGCCCCAGATCATAGGCAGATGGGTGCCCAGAGTTCTCAGGGATGTCTCTGGATACAAACCGGGAAACTTTCCCATGTGAGTCAACTACATAGAGCATCACATTTCACTACTGTGCAACTGCCCAGTGCCCCCTATTCTGAAAATTTTTAAGTTTCCCTTACCCTGGTTTTTTACTCATGATTTCAAGTGTTAATACCCCATTTTATTTTGGCTTTGGATACATTATTGTTGTTTTTTCTAAGCACTACCTCATTTTATTTGTATCCAATTTTTAGGATATCAAATTTTCAAATTCTCTATAATTACCACTCATTTGATGGGTACTCTCCTTTCCCAATTTATTCATCACTGTCATTTAATAAAAATGAGCATTTCTCACTCTCAAAGCAGAACGTCTTTGCAGATTACTATAATTAATAAATTAGTAATTGGGAAATTTTGTCATAAATAATCTCAAATGCACTATAAACTATGAACTGATAGAAAATAGAGTTTAAAGCAGTTTACAATCGTGCCTTGGAATAAATAGGAAAAATGGTAAAATTACTGATATATGACTAAGTAGGGTAAACTCCTTTAAGTTTATTCATAAGAACTGGTTAACTAAGTTTTCACATATAGAGGAATATGGATCAATTAAAGAGGAATTAATTGTTTTCTAAAAGTAATAAATTATGGGATGATAAAAATATTTTATGATGTCCTCTGTGGCCCCTTCAATGCTTTTCCAGAGACTACATAATTGCTTTGCTCAGTTTTTTGAAGAAGAGATTGGAATATCTTCTTTGAAAGAAAACCAAATTAGAGCTGTGTCAAACTCCAGGCAGCCATTCTCCAGGGGCTCTTGTGCAACAGTCACTATGGATTTTCATAATGTTCTATTTGCAGTACTCAGATTGATTCCATTTATGTATCTTTGAAATATCAAAGATGAGTACTCAAATAATTCCACAGTTTTGACTATCTAGATTGTCTGGACACACATATGGGGTTAGAAATTGTCATCAGATTGCAATGCATATTTATGTGTGTGTGTGTGTGTGTGTGTATATATATATATATATATATATATATATAAAATAAAAATTTTAGGTCAGTTGAGATCCCTGACAAAACAAGCACTTTTACAAAATGGAGCTGCTTTTAGGCTTACTTTTTTTACTCTGACATCTAGAATTATGAATGTAAGAAACAAAGTCAAAGCACCATGTCTAGGTCTCTAGGTATAGCAAGATCAGTCATGTTTTATAGTTGTTCACTTGTTTTTATCTTTTACTTGTTTTTATCTTTTACTTCTTTTATATATATATATGTATATATATATATATATATACATATATATATATATACAGGAAAATAGCAAAGGATTTTGATAGAAATAAGTGAAGACAATTCTTTATCTTTATACAGTTTATATAATTATACTGCAAAAGTCACAACTAGTAAATAGTGAGTTACTCAGTTTCCATTTGATTTTCATTTTTTAAATTAATTTTTTATGATTATTCATACATTAAATCACTATACATCATTTAGATTGTGAGGAGACTTTACTCAGCATGATATGCACCTCAGTCCAGCCCAGTTGAGACCACCATCCACATCCTCGTCAACAGATAATAAATCATATCTGTGTCCCACAAGTGTCTTACCTCTCCATTTCCCCCCAAAATTTCCTATTCTCTTCCCCCCCCCACACTCTCTTTCCACTGTGTCTCTAGTGTCCATTACAATTTTTAATGCTTTTATGTTCTCCAGTCTTGCAGTCTCTACCATAGAGTGTGGACAGTCGGTACGTGTTAAGCGGAGACATATAATGTCTCTCTTTCATAGCCTGACTTGCTTCACTCAGCAACAAATCTTTGAATCCCATATTCGTCCACTTTCTATCAAATTTGAGGGCCAAAGACTTCCTAAGCAAGACCCCTAAAGCACAAGCAGTAATTTCCCATATAGACAGGTGGGATTACATTAGATTAAGGAGTTTCTGCACAGCAAAGGACTTTGTAATTAGTGTGAATCAACAACCCTTGGAACGGGAAAGAAGTTTCGTTAACGGTACCTCAGGTAAGGGACTGATAACTAGAATACACAGGGAATTTAAGCAGTTTTACTCAGAAGAAAATGATTAACACAATTAAAAGACGGGGAAATGAGCTGAATAAACAACTCTCTAAGGAACACATATGAACAGCCAAAACACATATGAAAAAATTCTCAACCTTCCTCATTGTAAGGGAGATGTAGATCAAAACTACAATGAGATACTACGTAACCCCAGTCAGCATGGCAAAGACTAAAAAAACAAATAATGGTAAGTGCTGGAGGGGATGTATGCAGTGAAAGGGGGACACTCCTACACTGTTGGTGGGAATGTAAATTGGTCCATTTGATTTTCAAAAAGAGCTAACTCCAGTCTGATTAAAGAATAACTTCTGTTCTAGATTTCTTATTTTATTTTATATTTTAGCTTTTGCTATAGGGCATGTGTGTTCACCAGAGAGAGGCAGAGAGAGGGAAAGAAAAATCACACCCCAGGGGTATGACTACACTGGCATCCCTTTCCTCATCTCCTCTCAGGATTCCGAGCTCCCATGCACAAGTGCCTGCTGTGATTTGCAAGCTGCTGGGATCCTGTTAGCACCTTTAATGTATATAGTATTTTTAATTTTAATCATCCTATTGTGCATTTTACCTTCAGAATTTATTCATCTCATATAGCTGAAACTTTATACCTTTTGATTGACATCTCCCTATTCCCAGTACTACTCAGCCCTTGGAAATCACCATTCTACTCTGAGCTTCTATGATTTGACTATTTTAGATCCAACATACAAGCAAAATCATGCAGTATTAGTTCTGGATTTCTATTTTTTTAAATTTTATTTTATCTATTATCACTATTTTTTGTTTAAGTTTTGCTGTAAGGCATGTGTGATCACCACAGAGAAACAGGAGAAAGAGAGGGAAAGTGAGAAGGCAAGTCATCAGGTCCAGGACTTGAAAAGTCGTTGGCCATGAGGGAGTCCAGTACCTTAACCCCTTGCTACCTACCGGCCCCTAGTTCTTATAAGCTCTGCCAGTGGTGGCTTTGTGAGTGGTGGGACGGTTGCATGGTATGGCAGTTGCAAATCTGTTACCTGAACCCTAGAGATGATAATGTGCTCTCTGTGTGGTGATCATAACTCTGTGAAAACCATGGTGTTAGGAAGTTATTTTTTTTTATTCATACAACAAAAGTAGGAAAAAAATAAAAAATATATATATGTGCATATACATATACATATATATAAAATATTATTTAAAAAATTATAATATAAAATTATATGTTGTAATATATTATATAATTTAGAATATATATATAATTTAGAACCCAGCTGGACATCAATTCCTTGATTGTGGAGTGCCTTGATTAAAACGTCTTTCCTGTTGGCAGGAATACAAGGTGCTATTCTCTAGTCTCTATTTTACATCTGTGGTGTTATGAGGCACCAGCCTCTGCTCTCAAAGACATGAGAAAAGTTCAGCTGGCTTTGTTGGGATGTAAATTTGGAAACCATGAAGTTAGACTATGTTTCCTCATCTTGTAGGGCCACACAATACTGTGCTCACCAGTTTGCACATGGAAGGCTGACATACACTACTGGGCTTTCTCTCTCCTCTCTCATTGCTCTGTAAGCTCACACATACCATCCTATATTTATTAACTAACATAATACATCAGAAATTTTTTTATATATCATCTGAATGAGAGAATTTCCTGTAGTATATAAAATTTTTATTTTTTATTTATTTTTAAAATTAATTATTTCATTTTATTTATCATTATTATTATTAACTTCTTTGCTCACTAGATAGTCATAGGGAGACAGTGAGAGGGAACATGAGAAATCACTCCCCAGTAGGGATGGCCATGCCACAATCGCTTTTCTCCACCTCCTTTTGGGATTTTGGACACAGGCATACGTGCTCAGTGTGATTTTCAAGCCACCAGATTCAGGACTCCACTTGGGAGTCCAGTGCCTTAACCACCATGCCATTTGCTGGACCCTTCTTACTTTCATATTTTCTATAGGGCATGTGTGCTTACCACAGACAGAGAGAGGGAAAGTGAGAAAGCAATCCATCAGGTCCAAGACTCAAACCCTTATTAGCCATGTGGGTGGGAGTCCAGTGTCTTAACCACCACACCACTTGCTGGGTCTGACAAAATTTTAATTTTAATTCACTCTACATAGTCATTTAAAAACCAGTATTGCACCTTGTAGGTAATTTTTTTCCTGATTTTTTTTTTTTTAAGAGAGATGTTTTGCTATTGGGTACATGCTTGCCAGAGAGACAGAAAGTGAGAAATCACCCTCCAATGGGGATGACCATGCCGCAATCCCTTCTCCTCCATTCCTCTCTCGAGATTTTGGGCAGGCACATATGCACATGCTCCTGGCATGAGTTTTAAGTCACCAGGTTTGGGACTTGAACCACAGTCAACTATGTGGGAATTCAGCAACATAACCGTTATGTCATCTGCTGGTCTCCTGAATATTTTTAAAGAAATTTTTTTTATAAAATGTTATAATTATAGATGGAATATGAAAATTCATCTTTCATTAGGGAAAAAGGGATTTTTTTATTTTGGAGAGGTTTCTGCTATAGGGCGCATGTGCTCACCAGAAAGAGAGAGACAGAGAGACAGAAAGAGAAAAATCATCCCTCAGGGTGGATGGCCACATAACAATCCTTTCTCCTCCATTCTCCTCTCAGGATCTTGGGCATGCATGCACACCCAGTGTGAGTTTAAGCCACTGGGTCCGAGTCTCACACTGCAGTCGATTACATGGGAGTCCAGCGACATAGCCATTATGGTATTAGTAAGTTAGGTGGCAGCAACATGGAGGGGACACTAATACATGTAAAATACCTGAATCCTTTATGACATCGTTTTAGAGGTAGTTTCTCACGGATGTATGCCCTTTAGAATCATTTGGGAAGAACTTTTACATCTTGGAAGTGTAAGACTGCCAGGGTCCCTTTAGTAAGGACCCCTAATTTAATTATTTTGTGTAATGTCTTGTTAAAGGTATATATGTGTGTGTGTGTGTATATCACAAATACATATATATATATATATATATATATATATATATATATATATAAAGATTTTTTTCCCATAGGGCACATATACTTGCCACAGAAATATAGAGAGGGAGAGAAAGTGGGAAATCACCCCCCCCCCAGGTGGGATGGCCATACTGCAATCCTTTCTCTTCCATTCACTTCCTGGGATTTGGGGCATGCATGCTTTCATTCCCAGAGTGATATTCAAGCTGCCAACTCTAGGACTTGGACCACAATCAGTCATGTGAGAGTCCAGCACCGTAACCATACACCGCCTGCTGGCCCTCAAAAGTATATTTTCAAAGCTGCTTTAAGTTGAGAAGTGTTGTATTGAAGATTAAACATGTAAAGCTTCTCTAACATCTGCTAAATCCAGTTTGACCTCATTGACCCACAAAACACCCATGAAGTGAACTGTAGTCATCATTTTATTCCTAAAGCTGATCATGCATATATAATATTTCTTTTGTTTAGCATTCTTGGAAGCTCTACAATGAGATAAGTGAAAAAAATGACAATAGCATAAATCAATATTTTAATTTGTATCCTAGTTCATTTTTAACTAGACCTACCAACTGTATTGTTCCCACTTCCCATTTCCACTCAAAAAAACAAAAAGAGAGACTATAATCATGTTCATACAGCAAGTTGAATTTTTTTCTTCATTTTGTCTTAATAGCCTAAAATTTCAAAAGGTTTGGCTGGCAGCTGAAATCCACTAATAAATATGCATTCCTACTAGAAATATGACCCAAATTTCACCATTGCATGACTTTATTTAGTTGTAAAAGTTTAACTTCTTTCTAATTATTATATACAGATACATCCTGGCTCCAAAGTTATCTCAGAATCCAGAAGATGGGATTGAATCTGTCTACCATTATTGACACCTAGATACTCAAATACAGTGGTTTGAAATACACAGTAGGTAAGTTCAGCTATTTTGCTGGGTGTCTGGCTAATTTGAACTTTTTCATGTACCTTCTTAAAGGTAAGTGAATGTTTTTATTCTTTTTGTATCTCACATTTCTCTCACATTAAATGAAGATAATAATAATCATCTCAGGCACAGAATTGATAGTGTGTAAACATAGAGAATACTCAATGAGTTGTTATTTAATAAATAGTTTTGAGGTGGATTTCTTTCATATCCGGGTGGTTAGACCTATGTGAAATAGCCTGACCCTAACTGAAAGACTATCTTCAATGCATTCTTTTTTTTCTTTCTTCTATCTTGAAGTTAGCTATAATATACATTTTAAAATTTTCATCTCTACATAATTTATAAAGTGTAATTCACACATATATGTTATGTATTATACATATTATATTTTATGTATATTTACTAAGCAACCTCAATGTGCTAAAGGTTGGTAATGTCTTCAGAGACCCTGTTTTTATTTTACCAAATTTGTCTTATTATAAAAAAGACATTAAATAATGTTAGCAGTTTTAATTCTTCCCCTTGAAATGTCCCCATATTATAGTGAATATATTGCAATATATTGAAATTACATAAATAGATTAAATCAAGAGCACATTTACATCTGGAAATATTTATATCAGTATGTTCAGAGTGGTTATCTCTAGGAAGAAGTTATGAGTATTTTAAAGGTTTTTCTTTAATATTTTGTATCTTTTTCTCCCCCCCCCCCCCCAGTTACTAGGAAGTATGTGTTCTCATCAGAAAAAGAGATAAAATGAGAGAGTGAAAAGTATTCCTCAATGGGTCATAGTTGTGCTGCAATGCTTTTCCCTCCCTTTCTCATTTCCATCAGGATTTGGGGCATATACAAAATATGCACTTGATGTGTTTTTCATACTTTCAGGGATGAGACTAGAACGGTGATCTGCTATGTAAGATCCAGTTTCTAATGTACAGCACTTAATCCCTGTATTTTGGACTGGCCTTATTTATTTATTTTCTGATTATTAAATGACTAAGTTACTTTAAAGTGAACATCTTTATATAGTAACGCATTTTCCCCTTAACATTGTAATTTTGCTTGATTATGATGCCATCCAAACATGCTCTGTAAAATGATTAAACTACATAATTTAAAATGTAAATGTATTTTAAATTTAAAGTAGTTTTTAAACTAATAGGTGATTGGTTATCAAATTACTAACAGGCTTGCAAACTAGTTAGACTAGCTAACTGGTTGGACAGCTAGTGAACTGCTAGTAGTACCAATTGAGAAGTTATGTTATTAGTCAAAAATGATTTTGGTAGTTAGAAGATTAATTAGGTAGATA
Organism: Tupaia tana; assembly: GCA_026018925.1. NCBI lineage: Eukaryota > Metazoa > Chordata > Mammalia > Scandentia > Tupaiidae > Tupaia > Tupaia tana. The sequence goes on from JAKSZU010000020.1 coordinate 12,973,638, forward strand.
CAGGGCTACTCAGGCCAATATTTAACTCATTTTATGAGTAGTTAACTGTATCAGCAATCTGTTGAACTCATTTGACTACTAGTTAGCTCATTATACAAACTGTTATGCCAGATAGAAAACTTGATATCTGGTTAGACAACAAATTTGGCAGGTTAGATGACTAGTCATGCTACTAGTTAACTCTTTAGGCTACTAGTTACTCTAGAGAGTACTAGTAAAGGTTGTTAAGTGACTAATTAACTTACCAGACTACCAGTTATGTAGCTAACTTTTTCAAAAACTAGTTAAGGACTAGTTAACTACTTAACTAGCTTTCCAACTAGTTAGGTGACTCATTGGCTGGCTAGAAGACTAGTTAAATGTTCATAATATTAATTATCTATTCAAAACAGTCAAAGGAAAAGTTATTTCATTAGAGAACTAGTTCGATAGATAAGAGCTAGTTATGCCAACTGTTAATAAGTTGTTTGACTATTTAACTTTATTGACAAGTTGTTGAGCAGGTTATACTACTATTTAGCTGATTATACAACTAGTTAAACTGGTTAGAGGACTTGATACCTTTTTAGACAACAAATTTGGCAGGTTATATTACTAGTTAAGTGCTCATGCTTCTAGTTAATGTGTCAGACTACTAGTTAACATGTCCAAGTAGTAAAATGCATAGTTAGGATTGTTAGATGAATAGTTAACTGTTCAAAGATTTTAACCTGTCAGACTACTAGATAACCCTTCAGACTACAAGTAAAAGTTATTAGAAGACAAGTTAACTTCTCATGTTATTAGTTAACTGATTAGGATGCTACTAAAATGACTAGTTAGCTGTTTAAATGACTAAAAATTAGATGTGTCAATGGCAAGTTAATTTGTTATAGGGCTAGTTAATTGTTTAGATGATTAGTTAACTGATTAGATGACCAGTTAGCTAGCTTTTTTAAAAGGTTAGCTGGCTAGTTAAAAAGTTAAACAACTATTCTCCTAGTTAACTAGCCAGCTAACTGGCTCACTGTTTAGAGGGCTAGTTATGAGTCTACTAGTTATATGGCTAAATGACTAATTAGATGACAGGTTAGATTGTTAGAGAAATAGTTATCTGGTTAGAGGATTAATCTTCAGACTATTTAACTAGTTAACTGGTTACTAATTACTTTTGGCACACTATTGAGGTGGCTAATTGTCTCATTAGAAGACTAATTATCTACTTCTAATATTATCTGGTCATACTACTGGTTTTCTGGTCAAAACACTAGTCCAATGACTAGTTAGCAACCAACTAGTTGACAAACTAGGTGACCAACTTGATAGAAAAGATAACAATATCACTAGTTAAATAGCAAAATAACTAATTTACTACCTAGTTAACTATGTTGCCATCTAATGAGATAACTAGCCAGTTAACTAATTCAACAAGCTAACAATCTGTTAGTTTTATATCTAGTAGAATAACCACCTAACTAACTAATTAAGCAGATATCAAACTATTTTGCAGAAACTTGTCCTACTATTTTATTAATACTTTATTGAATAAAAAGCTGGGTGACTAGTTAAATTAGTAATTCAACTAGATTGTGAGTTAGCTTAGTACCTAGTCAACTAGTTATTTAACAAATTAGCTTGTTAACTAGTTAGGTACTAAGTTAGTTTTCTAACCAGATAGGAAGTCACCTAACCCATTTAACTCTATTCATATCCAGATAACTAGTAGTCTAACCATGCTAACTAGTTGTTGATAGAGTTAGAGTCAGGTAATTAGTTAATTATTGACCTAACTACTCCTGTATCTAGTAGTTAGTCCTATAATTAGCTAACTAGTCCTTTGACTAGTAGTCTGCATATATAAATAGTAGCTTGAAAAGCTAACTAGTCTTCAAACCAGCTAACTAGTCACATAACTAGTTGGAAAACTGGTTAAGTGGTTAATTATAGGCCTACCTAGTCCTGTATCTAGCTAATTAGTCCTTTAACTAGGTAACTATTTCTCTGCCAAGTAGCATAAATTCTCAACTAGTACTACTAGCTGTTAACTAGCTGTAAAAACACCTTAACTATTGTTCTAAGCAGTTAGTCATCTGATAACGAGTCAACTAACCAGTTAACTAATCCTTCAACTAGTAGTGTGAACAGATAGTTAGTAGCCTGAAGAGCAGACTAGTAGCTTGAGCCATTAACCAATAGTCTAACTATGCTAAGTACACATTTTAGTTATCATTGGACATGTTAACTGGAAGTCTGACAAGTTAACTAGTAGCATGAGCAGTTAGCTAGTCATCTTACCTGCCTACTTTTTTTAACCAGATAGCAAATTATCTAACCTGTTTAACTACTTGCATGCCCAGCTAACTAGTAGCCCAACCATGCTAATTGTTGATAGAGCTAACTAGTCAGGCAACTGGCTAACTATTTTTCTAACTAGCCCTATATCTACCAACTAGTCATATAACCAGCTAACTAGTCCTTTGACTAGTTGTCAGCATAGATAACTAGTAGTGTGAACAGTTAGCTAGTCCTCTAACCAGGTAACTAATTATCTAGCTGGTTGAGAAACTGGCTAGTTGGTTAACTAGAGGCCTACCTAGTAACATGATAATCTGAACAAGCATACACTGCTAAGTAGAATATGATTGATATAAAATAAAATATTACATCTAATTATCAAGAATATAGCATATGGGGAACCAGCAGTTAGCGTAATGGCTATGTCGCTGGACTCCCACATAGTCGACTGTGGTTCGCGTCCCGGACCCGGCGGCTTAAAACTCACGCCAGGCGCGTGTGTGTGCGTGCCCAAGATCCCAAGAGGAGAATGGAGGAGAAAGGATTGCAGTGTGGGGGGGTGATTTCTCGCTTTCTGTCTCTATGTCTCTCTCTGTCTGGCGAGCGCACGCACCCTACAGAGAAAACTTCTCAAAAAAAAATAATATAGCATATGATTTACTATATAAGATATAAAGTATCTCTTCAGTGGCAAGAATTCAATATTAGTCTCACCCAGCCTTACTGTTTAAATGAAAAAAGATAAAAAAATAAACTTACATAATTTCTCTTACTTTGGACATTAAATGTATTTTGAGGAATTCTTTTGAAAAAGTCAAAACTATTGTTTTGGAACTAAGTGGTAACTCTTGATATTAATTTGTTACCTATTAAGTGAACATACTAGGGATAAATTTAATGTTTAAAGTTTTCAAACAATTTTATTCTTGAGTCTGAAACCTAAAGTGTTCAACAAAAGATTTTAAAACAATCTTATTCCTAGAGGGGGAATGTAACTCCTAAAAGCTGTCAGTAGGCTCTTTTTTGGGCTTTGGTTTTATCACACAGGCTGGACATTTGTTGCAAATTAATTGCTTCTTTTCAGTTTTTATACAATGAATGTGTATTTTATGTCTTCCTTGCTTTCAGGGTTTAAAAATATTGAAAACTGTAATAGACTGCATTGGGTAAGGTTCAAATCTTTTGGCAGACTCCTAAGTAACAAGAGCCAGTACTTAATAAAATAGTATATTTTAGTCTCTTCCTCTTTTTTTCTCCAAGCTTTGAATCAATGCTGTTTAACTTAACTGCCCATCCATCTCTTGTGTAAACTTTTATTGCTTTTTAAGTGATAATAAGTTGTAAAGAAAATAGAAACTATCATTAATCTAAATGTCCTTTTCTTCAAGCGTTTCTATTTCCAAAATTTATTTTATTCATGTCAGTATTTTCTATTGTGTCATAGAATGCAAACAGGGAGAAAGTGATCTCGTTTAATCTACACCGTGAGCACTTTTCAAAGTTTATTTTATTTTATTTTGGTTTTAGTTTTTGCTATAGGGTATCTGTGCTCACTGGAGAGAAAGAAAGAGAGAGAGAGACTCCCAGGGGAGATGACCACACTGAAATCTCTTCTCCATTCTCCAGTTGAAATTCTTGGTGTGTACACCTACACACCCAGTGCATTTTTTAAGCTACTAGGTCTAGGTCTTGAACTGCACTATCAATCATCTGGGATCCAGCTACCTTAACCACCATGCTGATCCTCAAAGTTACCTTTAAGACATTGCTAAATATAAACATTTTCTTACATGCAATTATTTTTTTTTGGTCAAAAATAAATATATATAAAACATATGCATGTCTTACATATGCGTTGTGTCTATTATATATACATATATACATACATATATACATATATACATACACACACACACACACACACACACACACATATATATATATATATATACATATATTCAAGTATTTTCCAATTTCTATTTTCCACATTTTAAGCCTGAATTATAAAACAGTATTCATATTTTCCCATTCTAGATATACAGTATAGGCAGGAGTGATGAACTTGAAAAGCCTGAAAGAATCTTGTCAGAACTAAAACCCTTTGGTATATTTATATGAAAAAAATGTCAGTTTTGGTATGCAACCCCAAGGAGTTGACTGTGATTAGTCACATGACTGTTTCTGGAACTACCCTGCTGGATACTGTTGCCATAGCGTTGAAAGGCCAATCTAGCAACTGTTTTTGAGATGCTCTCTGTACAATATCAAATGATATGTATCTTTTTCTGATAATAAAATCATCTGCATTCATTCTGCAAGCAAACCCTGTGCCTTTTTAATATAACTATGAAGCATTACTAATTATTTAACACCAAAAAAGAGAGTTATTTTAAGATGTACACAATTTTTCTGTTTATTACATTTAGGTTGCTTATGAGAGAATGAATACTGAATTAAATTAGTTAGAGGTTGGCTCAGTTAAATCCATGAATCTAGCCAATTTCTGAAGTACCTTATAAACCCATGGATTTCTCCCTGAAGTTAGTAATGCATTCATGTAAGTTATTTGGGGATTCCTGAATATCAAATATTCATTTCTACTGAGGTCCTGTGTAAGTATGTTTATAATTCCTACCAGACATTCTTTGCTTACCTTAATATGTTCTGAGCTACTGCAATATATGAGTGAAAGATAATATGCATTTTTCATAAATGCATTCTCAATATTACTACACTATATAAATCAAATATGACTTAAAGCTTAAGTCACCAAAAGACAGCATCAGAACCAGTAACCTCTTTCTATGACTGTGATTGCTAAAGTGATGTACCAACTCAGGTACCCGTAGAGATTTTAAACTTGCATGCCTAAGTAAATTGTTCCCAGGCTGGGTTAAGCTCATTACCTCTTCATAATTTCTAACAAAAAAATACATTTACAAAATCTCCCAAATTTTGGAAAACTAAAGTTGAAAATCTTTCTTGTACAACGTAACAAATATTTTTATTCAGAGTGTACTAAGTAGACTACAATTAAACTAAACATATAAGATCCAAATGATTCTAAATTTAAATGCAATTAATAAATTAAACCTACCTGCGAGCATAAAACATTTATAATTTACATATGTTTGAAAAACTAGAATTTACTTTCAATTGAAAATTGAGGTCAATGTAATTTTATCTTTTCTCTGTAGAGCTAATTAAAAGTGATATATTTCCTGATTACTCAATTACTTGAAAATCTTTGGATGCTCTTTTATCCACTGATAGAAATTTTAAAAATTCTTACATTTCCATTACAGGAGAAAGAAATCATTACATATTATTGTCTTCAAACTTACTACATATAAAATTACTTTTAGTTCTCTGATGATGCCTTATGGATTATTTACTAATTACTAAAGCAAAATGTTTGAAAATAATAGCTATGTAAATTAATCGTCACAAAGAGAAAGTAGCAAACATTTTAATCTTCATTTTTATATGAGGAAATTAAGATTTAGAGCATTTAAATAAATTTCACAAGAGCATACAAAATTGTAGATTGAAATACCTCTTCTTAAATAACTACCTGCTTACCTAATTAGTCATATCTTCTTATCACCAGATATTCCTGTCTAGCAACTAGTTTCTTCTTTGATTCCAGAAAGATAATTTTCCAGAAAGAGTTTTCTATGAAGTCTCATTTTAAATTCACTTTTTAAAAAATGTTTAGTTTCAAAATATTTTAGATGTACAAAGAAACATGAAGAATTACATAATATAGGTGAAAACTGTTGGGTTGTTGGAAAAGTCAAAGAAAAATAAATCATAACCCAATCACAATGTAATACCAGATAATACAAATAGTAATAAAAATGCCAACAATATCAACACCAAGCTTAAATGGCAAAACATGACAGATAGACACAAAGTACTCTACAAATGCCTGCTTGATCACATCACCATTCCTAGACATACTCCAGAGATATCTAGAATGCTAAATGTGTTGTTTAATAATACATATGCTTTTACATATTTATACATTGTGTTAATTTGCTTCCCTGGAAAGCAGAAACCAACACAGAATTAGAAGTAGGTGTAGTAGTTATATTAGGGTAACATTGTGAAACATAGAGATTATTTTTAGGATTGGGTCAACATTACTATTTCTTCTTCAGAATTGCCATAGCTACATTTATTTGATATTTGTGTGTCTTGTCTGGTGAAATGTCTGTTCATACATTCTATGTATATTTTAGTTTGCTTTTTGCTTGCTCAAGAGTTTAGTTTTAAGTTCTTATTGGGGATGCTATTGTAAGTGCTATGTTATTAAAATGTTGAATATAAGTCTTTTTTTCAGATCTGAGTTTTGAAAAGATTTTCACCCAGTCTGTGTGTTTTCATTTTCTTACCAGTGCTTTTTGTAGTGCATACATTATTAATTTTAATAAAATTATATTTAACAATTTTTCTTATATGAGTAAAGACTTTGATGTTGTATATAAAATTCAATGAAGAACCCAGGGCTACTTGGATTTTCTTCTATATCATTTCTAGAAGTTTTATAATTTTGAATTATCAGCTTCTACAATAGATAAGTTATTTTTTCTGAAAGAAAGGAGAAGTAAATGTACTTTTGTGCATTTGTACATGCATACCCAATGGCTCCAGAATTACTTTTTGAAAACTAACCTTTTTTATTTATTTGATCATTTCTCTAAGATCAATTGACTAAATGTGTGTGGATCTATTTTTGGACCTTTTGTTCTGTTACATTAATCCATGTATCTTTTGCCATTATCAATTCTTTAGGACTGTTTTACAGTAAATCATAAACTATTTTGGTATCACTCTTCCCAACTTTGTTCTTCAGTACCATGCTGGCTAAATTTTTTGGTCTTCTTTCTTTCCACATAAACTTTATAATGATTTCATAAATATTCCTAAAATGACTTAATAGGTTATTGGTTGATATTAAGCTGAATTTTAGATCAAGTTGAGAAACAATGACATCTTATCAAATTGAGTCTTCCATTATATGAACATTGAATATCTTTATTTTATTTAGATTTCATTTTGTTTTACAGTTTTCTGGACATATTCTATAGAGTTTTGTTAGATTTATATAACAATAATTTATTTAGGAGTACTCCTATAAGAGATATCAAAATTTCAAATTCCAATGCTTTTTGCTGATATATAAAAAGAAATGACCTTTTATCATTTAACTTCAGTAAATTCATTACTTAGTTTCAGATGGCTTTTTTTATTTTTGTAAATTCTGTGGAATTTTCCATATGTGTAATCATGTCATCTACAAATAAAGAGGTTTTATCTTTCTTCCTAGTCTTTATACCTTTATTTCACTTTCTTATCTTATTGCATTAGCTAGAACTTCCAGTCAATGTTGTCAGGGAATGATGAGGGGATATCCCCGTATTATTTCTGATCTTAGTGGAAAAACAAATAGTTTGTCACTCAACGCATGGTATTCTCTATAGGATTTTTATAGATATTTCTTCTATTACTAGTTTGGTAAAAGTGTTTTTGTTTGTTGGTTTGTTATTGCATGTAGTTGGCTATAGTCAAATGCTTTTTCTGACTCAGTTATATAAACATATGATTTTGGCTCTTAAGGAAATTGATGCAGTAGGCCACTTTAATTTTCAAATATTAAACTAACCTTGCATTCCTGGAAAAATAAACCTCACTTTGTCTTGGTGAATAATTCTTTTTACACATTTTCACATTCAATTTGATAAATTTTAAACATTTGGATGTCTTTGTTCATGAGCAATTTTGATTAATAGTTTTCTTTGTGTTGTCTTTATCCAGTTTTGGTACTAAGATAATGCTGACCTCATAAAATGACATGGGAAATTTTTGTTTCCGCTCCTTCCTTTCTCTGGACATTTCTGTGGAGTCATTTTTTTCCCTTTAACGTTTGAAAGAATTTGTAAGTAAAAACATGGGCTCATGCACTGTTTTTGTTTTTCATTATTGACTCAATTTCTTTAATAGGTACTGACCTATTCAGATTATCTGGTTCTCTTTTGGTGAATTGTGTTACTTTAATTCTTTCAAAGAATTGGTTCATTTTATCTAGGCTATTTTCATTGGGATAGAATTGTTCATGATTATTCCCTATCATCCTTTACCATTCATGAGATCTGTACTAATATTTGTAATGTATGTCTTTACTCTCCAATTGTTTCGCTCTGTGAGAATTTTATTTATCAATAACTTTTAAAGACCCAGGTTATATTTCATTGACTTTATCAATTTCCTATTTTCAATGCCATTTTTTTCTTCTCTAGTTTTTATTACTTTTTTCTACTTTTTTTTTTTTTTTTAAGGCTTTTGCTATAGAGCATGTGCACTTGCTGGAGAGAGACACAGAGAAGGAATGCCTATAACACCTTCCCCTACATTTTCCTTTAGGTATGCAAGCACACATAACCAGCATAATTTTCAAGCCACTGGGTCCAGAACTCAAACCATGGTCCACCATGGGGGGAGTCTATCACCTTAACCATTATGCCACCTGCCGAATCCTCTTCTGTTTTTGTTACTTGCTTTAGTGTAAATTGTTTTTCTTTCTCTATTTTCAATAAGTGGCTACTTAGATTAGTCATTTTAAAGGCAACTTAGATTAGTGATTTTAAAGCTTTTACTTTTTCTCATATGTGCATTTAATACTATAATTTTTCCTTTAAGCACTGCTTTCACTGTCCTAAATTTGATAAACTGCATTTTAACTTTTACTTAGAATAAAATTTTTAAAATGTTTGTGACTTTTTGGACCCTTTTGTCACATACAGATTATATTGTTTATCTCCAGATATTTGGGAGATTTCAGATACCTTTCTATTCCTGATTTCTAGCTAATCCCATTGTGCTTTGAGAGCATGCTTTGTCGATTGTATTCTTTTTAATTTTTAAAGTGAGTTTCACATTCCAGAATGTAATTTACCTTAGTGAATTTCTATGAGAGCTAGTGAAAAATAAATATTCTGCTGTTGTTTGATGAAGTATTTAAATGTCAATTAGAGAAACTTGATTGATAGTGCTCTTCAGGTCACTTTTTGTCTGCTTGGTCTGTCCAGAAGAGTGCTGAAGACTTCAACTCTAATAGTAAATTTTTCTATTTATCTTCCCAATTCTAGTCATTTTTGTCCTATGCGTTTGAATGTTGTTAGGTGCATACATGTAAAGATTTATTATACATTCTTGATAATTCACCCTTTATCATTTTATAAAGCCCCTCTTTATCCTTGACACATGTATTTGTTCATAAGCCTGCTTTGTGTAAAATTAATATAGCTACTTCATCTTTGATTAGTGTTATCATGGTATACCTTTTCTACTCTTTACTTTTTTTATAATTTCATTTTCTTTCATGAGTGACAGAGACAGAAACAGAGAAACGGAGATAGCATCTATGATAGAGTCTTTATGCCAAAAAGCACCCCAACCTCATCCAGGCCTTCATCATGAACATGAAAATTCCCACACGCTCAAGGAGAGGCAAACCAGGAAACTTCCCACACTGGTGAGTCTGGCAGAGCAGCACCTGCTGCTGCACCACTGTCAGGCTCTTTTAATCCCTTTACTTTTAACATATCAGGATCCATTCTTATCAAAGTGGATTTCTTATAGATAATATTCAGTTTAGACTTCTTTAGCTTATCCATTCTGATAATTTCTGTATTTTAATTTTTATTTTTATACAATTGACTCCTTCCTTCTCTTTAAATATTTGTGGCAATTTATGATCTACATATTATCATTACACATCTTTGGAGAGTACCAAATGGTCTTTAAAAGCATGTATATGGTAGGCAATAAACAAATAGAGGATATAAACAAATTCACCATATTCAACATTTAACATTATATTATGTTGTGAACATTCAAATCCACTCCAGTGGTTATTCTGAAAGCATGTACTGAGTTGTATATGACATTCTTTACTGTGAGATATAATTCTAAAGAAAAGCATATTGATTAAAAATCAAGCAACAATCTCATAAATTAACAGAGATAATATTAACATAGCCAATGAAAAAAGAATTTGCAATTTCCATGTAGAGTACTGTGTGAGATAAGAATTTATAATCTGAAAAAAAAATCTGTGGGTAGCAGACATTGGTTCAGTTAGAGATAGGTAAAATTTTAAATAACAATAGCTCATTGGAAGAGATAGAATAAGAGCACTTTTACTCACACATGTGAGTTCTCATAAGATCATAGCATTGTACTGTGCATAAAGAAATAAGTCCTCAAAAAAGCAAAGATGAAATAAATTACAAAGAGATGCTTAAAAGTGAACACATGGTAAAGTCAGTGATTTGATTAACTTTACAATGTAAATTCTTTATTTTTAGCCTTTTTTTTTTTTAAATTCATTCCAAAGAAAGTCGGTTGTCACATTTTGGACTTTTCCCCTATTATCTAGTTTGAGTCAATGAATAATGGCTATAATAAATGCATATATATATATATATATATATATATATATATAGAAACCACTGGAGACAACTAATCGATCAATGTTAAATTGCTACCTCACCTTACCAACTAACTTTCTTAGCTGCTCGTTCCAGCTTTCTATCTCTCCTTAGCACTTACCCACTGTACTCTCTATTTTACTTATGTGTTCAATTTGTATTTACATGCTTATACTTACATTTATTTATTTTTAAAATTTTATTTTAATTTATTTTATACAATCACTATACATCATTTACCTTATTAAGTAAATTTACCCAACATGAATACACTTCACACCAATACAGTTGAAGATACAATACACATTATCGTCAACAGATAATCATTCATTTATCTGTCTCATACTTTCTATTCCTTCTCCCACCCTCTTCCCACACTGTTCCCAGTATCCATAACCATTTTCCATGCTTCTATGTTCTCTAATCTTTCAGCCAGGAAGTGCAGATGGTCAGTATATATTAAGTGGAGTCATAACAATGTCTTTCTTTCATAGTCTGGCTTGCTTCACTCAGCAGTAAATTTTCCATATCTGTTCACTTTCTATTAAATGCCAGGGTCTTATTTTTGTATGGCTGTGTAGTATTACATAGAGTATATGTGTCACACTTTTTCAGTCTCTTCATCTGCTCATGGACATTTGGGTTGGTTTTAGGAATTCTGAATAATGCCACAATAAACATAGATGTACAAGCACTTTTCCTACTGAGTGTTCTCCTATCCTTTGGGTAGACACCCAGGAGAAGAATTGATGGATCATATAGTAGTTCTATTTGTGAGTCTTTGAGGAATCTCCATATTGTTCTCCACAGTGACTATACCAATTTACATTCCCATCAACAACGTAGGAAACTTCCCTTTCACCACAGCCCGGAAAGCATTTATCATTTTTGTTTTTCTAACCTTAGACATTCTGACTGGGGTTAGGTGGTAACTCTTTGTGGTTTTGATCTACATCTTCCTTACAATGAGAGATGTTGAGCATTTTTTAAAGATACTTTTTGGTTGTTCATATATCTTCCTTGGAGAGTTATCCATTCAGCTCATTTTATCATCTTCTCATCGGGTTGATTTTTTAATTTTTTTACAGATAAGCTGCTTGAGTTCCCTGTGTATTCTGTTTTTCAATCCCTTAACTGAGGCATAGTTTACAAAAAAATTCTTCCATTCCAAGGTTGTCAATTTATACTAACTGACTTTTGGTGTGCAGAAATTTCTTAATCTGATATAATCCCACTTGTCTATTTTTGGGTTTATTGTCTGTGCTTTGGGGGTCTCATATAAGAAGTCTTTCCCTACTCCACTGTCTTCCAGAGTTTGCCCAGTGTTTTTCACCTGTAGTTTTATAGTTTGAGGCCTTAGGTGTAGATCTTTTATCCACTTTGAGTTGATTTTTGTCAATGGTGAGTGAAAGGGGTCCAGATTCATCTTCCTGCAGGTGGATACCCAGTTTTTCCAGCACCACTTGCTAAACAGAATTTCTTTTTTTCCACTGTAATGAATAGTGCCTTTTGTCAAAAATAAATTGGCTGTATGTTTTGGGGCTTATTTCTGGGGTTCTGTTTCATTGGTCCCCATGTCTGATTCTGTGTTAATACCATGCTGTTTTGATTATCACAGCTTTGAAATATATTTTGGCATCAGGGAGTGAAATGCCTCTTATTCCACTCTTCTTGCACAGTATTGCTTTGGCAATACAGGGTCTTTTATGATTCCAGACAAATTCCATGACTGTCTTTTCTAAATCTGTGAAGAATGTCTCTGGTAATTTGGGATTGTGTTAAATATGTAGGTTAAATTGGGTAGAATTGCCATTTTGATTATATTAATTCTTCCAATCTAGGAGCATGAGATGTCCTTCCACATTTTTGTGTCATTTTCAATGACTTTTTTTAGGTTTTCATAGTTACCCTTCTAGAGGTCTTTGACATTTTTGATTAGTATTATTCCTAGATATCTTACACTTTTTGTGGCTATGGTGAATGGGATTACTTTCTTCAATTTTATCTCAGTCTGCTTGTTGTTTGGATATAGATATGCAATGGATTTTTGTATATTGATTTTTCTTCTGTTATTTTCTGGATTTTTTTTTGTTGTTGTTTTTCCAACTTCCTAAGGCATGATGTTAAGTTGTCCATTCGCCACCTTTCTGTCCTTTTCTTTTGGACACTATTTGCTACAGACTTCCCTCTTATGGCTAGTTTTGCTGTGCCCCATAGATTCTGGAAACTTGTGTCCTCATTATCATTGGTTTCAATGAATCTTTTGATTTCAATCTTAATTTCTTAGTAGTTGTGAAGTCATTTAGGAGTAGTTTGTTTAGTTTCCATATGTTCCTACATTTTCTAGTTTTTTTTTCTAAATTAATATCAAGTTTGATTTCATCATGATCAGAGAAGATGCAGGATATAGTTTCTATGCCTTTGAATTTGTAAAGTCTTGTTTTGTGCCCTATCATGTGATCAGTCTTTGAAAAGATTCCATGAAGGGGTGAGAAAAATGTATATTTCATGGTTTTGGGGGGTGGAAAATTCTGTAGATGTCTGTCAAGTCCCTTTGATTTATGGTATTGTTTAGATCCTGTATCTGTTTGCTTAATATTATTATTTCTTTTGTCTATATGATCTGTCTAAAGGAGACAGTAGAGTGTTGAGATCCTCAACAATTAGTGTGTCAGTCTTTCTCTCCTTTTAGATCTAGCAGTCTTTTCTTGATGTTTTTGGGTGCTCCTGAATGGGTGCATAGATATTCATAAGCATTGTATCTTTTTGATGAGTTAGCCCTTTTACTACTATATATTGCCCTTCTTTGTCTCTTCTTACAATTTTTGCTTTAAAGTATATTTTGTTTGAAATCAGTATTGTGATTTCATCCCTTTTGGTTTCTGATTGCATGGAATCCTTTTTTTCAGCCCTTAATTTTTTAGTGTATGTATGTCTTTATCCATGAGGTGCATTTCTTCTAGGCAACAGACAGTGTGTTTCTGCTTTTTGTTTGTTTGTTTGTTTAATCCATTCAGCCAATTTGTGTCTCTTAATTGGAAAATTCAATCCATTAACATTCAAGTTATTATAGATATATCCAAATTTGTCCATACCATTAGGTTGGTCATTTTCTTGTTTTTTTTTTGTTGTTGTTGTTTGTTTGTTTTGTTTGTTTTGTGTGTGTGTGTGTGTGTGTGTGTGTGTGTATTTTTGTTTTGTTTTGTTTTGTTGTTGTTCTTTTATTTCTGTTTCCTCTCATTTTTAGTTTTCCTGGTATAGCACTCTCTTCAGAATTTCTTGAGGAGCAGGTCTGGTGTTGGTAAATTCTTTCAGGTTTTGTTTATCTGAGAAATTTTATTTTTCTTTTCTACCCATTTGAAGAATAATCTTTCTGAGTTAACACATTGACTATATCTTTCCATTCTTTCCTTGCTTGTGTTGTATCCAGTGAGAAGTCTGATGTTAGCCTGATGGTAAGTAACTTGATGTTTCTTTCTTGCCAATTTTAATATCTTGTCTTTATCTGTGGTTTTGGCTAATATGGCTGTGATGTGCCACTAGAGGATCTTCTTGGGTTGATTCTCTTTGAGGTCCTTTGTATTTCTTGGATCTGGATGTTTGAATGCTTCTCTAGGCTTGCAAAGTTTTCTTCCAGGATTTCATGGAACAGATTATCAATGCCCTTATTAGTTTCTTCACCTTCTGGAATACCAATTATTCAATGTTTGGGCATTTAAAGGTATCTAGTATTTCTTATATATTATCCTCATTTTGGGGGTATTTTCTCAGTGTTTTTGGTGATTTTTTTTCTAGGTTAGCAGTTTTGTCTTCTAGATCTGAGATTCAATATTCTGCATGATCTATTCTGCTTTTAATACTTTTGAGTGAGGTTTTGATTTCCTGTATTGCAGCCTTCCTCTCTAACAGTTTCACATTTGTTTCTTTTTTCTTTTTTTTTTTATGGTGTCTATTTCTTTTTTTAAATTATGGAAGGACTTTCTCACTTCCTAGCATTCTTGTCTCTTTTCTCTTGCATCTCATTTAGTTTTGTCACTATGAATATTCTGAATAGTTTATCTAACATTTCCATGAGTTATGTTACACTATCTGTGGATAAAGAGAATTGTCTTTTCCCTTGGGAAAGAGATATTTTTTTCATTTTTCATATTTCTTGTGCCTCTTTGTTGGTTTTTGGTCACCTGATGGATTATATGTTTCCTCCTAATTTCTTCGAGTTAGTTGTGAGAGTTCAAAGGTGTGGGGAGGAGGTAAGTCACAGTCACTATACAGCTCTGTGTCCCTGGTGCTAACCCTGCCACTGCACCATTGTTGCTAGAAATGGGTATTCCAATGGCCTACCAGTTTCTTGAGAACAGATGCATCTGAGGTTGAGCTTCAGAGTTTCAACTCGAAAAGAAAGTAGGGGTCATGTTTCAGAAAATTATGAATTCTGAAAGTATTCCTGAGTGGACATAAGGCAGCTAGAAGTCTAAAGCAGTCTTTTGCCTCAATTGCACTCACTGGCTGTCACTCTGTGCAGGGTCTAGGGCTAATGGTGGAGGAAGAAGGCAGAAATGGGATGATCTGGGCACCTGGAACAGTGTGACCAGGGGACAGTGGAGTTCCTATGACAATCTCTCTGGCCTCAGTTTTCTTGCTATCTTCTATTTTACTAATGACCTACAATTGACATTTAAAGTGATTATTGATGCTGTTAGATTACCGAGTTTGTAATTGTTTTCTATTTTTGCAATTTTTCTTTCTTTTATAAATGGCATTTTTTGCTTTAGTTGAGCATTTTGCATAATTCTGTTTTATTTCTTCTTAGTATATTAATAGTACTGTTGTTTCATTTTTTTCAGTGGTTGCTATAGAATTTGCAATAAACATTTTAAACTAATTTAACCCACCTATTAATTCTGTATTGCATCCCATCATGTAGCTTAGCTGTATCATATAATTTTTCTTTTTTCAAATAATTATTTTTTTATCATTATTGTAATTATTTTTAATTTGCTACAGGGCGCATGAACTAACCAGAGAGAGAGGAGGAGGAGAGAGATAGAGAGAGAGAGAGAAAGCAAGCCACCAGGTCCAGGATTTGAACCATTGTCAGCCATATGAGAGTCCAGTGCCTTAACCACCATACCGCTTGCTGGCTTCTCATATAATTTTTCTAATTTCTTCTTCTCACTAATGTTGGTTCATTTATGTGTATTATGTAGCATCACATATTTTTCAAAAAGTTATCTTTTACAACAATTAAGAAAAGGATTTATCTTTTACTTTCATCTATTTCTTTTCTTTTTTTTTTTTTTTTTTTTTTTTTTTTTTTTGGAGAGGTTTTGCTATAGGGCGCGTGCGCTCGCCAGACAGACAGAGAGAGACAGAGAGATAGAAAGCAGGAAATCACCCCCCAGGGGGGATGGCCATGCCGCAATCCCTTCTCCTCCATTCTCCTCTCGGGATCTTGGGCACGCATGCACATGCGCCCGGCGTGAGTTTAAGCCACCGGGTCCGGGACTCGAACCTCGGTCAACTACATGGGAGTCCAGCGACATAGCCATTACGCTAACTGCTGGTCCCTCCTTTCATCTATTTCTTTATCCTATGCACTGCTTTTATTTATGCATATTTGAATTTCTTCTTCGTTAAGAACTCCCTATCCTATCTAGTCAGAAATCTGTGCTTCTAATGAAATCTTTCAGTTTACTAGTCCATGAAAGATTTTATAGCTCCTTTGTGTGTGTGTGTGTGTGTGTGTGTGTGTGTGTAAGACCATTTAACTGCATACAGAAATTCTTGCTCTGTATTTGTGTGTCTTATTTTTTTTGAACACTTTAAATAGCTCATATCTCTCTCTTATTGTTTGTATAGTTTCTGAATAAGAAGTCCACTTTAATTTTTATCTTTGTTCTTCTTTCATTTAGTTTCTTTCAAAGTATTTTCTTTTGTCTTTTTCTTCTATTTAAATATGACATACATAGGTGGGTTTTGTTTGTTTGTTTAACTTATCTTGTTTAGTATTCTCTGAGGTTCCAAGATCTGTGGTTTGGTGTCAGTTTTGAAAAATTCTCAGCCATTATTTCTTTGAATATTTCTGCTACTTAGTTCTCTCTTTCTTCTCCTTCTGCTATTTTAATTACCCCATACAATATGCCTTTTGAAATTGTTCTGCAGTTCTCAAATGTGCTTGTCCCTTCTTAGCTTTTCTCTATAGTTTGTAAAATTTCTAGTAACATAATTTTAAGCATCCTGATTCTTTTGTTGGCTGTGTCCAATTTATCAATGAATCCATCTGAGGCATATAATATTCTTTTAGAGGCTTTTACCTCTAAGTACCTGCAATCACTGGAGAGAGAGAAAGAGAGACAGAGTCAGGGAGAGGGAAAGTGAAAAATCATCCCCTTCACAGGGGTGGTGACCATGCTGCAATTTCTTCCCTTCCATTTTCCTCCCAATATCTTGGGCATGCATGCATGCTCACATGCCCAGCATGATTTTCAGGCCACTATGTCCAAGACGTGAACTTCAATCAGTCATGTGGGAATCCAGTAACATAACTGCTATGCCATCTGCAGGCCCCAAAGGCATACAATTGATAATCAGTTTAACATTTTTATTTATTATTATTATTATTATTATTATTATTATTTATTGGCTATAGGGAATATGTGCTCACCAGAGAGAGAGAATGAGAAAGCAAGCTAGCAGGTCTGGGACTAGAATCACGATAAGCATGTGGGAATCCACCACTTTTACCATCATGTCACCCGATGGCTCCTTGAAATTGATTCTTAATGTTTGGTGGAATTTACCCTGAAACCACCTAAACCTTGTGTATTTTTATTGGGAAGAAATGAATTAAAATGCCAGTTTCTTTAATCAATTTAAGATAGTTAGTCCATTTGGGATCAGCTGGTGATGTAATGACTAAGGCTCTGGACTCTCACATGGCCAATCACAGTTCAAATCTAGGACCTACAGTTTGAAAAGCACTCCAGGCACATGAAAATGTAAGTTCAAAATCCTGAGAGGAGAATGAGGAAGAAGGGATTCTGGTTTGGCCATCCCCTTAGCAGGTGATTTTTCACTTTCCCTCTCTCTGTCTCTATCTCTCTGGCAAGCACACATTCCCTATGGGACAAAATCTTTTTTTTAAAAAAAAGGGACCTGCAATTGGTATAATTATGTCACTGGACTCCCATGTAGTCAACTGCAGTTCAAGTCCGAGACCCAGCAACTTAAACTCATTGTAGATGCATATGCATACGTGCCCAAAATCCTGAAAAAAAGAATAGAGGAGACAGGATTGCAGCATGGTCACCCTCCTGGGGAGGGATTTCCTGCTTTCTGTCTCTCTGCCTCTCTCTGTCTCTCCAGTGAGTACACATGCCCTGTAGCAAAATATTCTCTCTTTAAAAGAATCTTATAAAATAATTATTTATTTTATTTAATTATTAAATTGTAACCATATACTTGTTCAAAGTATGCTCTTATTTTCTTCTTTTTAAAATTTATTTATTTATTTTTAAAATGTTCTAGAGAGCATGTGTTTCCACTGAAGAGAGACAGAGAAAAATAAAGGGAAAGTAAGAAAACATCCCACACAAGGGATGACCCTGTCACATTCCCCTGTCTTCAGGACTTTGGACCTGCATGTATGCATATCCAGCATGTTTCTCAAGCTGCTCAGTTCAGAACTTGAACTGCACTGTTGGCCACATAGGATCCAGCCTTAACAACCGCAATATCAGTATTTTCATTTTCTGTAGAGACACCTTTTTATGACATTGATAATTTGCATTTCTTATCTTTTCCCTTTGATTAGTCTGGCTAGTGTTTTTTAATTTTATTTATTTTTTCCCAGAGAATTTGTTATAAGTTAAATAGTTATTTTTCTATTTTCTTTTTATTTTACATTTTATTTATTTATTTATTTTCATTTAATTTTCTTCCATACATTCAATCACATTATTATTTGTCTTACAAAATGGATATTTCAACAGGTGAACATTTCTCCCTAGTACTGTTGATAAAACTACGAAATATCTTCAACAGATAATACCACACCTCTTTGTGCCATTAATGCTTTGCCTCCCTGTCCCTCCCCCAAATCTGCTATTTAACATTTTCTTCCTTCTGTTTTTCTTAGGCCTAACTTATTTGTCTTCTTCAAATTCCCTAAGATTGTTGATTTAAATTTTATCTTTTAAAAAATAATAAAAATTTTAGATAGGGATCAGCAGATGGTGTAATGGTTATGTTACTGAACTCCCATGTAGTCAACCACAGTTCGAGTTCCCAATCCAGTGGCTTAAAACTCATGCCAGGTGCCTGTGTTTGCATGCCCATGATCCAGAGAGGTGACTGGAGGAGAAGGGATTACTGTGTGGCTACCCCTTGGGGGGGGGGGTGATTTATCTGTTTTTGTCTCTCTGTCTTTCTGGCAAGTGCATGAGCCCTACAGCAAAAATATCTCTCAAAAAAAAATTGAGGTTCATGATTTCTTGATAAGCATCACCTCAACTGCATACAGATTTTCATGTATTGTATTTTCATTTTATTCTGTTGAAAAAATTGCTAACTTCTTTCAAGGGAAACTCCAGAATATTATCATGAAATAAAAGTGTGCATGTATGTGTTCATTTCCAGATTTTCTAGGTGTTTTAGGCCATTTGGACTCATAAAAATTACTAAAGACTGTGTCTCTTCTGTCCAGCAGAGAGTCACCTGAAGTGCACACAGATGCACTACTAGAGACACAGAGACCTGAGAAAATTGGGAAACAAAGAGGCCATATCAGGAATGCACCTTTTAAGCCTCTCTCATCCTCCATATTTATTAGGGCAAAAGAGGAAGGAAAGTTATTTTTAGAGAAAATTGCTTCTTAGAGGATTAGAATGATAAGTGTAATTCCTCTAACAGGGTGGTTTCAGTAACAATGAGGGGATATGGCTAAATGACAGCAGAGGCTGGGCAGCAAACCTCGGAATTTGAAGGATACATTCATCATGTCATACACCCATCTAATGACCTCCTGTCATTTTTGAGCAGGAGAGCAAGAGGTAGGTGTTTTTCACCATTTTCCCTGTAGTCATTCATTCAGAGTTAATACATCCAGGGTACTCTAGAAGCAAGGCATTTCAGCTATTCCCTAAGTAAAGGTTGGTTTACTTATAAACAATAGAAGTTTGTTTCTTACAGTTGTGGAGGCTGGAAATTTGCCAGCAGATTTCATGTCTGGTCAAAACTCTCTTACAGGTTGCAGATTGCCAATTTTTTTGTTATATCTTTACTTGCCAGAGAGCAGAGAGAATCAAGTTATCTCAGGACTTAAAAGAGCACTACTCCCATTTACAAAGGCTTTGTACTCATGATGAACTACCTAACAAAGACCACACCTTCTACTTCTATTACATTAAGGGTTAGGATTTAAACATAAAAATTTGTGAAGAAGATAAACATTCAGTGTACAGCATCAGATCTTTTATTAAAATGTTCTAGTCTAAATATGTTATGAGTATGGCATATATATTATATGATTTCAGTTACTTAAAACAGTCAATGTTTAATGATCCTGATGAAGGTTTGTCTTAGTAAATGTACTATGTGTGCTATGAAAGGATTATATTGTACAATTTTCTACTAATGACCATTACATCCCATTGGTTGATCTGATATACAACTATTGTGTATCTTTATTGACTTTCTATCTTTCTATCTATCCAGTTACAAAGACAATGGTGTTGAAGACTTCAACCATATAGGGTTTTCCAAAAGTTCATGGCACATGCATATTACGAAAAAACTAGACATGCATTTCAATTTTTGACAACAATAAAACTTATACTTTAATTCTACTTCATAAACTTTTTGAAGTCCCTTCATAAAAGAATGGTTTGTCCTCTTTTCCTTTAAGTCTTGTCAAATATCATATTGTATGTTTTGAAGTAATATTCTGAGATATAAACATTATTTTTATTCCTTCTTTGTGAATGCTTTGGTTTGACTCATGCACTGAGTCATAATGACAGAATTAAGAGAGTAAAAGCTGATCCAATTATGATATCAAATGATGAGACTGAGAGGAAGATTAACAATTGGCTGGTTAGGTCAGGATTCCTGTGTTAAGTACTCATGGGTCTATAACTGGAAGAAATAACATAGGTGAGGACCCACATGGACATAGACTACACTTGGCTTTGTTCAAAGTTCTACCCTGTGCCATTTTGTTATACCTTTGGAATGTCCAGTCACTAGAATTGAGAGTCAAATATTACTCTATTTTTATAAATTACGCAGCCTCAATATTTTTGTTAGCAGAGCAATAGCAAGCTAGTACAATTAATGACATTTTCCCATTTGATGACATCTTTATTTTTATCCAAGTAACTTTCTTTAGACTCAAGTCTATTATAGCTGTTGATAATGTAGTCATTTGCTGGGACCCACTCAACAGAATGTGAATTCTGAGTGGGGAGGCTGTGGATTAGAAATAAATGTAATAACAAACACCCAAAGTCACACAAGTATAGAAAAGTGAAGATCAAGTGGACCCTACTTCTCTGATAGAGAAAGCTGTGATCAGGAACCAGCCTCAGGTTTATTGTTTTAAAGGGAAGCGAATGGGGGAAGAGGAAATAGAATGCAACGCCAAGTACTTTTGGATGTAAATCATCTGAAGATGTGAAAACAATTGGTAGCATGTAATTTCCCTGATCTCTTTAGGGGTGAAATCTGACAAACACATGTGACTTCCTTTAGTTTGATACTGCTCTGTAGTATCAACAACTATAGCAGATAGCATTATCATATACAAGTGCTTTTATAGCCATGCAAATGAAGCTCATGGTAGCATGTTTCTGCATGAGTCTAAAGGTCACCATGTTTGCTCAGACTGGTAGTTCTCCACAGTTATTCAAGCATTCTCTTGATTATTTATTGCATGGTATATTTTTCCATTACTTTTTTACTACTGAGCAAAATTTTATTTGAAGTTAAACTTTTATAGGTTACAAATAATGACATTAATTTTAAAATCCACTTTGCCTATCTCTGTTTTTAAGTAAGTATATTTAGAAAATTTTTATTTAATGTAATTCTTGATATATGAGGATTTTTTTTTTGGGGGGGAGAGGTTTTTGCTATAGAGCATGTGTGTGCTCGCCAGACAGACAGAGACAGAGAGACAGAGAGACAGAAAGCCAGAAATCACCCCCAGGGGGGATGGCCACGCCCCAATCCTTTCTCCTCCATTCTCCTCTCGGGATCTTGGGCGCACACACCCATGTGCTCAGCGTGAGTTTTAAGCCACTGGGTCCGGAACACGAACCACAGTCGACTACATGGGAGTCCAGCGACATAGCCATTACGCTAACTGCTGGTCCTGATATATGAGGATTTAAACCTGTCATTATATTACTTATTTTCCATTTTTTGCCTCTAATTTTCACTTCTTTATCTCCCATTTCTTTCTGAACTATGAATTATTTTTATTTTAATTTATGCATAGTATTTTAGAATATTTATTTGTATAGTTTTTCACATAGTGAAATTACAATATACATATATAATTTATTACTCTTTTTTACTGTCAACAGTTGGAATATCAAAATGTCTAAGATTTTTTAATCTGCCACACTTTATTACATAATTATCTTTAATTTTATTTCTGTAAATATTGAGAATCATTTCTCAATGTTATATTTCCATAACTTATAAAAAAAACTCAAAGGAATAGTTTATTGTGTTTGATCTTATATCTACTGTTTCCATTTTATTTATTTTTTTTTTACTTTTGGTGTTTCATGGTTCTTTCCATTATTATTTTCTTTCTATAGAATTTCTTTAGCACTTTATTTATATCAAGTCTGCTAGCGACAAATTGTGAAACTCATTAACTATGCACTTGTCACAGTTTACCTGAGCTTGTTAAGACAAAATAGGCATGCACACAACTTACATGGAATAGATTAATTCCTGTAGATAGGAATCAAAAGGAAATAGAAACATGTAATTCATTATGAAACAGTCCTTCAGGACCCAGAAAAGCTTCTTCACATAAATGGAGTCTCAATTGTGCAAACTCCAATTGCACTGATGCTGAATAACCTCATAAAGCAGCCCACCCTGGGTTTCGATCATTGGAGTCACAGGAGACACTGGGCTAAGGTGCTGAAAGACTTTCTGTGCTGGGAGGAATTGAAGCAAAGGCCAGACTGTTCTGGCTAACCCCTGTATATCTCAAAATGTTATTTACAAGCACATCCTGTGATTATTCTTAAAATCTACAAGTGGGGGGAGAGCTTGGTTAGTCCAAGACCATACAGAGAATTGTCCTCCACAAATCTCTTACTAGTTTTTTGTGGCATGAGGATGTGTTTATTTCCACTTTGTTTCTATAAGATATTTCCTCTAGATCTAGAATTTGAAGCTACCAGTTTTACTTTTCAGCACTTGAAAAATGATGAGGAACTTCCTTCTGGCCTTCATGATTTCTAACAAAATAATTTGCTGTTATTTGAATTGTTCATCTCTAGAGGTTACACATTACATCTCTTTGACTGCTTTCAAGATATTGTTTCTTTGCTTTTGTTTATAGATATTTGATTTTGATAAATTTTAATAGATTGCTTTAGACTTAGCTTCTTGATCAAATTTGAGAAGAACTTAGTCTTCAATGCTTTAAATATTTTTATCAGTCATATATTATTTTTTTCCAGGACCCCAATGATACAAATATTAAATAACTTGTAATTGTCCAAAGGTTACTGAGTTTCTGCATGATTTTTTTTTTAAATCTATGTTCTTTTTGTTGTTTAAATTAGATATTTTCTAGTGGTCTGTTATTATGCTCATGGTTAGTTTCATCTGTTATCTCTATATTTCTATTAAACCACTTTAGTGACTTTCCTGTTACTTTGCTTTCAGCTTTAATTTTCAGTTGTTTCTTTATATCTTTTATTTATTTACTGAAACATTTTATGTTATCATTGGTTACAAGAGGGTTTGTCATTTCTTGTTAAATTTTTTTGAGACACACACTTTAATACTCTCCTGCAATAATTTAATCATCTCTGTCATTTCATCATTGATACCTATTGACTGCTCTACTCACTGAAGTTCAGATATTCCTGAACTTAGTCACACCGCTGTCCTTTTTCCCTCATATCATATGCATGTATGCACACAAAATTGGTATGTATTTCAAGCCACTGGGGCTAGGACTCAACCCATGCTTGGCCACAAAGGATCTGGTTTCCTAACTCCTAGGCTATAGGGATGGCCTATTCTGGACCTTTTTGTATCAGACAGTCAACCTGAGTATGTTGAGAGTTCATATCTTGGCCTAATTTGCAGACAATATTTCAAATTGCAATTTAGTTTTCAAAGCTTTTGTGATGCTTCTCCGATAACACCCCATGTTAGCACATTTGTGCTGCTATAACATAATACTTGAGAATGGGTAATTTATAAAAATCAGAAATTCGTTGCTCACTTTTCTGAAGTCTGTGAAGTCTCAGATCAAGGTTTAGGCAGGTTCAATTTCTATGATGGCCCCAGTCCCTGCATCTAAGATAGTGTCTTGAATACTGTGTCCTCACAGGATGGAGAAACAAAAGATCAAAAACAGCCTAGCTCTGTGTAAATCCTCTTTTATAAAGGTCTTAGTTCCATCACCTTAGAAGAAGGCCCTCATGACCTAACTTCCTAAAGGCTCTACATCTCAATACTATTGCATTATAGAATGTTTTAACACATGCATTTGGGGAGACGCAGAGCATAGCAACCAACTTATGTGCTACTCCATCTCTCTAATCCTGGGCCATCTGACATACTTTGTCTAGTTTTCAAAACTTGTGCCATTTGATTTTGTTTGTTTCATCCATGGCCCAGCTTTATGCAGAGAGAGCCATTTGACCTCCCTTTGATTCCTTCCTGGATATATCTTGACTGTTTAGCAACAACACTACTTCTCAAACTACTATGCTTTTCCCAACAGTTCATTTCAGGCATAGATGCTCATATACTCTTAGGCCATTGCGTGTGTGCATGAGGGTCCTCTACCCAACTTTTTCCTATCCAGGTAAGTGACATCAATAAAAGATCTCAAAATTACTTCAGGAGAAGATTTAAGGAGAAAGTAGAATTACTATTTCCTTAGCGAGTGAATAGGAAACAAGACATATTTTTTAAGGACATTGGGAATATTCTTAGAATGTTAATGTAGTTGTCCATGGAGCAGTGTGTGGAAAGCATGTATCTGTATCTATATCTATGAAAGTGTATATAAATAAGTGAGTATGGGGGTATACATTTGTGTGTATTTGTACACGCAGAAAGACAGACCTACACAGAGAGACAAAAACAGGAAGATTTTTGGAATATAAAATGCTTTATAGATGACTTAATGTAATTTGAACAACTTTTTGTGACAAATATAATTATAGCTATGATTATAATGACATTTATTATCTTTTCATTTTGTAGATAATAAGACTATTGCTCCAAACATTAATGACTATATATTCAGTAGTTACAGAAAACAGATATGCACTTGGAGTTTCAAATAGCACACTTTTTTAGAATTTACTGAATTAGAGAATTAACCAGGCATTTAAGCACTGCAACCATAGCTTTGATTTACAATAATAGAATATATGAGCCTACAACAGAGCCAGGGCTGATTCTCTAAGGTTTTGGAATACCAGAGTAAGAAATTTGGATTTTATTGAATTTAAAGGTGGATCCATTGAAACACTTTAAAAATGATAGTGACTCAAAGCATCTCTTTAATAAGATTGATCTGACAACAGAGTATATGATAAATGAGGGCACTGACACAAGTCAGACAATAGCGCAGCTAGTGAAATATTGCAGGCATCATTGGAACGTAGCATTTGATATGCTATCAGTATGTGAAATCCACTGAGATATTTTAGAACTATTTTAGAAAAGGATTATAGATTTATATAAAGCAAAATAACTATAGTTATATAAATAGAAATCAAAATATATGAACCACAAGTTTCCATTCTCTATGATATGTGATCATGACCAGATGGTATCAGAAGAAATGTCCCCCAAGGTAACCTACAGTTTAATTAACAGCCTTATGGAGGATTTACTTGGTCTTTCATGCTTAGAAATATCTGGTATCAGCCAAGGTTAGAGAGAAGTCACACAGATAAATTCGTTTGTGACAATAAGTACAATTGGATATTCCAGATACTAGGATATGTGGTCTTCAGGCCTTCTTAATTCTTTAATAATTGGCCTTTACTATACTCTTAAAAGAGTATTAGGAAAGTGCTCTAATTATTTTATTATCATTTATCATATAGAAAATTACTCAATGCAGTAATAGCCTCTGTGCACGCTAACAGGCAAAATACCCCAGAGATCACAGAACAGAAAGACCAAAGCACAGTTCATTAAGTATATTAAAATTCTGAACCAGGACACAAAAGAAAGAGATAAAGTAGGCTAACACACTTTGCACTTCAGATAGGTTATGAGTGGGAGAGAAAAAAATCACTAAAACTCACTGCACAAATTCTGGGTTATACCATGCTCAAATGTCCTGACTCTCATTTTCATTTCCACTATGCTTTTTGCTCCTGATGCTGTAATTTTGAGAACCAGAGTGAAGTATGTGTAAGGGGCTCATAGACATAAGGTGTCACAGGTAATGATCAACATTGCTCCTTAAGAAAGATGCTAAAACTTACAAGTAACTTCCCTTTTAGTCTGCTGAAGAGCCATGAGTGTTGAATACCATTTGGAACAAAGCATAGCTGGGATCATAATAGGACCGTTGTAGGTGTCACACGGGGCGACCTATGTAGAGATAAGATAGCTTTCAGCCTATAGGATGTGTTGTCAATACACATTTCTATCCACGTCTTAACACTTTTATTTGAACACACATTGCAATTGTTCTTTCCATTTTTAGCGTGTGCCATATGCTATTCATTATTTACTATCTATGTTTAGTTCAGTTTATGGATTCTGCCTGTATCTTACTTGCTACTTATTTGCTCCTTATCTAATTTTAGCACATCCCATGAGTTTTGCCTATATTTCATAATCAACCACCTTATTTATGGTCTTTGTTAGTAATTTTTATGAGTTACCTTCATATTAGCTGTCATTTTTGTCTTTTATAACAGAATTAAGTGTCTTTGAAATGTTAAAGCAAATTCATTGCAATACCATATACAACTGTTAATATGGTGCCAATTTTAAAAATAAGTTTTCTCTAGGAATACATTGAATCTTAAAATATGTAGGCATCTAAGCAATTTGTTTACAAGCATCATTCAGTTATGAAATTTTATCTAAATTAAGCACCACTTTGGACAAATAGCTTCTGTCTTCTTTTTAATTAGTAAAAAATAGTTATCTACTTCAAATATCATCAACTCTTTAAAAATATAACACAGAGTCTGCATTACTCAAGAAATGTTATCTTTAGACTTTGAGACTGGACAGTCAAAATAATTGGTCTGTTTTCCAATGAAAAACAAAAGTGACAAGTCTGAAGCCTAAGATATAAGAATCTATAATATAAACAATATTATGACCACAAGTTAGGGATTGGGTTTACTCTGACATATGCAGGCATATTTTACAAATTGAGTTTACATATACTCTCATCATCATTTGTCCGTAATCTCCTCAGAATTTTTTGCTATCATTAAAACAATGAAAGAATGAGTGCTAACATATAATTGTGTACCAATGAAACTATATTTTAAGAATAATATCAACCTATGAATCTTTAAGACAATCAAATAAAAAGTTCAAGGTTTAAAATTGGTATGTCTCCACTTAATATATACCAACTGTCCACACTCTATGGCAGAAACTGAAAGATTCGAGGATATAGAAGGATGGAGAATGGTTACAGATACTGGAAACAGTATGGGAAGAGGTTGGGAGATGGGGAAGAGTGAGAGAAAATGAAACAAGGAGAAAAATTAGAGAGGAAAGACATTAGGGAACACAGAAATGGAGGATTATCTGTTCATGATAATGTGTGTGGTATCTTCAACTGAACTGGTGTGAAGTGTATTCATGTTTGGTAATTCATTTTGTAAGCTGTAGTGATGTATAATGATTGAATGTATAAAATAAATTAGAATAATAAAAATTATAAAGATTAAAAAAATTGCAGAACCAAAATATGGAACAGCTATATCATGTAGATTGAGAAACTGGAAACTACAGTCAAGAATTGATTAACAGTGGGAATACATTCTAAGAAATGCATCATTAGGCTGTTTCATCACTGTGTGGACATTATACAATGTATTTACACAAACTCAGATGAGTCTATTACATACCTAGGCTATATCACCTGTGTTTGAGTAAGTACACTTGAAAACTACAGACCTATACAGCACATAACTGAATACATAGGTAATTGTAATGCTAAGGTATTTGAGTATCAAAACATACCTAAACATAGACAAAAATATTGTAGAGTAACAGCTTAAATGTTTTTTTAAAAAATGGTACACCATGAATGCAGCTTGCAGGACTGAAAGTTGCTCTTGGTGAATCAGTGAGTGAGTGGTGAATGAATGTGAAGGCCTAGGACATTACTGTACAGTACTATAGACTTTATTAACACTGCACACTTAGGCTATGCTAAATTTGTTTTAAAATTCTTTTCTTTCTCTAATAATAAATTATCCTGAACTTACTATAACTTTCTTATTTTATAACCTTTTTAAGCTTTTCTTTTTCAAGGTTTTTGCCATAACCTAATGGAAAAAAAAAATCATCTGTGGTATCTGTGCTCATCGGAGAGACAGAGGAAGAGAAAAGAAAAGTGATAAATCACCCCTAGAGGGAATAGAAATGTTGCAATAGCTTCTACTCCATTTTCCTCTTGGGATTTTGGGTGGGCACACATGAATTTGTGCCTGGGGTGTTTCAAGCCTCCAGGTCTAGGACTCAAACCATGGTCAGCCATGTGGGAGTCCAGCGACACAACCATTACACCATCTTCTGATTCCAACATTTTGTTTTATAAATAAAATGAGGACACTCTAAAATAATTATTAAAAATATAGTAAACATGTAAACCAGTAAAACAATAATTTATTATTAAGTATTATGTACTATCATCCATGCTATAATTTCATACAACTGGAAGTGAAATAGTTTGATTATATAAGCACCACCACAAACACATAAATAATGCATTGCACTGACATTACCATGGCAACAACATCACAAGGCTGTAGGAAAATTTCCAGCTCTATTATAATCTTACGGGACCACTGCTGTATATGCAGTCCACCATTGATTGAAATGTCGTTATATGGTGCATGAATGTATTTTGAAAGCATACATATAACAAAAATATAGCATCGAATTTGTTGGGTGCACTCACAGTTATATTTGTGTCAAAATTGTAGTTTTAAATGTTCATATTTAAAAAGAAAAAAACTCTATAAAGTTTGTGATATATGTTAGCATTTTAAGATACTAGGAAAAAGAAAATAAAGAAACTAAAGGATGTAATAAATCCAAAGGATAAACCAGTGACATAGAAAACAAAAAAAATAGAAAAAATTAAAGCCAAAAGTTGATTTTTGGAAAGTTAATAAAATTTAAAAAAAGAAAGAAAAGAAAACCACTACATATCCAGTTAGACAGAGAACATGAATCAACAATGTCAGAAATCATAGTGGGATTATCAATACAGACCCTACAGACATTTTGAACAAATTTGACAACTCAAGAAAAAAACCCGAAATCCTTAAAATGGTACAACTAATCAATATAAAACAGAAAATCTGAATATCACCATGTCTATTATGACAAAAACTTACCCCACACACACACACACACACACACTATACATACCAGGTAGGTGTCCAGATAGTTGAGTTCTATCAAACGTTTCAAAATGAAATTTGATTAATATTTCACCAATTTTTTTCACAGTATTATAAAAGTTTGTTTCTTGAATTATTCTAATAGAAAAATATGCCAAAATCAGTACAAAATTATAAAACTCTTCTACTGTGTTGGTGATACCAGTTCTTAAAATTTTGGAAAGTAAGCATATTGGTCAAATTAAGAAGTGGGTAAACAGGCAAATTGAATGTTAAGTTAACTCAGAAAATAACACAAGAATGAAGATGAAAACACCTCCCATGCTAGTAAACAGAAAAATGGAGGAGTGAGAGAAAAATTAAGAACAGTTTAATAAAAACAGCAATTTGGGACCAGCAGTTAGCATAATGGCTATGTCGCTGGACTCCCACGTAGTTGACTGTGATTCGCGTCCCAGACCCGGTGGCTTAAAACTCACGCCAGGCGCATGTGCGTGCGTGCCCAAGGTCCCAAGAGGAGAACGGAGGAGAAGGGATTGCAGCGTGGTCATCCCCCCTGGGGGGTGATTTCTCACTTTCTATCTCTCTGTCTCTATCTGGCGAGCGCACGTGTCCTGTAGCAAAAACCTCTCAAAAAAAAAAAAAAAAAAAAAACAGCAATTCAAGAAGAAAGAATAATATAAAATACAAAATATAGATAGTAAGATAATGGATAGATAGATTTGACATACAAAAAGTAGAAAGTACAAATTAACATTGTAGAAACAAAGATAAATATTCCAGTTATCCTACTTAGTAAAAATGGACTGAATCACCAATTAGGAAGCTAATGATTGTCAGATTAAATTATATTTAATAATATAAGTATCTGTGAAATATACCCAAACTTTAGGTAAAGAAAGCTTCAGAATAAAAGATTAAAAACTTGTGCCACTCCTGACCCATCCAGACACCCATTCCAGTGGAGGGACTTGCTGGAAGGTGGGCTGCCTGCACCTGTAGGGTTAACAACTGGGACTCCTGGGTCGTCCCCTCCTCCACTCACCTTTGGACTCTCAGGTTTGTTTCTTGGGACTTTGAGATGAACTTGCCCCCATCCCCAACCCATCTGGACACCCATTCCAGTGGAGGGCCTTGCTAGAAGGCAGGCTGCCTGCACCTGTGGGGTCAATGGCTGGGAACCATGGCTCATCCCCTCCCCCACTCACCTTTGGACTTTTAGGACTTCCATGTTTAGTATAGCTCAGGGCACACAATGTGCACTTAGCAACCTCTTCTTTGTTACTGAACTGAAGCTCAGCAGCTTAGTTTTAGGTGCACCTGCTCTCTAGAAACAGTGAAGACTTTGGGTCACCCAGGACCACTGACAACAGTGCAGGGTACCAGTGAGCAACAAGGAGGCAGAGAAGAGAGATTGCCAGTTTTCTACTCTTGCACACCTTTCAATGCTTGGCGATACATTGAATAATTTAGGAAGGAACGTATACATCACCAGATGACTAGGAACCATCACAGAGGCACAATATAAACAGCCAACAAAATGTCTCTCCCCAAGGGAAAACATTAATTCCTTATCACCCAAAGACAACACAATGGAAGTAATAGAAATGTCAGGTAAACAATTCAGAATATTTGTAGTGACCAAACTAAATAAGATACAAGAGAAAAGAGACAACAAGCTCCAGGAGATGAGGAAGTCCTTTCATGATTTAAAAGAAGAAATAGACACCATAAAAAAGAATCAAATGGAATTGTTAGAGATGAAGAATGTGATGCAGGAATTAAAACCTCCCTCAAAAGTATTAAAAGTAGATTACACCATGCAGAAGATCAAATCTCAAATGTAGAAAACAAAACCTCTGAACTAGGAAAAATTATGAAAAAGACTGAGAAAACAACCAAGAAAAATGAGGATAATGTACGAGAAATACTAGATACCATCAAGCATATCTAGTAGAAAATAATAAAGGTGTTGATAAACTTTCCATGAATTCCTGGAAGAAAACTTTCCAACCTAGAAAGGCATTCAAATATCCAGATCCAAGAAATACATAGGACCCCAAATATAATAAACCCAAGAAGAGCCTCTCCAAGCCACATCATAGCCAGATTGGCCAAAACCACAAAGACAAGATACTGAAATTGGCAAAAGAGAAAAATTAAGTTACTTACAAAGGTTATCCCATCAGGCTAACATCAGACCTCTCATTAGAAACAATGCATGCAAGAAAAGAATGGGGAAATATAGTCACACAGTTAAATGAAAAACAATTTTAACCAAGAATACTATACCCAGCATGATTATCCTTCATATGGGAAGAACAAAACATTCTCCAATAAACAAAACCCAAAAGAATTTAACAACTCCAGACCAGCTCTTCAAGAGGTTCTAAAGGGAGTGCTATACGAAGAATACTAAAAAGTCAGATGGACAGATATAAGAGAACAAAAAACACCCAAGAAAATGGCTCACTTAATGACAGGAACATGTCCGAAAATATTGATAATAACATTGAAGGTTAATGGATTATATTCTCCAATCGAGAGAGACAGACCGGCCAAATGGATTTAAAAACAAACAAAATGAAAAACAGAAACCCTCTATCTGTTGCCTATAAGAAACACACCTTATGGATAAAGACGTACATAGACTAAAGGTGAAAGGCTGGAAAAAGATATCCCATAAAAATAGAAATAAAGAAAGGGCTAGAGTTGTGATACTGATTTCAGACAAAATCGGCTTTAAGACAAAGACTGTAAGAAGAGACAAAGAAGGGCATTAAATAGTAGTAAATGGACTAATTCATCAAGAAGACATAATGCTTACGAATATCTATGCACCCAACTCAGGAGCACCTAAGTACATGAAGGAAAGACCAAGGGAACTAAATGAAGAGATAGGTTGCAACACTATAATTGTTGGGAATCTCAACACCCCATTATCTCCTTTAGATAGATCTTCTAGACAAAAAAATAAACAGAAAGATACAGGACCTAAACAATACTCTAAATCAAATGGGCTTGACAGACATCTATAAAACTTCCCGCCTTAGGACCACAAAATATACATTTATCTCACCCCAGCAGGGAACCATTTCAAAGACTGATCATTTGATAGAACACAAATCAAGCCTTTATAGATTCTAAGACATCAAAACTATATCCAGCATCTTCTTGGACCATGATAAAATTAAACTCGTTATGAATTTCAAGAAACATCCTCAAAAATACAGAAACACATGGAAACCGAACAATCTACTTCTGAATGACTTCTTAACTACTGAAGAAATTAAGTCTGAAATTTAAAAAAAATTATGGAAACAAAGGATAATAAGTACATGAGTTTCTATAATCTATGGGACACTGCAAAAGCAGTCATAAGAGCGAAATTCATAGCAATTACTGCACATAAGGAAAAGATGGAAAGGTGGCAAATAAACAACCTAACATCATGCCTCAAAGAATTGGAAAAACAACAACACCACAAAAAATGCCCCACAAAAAGAAAGAAAGATTTGACCAAAAATAAATGAAATGGAAAATGAACAAACTATACAGAAAATAAATGAAAACAAAAGCTGGTTCTTTGAAAAGATGAACAAGATTGACAAACCATTAACAAGACTAGTAAAGAAAAAGAAAGAAAGTAACCAGATAAATCAAATACATAATGAAACAGGCAACATTTCAACAGACATGATAGAAATACAAAGCATCATTAGAGGATACCATAAGCAACTATATGCCAGCAAATAAGAGAACATGGAGGAGATGGACAAATTCCTGGATGCATATAATTTACCAAGATTGAATCAGGGAGGACATAGAAAACCTGAATAGACCCCTAGAAAGCCATGAGATTGGATTAGTAATAAATAACCTCCTGAAAAAGAGAAGCCCAGGTCCTGATGGCTTCACTTCTGAATTCTACAAAATTTTTAAGGAAGTTATTAAAAGAACTATTTAATTCAAATTATTTCTAAAGATCCAGGACCAGCAGTTAGCGTAATGGCTATGTTGCTGGACTCCCATGTAGCTGACAGCGTTTCGCGTCCTGGACCCGGTGGCTTAAAACTCATGCCGGGCGCGTGTGCGTGCGTGCCCAAGATCCCGAGAGGAGAATGGAGGAGAAGGGATTGTGGCGTGACCATCCACCCTGGGGGGTGATTTCTCGCTTTTCTGATTCTCTGTCTCTCTCTGTCTGTCTGGCGAGTGCACGTGTCCTATAGCAAAAAAAAAAAAAAAAAAAAAAAAAAAAAAAAACTCTCCAAAAATAAATAAATAAATAGATAAAAATTAAAAAATAAAGATGCAAGGGAGGAACCTTCCAAATGAATTTTATGAAGCCGCCATTATCCTCATTCTGAAAACAGATAAAGATAGGACAAAAAAGGAAAAATACAGACCAATATCATTGATGCATATAGGTGCAAAAATTCTCAACAAGATACTTGCAAATCATACCCAAAAACATAGAAAAGATGATTCATCAGGACCAGGTAGACTTTATCCCAGGGATGCAGGTTCATTCAAAATATGCAAGAACATAATATAATACACAATTAATAGAAAGATAAAAACCATATGATCATTTCAATTGATGCAGAAAAAGCATTTGATAAAATACAACATTTATTCATGATTAAGACTCTCAGTAATATTTGTATAGAAGGCTCATTTCTCAGCACAATAAAAGCCATATATGAAAAAACTATAGCTAACATTATACTGAATGGGAAAAGCTAAAAGCTTTTCCACTAAAAACTGGTGCTAGAAAAGGCTGCCCACTTTCTCCACATTTACCCCCCTCCCACCAGACACTTGTAGAGGCTGTGAAATTTGGCAAAACTGAGGGAAACCAAACTTCATTGTGCAGGTTTTGTAAAATAAAAATAATCATTAAAATTTAGGACTCTGTTAAAGAAACACAAAATCTCAGGGATGATATGTTTGAAGACTAATACATTTTGAAGGATGCATATAGGATAAGTACGTAATTTTTCTCAGACTTTAGGTAAATATGTCCCCCTATAGAAGTTGCTATTTAAGGGATCAGCAGTTGGTGTAATGGCTGTGTTGCAGGACTCCCACGTAATTGACTGCGGTTGGAGTCCTGGACCCGGTGGCTTAAACTCATGCTGGGCGCTTGTGCATGGGTGCCCAGAATCTCAAAAGGAGAATGGAGGAAAAGGGATTGCAGTGTGCCCATCCCCCTGGGGGGTGATTTCTTGCTTTCTGTCTCTCTGTCTCTCTCTGTCTTTCTGGCAAGCACACGTGCCCTATAGCAAAAACCTCTCCGGAAAAAAAAAAAAAAAAGAAGTTGCTATTTAAGCAAAGAAAGATATCCTTTTACCTGCATATAGTGAATCATAATTAAATGGTAATGAATTATGGTTTCCATTACCTTAAGAAACTAAAACTATTCAAATAAGTTTCTATACCAGTTATGCAATAAACCAAGATTTTCTACTCTTTCTTTGGGTGACTACTCTGCATCTTTTAATTCACTTGGAGGCTTTTCTGCATAGTTGACCAAATGCTTAGTCAGGATAAATATTTACTTTTTTTTCTGGAGTTATTTGGAGGTAAAAATTACCCAAAAGGAGAAATAGGTTTTGCTGCTTAATTGGCATACTCAAGAAAGACAGTGAAACAAGCTTTGCCTTCACTTAATAAGCCCATTTTAAACTGAGAAACTGTGAATCACCATAGCTTGTCAGTTCTCTGCTGTAATCTTGAATGTAGGGACCGTTTGCATTATTCCTGTTCCCCTCTGGGTTTTTTCTTAACTCCTCTTTCAGCAACTTGATGAACCTGCAGATTCTACCCAGCTGCTTTTTATCAAGATTTCTTTTTGTTCCAGGCTCCATTTACTCTCATTTAGATACTTAATTGAGATTACTTTCCTCTGGTATCTCTGTCATTAAAAAAACAAATGTTTTCTTTCTAATTTATTTCAATGTTATCCATCATTTCATTTTATACTTCACCCTTAAGATGTTCCCTACTATCTCCCAGTTGCCAATCCTAGGCAATTCTTTGCATTTCTTTCTTTCTTGAGTAAGAATCAATTACTAAAAATGTCTTTCACTCATTTATTTTTCTAATTAGTATTTAAGCTTTGATGAAGTATACTATTTTTTTTTTAATTCTTTGTCTCTGCCAAGGCCCTCACATGCCTGTTATTCTCAACTGAAACAGCAGACCCTGGCTTAGTTAATTAAAAATTCAACCTGTCAGAAATTTCACTTCCTACAACTATTGGCAGATTTGAATAACTGCTTTGCAATTATTGCTGTTATAACATCTGAAGATTTGGTTTTAGACATTAGGAGAATTTTTTTCTGATGCTTTTAATTTTTCATAATGAAGGACTTTTTATAAAAAGGTAGCATGCCTATGTAACTGTCACTGATTTTTTTTTTCCTATAGGGCATGTACACTTGCGAGAGAGAGACAAGAGAGACCGTGTTAGGAGGGTAAGAAACCATCCCCCAGGGGAGATGGCCACATTGCAATAATTTCTCTTCTACTCTCTTCTTGGGATTTTGGGTAATGTGTCTGGTGTGATTTTTCAAGCTGCTGGGTCTAGTAATCAAACCACGCAGCCAGCCATGTGGGATCTAGTGCCTTAACCTCCACACTACCTGCCCATCACTGAATTATTAATAAAAAAGACAGTATAGTATTATGGGGGGAAAGTAGGCTATGATTCAGGTAACCTTTTGGTTAGTTCTAGCTTTCTGACTTATTAGCTGCATTATTTCTGGAATTCTCTGAATCTCCAATATCATCATCTATAAACTTTGGATCAACATGCCCAGTTTGTCATCTTAAGATGAAAACTCAATGAGATGATAAATGCTAATTGAACTGGGGCCAGCAGGTGGTGTGGTAGTTAAGGCACTGGACTTCCAGCTGTCCAACTGTGGTTTGGGTCCTAGACCTGGCACCTTGTTTTCTCACTCTGTCTCTTTCCCTTGTCAAATTAAAAATAATAATAAAGGCGTAATGGCTATGTCGCTGGACTCCCACGTAGTCGACCGCGGTTCGCGTCCCGGACCCGGTGGCTTAAAACTCACGCCGGGTGCGTGTGCATGTGTGCCCAAGATCTCGAGAGGAGAATGGAGGAGAAGGGATTGCAGCGTGGCCATCCCCCCTGGGGGGTGATTTCTCGCTTTCTGTCTCTCTGTCTCTCTCTGTCTGTCTGGCGAGTGCACGCGCCCCATAGCAAAAAAAAAAAAAAAAAAAAGAAAAAAAAAAAAAAAAACCTCTCCAAAAAATAAATAAATAAATAAATAAATAATAAAGGGAACCAGCAGTTAGCATAATGGCTATGTCGCTGGACTCCCACGTAGTCGACCATGGTTCGTGTCCCGGACCTGGTGGCTTAAAAAAACTCACGCCAGGCACGTGTGCATGCGTGCTCAAGATCCTGAGAGGAGAATGGAGGAGAAGGGATTGCGGCGTGGCCATCACCCCTGGGGGGGTGATTTCTCACTTTCTGTCTCTCTGTCTCTGTCTGTCTGGTGAGCGCACGCACCCTATAGCGAAAAACTCTCAAAAAATAATAATAATAATAATAATAATAATAAAAATGAATATTTAAAAAAAAAACTGATTGAACTAATGTAGCTAAAGGTACAAGTATAGTTTTTAGTCAATAGGCACTTGTCCTCATTTGATAAATCTGGAGCAATTTAATATGTAAGGTTATGTAGTGCCTCTTATGTGTTCAAAATAAACAGTGATTGGGGACCAGCAGTTAGCATAATGGCTATGTCGCTGGACTCCCACGTAGTCAACAGCGGTTCGTGTCCTGGACCCGGTGGCTTAAAACTCACACCGGGTGCGTGTGCGTGCGTGCCCAAGATCCCGAGAGGAGAATGGAGGAGAAGGGATTGCGGCATGGCCATCCCCTCTGGGTGGTGATTTCTCGCTTTCTGTCTCTCTGTCTCTCTCTGCCTGTCTGGCGAGCGCACGCGCCCTATAGCTAAAACCTCTCCCAAAAAAAGAAAAAATAAAATAAATAAATAAACAGTGATTGCAACACAAAATGTCAAGGGTTGTATGAAAGACAGGTACAAAATGACAGAAGTTTATGATATTCTCGTTTCATAATTACTACAGAAAAGTTTTGGACACTAGTATCTTTGTGTATGGAATAAGGATTTTACAAAATTCATAATTTAAATGTTAATTTCTGGAGTCTTTAGAAAAGAAAAATACATGAGAGGATGCAAAATAGATTTTAGAGACAATATTGAAGAGTGCATAGGATTAAATAACTATAAGAGCAACAAGAAAATCAATTAAAAAGATGCCATACAATGGAAAAGAAAGAGAAAAATATGGCTAAGAAGGTTAAAGAATGAGTTTGTGTTTAAAAACAAAACATTGAGAAGAAAACATTATTTAAAATTAAAATAAGTTTGTGGTTTCATCTGAATCTAAATATTTTAAGTCATCCTCAACCAAGGAATAATGTGATGTAATAAATTAACCAGTATAATACCCATTAAATGAAATATAGATTGAAATATTATTGTGAATAACATTAATATTGGCTCCTAATTTTAAAGTGTTTGTGAATTGCTTTACAATTAGGTTTTATTTTATAGGTATTACTTTGAGGTATTTTTGGAAAAGCAAATATAGATAGAATTAAATGCATGTTTAATTTCACTCGTCATTGTAATTACCTGTGAGTAGCAGAATTACCCAGAGTGCTTTTCACACACATGTATGCAGTATTGATCATAATTAATAAGTACGAAAATGAAGCACACTTATGACAAATGAAGTACTTGAAAAATTATACCATCTGGTATAATGACTCAGTACAAGGGATGGAACTACAAAATATAAAGTAAAGCATACATTGAGGATCTATAATAGATCATGATACAAATACAAATGTAAATTTGCGAGGAAAAATGTAAGAAATCTTATATTGTACATTTTTATTGCAGACTAAAATTTTGTACTTTCAAACGAGTCCTAATTAAAATTTGAACTGGAACTCATAAAATGGAATCAACAGCAAAAATAAATACATACAGAGCAAGTCCATTGTTAAAACTTTTAGTAATTTTGTGAACTGATGAACATCCGTTAGTAGCTTGAAATCAGCTATGTAGGAGTATTTACACCACAGACATTGGTAAATACTGCACACCAGGGCTGCTGATCTCTCTAAAAAGTAAAATATACCACTACATGATGGTTAAGAAAATTATATTTTCTATACTATTATTGAAAATGGTTGTAGAGTTTATTGTTAGGGACATCCTTCATCATGCATTCTAATTTTTTTAGATTATGTTTTATAATTGTATACTGTATTATAGGGTATATGGTATTTTTTCCTATACTCCCTAGCCGTTTTGAATTAAAACAATGGCTGTAAAGAACCAAGCTATTGTTTAAAACAGAAAGCTTGCCTTTTGATAAAAGTTAGTAAAAGGTTTTTTTTTTTTTTTTTTTTTTTTTTGAGTGTTTTTCTTGCCATAGGGCGCGTGCGCTCGCCAGACAGAGAGAGACAGAAAGTAGGAAATCACCCCCCAGGGGGGATGGCCACGCCGCAATCCCTTCTCCTCCATTCTCCTCTTGGGATCTTGGACACGCACACATACACGCCCAGAGTGAGTTTAAGCCACCAGGTCTGGGACATGAACCGCGGTCGACTACATGGGAGTCCAGCGACATAGCCATTATGCTAACTGCTGGTCCCAAAGTTTGTAAAAGTTTTATCCCTCATTCTTTATCATAAATTATTGCAGAAGAAAAGTAATATAGACATTTCCAGCAGAACTGCCCATTAAATTACATTTCCTAAAATTCCCAAGTTAAAAAGCAAAACAAAATTTCTTTATAGAGATCTTGTGCTTGGGCATTCTGTTCCACAAACAAATGTTGACTATTTCTTAGTCTAGGAATTAATTTTCATTTGGAAAACAGCATAAGATAAAGTTGTCAGTATCAGCAGATGATGTAATGGTTATGTCACTGGAATCATATGTAGTCAATTGAGGTTCGAGTTCCAGACCTGGCAGTTTAAAACTCACGCAGGGTGCATGGTATGTACCTACCCAAAATCCCAAAAGGAGAATGAAGGAGAGGGGATTACGGCATGGCTATGCCCCCCCCCAGGGGTGATTTCTCACTTATCTCTCTGTCTCTTCAGTGAATACATGCGCCAAAGTATAATTCTCTCTGAAAAAAAAAATCAGATAAAGTCTTGTTTTGACTATTTCACGAGTTTTATTGGTATTCTGGCAAGTATAAAGTAATTTTGCTTTAAAAAATAATATTAAC
Source organism: Tupaia tana (assembly GCA_026018925.1). Classification (NCBI taxonomy): domain Eukaryota; kingdom Metazoa; phylum Chordata; class Mammalia; order Scandentia; family Tupaiidae; genus Tupaia; species Tupaia tana. The sequence goes on from JAKSZU010000020.1 coordinate 13,013,563, forward strand.
AGCATCATCTATTTAAGAATCAATTTTTTTCAAGAAGAAAAATAGTATGATCCAAGATTCTGTATGTTCATGTTAAACAATTGCTATTCTTCCAATAGAATTTGGTTACATTTTTATTCTTCAGTTTAGTAGTTGGAATAACGTTTACCATTATTTGTTTATTTTTATTGCCAGAGGGTGCATGCCTTTGCTGGAAAGCAGCAAGAAAGAGAAGAAAAGATTACCTGTGATGAGTCAGAGACATACCACAACCTCCACTTCACCATCTTCTCACAATCTGGGATATGCACTTGGTGTTTTTTCAAGCCACTAGGACTTATCTGAACTGCAGTTATCAATTACATGAGATTTGGTTACTTTAAACATCAGGCTATAGGACTGGCCATAGTAGTTGAAAATTTAAGCAAATTTTCATCTGACCTGGTGCTATGGTTCGAATGTTGCTCAAAAATTCATGTATTGAATTTTAGATGTGACAGAATTAAGACTGTAAGAACTTAATCTGACTATGGTGTTGAATGTGAGGCATTGGGGGGGATAGGATTAATGTCATTAGATCAGAGACTCCATGCCTGACTCCTGGGGGGGTTATAAGGAGTGGGACACAGATAAAAACAGGTAACAATGGACACAGATGCATATGCTCCCATTCTGCACCTTTAGCCTCCAAACCTAGGTTTTATAAATGCCCAGAGTAGATATTTCCTATTACTAGCAACAGAACAGACTTTAACCCTGAGTTTCAAAGATTGGCACTTCGAAATTTTTCTAATTTTTCTAATTTTTCTAATGAGTAGATTGACTGGCATGTGATCAAATATAAAATTTCAAAGATTATGTGTGACCAAGGTAGCAATTAGTTGTGTCTGAATGATACCTGGTTATGGACCTTTGATGTAGAGGTGAAAATGGTTAATTATATACAAATATACATATATACACATTCATACACACACACACACACACACACACACACACATATACACATACACATTAAGATTTATTTATTTATTTTATTTGTTATTATTTATTTTTTTAATTTGACCAGAGAAAGAGAGAGAGAGAGGAAAAGCAAGCCACCAGGTCCTGGACTTTAACTGTGGTCAGACACGTGGGAGTCCAGAACCTCAAGCAACATGCAACTTCCCAGCCCCTGGTTCATTATATTTTTAAAAGACAGTGGGAAATTTACCATTATCCCCTCTCCTAGATTGCAATGAATTCTTCTCTTTTTTTTAATTTTTTTTTATTGTCAGAGGGCACATGCACTCATCAGAGACAGAAAAACAGAGAAAGGGGGGCACATGTGTTCATCAGAGTGAGAGTGAGAGAGAGGTAGAGAAACTCAGAGAGAACCTCCCCCCATGAGGCATGGTCACACTGTAATATCTTTTCTGTATCTCTACCCTATTGAGACCCTAAGCATGCAAACATACATACATCATGTGTTTTTCAAGCTGCCTGAGCTAGGATTTGAACTACACTTGGCCACATAGAATCTAACTCCTTTACCACCACCAAGCTATAGGGTCAGTCCTGTGATGACTTCTTTAGCATTTGCCTGCTCTACTATGATGACAAATATTCTAAATCTTTCAACAATCTTAAACTTAAGCAGACATGGATAGAACCATACCCTAGGACCGTTTCCTCTCTCCTGCTCCTGGCCCACAATTCCTGGTATATACAAACATTATCTTTGGAGCACATTGTTTCCTTGGTTGCTGCCTCACCAAAATCATTAATTATAACTCATCATAGTTATGCCATTGGTGGTGGAATATTATGCTTAAAATGTATTTATGATTTTTTTAAGACTATAATTGCCTTAATAAATTAAGGCCGTTATAACAGATATATCATAAATTAGGTAGCATATAAATAAAAAAATTTATTTCTCATAGTTCCAAGATCTTCTTGGGTTGATTCTATTTGGGGTCCTTTGTATTTCTCGGGACTGGATCTTTGAGTGCCTCTCTAGATTTGGAAAGTTTTCTTGCAGGATTTTATGGAATAGATTATCAATGCCCTTATGAGTCTCTTCACCTTCTGGGATGCCAATTATCCAGATACTTGGATGCTTGATGGTATCTAGTACTTCTCATATATTATTCTCAAATTTTGAGGTATTTTTCTCAGTCTTTGTGGTGGATTTTTCTAGGCCAGCAATTTTCTCTTCTACATCTGAGATTCTATTTTCTGTATGATCTAGTCTGCTTTTAATACTTTCAAGGGACCTTTTGACTTCCTGTATTATAGCCTTCATCTCTAACAGTTCCATTTGATTCTTTTTTTAAAGTATGTAATTCCTCTTTTAGATCTTGTAAGAATTTCCTCACCTCCTGGAACTCATCAACTTCTTTCTCCTTTCTCTTTTGCAGTTCATTGTCTCTCTTCTCTTCCATCTCTGTTAGCTTCACCATTATGAATGTCCTAAATTCTTTATCAGACATTTTCATTATTTACATTGAACTGCTTGTGGATGAAGTGGAGTTATTCTTTTCCCTTGGAGGGGAGGTATTTTCTTGCTTTCCCATATTTCTTGTGGTCCTGCAGTGATTTCTAGTCATCCTGAAATGACTACTTCACAGGAGCGATGAGGAATCTTCAGCTGAAGGCCTTGCCTCTCCTGCCACGCTAGCTTGTTTGCTGGAGGCTGAATTATCAGTAGGAACTCTTCATTTCTCTTTTACCCTTGCTGCATGTTCACTTAGCAGAAGAGACAAACAACCTCCTTTGTATCTTTTTACAAAGGCACCAATCATGGGCACAAGGTGAGACCCTAAACACCTGTTAAAGGCCTCATCTCTTAATATAACCACGCTGGGAGGGACCAGCAGTTAGCATAATGGCTATGTCACTGGACTCCCACGTAGTTGGCCGTGGTTCGCGTCCCGGACCTGGTGACTTAAAACTCATGCTGGGTGCATGTGCATGCGTGTCCAAGATCCTGAGAGGAGAATGGAAGAGAAGGGATTACAGCATGGCCATCCCCCCCGGGGGATGATTTCTCACTTTCTGTCTCTCTGTCTCTCTCTGTCTGGTGAATGCACATGCCCTATAGAAAAAAAAAAAAAAAAACTCTAAAAAGGAATATATATATATATATATATATAACCACGCTGGGGTTAGCTTTCAACCTAGGGAGGATTATAGGCACAAATGTTAAGACCATTGCCAGAAGTTAGAAGATTAGTCTAGGAACCCAGAGTTAGCAGTCCTTTAAAATTATAGAATACTTTATGGAAAATCCTAACAAAACAATTTTGGTTCTATTGGGCAAGTGAATCTTCCATATTTACAGCATATTATTATAACTGTTTTCATATGTTCGAATGTCACAGTTTCATAATATCTTCACAACATTTTAGTTACTATTCTATGTTAGTTTTCAGTAACATTCCCACTTTAGAGATGAGAAACAGAGAAGATAAATATTTTCTTCAGTTATTCAATAGGCATACAAGAATTCAAAACCAAGAACCTAACTTTAGAATTCATGCCCTTTCCCATTGTTTTATACAGCCCATTTCAAAAGAGCAGATTATCTCAATGTGTTCGTTTATTTATTTACTTATTTATTTATTTTAAAGAATCATTTCATTTCATGTCATTTCACTTATTTTAATTTGACCACAGAGAGACAGAGAGAGGGAAAGTGAAAAATCAAGCTGCCAGTTCCAGGACTTGAACTGAAGCTGGTCATGTGGGAGTCCAGTGCCTTTAACCACCATGCTAATTGCCAGCCCCTCAATGTGTTTTAGAAAAAACAATTTCATAAGCACATGCTAAGAAATAAAAATTGAGATATTTTGATTAAAATGTACTTGATTTGACTAAAATGTGCAGATGATGCAAGATGAATTTATGCTTTTACAGCTCTTCTTGGGATGCCAAACTTTTTTATTTAGACACAAATTATGCCTAATTTTTTAATTTGCTTCTTAGTTAAAGCTGGACAAGTTATGGTTACAGTAAAATCTTTAGTAGTTATATTTAGAAAAAAAACAGGTGAAAAATGAAAGAAAAAATGAAAACTCAAAGCTGCTCTGGATTGTAAGAGGAAAATTGCTACTGATTATGCTCTCTTTACCTCTCTGTATTCTTTATTGAGAAACTAAAGTACATGTTAGAATTTTGATATTTAGATATGAGACTGTCTCAAGGCTAATTAGAAATTAACTCAAAATTCTTGTTTAAAGTAGACCAACTAAAAAGTTTCTTTTGAACCAGCTATTGGCTTCATGGTTAAGACAACTGGATCCCACATGGCCAACAAACAGCATGATCTGAGTTCCAAACCTGGAGGCTTGAGGAACACTTTGAGGCATGTGTGTGCTTGCCCAAAATCCCAAAAGGAGAGCGGAATGGAGGAGAAGGAATTGAGGTGTGACATTCTGCATGGGGGTGGTGCTTTCTCACTTTCCTCTCTGTCTCTCTCTGGTGAGCACATGTGTTCTCTTGCAAAAATTTTCTTAAACTTTTTTTTGTTCTTTTCTTATAAATCTCTTTTCTCCCACTTTCTTTAACATATACACATACAGAACATACATGAAGAATAAGATACAAACCTCAAAATAAATCTTGAGATTAACTGTGACCATGAAGAACAGTATCTCAAGAGGGAAAATAGAAGGAACAGTTTCTGAGTAGCTGGAAGGTGGTGTGGCAGTAACGCATTGCTCCATGGTCCACATGGGTAAGTTCTGAGTTCACTCCCAGGGTCTCCTCTGAATACGTCTGTCATGTGAATGCCCATGATCTGGCGCTGGCACAAGCCAGGGATGGATTACAGAATGAAGACTCTGTTGGGGGGTGACTGTCTCTTCATCGCCTTCCCTGTCTCCTCTGCTCATAAAAAAAAAAGAAAAATTAATAATTCTCATTGAACAGAAGAAATGGAGAGTAAGTCTATGTATATATAATGATGGAGATAATAACAAAGCAGGCTCAATGGGACAGCTTGGTAATTGGAGACATCCCATAGTAGAGGAGACAGTCACTGAAACGAGATATACCTGTTGAACCTCTGTATAAGGAACGTTACACTCCTCCAATTTCCCTTCCTTCCTTCCTTCCTTCCTTCCTTCCTTCCTTCCTTTCTTTCTTTTTCTTTCTTTCTTTCTTTCTCTCTTTCTTTTTTCCTTCCTTCCTTCCTTCCTTCCTTCCTTCCTTCCTTCCTTCCTTCTTTCTTTCTTTCTTTTTTTTTTTTTTTTTTTCTGGAGAGGTTTATGCTATAGGACGCGTGTGCTCGCCAGAAAGACAGAGAGAGACAGAGAGATAGAAAGCAAGAAATCACCCCCCACCCCCAGGGGGGAATGGCCATGCTGCAATCCCTTCTCCTCCATTCTCTGTCAGGATCTTGTGTACGCACGTACATGTACCCGGCGTGAGTTTAAGCCACCGAGTTTGGGACTCGAGCCTTGGTCGACTACGGGAGTACAACGACATAGCCATTATGCTAACTGCTGATCTCTCCCCCAGTTTCTTAATTTCACTTAGTATTTACCTGAATTGTCATTTTAAAAAAGACAACAAGTAAAATGAAATGTATCCAGACTTGGAGCTAGCAAAAAGAGGGATAAGCAGTTGGGAATATCTGGTCTTAAGCAGAAAATTTAGAGAAGATCTGCATATGTATTAGTGTAACTCGTTTTTCATTGTCTCTCTGCCATCTTCCAAAAAAAGTCAGAAGCTAAGCTTATAGCTGTGCAGTCAACAGAAGACAAGATTTTTATTTATAGGAAAATTAAGAATCCTGTGGTAGAATACAATAAAATTGTAAGACATCGCAGGTACAAAATATGTCTCACTGCCAGATTAATCATATTTATTGTACCCTAGCAGTTGACAAACAATATCTGTTCAAAAAGATTTTCAAATTAACTTTGCAGTGCCTCACTCCTAAGTTTTTAATATATATTCAAGAATCAACAGACATTTATGGGAAGACTCAAAAAGGAGATTAGAGAGCAAAGCAAATAAATACAAAATAGAAACTTAGAGAAAGCAGAAACAATGTAGGAATAAACAAACAAACAAAAAACCCTCTGCATTAGTAGTATGACAAATTCTCAGTGAAATAAAAGAATGCATTTCAACCTTGAAACAAAAACATGATGTAAGACTAATGAAACAATCAAAGAATTATGAAAGCTTTTGGAAATTAAAAATATTATACCTAAAAAATAAAATTCAATAAAAACATTGAGAAATCAAATTTCTAACATTTTCACAGGAAATTTTAAAAAATCAACACAGATACAAAGAAAAATTTGGATTAGCCCAATGGGTCCAATGCAGGACAAGGAAAAGAGAAGAGAAAATAAAGGGGAGAAAGATTACCAGATGTACTATGAGAAAATTTATCACAAATATAAGATCCACATTTCCATTTGAAATGTCTCAATTAGTACACAATGAATAAAGATTTTTAACAGATAATTTGGGAAATTTTTGTGTATAGGGTAAATGTAAGATCTTAAAAGCAACAATCAAGAAAAAACAGCAGGGGCCAGAAAGCTGGCATATACAGTGGTAAAATATGATGCTTTGTGAAGCTTTCTCACACCTGAAGGTTCCTGATTCAAATGCAGAGACCTCCTTGAGTATGCTGAACATATGCTTGCTCATCATCCAAGGCTGGCCAAAAACTGGCAGTGGGTTACAGCATCAGGACCCTGTTGGAGAGTGTCTCCTTCTTTCTATCTTTCTCATGCATGGAAGACAGAAATAAGTAAACTTGAGAGAAAAAGAAACAAAAAGAAGTACATTCCAAGAAATAAAAATCACAATAAAATAAAAATTCTCAATAGCGATTTGAGATACTAGAGGACAGTGGAACAATATTTTCAAACTTTTCTAGATATAATTTGATAACTAGCCCAACTAACAATACATGGAAGAGAATTGTAAAGAAATTTTCAGAGAATAAAGGATTGATAATAACCCTATCTTTTTAATGCATTCTTAGAAAACTACTAAAGTATGGACTCTCCCAAAGTAAACATGTAATCCAGAAAGAGGGAGAGATAGGCTCTATAATAAAATGTGTAAACTATGACATATAAAAGAAAAAAAATTCCTAATTAACTGTAATCTAGACAGTAATGATCCTGATTAGGTTAAGTACAGAAAATGCTCCATGGCAGAGATATCTATAAAACAAATGGAATCAATACATTCCACTTTGTTTATTTGTGTGGAAAATTATGTGATTGTGGAATGACTTTGATATTACAGATGAAAAAATTAGGTGAATATTAATTCTAGGAAAATAGAAAGTCACATGAGAAAGTAATGTAATCATAGACATTAGTTATAGGTTGCAACTACATACATGAATATAACTACATACATAAATGCAACTATATACATGCATAGACATGACTTGTTTATTAGTTACAAATACATATATGTATGTGTATGTATATATATATGTGTGTGTGTATGTGTGTGTGTGTGTGTATATATATATATATATATATATATATATATATATATTTCATTGTTCTCTTGTTCTTTCATTTTTCTGACATCATGCTTTTGCTTCAAAATTGAAATACATTCTTTTATCTCACTGAGAGTGTGAGTCATACCACTAATGCAAGGTTTTGTTTATTCCTACATTGTCTCTGTTGTGTCTTGTTCAAGTTTCCATTTTATGTACACATAAATTTTATATACACATATAAAATTTTCTAGTGGGTGCATGTGTGCCAGAGGGAGACAGAGAAAGAGAAGAGGAAAAATGATAAAGCATCTCCTATATGGCATGGACATGACACAACCCCTTCTCCTCCCTTTCTCCCTCCTTTCTTTTTTTTAGCCATGCACACACATGCACCGAGCATGTTTTTCAAACCATCAGGTTCAGAACTTGAACAGCACAGTTGGCCAAGGGAATCCAGTTACCTTAACCACCACACCACTGACTGGCTTACAATGTCATATACATTGATTATTGTTTTAATTGACTATTTTTTTTTTCGCTATAGGGCGCGTGTGCTCGCCAGACAGACAGAGAGAGACATAGAGACAGAAAGCGAGAAATCACCCCCCAGGGGGGATGGTCACGCCACAATCCCTTCTCCTCCATTCTCCTCTCGGGATCTTGGGCATGCACGTACACGCGCCCGGCATGAGTTTTAAGCCGCCGGGTCCGGGACGCGAACCGCGGTTGACTACGTGGGAGTCCAGCAACATAACCATTATGCTAACTGCTGGTTCCCTTAATTGACTATTTTGAGAGAAGGAAGAGAAGAATGCAAGAGAACTAATGTGCCCCTTCTGTAATAGGAAGTCAATAGGAAAAAACAAAACCAATACATCGTAGGAGATCTTTGTCCCCGATCAACTGTTTTGCTAGTCAGAAGTGACAGGGCCCATTTGAATATTCACTAATAATATATTCACAGTTTTGCTCCAATATTAAAACAAATGTGTTGCCTCTTTGTCATTTCCCCATGTTGACGCTGTCACAGGGATGCAGGGATCCAGGGGTGATCAGACCCAGCAACCACAGCAGGATACAGGTTCTTGTCTGCCACTCATGAAGAATTGGAGGTGTGGACACAGAGAGGGTAAAGCAAAGCAGAGAGTTTATTGAAGGAGAGAGAAGGAAAAACAGGCCTCCCAAGAAGAAGGAGGGGTCCTGGAAAATGTGTTGCCATGGAGGAACTGAGAAGGGTAGTGGGGAGGGGGTATTTGTCTTGATCAGGAAGGATTTCATTTGCACTTGTTCTAGCACTTGTATATGCATGTCTCTTGTGGTAGGGGCTGGGGGGTGGGTTTGCACATGCTCCATGAGTCCAGTTATTCTCCTAATTTTAGAGTGAGTATGAATGTCAGCAGATCTTTGTCTAGAAGCTTTAGGCCATAAAAGCTATTATCTTAGCTTCTTCCCAGAAAGTAGTGGGGCTTGGATAAAGCCTTTGTTTTAGGTCTAGGTCATGCTGCTTAATTCCACCACTGAGACACTACTGCAAGATGTCTTTCCTAAGCAAGAAATCAAACTGCTTTTTCTCCACCTTAAAATTTAGCCATGTTGTGGTTTCATTTTGGATCTATACCCTAACTATATTTTTAAGGTCTCTGTCTCCTACCTCAACAACACTGGCCCTAAGCTGAAGCTGTTTATTTTCTTTCAATACTTTCAGGATAAAAGTTGATCTTAAGATCTATCTTATCAAGTAGTAAGTAGTTTGGAAGATGTACTTGCCATAAAATTCAACACAAATTTCTCTGTGATTACAGTCTGCCAGATTCAGTCATGTAGCTGTGGATTTATTTGCATCAAAAACATCTTAGATCATGTTGGCATTTGGATTTGTCTGGGCTTGCTAGAGAAAAATAACCAAGGTGGGGGAGAGATTACGAGAAATTGGCTCACGATATTATGGAGGCTGACAAGTTCTACAATCTGCGATTTTTAAACTGGAAGCCCAAGAAAGTCAGTGGTGTAGTTTAGTCTCTATTCAAAAGCTTGAGAACAGAGGAAGCTGATGCTGTAAATCTCAGTGCAGGTACAGGAGAAGTCTAATGCCCCAGCTCAACAATCACGCAGGAAGAAATATGAATACATTCTCATTTCTTCTACCTCTTATTTTATCTCATATGATGGTACCCACACTGTGTAGGACAATCTGCTTAATTTAATCTACCAATTCAAATGCTAATCTCATCTGGAAACACCTTCACAGACAAGTAGAGACTTAACGTTTAGCCAAATATCTGGGTACTCTGTACTCAGTTGAGGTTACACATAAAATTCACCTAAACAACATTATAAGGACACAATTGCTTTCTTTAAGGAGAACATTTTACCTAGTAAGACTGTTTATCACAGTAATAAAACATGGGATTCATTTTTCAAAAAGGGTGTATTTTTTTCTACACAAAGACTAAAATACACGGATAATCTGAGGAGATATTGCCAAATTGCAAGATTCAGTTATTTTTTTCTTCTATGACTAAATGAGGTTATGGTTTTTCATTTAAGAAGCAATTTTCTGCCTATGTTTCTTTACATCTAATTGCATAAGCGGTCCTGCTATCACAATGATAGTTTGTTTTATTTTGTTTTGTATTTTTTCCCAATGACGTATATTAACTTCAGTTATTTATTACTTAAGAACACAAACTTAAGGAATAAAAAGGACTTTTGTTTAGAAATGATAGAGACTGAAAGACTGGAGGACATAAAAGCATTAAAAATTGTTGTGGACACTAGGGACAAAGTGGAAGGAGAGTGAGGGAGGGGAAGAGTGCAGGAAAGGAAATTAGGGGAAAAATAAGGAGAGAGAAGATATTTGTGGGACACAGGTATGGTTTGTTATAAATTGATGAGGATGTGTATAGTATTCTCAACTGGACTGAGATGTGTATGATGCTGGGTAAAATCTCTTTACAATCTAAATGATGTATAGTGATTGAATATATAAATAATAAAAATAAAATAAAATTAAATTAAATTAAAAAAGAGATATGAGTCTCAGTAGAGCAAGTGTTAGGGAAGGGTGAAAGAAACAATGACATGACATCTTTTGTGTTCTAGTTGAAAACTGCTTATGTTTATTAGTAGAGATAGGAAAAAAATTGTGAGTATCACAGGCACAAGCAGAATAACTCCAGAATAAATACAAGAAGAAGGTCTATGTGTTTTAAAATATCCACAATTAAAGGAACCTAGGAACATCTGTCCAGATTAAATACTTATAAATCTTTCCTTAGAAAAATTATCATTACTCGGGGCCGGCAAGTGGCATGGTGGTTAGAGGTGCTGGACTCCCACATGGCCAACCACGGTTCACGTCTCAGACCTGGTGGCTTGCTTTCTCACTTCCTCTCTCTCTCTATGTATCTCTCTGATCAAGCTGGAAAATAATAATGACAATAATAATAAATAAAGTTAAATAAAATAATTCTTTAAAAAAAGAAAAATTATCATTACTCCTATTCTATTACTATTATTAGGCAAGATTGGAATGCTGTAGAAATATTCATTACATATGTCAAGAAGTGTCTAGAGTAGAAGCTGAGAAGCTAAACTTGGCTTGATCAGTCAGTGAAAATATCTTTAGCTGATAAACTCGCTTTGCTGTGCCTAATTTCTCCTTCTCTCAATAACTGAGAACCACAGAGAAGGCATTTAGAAGCAATGTTTCAAATCATAGCTTCCTAAGAATCTCAGGTACATCTGTGAGGAATAATTGCATATCTGTGTTCATTGTTGTTTCTCAGTAGATCTTTATTTGTAAAGTAATTATCAGAGGGAAGAAATTATTTGTGGTTCTCATTCATTGCCCACATTTCAACTCATTCTTCTGTATATTGAATGATTTTCATATTATAGCAGGTTCCAGAGTGATATATTAACTGAAACTCAATTCATTCTATTTCATTACATCAAAGTTCTGCCTCAAATCTATTTTTTGGAATAAAAAAAATAGAAATAAAATATTTCAGGACTCAGCAAATCCTTAAAAATAATGCTGAATGAAGCAAGAATAACCTTTAGATAATGCATTATTGATGATATACCAAATATTAACAACGATAATACATTTTAAAAATCTATACTTTAGTAAAAAATTAATCACACAATAAAGTCAGTGAAACTAGAGACTATTATAATATTATAAAATATTCTCAGTATGACATTTCTTTTTTTTTTTTTTTTCTTTTTTTGGAGAGGTTTTTGCTATAGGGCGCGTGCGCTCGCCAGACAGACAGAGAGAGACAGAGAGATAGAAAGTGAGAAATTACCCCCCAGGGGGGATGGCCACGCCCAAATCCCTTCTCCTCCATTCTCCTCCTGGGATCTTGGGCACGCACGCACACGCGCCCGGCGTGAGTTTAAGCCACCAGGTCCGGGACTCGAACCGCAGTCGACTACGTGGGATCCAGAGACATAGCCATTATGCTAACTGCTGGTCCCCTCAGTTTGACATTTCTAACACTGCTTTTATTCATATTACTCCTGTAGAGGTTAACAATTCCTAAAGTTTCAACAATTCTGCTTTGTTCTTAATTATTTTCAACAACCTTTATATTTTTCTTTTTTTATATATAGTTATCATTTACATTTAATCACTATACATGTTAACAGTGTACAACATGTGTTTTCCCAGCACAAATACAGTCCATATCAGTCAAGACAATGACATAAACATATATATTATCATCAGCAAATAACTTTTTATTTCTGTTTTAAATATATTGTTTATTTTTTCCCTGTTTCCCTCCCTCCCCCTATTATCCACTTCCCATTACCCCCCCTTACTATTTCTAGTATCTACAGTTGCCCTCCCTGCTATTACACCTTCTGATCTTTCAGTTTCAGTTTCCGAGACGCGAACCGCGGTCGACTACATGGGAGTCCAGCGACATAGCCATTACACTAACTGCTGGTTCCCAGGGTCTCATTATTTTATGACAGAGTAGAGTAGTATTCCATTGAGTACATATGCCACATTTTTTAATCCACTCATCTATTTTTGACATTTAGTTTGATTCCATGTCCTAACAAATGTAAATAATGCTGCAATAAACACAAATGTGTGAGTATTTTTCTGAGGGTTTTCCTATCCTTTCGGTAAATACCTAAGAGTGAAATTACTGAGGAATCTCCATATCATTCTCTATGTGGTTGCACTAATTTACATTCCCACCAACAGCATAGAAGAGTCCCTTTTCACATTGCCTCGCCAGTAGTTATTCCTTTCATTTTTTAATTTTAGCTATTCTAACTGGGGTTAAATGGTACCTCATTGTGGTTTTGATTAACATTTCCCTTATGATAAAAGCTGTTGATCATGTTTTAATATGCTTTGTGGCCATTCATATGTCTTCCTTGGAGAGCTGTATGTTCAACTCATTTTCCCATCTTTTAATTGTACTGCTTATTTTTTTGTGGGTAAACTGCTCAAATTCCCTGTATGTTTTGATTATCAATCTTTTATCTGAAGTGTTGTTGGCAAGTATATACTCCCATTGTGAGTGCTGTTCTTTCACTCCAATTATTGTTTCTTTTGCTGCACAGAAGCTTCTCAGCCTAATACAGTCCCACTTGTCTATGTCTGGGATTATTGTCTGTGCTTTTGGGGGTCTTCTTTAAGAAGTCTTTGCCTAACTCAATGTCTCCAAGAATTTTCCACCAGTAGTTTTATAGCTCAAAGTTTTATGTTTAGATCCTTAATTCATTTTGAATTGATTTTTGTTAGTGGTAAGAGATAGGGGTTCAGTTTCATTCTTCTGCAAGTAGATATCCAGTTTTCCCAACATCATTTACTGAAGAGATTTTATTTTTCCCACTGATTGTCTTGTGTCCTTCGTCAAGGATCAGTCTGGCTTTATGTTTTGGGTTCTAAATTCTGTTCCATTGGTCTACTTGCCTATTTTTGTACCGACACCATGCCATTTTGATTATCACAGCTTTGTAATATGTTTTGAGGTTAGGAAGTGAGATGCTTCCTGTTTTATTCCTTTTGTACAGTATTGATTTAGCAATATGGGTCTCTTATGATTCCAGACAAATTTTATGATTTTTTTTTCTATTTCTGTGAGAATTATCTTTAGAATTTTGACTGAAATTGCATTAAATTTGTTGATTATTTGGGTAGGATTGACATCTTGATTATATTGATTCTTTCAACTCAAGAACATGGGATGTTTTCCCACTTTTTTAAAATACTTTTTTAATTTCTTTTTCAAGTGCTTCATAGTTTTCCTTATAGAGGCCTTTGATTCTTTGGTTAGGTCTATTCCTAGATAGCTTATTGCTTCTGTAGCTATTGTAAGTGGGTTCTTCAATTCTATGTTAGTTTGTTCATTGTTGTTGTATAAAAGTGCTATATCCTTTTTTTTTTTTTTTTTTTGGAGAGGTTTTTGCCATAGGGTGTGTGCCATCGCCAGACAGACAGACAGAGAGACAGAGAGACGGAAAGCGGGAAATCACCCCCCAGGGGAGATGGCCACGCCACAATCCCTTCTCCTTTCGGGATCTTGGGCACTCACACACACATTCCCGGTATGAGTTTTAAGCCACCGGGTCCGGGACTTGAACCACGGTCGACTACATGGGAGTCCAGCAACATAGCCATTACGCTAACTGCTGGTCCCAAAGTGCTATACATTTTTGTATGTTGATTTTGTATCCTGCCACTTTTCTATATTCATTTATTACATCTGGAAGTTTTTTCAGTGGATTCTTTTGGACTTTCTGCGTGTAGAATCATATTATCTGCAAAAAGAGATCATTTCACTTCTTTTCCTATTTATGCTTTTTATTTGACTCTATTGTCTGATTGCTTTGGCTAGAATTTCCATACTAAGTTGAAAAGGAGTAGCGAAAGTGGGCAGCCTTGTTTTGTTCCAGTTTTTAGTGAAAAAGTTTTCGGTTTTTCCCGTTCACTCTACTGTTAGCTATGGGTTTGTCATAGATGGCTTTTATAGTTTGGAGGAATGTCCCTTCTATGTGTATTTTCCTGAGTCTTAATCATCAAGAGATGTTGTATTTTATAGAATTTTTTTCTGCATCAATTGATATGATCATATGGTTTTTACCTTTCCTTCTGTTAATGTGACGTATTACATTTACCGTTATGTGTATGTTGAACCAATTTACAGCCCTGGAATAAAGTCTACTTTGTCATGGTAAATAATCTTTTTAATTTGTTGTTGGATATGATTTGCTATGATAGTATTTTATTGAAAATTTTTGTATCTGATTTCATCAGGGATTTTGGCCTGAAGTGGTTTTATTGCTGTTGTTATGTCCTTGTCTGTTTTTGGAATCGAGATGATGGAGGCTTCATGGAATGAATTTGGGAGGATTTCTTCCTTTTGGATCTCTAGAAATAGTTTGAGGAGAATCTGGGTTAGTACTTCTTTAAAGTTTTGTAGAATTCAGAAGTAAAGCCATTGGGACCTAGATTTTTCATCGTTGGGAGAACACATATTCCTGATTCAATCTCATTGCTTGTTATTGGTCTATTCAGGCTTTTTATTTTATCTTGGTTCAATCGTGGTAAGTTATGAAATTTGTCTATCTCCTCTAGATTTTCTGCTTGTTGGTATGTAATTCCTCATAGTGTTCTCTGATGATAATTTGTATTTCTGTTGTGTTCGTTGTAATATCACCTGTTTCCTTGCTGATTTGATTTATCTCATTCTTTTCTCTGTTCTTCTTGATTAATCTAGCTAACAGTGTGTCAGTTTTGCTTTTCTTCTCATAGAACCAGCTTTTGGTTTCATTTATTTTTGGTACAGCTTTTTATTCTCTATTTCATTTATTTCTGCTCATTCTTTACTATTTCTTTTCTCCTGGAATTTTGTTGTTGTTGTTTTTCCCGTTCACCAAGTTATGTCGTTCAGCTATTTATTTGCTACCTTTCTGTGTGTGTGTGTGTGTGTTTTTTTTTGTACTAATTGCTATGAACTTTCCTCTTATAACTGCTTTTGCCGTCTCATAGGTTATAAACACTCATTTCTTCATTATCCTTTGTTTCTATAAATCTTTTGGTATCAGTCTTAATTTCTTCGGTAGTTGTTGTAAAGTCATTCAGGAGTAGCTTATTTAGTTTCCATGTGTTTTTGTATTTTTGAGGGCTCTTTCTATAGTTGACATCAAGCTTAATTCCATTGTGGTCAGAAAAGATGGTGGATATAGTTTCTATACATTTAAATTTGTCAAGGCTTGTTTTGTGTCCTGTTTTGTGTCTTCAAAAATATTGCATGCGGGGGTGAGAAGAATATATATTTTGTGGTTGTTGTATGAAATATATTATAGATGTCTGTCAAATCTATTTCACTTATGGTATCATTTAGATTTCATATCTCTTTGTTTATTTTTTGTCTAGATGGTCTGTCCAGAGGAGACAGTGGGATGTTGAGTTTCCTCCAATTACTGTGTGGTCCATCTCTCTCTTGAGATCTAACAGTCTCTTTTTCAAGTATTTTGGTGTTCCGGTGTTAGTTGTGTAGATATTTACAAGTGTTATATTTTCTTGATTAACAAGTCCTTTCAGTACTATATAATGTCCTTCTTTGTCTCTTACTTTTTTTGTCTTAAAATGTATTTTGTCTTATATCAGTATCACAACTCCAGCATTTTGAGGGGAGAGGAGTTTCATTGGCTTATCTTTTTCCTGCCTTTCTCTTTTAGTCTATGTATGTTGTATCAGTGAGGTTTGCTTCTTGTAAGCAGCATATAGATGGCTTCTGTGTTTTGTTTTGTTTTTATCCATTCAGTCACTCAGTGTGTTTTAATAGGAGAATTTAATCTATTAACATTCAACGTTTTTATTGTTATTTGCAGACCTAGCCCTGCATTTTGTTATTTGTTAGCCATTTTCTTGTTTGTTTGTTTGTTTGTCTTTCCACTTATTTCTGTTTTTCTCTCTCTGGTTTTCCTAATACATGCTACCTCCATTACTTTTGTAGACTGGTCTAGTATTGGTGAATTCTTCTAGTTTTAGTTTAACCAAGAATGATTTTATTTGTTCTTCCCACTTGAAGGATAATCATGCTGGATATAGTATTCTTGGTTTGAAATAGTTTTATAATGTTTTGAATATGTCTTTCCATTCTTTCCTTGCTTGCATTGTTTCAGTTGAGAGGTTTGACGTTAGCTTAATGGGATAATGTTTACAAGTGACTTGACTTTTCTCTCTTGCTATTTTTAGAATATTGTCTTTGTCTTTGATATTTACTGATCTGGCTCTGATGTGCCCAGGGTAGGATGTGTTTATGTTGATTTTATTTGGAGTTCTTTTTATTTCTATAGTCTAAATTTCTCCATGTTTCTCTAGATTTGGAAAGTTTTCAGATAGTATTTCATGAAAGACGTTTTCCATGCCTTTAGCAGCCTCTTAACCTTCTGGGATACCCATTATACAATTTTTTTTGTTGGTTTGGTTTATGTTGGAGACTTTATCTTCAAGGTCAGAAATTCTTTCTTCTGCGTGGTCCAATCTGATACTAATGCTTTATAAGGAGATTTCTTTTTTTTACTATTCATTTCTTAAGAGATTTTTACTGTAGAGTGCATGCGCTCGCCAGAAAGACAGAGAGAGACAGAGAGACAGAAAGTGAGAAATCACCCCCCAGAGGGGATGGCCACGCCTCAATCCCTTCTCCTCCATTCTCCTCTCGGGATCTTGGGCACGCACATGCATGTACCAGGTGTGTGTTTAAGTCACTGAGTCTGGGACTCAAACTGTATCCGACTACATTGGAGTCCAGCAACATAGCCATTATACCAACTGCTGGTCCCTATAAGGAGATTTTAATTACTTTTATTATATTCTTTGTTTCCAGAAGTTCTGTTTTATTCTTTTTGGGGGTTGTCTGTCTCTTTATAGAATTTCTCTTTCATGACCTGAAGTGATTTTCTCATTTCCTGGAACTGATTGTCTGTTTTCTCTTGCATTTCATTGAGTTTGTCACTCTGAATATTCAGAATTCTTTTTCTGACATTTCTGTTATTCATATGCTGTGTACTGTTGGTGAGGGGCTACGCTGCTCACCTGGGTAAAAGTTACCCTCTTGTTTTCCCATGTTTCTTCAAGATCTGTGCTGGCTTTTGGTCATCTGATGCAGAATTCACTTTTATCTATTTATCGCTTTAGATTCTGTATCATATTGGAAGAGGGAATTTCACCCTTCATTCCCAGGTGAGTTCCCATTAGAGAGCTGTGTTTCCTAGATCAAAGCAGGTAAATCTTATATAGGTAGCTTCAGATGGTTGGCTCCTTTTCCAAATTGTCAGTTCTTGATGAGGTGGGAATAAGCTAAGTATATATAACTTAGTGAAGAAGCGGTATTTGGGCTGGAGTGCTACAAGTTCCAAAGATAACCCTGAGAGGTGAGGGTATACTCATGAAAAAGAGGCCTGCTGAGACTAGGCCCATGTCTACTGGTAGGAAGGGAGAGCCCAAGCAACAGGGCCACCTACACATTTTTAACTTTTTAGTTAGGATAAGCCTTTTATCATTTTCGCCAATCAGTTAAATTCAATAAAATGTAATGAACATATATGTATATATATGTGCACATACACATATAAGTGACATGTATATTTATGTGTGAGTTCATATATATGTATATATATATTTGTAAATGCATATATATATATATATATACACACACATATATGTGTGAATCCATATATAAGTGTGTGTGTGTGTGTGCTTATGTGCATACATACATAAGTATGTATGTGCCTGGAATAGAAGATTCATTCTACAATGTGGTAAAATGTACACTTTAAATTGTATCTGTTCATTAATAATAACTCCTAGTTTGGTTATTAAATATTGGAATGCATTCTACCAAGACATTTATATATATTATGTCCTTTTATTTTTATAGCAAGTGTTTAGAATATGTATTATTCATATATGTTGAAGCAAAATGTGGGAAGAAACTTAGTCATATTTCAGTCTGTAAAAATGTTATGGATTTGAAGTATGATCAAGATTGACTTCTTGGGATCAGCAGTTGGCGTAATGGCTATGTCGCTGGACTCCCATGTAGCCGACCACAGTTCGAGTCCCGGGCCCAGTAGCTTAAACTCACGCCAGGTGTGTGTGCGTGTGTGCCCAAGATCCCAAGAGGAGAATGGAGGAGAAGGGATTGAGGCATGGCCATTCCCCCTGGGGGTGATTTCACACTTTCTGTCTCTCTGTCTCTCTCTGTCTTTCTGGCAAGCACATGTGCCCTATAGCAAAAACCTCTACAAAAAGAAAAAAAAGAGATTGACTTCTTAAGAATCTTGATATGGAGAACGGCAGATGGTGTGGTGGTTAAGGGTGCTGGACTCCCACATGGCCGACCATGGTTCATATCCCAGATATGGTGGCTTGCTTTCTCACTTTCTCTCTCTCTCGTTCTGTCTCTCTCTTGTCAAATTAAAATAAATATATAAAGTTTCAAAAAAACCTATAAAAATAAAGAATCTTGATATGCCATTTTGTTTAATGTGAAGAAGTAATATATCAAGTGACTATGTCTCATTAAAGAGGTAAAACTTATATATATGCAAAAAGAAATGGAAAGGAAGTAGCAAATGACAAACATTGATATCATGAAAGTTGGATACTTTCTCAAAAAGCATCTGGATCAGGGACCAGCAGTTAGTGTAATGGCTGTCGTTGGACTCCCATGTAGTCAACCGCGGTTTGTGTCCCGGACCCCGTGGCTTAAAACTCATGCCAGGCGCATGTGCGTGCGTGCCCAAGATCCTGAGAGAAGAATGGAGGAGAAGGGATTGCGGCATGGCCATCCTCCAGGGGGTGATTTCTGGCTTTCTGTCTCTGTGTCTCTCTCTGTCTGGTGAGTGCATGCACCCTATAGCAAAAATCTCTCAAAAAAAAAGAAAGAAAGATTAATAAAAAGCATCTGGGAACCAGCAGTTAGTGTAATAGCTATGTCGCTGGACTCCCACATAGTAGACCGCGGTTTGCGTCCTGGATCCAGTGGCTTAAAACTCACACCGGGCGCGTGTGCGTGCATGCCCAAGATCCCGAGAGGAGAATGGAGGAGAAGGGATTGTGGTATGACCAACCCCCCGGGGGGTGATTTCTTGCTTTCTGTCTCTGTGTCTCTCTCTGGCTGGCGAGCGCACGCGCACTACAGTGAAAATCTCTCCAAAAAAAAAAAAAAAAAAAGCATCTGGATCAATTCCCACAAAAAAAAGAATTTGGTATGAGAAATTTAAAATACAGTAGTATTACAAAGACTTCCTTTAAATACAACAAATCATAATGCCTTGCACTGATATACCCAAATGAAATATGAAAAATAAGGAAACAGGCAAAGCTTTAATAACACTTCTATCACTTATATGTGACAGCTATCACTGTCATGATAAAAACAGAAAAGAACTTCAAAATCTTTAGACATAAGTTCCTATGTAAATTTGGGAAGACTACAACTGTTTCTCATTCTCTGCCCTTAATAGTTAGACTTCATTCATGACTAGTAAATATATTTTTTTCTAGTACTTCACAGATTAAAGGACAAGCAACAGATAGATAGACCCTCACAAATGCCTTGGTCATTCCCTTTCTCTGTAATTACCTTGAAAACTTTCATATACAGCCTTCATACTAATTTGGGTAAGTCAAATCCAAAAAAGTGGTGAAAGGATTATTAAGTAAAATGAAAACTAATAAGACATGGGAATGAACCTTCTCAATTCTGTGGCTACTCTCAATTAGTGAAGTTCCTACTGAGGAGCTTAAGGGCATGATACTTCCATGACTAATTACTGATTTTAGATTAAATATGAAACTCTACTGAGAAACACTATTGACTGGCTGGTATCAGACCAATCATACTGCCAAGAACACTTAGAAAAGTTGGGAAAAATTTAAGACATCTGTCTGGAGACATTAAAGGGCTACCCAAAGAGGTAAGATTTGAGGAACCTAGAGCTCTAAGAGTAGTTTATAGGTTGAATTATGTCTTCTCAATTCATATGTTAAAGTCCTAGCCCTCAGCACCGATGAATGTGAACTATTTAGGCGATAAGGCCATTGTTGATGTAATTAATTAAAGTAGGATTTATTTTTCTGGAATAGGTGGATCCCTAATCAAATATGACTGAAGTCCCTGTAAGAATGGACACGTGGAGACAAACACACAGGAGAGAATGTCATGTGAAAAGGAAGGCAGGTATTGGGGAGATGCTTCTATAAACCAAGGAACACCAGGGATTGCCAGAAAACTACCCCAAATTAGGAAAGATTTGGAGCAGATCCTCCTCTCACAGCTCTCCAAAGGAATCCACACTGCTGACACCTTAATTTTAGACTGCAGTACCACTGGGTTATAAAGCAAAAAATCTTCTGCTATTTAAGCTAGCCAATCTGTGGTGCTTTGTAAAGGCAGCCCCAGCAAATGAATACAAGCTAAAGAAACATAGTGAAGTGCTATTTTTTATTTTATTATTTATTATTATTTTGGAGCGGTTTTGCTATAGGGTGTGTGCGCTTGCCAGAAAGGCAGAGATAGACAGACAGAAAGTGAGAAATCACCCCCCAGCGGGTATGGCCACACCGCAATCCCTTCTCCTCCATTCTTCTCTTGGGATCTTTGGCACACACACACATGTGCCCAGTGTGAGTTTAAGACACCAGGTCTGGGACTCAAACTGTGGTCGACTACATGGGAATCCAGCGACACAGCCATTATGCCATCTGCTGGTTGGTGAAGTACTATTTTACCTCAAAACATTTTCTGAGAAATTAATGGTGTGAGGGTAAAGTGTGAAATGCTATAAGAAGTTCTATAAATATTATGAATATAAAGAAAACCAAAAGTACACCTAGACTATCTAATAAAAGATAATAAGACATTAAATTGTGCAAATGGTAGGAGGTACAGGGTGAGTTGGTAGATGAAAAACTCATTATTGTCAAGGGGGAAAATAATGAAAACAGCTATTTCTTAAATACAATTATAAAAGTGAGGAGGCAATTGTTTGATATCAATAGGCTGAAAGAAGTGGCAGCCTAGAATTCTACACGTGGGGAAAAATATACTCAATAAATGAGAACAAAATAAGAAGATAAAAATATTTATGGAAAAAAAATATTGGGCCAGCTGGTGAGTACTGGTTAAAGCCACTGGATTCCACAAGGCCAACTGTGTGATTTGAGTCCCAGGATTTTTGTGCTTAAAAGAGACACCAAGAGCATCTTTGGCATGCCCAAAATCCTGAAAGGATAGAAAAATGAAGGCCAAAGAATTGTAGAATGACTATCTGACCATCCGCCATGGAGGGTACTTTCTCACTTTCCTTCTCCCTCTTTCTCTTTCTATCTCTCACTGGTGAGCACACGTGTGCTTTGGCAAATTAAAAAAAAAATCGAGAAATTTGATATAATTGATGGAAATCTTAACTGAAATATTAATGAGAAGACTCTGATATCACAGTAGGAAAATAATACACCATGATCTCATGGGATTTATATCAAGAATGCAAGAATATTTCAATATAAGAAAAATCTACTAAATCCAACATAATAACAGATCTAAGGAAAAAATAATGTTTAATCCTATTTAGTGTCATTACTAATATTAGGGGTTTACATCTATCACCTTATTATTTGTTTTTTATTTGATATGCATATTACTTAGTACTTTATTTTACTCACTGAAAATTAAAGAATTAGTTTTATCATTCTATATATTCTTCCCTTTAGCTTAATAGTTATTAATAGATTCTACATAAAGTATTATCTATAATACTTCATGCATCAAAGTGAAAAAATCTTATAAAGCTATATCTACTTTTATTCCTTTCCACTTTTTGTGTTATTATTCTCAAGTGTTTTAATTCCAAATATACTTTGAAATAATCTGGATAATTTTTTTTACACAGTTACTCATTTATATTCACCCACATATTTATACTTTCTGATTTTTTTTATGGTTTCATCTTGTAGCACTTTCTTTTGTTGAAAGAATTATTTTAGTATATCTTTTGGTGTAAATCTCCTGAAAATTAATTTTCTGTTTTCATTTTAAAATTTTTTCATTGGGAGCCAGTAAGCAGTATAGTGTTTACGTCACTGGACTCACACATGGCTGACTGCAGTTCAAGTCCCAGACCCGGTGGCTTGAAACTCATGCCAAGCACATGTATGTGAGAGCCCAAGGTCCTGGGAGGAGAATGGAGAAGGGGTTGCTGCACGGCTATTCCCCTGGGAGGGGGTGATTTCTCACTTTCCCACTTGGTGTGTCTCTCGGTCTCTCTCCCTAGTGAGCATACATCCCCTATGGCAAAAACTTAAAAAAAAGAATATTAGGCAAATCTGAGCAAAGGATAAATGATTTATTTTCACTATGCTTATGAGCACAATTTTGAAGCTGCTGTGTCCAGGACTGAACCGCAGTCAACTATGTGGGAGTCCACCTTAACTACTATAGCTTAATATTATTCTGATTTATTCCTTCTTCCTTTGTTTGCCTTATCATTTGCCTCCTCCCTCCTTTCTCTGTCTCTCTTTTTTTCTCTTCCCTCTCTAATACACACAGAGTCTTTTTTCTGAATCATTTGAAGTTACATTGCATACATTATGATTATTCACTTCCAAACTCTTCAATATGTGACTATATATACACACACACACACACACACACACACACACATATATATATATATATATATATAGAGAGAGAGAGAGAGAGAGAGAGAGAGAGAGAGAGAGAGAGAGGCTTTTGCCTTAGGGTGTGTGCACTCACTGGAGAGGGAGAGAGACAGAGACAGTGAGAAGAAAAGTGAGAAATCACCCCCCGGGGGGATGGCTATGCCACAATTCCTTCTCCTACAGTCTCGTCCCGGGACCTTACACACATGCCCTGTGTGAGTTTAAAGCCACTGAGGCCAGGACTCGAACCATGGTCTGCCATGTGGGAGTCCAGTGACGTAATCCTTATGCCATCTTCTGGCTCCATTTTCAATGTATATTTTACATAAGAATAGTTATAGTCTTCTTTTTTAAAGAAAACATAATACAGTTATCAACTCTCTATTAAATGATAATATAATACTTTAAAGTCATGTACCATTTATTTTTTTTAATTTTGCTTATTGGATCAATGATAACACGTAATTTTTTTCTTTCCTTCTAGCACCAGATTCAGTGACCTGGCAGGTGTTATGTCTCTTTAGTCTCTCAGTCTTTCATAGCTTATTATTTTTATGGATACAGTAAAAATCCCTTCCTAACTTTTAAAATACTCACCTTCTTGGTTCAATCATGCCTTTTCTTGCAGGAGCAATGTATGAGTCTTAGAGTTGCAAGTGACAATAGGGTTGGGACAGAATGAATCCATTTTTATTCTACCTACCTCTTGCTGATGCATTAACTCTTATAATCCTCACAGCAATCCTGAAAAATAGGTATTTTATTTCCAATTATCTAAGGTAGTAATCACAGACATGGGACTCTAATAATTTGTAAATAATAGAAGGTTGTAGTGCTGCTGCTGCTCAAATCAATCTTTCTGGACTAAGAAACCTGTTCATCCAGAAAACGGAAATGAAACAAGGTGACTTATTTCATTTAGATGGTGCCACAGCCAATTGTCAAACTCTTCAAAGTAGAATAGGGTTAATTCTTTCTTCACTGAAATTATAGATAGTTTTCCAATATACCAAAGTACTATCTTTTCATATTTATATGCTAAAACATTCCTAAGTATTTTTACTCAAAAGTCAAAAATCTAATCAGAAAATTAAGGCAATAATGGCCAGCTCTAAGAAGCATGTATAATTTTCTTATTCTAACAAGCTTGGTTTGTGTCTAAAGATCTAAAATATTTTGTAATGATATTATAAATTGAGAGTTTTCGTTTGTTTGCTTTTTTAAGTGTTAGCCACAGGGTATGTGCACTCACCAGAGAAAGACAGTGAGAGGGAAAGTGATAATTCACCCCCTTAGCCAGGGAGGATAGTCATGTGGCAATTCCTTCTCTTCCATTCTCCTCCTGGGATTTTGGGCATGCACACACATGTACCTGGCATGATTTTCAAACCACCAGGTCCAGGACTTGAACAGTGGTTGGCCATGTGGGAGTCCAACATCTTAAACACCATGCCACCTGCTAAGTCTACATAAAGTTTTTAATGCCAGACTTATTGAAATATAATTCACATATTTTCATCTTCTCTTTTTTATTTTTTTGATGATTGTTTTGAATTTTTCCTCATTTTTCTTTTATTTCATCTTTCCTAATAGGGAGGTGGGGGAAACATTCTCCAGGAAAGAAGAGACTAATGAAACAATCTGCCTAAATTTTTCTAGACACTTTTGGAAAACAAGAAATAAATGTATCAAATACCAAAGACTATCTTTCCAACGGTATTAACAGACTTTTTTCAATAACAAATACATGACTTTGTTATACAAGAATTATAGTATCATTACTTTATTTATAAAGGATAGTCTGAATTATATCTCAAACATTTGCCATTACTTTTGTTAATTTTCTAGTATTTCTCCAACTATCTCTCTATTGAGAAGTATCAGAAACACAATAGTTACTCAATACATAAATGTCAGATAAGTGAATGAATGAATGAATGAATGGCATTGCATGATAATGTTTACAAATGATCAAATAACTGATAGAATTTTAAAACATTACATAGAAAGGGAAAGAAGAAAAAAATAAACTAAAAAAAGAAAGAAGGAAATGATGAGTTTCTAAAACCATGCAATTTAATTCCATCTTAAACCCAAATTAAGACAAGAGCTGCCTGTGATCTAAAAACAGTACTTGTAGATTATAGCATCCAAAACTTATTTACTAGTCTGTGTATTCAGTATGAGAATGTTGGTTAGCATTCTCCACCGCTATGCTTCCTTATTCTCTCTTGTGTCCATTTCTATGTGAGAGTGTTATGACTATAGACAGCTTCATGTAATTTGGAACTGATCAAGTTCTATCTAATATCTTACATTTGCACCCTACCTATTTATCAGTGACCAAATACAACTCCTTCAAGACAATTTCTTTTTTTTTCTTTCTTTCTTTTTATTCTTTTCTTCTTTTCTTTCCTCTCTTTTTATTTCTTCTTCTCTTCTTTCTTTTTCTTTTCTTCTCTTTTTTTTTTTTTTTTTTTTTTTTTTTTTTAACTAGATGATGTGTGTGCTTGCTGGAAAGATAGAAAGCACGGCCCCCAGGGCCAGTAGGTGGCATGGTGGTTAAGGGGCTGCTTCCCACATGACTGAATTCCACATGGCCAACTCCACAGTCCAATTCACACAGTAGCTTGAGAAATACACTGGGGCTCATGTGTGTGTGTGTGTGCGCCAAAAATCCCTAGAAGAAAACTGCAGAGAGGAGATAGTCATGCCACAAAGTGGGGCCGGTAATTTCTCACTTTCCTTCTCTCTCTGGGGAGCCCTATGACAAAAATCTAAAGGAAGGGATATACAAAACATCCACCCCATTGGGAACAGTGATTGGGATTTTGGGCACACTTGTGCACACAGGTGTTTCTCAAGGTGCTGATTGAGGACTCAAACTGCACAGTCAGCCAAGTGGGATACAGCCACCCCAACCACCACTGTGCCTGATGGCCATATTTATTATTTTTCTTTAATTTTTGTTTTTGAGAGAGAATCTCAACAGTTAATGAGAATCCTGTGACTTCCCTCCCCAGCCTTTCCAGTAGCTAGAATCATGGATATCCAGATGGCAGGTATTACAAGTCACCGGGTTCTTCCATGTGGACCCAGCATCACTGAGCAGTACATGGCTATAGTGCAACTGAGCTGGTCCAGGACACATTTCTTGATTTCCCCAACTGAAACTGGCCTCTCCTTTGTCTGGATTCTCCCAGCATTTGGTTCTTCTATTATAGTACTGATTATCTTTAATGGCATTTCCTCTAGTTCTCTTCTAGTTCAATCTTAAATAGGGCCACTAATTCAGAAAAAATGAACCCTTTCTTGGATCTGACATTTTATTACAAGTTACAAATATATTATTATCTTGATATATGATTATTATATAAATTACAGTTTGCTATAAAAACCTCAGAGTTCAGTAGTCAAAAAATTAAAAATTATGTAAAAGTATAAAAAGGCACTTGTAGGTCACAGCATTAAGGATTTATTTATTAGTGCTAAAAAAGTATATGAGATATATAAAGGAGAAAATGATCACAGAGAAATTTGGGGAGATGGCAGTAACAGTAGTGTAGGTGATAATAATTAGGTCAGTCAAAGAGAGTAATAACATTCATGGAATAGTAAATGTGTGATTAATAAGAGAAATTCTGCGTATTAGAAAAATATATCAAAGCTGAATCGTTTTTCGTATAGGAATTTTTTTCTAGAGTCAAGATGATGATATTACTAAAGGCAGAGGCCACGCAGAAAGGCAGATGTTAGAAGAGAAAGGCAAAACATAGAATAATACATACAAAATTTAAGAGAAAAATAAAAAGAGAGAAAGGTTACTAAAACTGTAATCTATTTAGCTTTAGTTCTTTGTGTTGTCAAAATTATTTTTATGGGTCAGGATAAGGCAGGGTAAAGAAGCGTGGAGATGAGATCATAAATTCTCTTTAAAAACTCACAATAATAGACAGTTCACATCGGCCCAGATCCTACAGGATGTCACACAACTAGCAGGACTTTTTTCTTCAGTGAATAATGGTCTTGCTCTTCAGTTTGAAAACCTAAAGAACACAGCATTTACAATAGACAAAGATACTGAGTCACCCTTCTCCTGGAAACTCAGGATGTATTTATGCTATTCTTAATATAAATCAGATCAATTAGAGATTAATTTATCCTGAATAAACTATTTTGAGGTCTGTGAAAAAGCAATTGCCTTGGGATCTCAAGATCTTTAGCTCAAATCTCAGTAGAAGAGAAACCTGTTTCCGCTTAGAGATTGAAAAGTCTGGAAAATAATTCTCAGTCTCAGCAGTGCAGAATATTTATGATATTTGAATTTTTTTTCAGAATCAAGTATAATTTCAGGAAATTGTTCTGGAATTAACCTTCGAGATTACAAAGAATGGCAGACACATGAAAATAAAAATGAAATTAGAAACAAAACACATGGAGATAAAACTACTTGGCATACATTTAAAATATACAACATATAGTCTTTATTTAGGGGTATTTCTCATCCTCTTGTTACAGTCCAGTCAGTGAGAAATATGAGAACATCCATTCATAGCCAAATTACGAGTCTTTATTAGCCAGCAACTGTGGGAGGACTCATCTCTCAAAGCCTCCGCAGCCCTGAGTGTAGGGAGAAGGGAACTTACAAAGGTAAAAACCAATCTGCGTTGGGACCAGCAGTTAGCGTAATGGCTATGTCGCTGGACTCCCACGTAGTCGACCGCGGTTCGAGTCCCGGACCCGGTGGCTTAAACTCACGCCGGGCGCGTGTGCGTGCGTGCCCAAGATCCCGAGAGGAGAATGGAGGAGAAGGGATTGCGGCGTGGCCATCCCCCCTGGGGGGTGATTTCCTGCTTTCTATCTCTCTGTCTCTCTCTGTCTGTCTGGCGAGCGCACGCGCCCTATAGCAAAAACCTCTCCAAAAAAAGAAAAAAAAAAAAAAAAAAAAAAAACCAATCTGCGTTAATGTGGCGGGAGCAGTGAAGGGGGGAGGCGAAGAGGGGAAGGAGTGACCTTGTGCAAGTGTTTGGACAAAGGCAAAATTAAGCATCAAGTAATAAAAAGCCTCATTCCATTTAGGGGAGGTTTTACAGAAGCAACTGAAAGTTGAGGCTATTGCAGGGTATATCCATAGGCGAGGAGGGGAGAACATTCCTACTCTGAGGAGAGGACACTCCTATTAGAGAAATTTTTAACAGCCTAGGGCCTCAAAATGGAGGCACTTTCAGGAGGGTAGGACACAATGGAGTCACCTTTGTCTATTGCCTCCATTATTACACTATCACTTCTTATCCCTAGCTCATATCCTTGTTAAAATATAAATGTTTTATATATGCCAGTATAGGAAGGGCAAGGCACTTTTAAAAAGTTCATAGAAAATGCATATTATGAAAAAAAACTAAGCATGGATTTAAAAATATTTTTGCACCAAAATAATCTCAAACTTGCATTTTCTACTCAAAACTCCATTTTCCCACAAGCTTTTCAAAGTTCTCCTTGAAAGGTTTATTCAGATAACTGTGTTAATCTTTTCATACAACCTTTACTCCCTCATCTCCAGCTTTTTAAGTGCATTTCTGACTGTCAAGGGAAAAAGTTCAGGAGACATGTTGAAATGTTCAATGAGGACCTAGACCTTGAACCTGGTAGTTACAGGTTTCATGCCAACATAGAGATCATTCCACTCCAGCACTCATCCTTCCTCTGAGGGAATTTTTAACCTATCCCTCCATTTCTCCTTTCCCTGTGCTCTGGGCATCACATTGGGCTACAGTATCAAAAATCACTGACCTTGGGACCAGCAGTTAGCATAATGGCTATGTCGCTGGATTCCCATGTAGTCGACCGCGGTTCGAGTCCTGGACCCGGCGGCTTAAACTCACGCCGGGCGTGTGTGCGTGCGTGCCCAAGATCCCGAGAGGAGAATGGAGGAGAAGGGATTGCAGCGTGGCCATCCCCCCTGGGGGGTGATTTCCTGCTTTCTATCTCTCTGTCTCTGTCTATCTGTCTGGCGAGCGCACGCGCCCTATAGCAAAAACCTCTCAAAAAAAAAAAAAAAAAAAAATCACTGACCTTGTTCAGGCCTCCTGCTGATTTGGCTTTAGAGCTGTGTAGTTTCAGATTTCTCTATTCATTAAGTAAGAACATTAGGGATTGCACATCTGCCCTCCCAAAGCATGTGCTGCTGACAGATCATCAAGAAAGCCAAGCCTGGAAGTTAGTGTGGGAAGTGTAAGAGGCTGCTATTAGACCAAAGTTGGTCATTCCATTAATACATCTGGCAATGATAGCACTTTTATAGGGTGTGCTTTCTCAGCTTCAAGAGCAGAGAGAAGATTCTCTTCCAAGAAGTTGAAAGAAATAAGGCAACTGAGGCCCAGTGTGTTTGCTTGGTCAGGTTGTCACAGTCACCAGGGCTACTTTTAACTTGCACAAATAAATTATTGCAGAGAAATTGTTAGAGTCTTTAGAGCATCCTGCCATGTGCTTCTTGTTGTCTTCCAGAGGAAACAGCTATTTACAACTGAACACATAAACAACCTGTCAAAACCTGTTTTTCTTTAGAAGGCTGATAAATACTGAAGCACAGATGCAACAAGGAATATTTTACCAACATACCCATATGTGAATTATATTAAAATTATTTTGTTTCAGCATTGAAATATTTCGTGTGGGAAAAGAACATTCAGTGAACTGACTGAAAGGGGGTGGGGCTCAGAAAATGATATCCCAAAGTGAGAGCCTCAGAAATGGAGTTTCTTTCTGACCTCTGCCCTCCTGCCTCTGCCCCCTCATTCTTCCTCAAGGCAAGCCTTAGAAACTGAAACTCCTCTTTCACAAGGTGGATCTTAAAAACTGAAACTGTGTTTCTCAAAGCCAGCAATAAAACCGTAAAACATGACTCAAAACTTCTCCTTCCTTTAAGAGTTTAAAAGTTGGCTGTAAAGAAATTCCCTGACCTAACTTGGCTGATATTACAACATAAGACCCTTCATCCACAGAGGTCCTGCCCTAGGTCCATACCTAGGAGGAAGGAAAGCTGCACCAAGGGACCAAGAAGAACCTAAACAGTTAGGCCTTGCCATGTTCTACGCTGGATCCATTTCTATTAGCTCATCGCCTTTTTGTCCATTCCCATTTCTACATGATGTCTCTATTCCATCAAACTTAAGCATAAAATCAGATAACTTCTCTATATTTTGGGTTCTCCATTTTGAAGACTCCAATGTCAAATAAAACTACAATAGCTACAGTCAAATAAATACACATACTGTTTTTCTCTCTCTTTTTGGAGATTTTTTGCTCAAGGGTGCATGTGCTTGTCAGAGACATAGAGAGAAACAGACAGAAAATTAGAAATCATCCCCTGGGGGGATAGCCACACTGTAATCTCTTCTCCATTCTCCTCTTGAGATTTTGGGCACACACACACACACACACACCCAGCATTTGTTTTAAGCCACCAGGTCTGGGACTTGAACTGCTGTCAACCATGTAGGAATCTAGAGCCTTAACCACTATGCTACTTGCTGGTCCCAAGCATATCTTTTTTTCTTAATAGTCTGCTTGTTGTCAGTGATTTTCAGAAACTTCGTTTCTTTCACACCTGCAGAGGCTCATATACTTTGTCAGCAGACAAAGCACAATGAGTTATGGGGATAAGAAAGTGACAAGGTGTCATTATTGAGTGCCATTTGTAAGACAAAGCTGCACTTGGCCTCTCATTTATCTTTTTTACACCCATGGATAGAAGGTCAAGATGACTGTTATGCATATGGCCATGTTCTTTGGTGCAAGAGAAAAGTATAAATATATAGACCAAACCAAACAAGTAAACAACCGAACAGAAATGGGACTTAGAATGTTGCTTGGTATTACTCCCTAGCTAGAGTCCAGGAAAGGTAATCGCAACCAAAGATTCTAGCTGCATAGTCCCATGACTGAAGCTATGTTGTTTCTCCTGCAACGTTTTTCTTTCTCCACCTGACATCTTTGGGAATGCACTGGTAATTTTGTTCTCCAAAAGAGAATTTGCAGCGAGGAATGCCAGTGGCCTCCATCTGCCTCCCCTTTGGGATTTATCACAACTTTCACACCAAACCCGCGTTTGTCCTTGGCTGCTCCCAGCCAATGACTGATTTTAGCTGTCCTGGAATGAGCAATCTTTGCTCTTTGAGGCATCCGCATGTGTTTTTGTTTTTCTCAGGACATGAATGCAGTTTGGGGTTCTTTCTTTTGTCCTCTCTTTTTTCATAAGCATCTGATCTACATTATTATTATTATTATTATTATTATTATTATTTTGCATCATTTTCTGAAGGCTCTCCCTACCCATTCCTGCTGCCTTTCCCTGTATTTTTCATAGGCATCATGCCCATTGACTCTCTCTCACATTTAATCCTTTCTTGATATTCCCTCTCACAGAAATTGAATTAGCACATACCCCAAACTGATCACATTCACTTACGGAAAATCAAGGCCAAGTTCAAATGCCAAAGTCTTCATGAAGAATCTTCTAATCTT
The DNA here is from genome assembly GCA_026018925.1 of Tupaia tana. Lineage (NCBI taxonomy): Eukaryota > Metazoa > Chordata > Mammalia > Scandentia > Tupaiidae > Tupaia > Tupaia tana. The sequence continues at coordinate 13,045,245 of JAKSZU010000020.1, forward strand.
ACTAATTGATGATGTTATCCCCTCCCATAAACCATTTTCCATAAATAAAATCTGTATGTATTTTTTATAAGAGTTGTACAAAATCTAGTTTCTTTTATTTTGTCCCTTGAATTATTTTCTTTATCAGAAGATAGATGCTGGTATCTTATTTTTAAAAATTTGTATTCTTCCATGTTTTTTAATATTATATCTGCACACAGGATGTATTGATCAACTCTGCTCAATTTAATCCAACAAATTGTTCTCTTATTCTATAGGATACTTATAACCACTAGAAAATGACTTGCATGGACTGCTCATATTTTTCTTAATGCACATCATTTTCAAAAGGCTAAGTTCACATTTTATTATTTCTGTGGTATTATTTTATTGTTTTGCTCTCATTGCTTTTCATTGAAGACTGGTGATTCTGAATCCTTTGTTGCAATGTGTTCATTAATCTTCCCTTTTATTGAGCACATTCTATGTTCTCAGTCCTACGCTAGGTGAAAAAAAGTGGAAAGATGAATAATACATGACCCCTGTTTTCAAGAAGGTGAAAGTATAGTCTGAAGACATTCACAGAAATTCACACTGTAGAGAACAGGAAGAATTAGTTTATGAATCCTGTGAATCACTTCCTTTCACAGTACCTCCTTGAGTGAAGTAAGATTTGATCTTCCCAACTGTGACGAGTTCAACCAGATTCTTTCTGCTGACAACCCTGTTTGTAATGGTCTCCAATTAAAAAAGAAGAAGAAGAAGAAGAAGAAGAAGAAGAAGAAGAAGAAGAAGAAGAAGAAGAAGAAAACAAAACAGCCTTCGTGAAGTTTATGCCCACTTCTAAAGGTAATCTGTAGTTGATAATTGATCAGCACTGAGTTATAAAACTCCAGTCTTTTCATCCTTACATTGGAACAACCATTACAATCCATCAAAGTGAACAACTCCATGTGAATTGGCTAACAACTATTTGGGGATTGAATTACAAACTAATTTCAATACACCCATACACACGCATATGTATATAATAATGCTTCACATGATGCTACAGTGGTCTCATATGGATCATATATGCTATACTACATTGCCTAGGTGGATAGTAGGCTATACCTTCTAGGTTTGTGTACACTCTATCATGTTCTCCCAATGATAAAATTGACTAATGAGGGATCAGCAGGTGGTGGTTAAGGTGGCTGGATTCCAACATGGCCAACTGCAGTTCAAGTCTCAGACTTGGTGGCTTGAAAATCACGTTGGGTGTACATGCGTGCATGCCCAAAATCCTGAGAGGAGAATGTAGGAGAAGGGATTGCAGTGTGGCCATCTCCCATGGATGGTGATTTTTCACTTTCCTTCTCTGTCTCTCTCCTCTGTGGCATGTGCCTGATGGCAAAAATCTAAAAGAAAAAACAAAACCCTAATGACATTTCTAGTGAACATTTTCCCTTTGTTAAGCAATGTATGATATGTAAAATCAAAAACATATATAGACACACATGCAAAAAAATGCTTTATGATGAATTTAAATTTTTTCTTTTCATGTTTTCTACTGCTATGTAGCAAAAAAAATAATTTAAGAATTTTTCTGTGAAAATTCAGAATACTATAACATCCATATTGCTTTCACATTTTGTTAATGTAAAATGAGTACATCGAAAAGGGCACAACAGCAAACCTTCTTTCTTGGGTTTTAATAACATCCGAATAGAAATACATCATTACTTTATCAGTTTTAATTTACTTAAGGATTAAGAAAAAAAAAAAAAAAAAAAGAAAGAGGAAAAAAAAAAAAAAAAAACAGATCCCTGTATAAGGACTTAAATTTAATTAGTCTTTCAATTGAATTTGAGTTGCCCAGCTTGATTCATGCTTATAGATCAGCTATTCTCTAAGACAATAACTTCTCCAAATTTCCCTACTTTGAAAACTACTACTTTTTTGCTTCTTCATGTATTTCAATAAAAACACAACACTAAGAAGACCTCCCAACAAATTGTGAGGAAGTCCTCCCTGGGCCAATGCTAATATAAATGTTTTGAGTGAAATAAGCTCAGAGGCATACTGGTCACTGGATTCCCACTCCCACTCGATCGAGGTTCGAGTCCTGACTTGGTGGCTTCAAAATAACACTGGGCGCACGTGCATGCATGCCCAAGACCCTGAGAGGAGAATGGAAGAGAAGGGATTGTGGTGTGGCCATCCCCCCTGGACGGTGATTTCTCACTTTCCCTGTCACTGTGTCTTTCTGTCTGTCACTCTCTCTCTCTCTCTCCCTCTTTCTCTCTCTCTCCCTCTTTCAGGCAAGTGCACACACTCTAAGGCACAAACCTCTAAAAACAAAGAAGCTTGGGAATCACAAGAAATATACCATAACATAGTATTCCCTGTTCTATCTTTAATAAAGTTTTATGCTGGCATCATTTATTTGAGTTATATTTATTGAAACAGGAAGACAAATGCTATTTATTTATTTATTTATTCTTAGGTTATTACCATAATGTGGGCATGCTCGCCAGAGACAGACAGAGAGAGGGAAAGTGAGAAATGATCCTCCAGGGAGGGATGGCCATTGCAGAATCCCTTCTTTTTCCTCCTGGTATTTTGGACATGTACATGCAGGCACCCAGTGTGATTTTTAAGCTGCTGGGTCCAGGACTAGAACCACAGTTAGCCATCTTGGAGTCCAGTGCCCTAACCACCACTCTACCTGCTTAGCCCCAGCAATGCCTTTTAAAACAAGGGAAAAATAGAGCAAGTGGTTAAACTAGAAATCTGGTGTGAAACTTGAGATCAGGTAAATTGAGGAATCAGCCATCTACCTTACTGAGACTCAAGAAAAGTCACAAAGATATCTTTAAATAATCATAATTGAAGGTTACCTTTTTCTTTCCATATGTATTTGCATCCTCCCTTCAACTATACATTTATAGATCTTAAATCAACAACAGCCCTGAAATATGTTCATTTTCTACAGTTAGAATTTGATTCTTGAAAATCAATCTGATTGCAAGCTCAACCCTGGAGATACATTCTCGCATCATCACTTAGCATAATGTTAGAGAGATATGGGAAAGAAAGATATGCATTTTGGGGGTGGTATGTACACAAGATGCAAATGAAGGAGATCCAGGCAAAGCAAACAGGGTGATTCTAATTTAGTGCTCAAATTAGTTTTGCAGATAGCTAGACACTTGTCTCTCATTTTCAATCACTCCTCTGTTTGTAGAGCACTTTGATGGGTTGTCTTGATAGCAAAATTATAGGCAATTAAATGTAGAAGGCTAATCTTTCCAATGATTTCAACTTCAGAAAAATAAAATAGGAGATAGCTTAAATACATTTTATAAAATGAAGCAGTATTGTTTTAAAGGATCAAAAGTTTTGTCCTTTAGAGAATCAAAGGGCTTAGCCTTTGGCATCAATCATATTTTTCATGAGAAACAGAACTTTTCAGCTCTTGGGGCTTTATGATGGAAAAAATTATTCAACTTATCTGCTATCAGGCTGCTCTGAGATGTGAAGATGAAGAGGTATTTGGCAGCAGCTGTTAACCCACCTGCAGAGAAAACTTCTGTCTTATTTCATCTGTTGAATTATTCGTATTATGATCCAGACCAACGTTTCCTTATTCACAATTAAAGATACCACCTAGTTTTCAGAGATTGTTCCAAAAAGGCAGACTACATGGTTTGAATGCTGAGGTGCTCTTCTGGTTTAAACACTAGCTCAATTGAGTCTGGCAGGTTGCATGGTAGTTAGGGCGCTGAACTTCCACATGGTTGACCATGGTTCAAGTCCTGGACCTGGAGGCTTTGCTTTCTCACTTTTCTCTCTCTCTCTCTCTCTCTCTCTCTCTCTCTCTCTCTCTCTCTCTCTTTCTCTCTCTCTCTCTCTCTCGTTAAAATTAAAAGATAATAATAACAAATAAAATTAAATAAAGAAAATGATTCTTTACAAAGAATAGATAAATAAATAAATACTAGCTCACCAGATACAGAATACCTCTCCAAGTATGCTGAACTGGCTAATACTCTAGTTAAGAAAAACCTGGCTATTTTCCCAGACCTCCCTCTACAGTGGCAGTTCTAAATGCTGTATTAATTTGCATTTCATTTTCTACACATATTTTTGGGAAACCACCACTGCAGCATTGAAATTCTGCATCTAAATGTGTGCTTCCATGGGTTTCATCTGTCCAAAGGAATGCAGACCATTATACCTGTTTATGCTAATGTGTTGGATAGAGATACTTTTATCTGAAGAATCAATTGCATCTCTTTTGAATGCATGACTGCCAAGACTGTATTCTGGTTTTGCACACCAGAAAATAATGCAATTGGAATGACTGAAAGTAGAGGATATTAGAGAAAGGCACACGTCTTAAAATTAAAATGTAGCAATACCAGCTGCCTTGGAGGGCTACCTTAGCCAGTGCCATGCAATCACATATCAATCTAACTTGTAAGGGAGAGGAAAATGGTTTCTAACGACAAATAATCTCATTTAAATAAGCTTTTAAAGTGAGTCCTTACTGAAGATATATTAGAAATTTCAAGTAAAATTTCCTGGCAGATAGGACCAGGTAGAGAGAGTTGTCAGTTATTTTACTCTGAGGTATACAAAAGTCTTAATATTAAGTATTTTGATTATTTTAGTTACAATCAAGTTTTTAAGGATTTTCAAGTGTGTTTCTGACGTTTAGTGCTTATTAGAGTTTACTTTTAATACTCTTGTGTCAGGATGGTGAAGTCTACATTGTTTGCTTGAGAGACAGCTGTTCAGCCTCTTAGGTAAATATCGTGTAAGAAAAGACTGGAATGGTACACATCAGCTATATTTGTAACATTCAGGGCAGAGAGGGAATGGTATATTTTTATGATACTATGCTTACTGAATGTAGCTGATTATCAGGGTTCTTTCCAAATCTAAAATGTTACTTTGTAAGTTCACATTACCTTTTCTGGGATGTTTTCCAACATTGTCAAAAGATGAAGCTATAACAAATTCGAAGATCTTAATGGACTTTATTTGCAATTCTAGAATTGGGCAACACTTCAGTCTATAAAATAGAGTAAGTGATCTGATGAGCTGAGCTGAAGAGTTTGGTTTGATGAATAGAGAACGACTAAAGAAAGCAGAAAGAACAAAAAGCAGATTGCTCTTTTCAGTTACAGACTCAGTAACTGGCCCACTGGCCCATTTGCTGGGGCCCAAGTGGGATGGTAGACCAAATAAGGATCTTTGATAGTGTTGTATTAAGACTTTTGTTTTAAACACGTCAATGTCCTCTTTATTCATTCCATTTTATAATAACCATCTAAAGATTTAGTATTTGCTGGGACAAATACTATGATTCTTCCCTTTCCTCTTTGTTACACTCCTATTGACATTTGCTTTATTCATTTTTTTTAACTTTATTTATTTTACTGGAAGAGAGGGAGAGAAACAAGCACACCAGCTCTTCATGCTGCAATTGCTTCCAGCACTCCTTGCAGCCCCAATCCTGGACCACTGTATCAAGTAGGAAAAAAATAAAGTTGAAGTGATATGGGGAAGAAAGAAGGAAAGAGAGAAAGAAAGAAAGAAAGAAAGAAAGAAAGAAAGAAAGAAAGAAAGAAAGAAAGAAAGGAAGGAAGGAAGGAAGGAAGGAAGGAAGGAAGGAAGGAAGGAAGGAAGGAAGACAGTGAGAGAGAGAAGATCTGTAATTATACCAGAACACACCCCCAGGAAAAAATGTAGTCATACCAACATATTTCTCCACCTCTTCGCCAGATACAACAGAAAAAAAACAGACAATTATCTAACAGGGACACTCCAGACTGCATAGCTTCTACCATTTTAGGCAACCTATGTTGAAATGCCTATTCTAATTATCTATCAAATTATTATCTTAAGGATATATCACCACCCATGCATCTTTGGATATTCTGAGTTGTAAAGGGTGTTAGTCTTTAGAAACAGTGGCCATCCTGGTACATTATCTTTTATTTCTGGTTCTTCTAATAACACTCTGAGTATTTGCATCTGCCATGGTCAGACAAGCCTAGACCAGAGTCAGTATCTATTTCTGCCAAGAACCATTTATAGCTGCATGAGACTAGTGGCATCAGTCTGACTTACAAGCTGTATTCAGGACCTTCCCCCAGGGAATCTGCCACATAGCCATCTGTGGACTGTCTCTTTTGTTGGCAAACAGAACAGCTCTTCCTTCCCTTTTGGGTTTGGAGAATACAGGAAGAATATGTCTAAATTCAGCCTATCTCTGCTTAGCTGCCACTCCCTAAGGTCCACTCATGTCATGAAGCCAGGTGGCTACCTCAAAGAAGTTCACCAAAAGGTCTACTCAGTAGTATCCATCACCTTCCAAATCCAAAATGGGGTTCATTCTTCCAGTAGGCATCAACATCTTCCCTCAGATTCCCATAGTGATTTCCACAGGACTATGCCCTCCTTGTACAGACATCCTCTTAATAGGCCAGTTTTTCATCATCACTGTTTGATTCTTCCACCATTTTCAACATGCAATTCAGCCTACCAGTCTGAGTTGTTTCTACCATCCTCAGTTGTTTCTACCATTCAGAAAGCAAACAGCTCTTTATTAGTCAACAGAGAGCTTTTTATAAAGCACTGTGTAAGTGAGAAAACAATCTGGCAACTCCTTCTGCAGTTTCAAAGTCAGTCCTGAGGAGAAGAAGCTCCCTGCTTATGAGCACCTCTTCACATTGTTCTGGTAACAGGATTCTATATAAACCATTTCCATTTTATTATGGAAAAATCTTCTGGGCACTACCATTCCCATTAGAATGTTTCTCGAACATCACTCGAGACATCTTGTGCCCTTCAGTCTCTGGGGTAGCTTCAGTTAATGTCCAGTAGCATGCTAGTCAAAGTCCTTGAAATAGAAATTATGTAGTCCAAAGTACTAGTAATTGTGACTGGGATGCATTTACAGACTTTGCCGGTAACCCCATTCTCTATGGAGGGCTATTGTATAGTCTATCAGCAATCCCAGCAGATGTTCTACATCCTGTGAGTTCAGGCAAGTCTGCTGTTCCCATTTAGAACTAGCCATAAGAGTTATGGTGTCATGTACTTGAGAGAATATACCAGTTCTGTCCATTCTCTCACTCAAAGTCCGTGTTGACATTAAGGTTCACTGTTATTTTTATATACTCTATGGTTTTATTTCATTTTATTTTCCAATTTCTTTTACATTCAATCACTGTACATCTTTATAGCATAAAGAGAGGATTTTTTTGAGTGTGAATATATTGTATGTGAGTCTAGTAAAAGATATTGCCATGTACATTATTATCACCAGATAGTTTTCTATTTTGGGGTTCATTAAATGATTTTGCTTTGAGAAAGAGGACGTCTCAGGACATTTCTCATGCTACAGCAAACTGCCTTAGCCTGAGTAATTTGTAAACAATATAAATTTATTACTCACAGTTCCAGAGACTGGAAAGTCCAAGATCAAGGCACCAGCAGATTCAGTGTCTAGTAATAACTTCTCTCTCTTTCGAAGATGATGCCTTGTTGCTGTGTCAACACATGATGGAAAGAGCAAACACCCTCAAACATCTTTGACAATGGCACTAATCCCATTTGTGAAGGCAGAGCCTTCATGACCTAACTAATTCCTAAAGCCTTCACTTCTTAATCCTGTTACAATGGGTATTAGTTCCAATATGCAATTTTTTTTTTTTTTTTTTTTTTTTTTTTGCTGTTGTGGAGCAGGACAAGGTGAGCACCAACATTCAGATCATAGCAGATGAGACAGTAGAGAGAGGGAGAGAATTCTGAAAAACAGTCCTATAAGCCTGACTAAAAACATAGGCTGGAATCACAAGAACCTAATTCTTAATTCTGACTTTTCCATTTACTAGCCTTATGGCTTTGGACAAGGACTAATAATAGTTCTTATTTTACTAAGCACTTGTACATAATAAGAAGCTACAAATTAAAAAGCATTTAAAAAGGCACCTGTTTCATAATAGGCATTCATTAATATTAGCTCTATATAATTATTTTTTAGAATCTAGTTTATATATATTATTCATTTGTCTAACAACAATTCAACAAGGTAGGTTTTACTATCTACATTACACAGATGAAGAAACCAAGAATTAGAAACCGTAATTAACTTACTCAAAGGTCACATAAATTATAGATTGTAAAGTAAGGATTTAAGCCTGGTACTTTTTACTTGGATCTTCTTTCCCTTGTAGCAAATGTAAACTACTGCTTCTCATGCTATTCTCCTTGCCTCTACAACATGCTCCCCTATCTAACACATCCAGAAACTTCCACTGATAATGTAGAAGGTATGGATAGTTCCCATATACCCCTTACCCCCAAATTACATAACCTCCCCCACAGTCACAGAGCACTACATTTGTTACAATTGATGAACTAACACTAACATGTCATTATCAAAGTCCATGTTGATTCACTGTACATCTCTATAGCATAAAGAAAGGATTTTTTGAGTGTGAATACATTGTATGTGAGTCTAGTAAAAGATATTGCCATAAACATTATCATCACCAGATAATTTTCCATTTTGAGGTTTATTAAATGATTTTGCTTCTTGTTGTTTTTCTCCCCTTGATTCACCTCCTTCTGACCCTCCCCCATTGTATATCCTCCTCCCACACTGTTTCTACTATCTATAGTTGCTCTCCATGCCTTTAGATCTTCCAGTCTTTCCGTTTCTGTCATAGAATGCAAACATTCAGTATATATTAAGTGGGGACATGCAATGTTTCTTTTTTCTAGTCTGACTTGCTTCACTCAGCCTTAAATCTATATTCATCCAATTTTGATCAAATGCCAGGGTCTCATTGTGTTTTATGGCTGATTAGCGTTCCATAGTGCATATGTGCCACATTTTTCAATCCATTCAACTGGTCTGGAGCTTGTGGGTTGATTCCATGTTTTAGCAATTGTGACTAATGCTATAATAAACATGGATGTGTGAGTACTTTTCCAATTGAGTATATTCTTCTCCTTTGAGTAGATACCAGGAGTGGAATTATTGGATCATATAGTAGTTCTATTTGTGGGTTTTTGAGGAATATCTCTATTATTCTCCACTTGGTCGTACTAATTTACATTCGTACTAACAGTGTGGGAGAGTTCCCTTTTCATTACAGTCTTGCCAGCACTTATCATTTTTTTATTGTTTTAATTTTAGCCATTCTAACTGGGATTAGATGGTATCTCATTCTGGTTTTGAATTGCATCTCCCTTATGATAAAGGATGTTGCAATTTTTTTCATATGCTTTTTGGCTATTTGTATGTCTCTCTTGAAGACATGTCTGTTCAACTTGTTTTCCCATCTTTTAATTGGATTATTTGTGTAATAATACCTAAGTTCCAGGGTAGTATCATATAAAATAATTTTACTACCTTTAAAATATATTATACATTATCTATTCATCCCTCCCTTTTCTACCAACCCTTGGATTTCATTTATTTTAACCACTCATTTAACCTTTTTTGCTTTGCCTTAAGGAAAAGCAAAAAGGTTATCCATAATTTAAGTCAGCTTAGTATCTGCAGGTGTTTCTCATTTGATGAAGAGCAGTTACTTGGCTTCTTCAGAATTGACACATCATATTTGGCATTGAGTAACACTCAGGCAACATACTTTAAAATTATTTTTTGCTAGGATTTATACATTCACACCTGCTAATATGTTAATCACCAAGTGTTTATTGAACACATATCCACTCTAGTCAATAAATTGATAGATAGTTGCAGGCCTATCAGATGCTAGAGTGCTCGTAGGGACAAATTTCTGGATTGAATATAGCCACAAAAATATAAGCAAACGGTCATGGGGTAAATAGAATAATAACTTTCTGGGGTTTTTTGTTTGTTTTGAGAAATTTTTCTTATAGGGAACATGCACTTGCTGGAGAGACAGAAAGGGAGAGTGAGCAAGAAATCATCCCCCCAGGGGAGATGGCCACACCACAATCCATTCTCCTTTCAGTAACTTGGGCATGCATGTCTATGAACCAGGTGTGAGTTTTAAGCTGCCGGGTCCAGGACTTGAACCATGGTTGACTACATGGGAGCCTGCAGTGTAATCATTACACTATCTGCTGGTGCCCAGAATCATAACTTTCTGAAAAATATTTCTAGTACCTTAAATTCTAGGATGTGGCATTTTTTGGAAATGGGGTCATTGCTGACATAATTAGTTAACATGCAATCATATTGGAGTAGGTTGGGCTCATAATCTGATACGACTAATGTCCTTATGAAAAGGATAACATTCATGGACACATACACAAGGTTTCTAGCTGGGATGAAAAAACAAAGGGCTTACAGAAACAAAAAAGGCAATGTAAATAAATCAAGTAAAATGAAAATGAGGTACTATGGAGTAGAAGGTACTGTGGTAAAATGAAAAGTGACTTTATTATCTAAACGGCATGATGACTAGTGGGAAAAAGTGGGGTCAATGTTGTCCAATGACCTGATTTTTCAAGTCGAGCTTGAAATTTAAAATTTTATATGACATCTCCCAGTTTGGGATATTGAAAAGCATTTCAGGTCAGCACCATAGCCTAGTGGTTAATGGTGATCTCACATGGTCAACCACAGTATGAATCCCATACTCTGAGGCTTGACAAACAGGCCAAGCATGTGTGGGTGCATGTCTCAAATTCCAACAGGATAGAGAAATGAAGGTGGGATTGTGGTATGACCATATACTATTGAGTGCTTTCTTCCTCTCTCTGTTTCTGTCTCTCTCTGGCAAATGTACAGAAAAGAAAAAAAGTATTTCAATTTTTTTCCCCAAAATACCATGCAGGGCAAATAAAACACTTGTGTAGACCCGCTCTAACTCTTAAGCCAAAGTCTAACATCTCTTCCCTAAATGCAATCAGGATCACATGTAGCTTGGTGGTAGCTTAGTAAGGCAGTGTTTATGCATACACAGGAGAGATGGGACAGTCAGTCTATCCCTCCCTAAATACAGGCAGCAAGCAGCTGCCATTGCCTTCAGATAACTGGTCTTCCAGCATGAACCAATTCCAAACCTTAGGACACCAATGTCACTACATTGTCTTGTATTTACCACTCTCCAACACTATGTTACAATTATAGCCTTTGTACTATTCCTCACACAAACCTTTTCCTTCACACAGACTTTCTAATTTTTGTACAATTTCCAAAAGAATATTCTCCTTTTTTTCTCATCAGGTTATTGGTTTATTCTTATTATTCAGATTGTGACTTAGCTTTATTTTCTCCAGTAAGAACTTTCTGAATTAAACAGTAGTAGTCCTACTCACTCTCTTTTACATCTCCCAGTTTCATCTTTTTACATTTACTTTCATTTAAAATTACTTAGCTCCTTTATTCTATGTTATCTCCCTTACTATCCTTCACATCACCAACTCATACTAGAATATATATTTAATAAGAGGATTAAGAATAAGAATTTTGTCTTTTAAAATATTCACTGACTTATCTCCAATGTCTAATGCCTGCTATACAGTTGGCCAATAAATATTTCTTGAATAAATATGAATATTAACATTTCCAAAGATCAACCTAATCTATATGTGAAAATGCATGTATGCATATTAAAGGAAGAAACTTTGATAAATATGCTATTATGTAATGGTCCAGATGAGTCTCTTAAAATAAGAAAATTTTCTTTATATTTTTTATGAAATCTAATGCTAATAGTATAGCAAGTTTATTAATCACAAGGTATTAGTGTTTACTTAAACATGGGGATATATTTACTTTTTCTTTTTTTGTACCTGTTTTTTATTAATCATATCAATAAGAATTTAAACTCTAGATATGTTAGTCAGGCATCAAAAACAATTTTACTGTTCCTTAAGATATGGGCAATGCAGTATTGTACAGAAATAGTTTCTGTTGAGTAAAAGTAATAATAAATATATTTATAGGTAAAATGTCAATACTAGGTATAACTTTGAGAATTCTAGTATAGTTTCATTTAAAATATTTTTATTGCAAATTAGTGATATACTTCTAGTGAAACTGCTTCATGGCACAGTGGAAACCTTCTATAATGATGCAAAATTCCACAAATTTTGAGATTTGGTTAATTCTTTAAAGTCCTGTATAATAGTCTGAAAATAAAAAATTGATGCTGGAGTATGAAAGAACCAGGGAGCAGAAGTTCGTGTGTTATAGCCCTCATTGGCATTGGAGAATTATTCTCTTCTCTCAGCCAATATGTAATTGTCCTTTCATGTCTCAGCTCTGTGTAAGTAGTCCATCATTCAGTCTCTGTGGGTCCATCCTGCCTCCCCTATAATTAATGTTATTTTGTTATGGTCTTTAATAAAGGCTGAGCTTTACATATGTGTTTTAGCTATAATATATATGAGATCATCTAAAGTTTTAATGCATTAAGATTATTACATTTCATTATTTTAATTTTTCCTAAATCACACAAAATCCAACTCCAAGACCTCACATGGTATCATTGAGAAGTATGGCCGGATGTTCTTTGTTGGGGCTCTTTCCCACTCTTGAAGGGAGAATGCCTGTGAAGAAGTGCCAGTGGTCAGCAGTCTGTCATGCTCTCTGCGGAAATACTGTTTCCCAGGTCTTGGTTTAGATGTTATACTTCTGAGCGTGGTAGATTCTGCTGGCAGTATACATCCTCACTGCCAAATTCAGCAATAGGTGAGTTTCAAAGTGCAGCCTAAAATCTGGTCTGCCCCTCTAAAGTCTATATTCTTTTTCCTACAGCATGCTCTCACCTTCCCTGTACTTCTCATAATCTAGGGAATATAAAGAGAAAACAATACAAAAATAAATATCACTATGTAAATCGTATTTCTAAACTATGCTCCATAGAAAATTACTACTTTGCCTTTTAAGTGTTATGCTTAAAAATACTCAGTTTATCAAATAAGTATGAGAAACATTGTATTGAATAAATATAAAAAGATTTATTTATGATATAACATCTTACGTTTTTGGTGCACTAATACTTCATTTAAAATCTTTAAGAACAGAAAATTATAAACATTTTCTAAAATTTCATAACCACCAAAACCTCTTCTTTTCTTTTCTTTCTTTCTTCTTTTTTTTTTTTTTTTTTTTTGGCTAAAGAAAATTTAACTTGTATTTCACAAAATGCTCTCTGGTATTCTCTAAATTTGAATGATTGTGTAATTTTGAAATAGAACAATACATTACACATTTTAAAATTTTTTTTGGAGAGGTTTTTGCTATAGGTTGCATGCACTCGCCAGAAAGACAGAGAGAGACCAAGAGATAGAAAGTGAGAAATCACCTCCCGGGGGGATGGCCACACCACAATCCCTTCTCCTTCATTCTCTTCTCTGGATCTTGGGCACGCACGCACACATGCCCGGCGTGAGTCTAAGCCACCGGGTCCGGGACTCAAACCGCGGTCAGCTACATGGGAGTTCAGCAACATAGCCTTTACGCTAACTGCTGGTCCCTATTACATATTTTTTAAGGATCACATTCTACCTTCCTATACAAAGTTAAGACTAGAGACCAGAACTTAACACATCCCAAGGTGATTCCTGTGTCCAAGATTTAGGCACGACGCTATAGGGTACATCAGCCATGAATGATCCCTCACTCTGAAGAAAGAAAGAAATTTCTGTACCTTACCTTTTGACCTCTTGTCTTCATTAGAACTCACCCAGCACACAAACATACACGTCAGTGTGTGTGAATGTACACAAATGCACACATACTCATTTAGAGCAACAGAAAAATGAATCCAAATTGAGATTTCTCCTTTTGAAGATAACATTTAAAAATGAACCACAGTAGTATCAAAAGAAGCATGGATGGGGGAAACAAATTCCTCACATTAGTGAGACAGTGTCTGGGAAAATGACCTGAAAGACTGAGTTTTTGTATTTTAGTAGACTAGATAATCAAAAAAGTACTTTTTTCTTTTTTAGTTTTTACTTTAGGACATGTGTGCTCCTCACCAGAGACAAAGACAGAGAGGAAGAGAGAAAGTAAGAAATCATTGTGGTCGGGTGGCCATGCTGCAATCCCTTCTCTTCTATTCTCCTCTCTGGATTTTGGGCACACACACACCAATGTGCCTCATTTGATTTTCAAGCGTCAAGTCTAGTACTCAAACTTCACAGTTGGCTATGTGGGATCCAGCCACCTTAACCTCCACGCCACCTGCTGCCCCCAAATACAACTAGTGAAAAAATAAGAATTTTTAAAAATATCCAGAGTTCTTCCAGCAGTAGGAAGTTGACCAGTGACCAGAAACCAAAATGGTATCAGAAGGACTGAACTAAATTAAAGAATTTAGAAGTCATAATTTGTGAATGTATTTGATTATTTATTTATAAAGTTTAATACTTCAGTCAGTGGAGTTTAACAGTGGCCACATCAGCATTGGGAGAATGGATAATTTGTTAGTCATCTAGTTCAGTGACACCAATGTCACTCTACACTTTAAAATGATATCTATTAGTAGACCATACACACTTCTGACATAATTTGACTGCAATGTAAGGGACTTAAAAATTTCATGAAAAAAATAGAATTAAAGTTTGTGTTTATGTTGGTACAAAAAAAATTCAAACCATGTAGTTTTTTGTGATACTAATTTTGCATGAGCTTCTTAAAGATCCCTTCATATATGCACATGCAGTATATTAATTAAATGGGGATAAAGGTTATCTTTCAAATGTGCTTTTTAAAAAATATTGCTAGAGGGACCAAGAAATAGTGTAATGGTTACGTGACTAGATTCCCACATAATTGACCACAGTTTGAGTCCCAGACCTGGCAGCTTAAAATTCATACAGGTTTAATGCCTTATAGCAAAAATCTCTCTCTAAAAAAAAACTGCTAGAAGTGTCTAAGTAGATGTTTCCTAAGTTGAACAGTTTTGTAGTGCATTATACATTATGTTATATAACCCAATTTTTCTCTCTAGACTAAATCGATGTGTGTTCATTTATTTACTTGAGGTCTCTAAAATAATTTTTTAATTTCTTTTTAAATTTCTTCCATGAGAGAGAGAAAGAGAAAAACAAAAAAGGGACACCCTAACAGGATTCTCATGCTGCAGTCCACCTCCAGCCTCAGCCAATTTGGACCATAGATACACTCACAGCCCAACATGTACGTGGAAGAACTCTCCATGGGACTCCAGCATCACAATGTGGGGTGGCACTGCTGTGCTATTATCTGGCTGTAAGTCAATCTGATATTGTGTAAATGATTTACGGTGAAAAATGGCAAAATTTATAATTTTTGCATATGATCTCTTGGTATTCAAATAGAACTGACAAGAGAGGGAAGATCTTAAATAATCTTTTACTCACCCCAAACCAAAGCTAAGACATTGCTAAATTGACTTTAGCCAGAGCTTTTGAAATATCTTGTCATCTCTTTGCTTAATGGAACTTTTCTGCTAGTGATGTCTTTTCCACAGAATGGATAGATAGCTATAAGAATACAGAGATTATAAGGATTTCAGCTAGCACAAAGAAGGACTGCAGTTCATTTCTGAGTGTGAGGTGTCGTTGTCAATCTCTCCTTGCTATTATGTCTGCTCCAGTACGTAAGGACTAAGTGCTGTGAGCCATCCTATTTTGCTGTCCCCTGAACAGGGAACTGATATTGGCACTCAATTCCAGAAAAGAAAATAAAGAAGTTACGTTCAGAAGATGAGTCAGTCTTGTCATCTGATATTTTCTTTATCTGTATGTTTGTTTTTAGGGAAAATGTAAATAGGTCTATTTCCTATATTTTTCATGGGGAGGTAAAAGTGTATTTATTTATTTTTGACATATAATAATTGTACATATTTGTGAGATACAATGTGATTTTTCAGTATACACATATATTGGGTTGTTAGAAAAGCCATGACACATTTTTGCTAAGAAAAACAGAAAAATAATCTTGAGTTTTCTGAAAACTTAATAATATGATGTAACCATTACACATTTCATTCTGCTACTGGTTGGTTTCTGAATGACTCACTAACTTCTCCTTTAACTATCTATTTGCCAGAATTGATCAAGAGGGAGAGAATGGGCTTTTGAAATGTGAATTTTAAATCCTGTAGTTGTTCAGATGATTAATATGTAGAAGTATATATATTTGTGCTTAAGGGACATGTTTGATCAACAACATGAGTTCGAAACAAGAATCAAATCTGACAGTAACTAAAAAAATACTACATGTCACCTTATTATTCCTTGCCATCTTCATTTTCCACAGGAAAAACGAAAATCATAGCATTCACACCAATCCTGTTGAGGATTAAGGTCAAAAGAAACATGTATTTTCTGAGAACTTCAAAATATATTACATGAGCCGACAGCTTTCTCTTGAGAAAAGCTCATTCTTGGAAGATGAAAATACATTAAGCAATACATTTGACTTTTTAAAAATGGTCAGCTACAAAAATCAAGGTTTTCAGGGACCAGCAGTTGGCGTAATGGCTATGTTGCTGGATTCCCACGTAGTTGACAGTGGTTTGCATCCCGGACCCGGTGGCTTAAACTCACACCGGGCGCGTGTGCGTGCGTGTCCAAGATCCCGAGAGGAGAATGGAGGAGAAGGGATTGCGGCATGGCCATCCCCCCTGGGGCCCTGGATTTCTCGCTTTCTGTCTCTCTGTCTCTCTCTGTCTGTCTGGCGAGCGCACGTGCCCTATAGCAAAAACTTCTCCAAAAAGAAAAAAAAATCAAGGTTTTCTATTAACCTTTTCAACCTTTTCATGCTGGCTTTTTCCCACTCTCTTTCCCCTGGTGGAAAAGCAGGAGAGGCCAATTGTACCTCCATGCTCTCCAGATGCCTGAATAGTCCCTCTGACCTGGAAACATCTATTCTTGCGTTGCTACGATGGCACTTTCTGGGTCTTAAAAGTGCCTCTTCAAATTTGCTAAAACGTCAGTTCTTTGTTGGGGCTTCTTCAGTGCCACTTTGCTTTCTAACCACCTTGTTGCAAAACAGCTGGGAAATGCTGGCTTTATTGAAACGTGTCAAAATGAATGTTGAAACAGCAAAGTCTGTAAATGTTTATTATTGACTTATGGTAGATCTCTGTGTCTGGGGTATGGAAGCCTCACCCCTCTTCTTAGATTGAGCACGTAGGACTTTGTGTCACTGCGTAATATAAACCAGAGGACTATTGAAAATACCAGATAAAGTTGTGGCCCCATGGTTTAGATTGAACTTTTTCCCCTTGATGAAGTGTACTATACCTTCTGGAACTGCTATATCTTCCCCTCTCTCATGGAGTAGTAAAATGTTCAGAAGAATCATAAAATTCCTGCATTGAAAAATTTTAAAAAGCTTCTTTCTGTTACATGATTGGTTTGACATTTTCTTTGCTTGCTTGCTCTGCTCTGAGAATATCTTCAATGTGGCAGAACTTCCTTGTTCTAATCAAAACTGTGAAGGGAGTCAGTGAAAAGTTCTTTGGCAGGACAATTACGATAAATATGCATAAAATCAGAATTTAATTGACAATTTTTTTCAGAAGCAAATACAGTTTTTGTTTAAATCTCTTAAGACAGTACAGTGCTCACTACACCCCTAAGGCAATGCTTTTTCATCAGTTGCTGCAATTTTCCCAACTAATGCTAGAAAAAGTGGAGAAGATGAATCAATGGACAAAGATACCCTCTCTCTCTTAAGAGAGGCTTACATGAGATCTTTCCAAGAATCACTAAAACAGAAGGCCATCTTGCTTTACACAAAAGCGGATTTTTGTTTTTCATCTTCTTTATCAGAGCAACAGAGGGTTATGTGAATGATTTTCAGTATGTGTTTGGTGAATACTAAAAGCTCTTCTCACTCTTCTCTCTCTCTGTCATAGTGGCAAACATTTTGACACCATTCTGCAAATTATGGAAA
The DNA here is from genome assembly GCA_026018925.1 of Tupaia tana. Classification (NCBI taxonomy): domain Eukaryota; kingdom Metazoa; phylum Chordata; class Mammalia; order Scandentia; family Tupaiidae; genus Tupaia; species Tupaia tana. Next base: position 13,063,126 of record JAKSZU010000020.1, read on the forward strand.
ATGAGCAGAAAGGAAAAAGAGAGACACAATGTGACACTGTCAAAAATCCCTGGGTATTTCAAAATGTTAGCAGTGCATAAGGGAGTGTGTATTTATCTAATTTCACACTTGGATAGTGAATCATTAAATCCAGAATGAAAATGGACATTTTGCTTCTCAGGATTCCCCTTCCCTTTCTATGTAGCCAATCAGACAGCTTAATTTTTCATCACTTAAACAAAGAAAGAGTATTTGGAAATGATTTCTTGTACATCTCATTTATCCACAAGCACTCTAATTAGACCATATGAAATATGATGCTATTTATGTATCTGCCTAATAGAACTGCTTTTCATTCCCTATCTGACCTTGCTTTTATTGCCTTTCATTTCTTACTACTCCTGGTTTTTCTGTTTCTTGTAGAACTAGAGAAAAATCATTTTTTTCATCAGCTTATGTAACATTTAATTAAATTTCTATGCTCCTTTTAACTTCTTAGATTTCTTAGTATTCAATATACCATAAAAAGCAAGTTTGGTTTTGTTGCCTTTATACTGAGAAAACACACATAGTTGTGATGCATGATGGCATAATATACACTAACATCTACCCTTCTGCTTATTTTATTTTCTTACATTTTTACATTAGCTTTATAACAAATTCCTGATACTGTAATTACTAATTTAAAAAAGCTGTTGGCCTAACTTTCCCGAGATCAAAGAACTAAAAAGTGTCATTTAAAGTTTCAATCTCAGGTTTAGTCACATATATCATCTTTTGAAGTAAGATGCATTTCAAGAAGCTCCAGATTTCTGGCATCGAATAATTGCTTATGAGTCCAAAGTGGTTCATTAACCTGAGCCCTAAAGAGCAGCCATCTAGAAATTTTCTGGAAAAACAAAACAATAGCAGCAACAGCACAACAAAATGTAAATCAAAGCAAAATCAAATCAAAGTAATTCACTTCATTATGTAACAGTGTTAAGTAGTTCCCCTTACCCAGTGGTATATACATCCCTATACCAGGTGGACATTAGGCAGCAAGCTTCTGTCAGTTAATAGCTGTAACTCAGCCTCTATGGATTTCAATAGGTGTAATTTGGCTGAAATAATTTAGTGATATCTTTAACCTGTTCTTGTTTGGTGTCCAGTTATGACAGCAGTGTATATTAAAGAAACGGTGGAAAAAATATGTATCCATAGAGCCTCCATCACGACTTCACTCAATCAAATTGCATCTCATACTCTTAGGCTGCTTATAGAACTTTTTAACTCAAACTTGACATCAAAGGAAACTACATGAGGCATATATCCATGTGTTTCTTGATCAAGTATTTTATTCTTTAAAAAAAAAAAATGTAGGCGACCCTACTGTTGGTAATCTTTTAGTGCATCAGTATTCTTAAATCTCCTCTTGGTACATCATTGCATTACCACAATCTCACTCTCCTTCCAGAACACTCCTCATTTACCAAATGGTTCCTTTGTCTTTCCACTGTGCTGAAATTCTTCTTGGTGAGGTCTGGAAACAAACAAATAAAACACACTCAAAGAAACTTTTTTTTTGCCAGAAGGTATGAGTACTTATTAGAGAGAGAGAGAGATAAAGCTCCCCCAGTTGGGTGTGGTCCTGCTACAATCCTTCTCCTCGATTTCTTCTTCCTGTCAGGATTTTGGACACAGATGCACATAAACCAGTGTGTTTTTCAAGAAACCAGGCCAGGATTTGAACCATGATCAGCCATGTGGGATCCAGCTTTCTTAATTAGGCCACAGGGTCAGTCCAATAGATCTTAATTACTACATAAAACTTACATCAGTTATCACCTCCTCTGGAAACCTTTCTCAGATTCTAGTCTTAAATAAATACCTCTTCTTTACATTTCCATTCCATCCTGTACACCCCTTTATTCTAGCACTATTAAATCTACACTTTACCAGATTTTTTTTTGTCTCCTTAACTAGATTATAAAAGCAATGTGAGAATCATTATTATTCTTATGCCATCAGTATTTAAAACTTTATATAAATTAGATGCACTAATGCACATTGTTGAAAAAAATAAAGGGAAATAAAGGACTTACTCAATTCTATTTCTAAGCAACTACAGTCTAAATCTTGATTTCCCAGCACTTGCTTATATGTTAATTATTCCTTTTCTACTTTTAATTCTTCTGTTACTTGTTTAAATTTTCACTGCTCCTTCCATGGTTCTTGATCTTAAGGTTCAATTGGTTATAGATAATTTCAACAGTCTCCTAATGGCTTTCCTTATTTCTTTACCCCCAATTACATTACCTCCTGCACTTTGCTACTAAATCAATTTTGCTAAAACACTGCTTTGAGACATTATTCTTCTTTCAAAGTTTTCAGTGCTTTCTGATTGTCTAAAAGTTAACGGCCTCTCATCTACTCTCCTCTTCTTTCTGACTAATCTTTTTGTCTAAGCTTTTACCGAAGCTCTTATATATCATCCTCACATTTCAGTCGGGTTTGTATCCTTCTTAAATCTCTGGTACCTATTTCATAGGCTAGCCCCGCCTCCCTTGCCTGTAGTCAGGCTATCTCTTCCTTAACGCTTTATTCCACATTTTTTATTTTAAATTGTTTCTCAACAATGAGACCTGCAAGGAGACTCTTATGATTCATATTTTTGCTATTTACTCTTCCTAGAACTCATCTCTCACCTGAAACAGGTATAAATTTTATTTTGCACTATGTTTCACGTGGTCTAAATCTGTCCTTTCTTCTTCTGTAGCCCTTATCCTTCATGCTGGTGAGAACTTTTCTACCAGAAATTACAGTCTTTGAGATCCCAAATTTAACCTCCTATCTTGAACATCGGAGTCTTCAGTTACTCTTTGCTTAGCATAACAATAAAGACAGGTAAGGAAGGTCAGAAAGCATAGAATCCATGACCCATCCTTGTGTACTTATCAGCTGTGCATTCTGAAGTGGAAGAAAATGAATCTATCACTCTATCCAATGAGATTCAAAACTCTGTGGGGAGCTAAATTATACCACCTGCTCCTCCAAGAGTAGTTGTCATGATCTGTATTTGACTTCTATTTGCTGAAACCTGTTGCCCTCTCTTTCACTTCTTACCTCCAATTCTCAATTCAGAAATTTTATAATCACTTAGAAGAAGTAAAAGTATCTTCCCATTACTGAAGCCTCCTTTCAAACACCAATACATCTAGATCAAATAGCCCTGGGATGTACAAGAAGACTTTGGGCACCGTTGAACTTTCAGTCAGGCAGGGAGCACCTCACCTGCTGAGGGTGGTGCCATTCCCTCCAGCTACACTGGTGATATGTCTCCTGAGTAACTTGCCCAGATAGTGCATCTTTTAAGCTCTTGTATAAAATGAATTTGAAGGGCACCTTCAGATACATGGACTTTCCCCCCCAATCATCATCATAAACCTCAGTTGATAGAGTTAGTGGACACCACCTCAAGTGAGAAAACAAAGGCCGAGCTTGTTCACACTGCAGCACCTTTCTGACTGCTTTCCAATACCATTCCTTGTTGATAAGGAAGGCATAAGAGCTTCTTCTAACAAGAGTAAAAGGAAAGAACTCTATTCTAGGTTTAGCAACGGAGTCATAAATACATTTAAGAGAAATTTGTGAATTTACTTTAACAGCCATTTATTGAAAACCTAATGTATGTTACACACTATGCTAGAGCCTCGGGTCATAAAGGTGATTGAGCTTCATTTCCCAGATGTAAAGAATTTCAGTGTATAAGGGAGAATGATTTCAGCACTGAGAATCTGGAAAGAGTCCACTATAGCCTTCTTAATTTCTTATTACTGTCACACTTGTTTTCGCTCTCCGGTATATTGTTTTGTTCTCCTGGGAAGTTTTTGACTATCCCCTTCACCTATTACAGTGCTAGAATTTATTAATTTACTCAACATATATTTATTATGTTTAGTGACTAAACACAGAATACAGAGATGAACAGAAGAAGCATGACTTTGCTCTCCGGCACTTTTGAGAAGAAACACATAATGAATGAGCAAGTAAATCAATTCTATAACTTTAAATAGTATTACGGTATTTTTAAAGGTGTGATATATACAGAGTAACTGAAATGAGTTAAATGAAACAACATGATTGAGGAAGGTCCTTAGGGAGGTGATATTTAGGCCAAAACAAGCATTGAGAAGAAGTGGGCTGTATGTAGATCTGGTTAAGAACCTCTACTAGGCAGTAAGAACTGTGAACACAAATGCCTTGAGTTGAGTTATCTGAGGGACAGAAAGATAGCCAATGCAATCTAAAATTTATGATGTATTATGGAACGGTAGAAGAAAAATTCTGACAGATAAGGACAAACATACTATCAAATATGCCTGGTACTGACAAGAAACGTGTACCTCATAGACAGATATAACAGCTGAGTATCCCAGGCACTTGAAGCTCTGGTTAACTCAATGGAGATGAATCATAAGAACCAGCCAGGTCTGGAGAATTTCAAAGAATACAGAACAGGACATCAAACTGACTGAAGGGAAGACAGTGAGGGATGACTTAGAAGCACGTAGCAATTGCCATAACAAGATGACCAAGCAGTAGGACTTGCTTCATGGGAATAACGTTTGTGATAAGAGAGACTAAGAAATGCCTGGTTTACTACTCTGTCCTCCACCATCTTGAAGTCTTAATAGTTTCTTCTGATCAAGGATTTTCACTTTATGTTGGGCTCCACAAATTATGTAAACCATCCTGCTATATAGATCAAAGTGACCCAAAAGTAATATGATAAAGATGTATTAGAAACTTCTTAACACAAACATGTAGAAATATAGAATAAAAAATAAAGAAAACTATAAAAATATTTTTGCATATGATTGAGTTTCCAAAAATCATCAAGTACTATGTCTTGAGAAGAGGCAAAATTTAACTCAATATTTAAAGCAAATCCACAGATATTAAGTCAATGGGACTATCATATTGATGCAGAATAGAATTAAAAAAAAAAAAAAACCTAACACCAGAATAGGGTTCCATACATAAAAAGACATTTTATATATTTTAGAAGAGGTGATATAAACCTATGAGGAAAAGATGGACTATTGAACGACTGGTGCTAGAAAGTTAGTTGTCCAAATTGAAGTAAGCAAACAAATTTCTATTTTACATCACATATCAAAAAAAAAATCTATCAATGTAGTGTAAATTCTAATACTTTTATATGCTAAGGAAAATATAAGTGATTGTTTTTAAGATCTCTGGCCAATTTTCAATATATGTATTAACAATATACAATAAGTTAAAAATTTGTTATTTATTACTATTTAAACAAAAAATATTGAACCACCAGATGGCGTAATGGTTACATAGCTGAATCCCATGTAGTCTACTGTGGTTTGAGTACCAAAACTGGAAACTTAAAATTCATACCAGGCAGGTGTGCATGTGTGCCAAAATACTGAGAGGAGAATGGAGGAGAGGGGATGCAGCGTGGCCACCCCTCAGGGTGTGATTTCTTGCTTTCTGTCTCTCTGTCTCTCTTTGTCTCTTCAGAAAGAGCATGTGCTCTATAGCAAAAATCTTTAAAAAATGAAAAACATTTCTTAAAATTTTAAAACAAAATTAAATGTCAAGCTATTGGCTGGGAGTTTTAGTATATATAATTAAAAAATAGTTATATCCAGAATATATATTAGATTTTCTTCAAATGAGCAAATCAACAAACAGAAGACTAAAGGCTATAAATGGATATTAATAGAATAAAGCAAAATGTCTAATAATTCTATGAAAAGATACTCAACCTCATTAAAAATGGTATCAACATAGACATCACTAAAATTTATACTTGTCATTAAAATTAATTTATAAGATTGCAGTATAGTATTATGATATTTAAAAAGTTTTAAAAAGACCTCTCTCGTCGGAAACAATGCAAGTGAGGAAAGAATGGGTAAATATATTCAAAATGTTAAGGGAAAAGTAATTTCAACCAAGAATACTGTACCCAGCAAGATTATCCTTCATGTAGGAAGAAAAGATAAGAACATTCTCAGATAAACAAAACCTGAAAGAATTTACCAGGACCAGACCAGATCTCCAAGAAGTTCACAAGGGCATGCTATATTAGGAAAATTAAATACAGACACACAGAAATAAGAGTTCAAAAACTAAGAAAGTGGCCAACTTAACCACAGGGACAACTCTGGAGCTGAATATTATATCCCAGAATATAATCGGGAAAATCAGACCACAACAGAAGATATAGTACATGAGACTGATTTGGTGAAATAGAATTTTATGACTTTTGACTAAAACATTGCTGATTTTCTTCTAGGCTTTGTTGTCCAGTTTTAAGGATTTGTGTCTTGAGCTGTCGATAGGGTCACATACCTACCATTTGAACAGAATCCTAACCTGTTTCCTGGCTTTAAGTTTTAAGCAAAGTTCCTTAGCATTTCTTTGATTTAAGTTAAAATTACTTTTCCTGAAATTACCAAGTGAACTTGCTATTGAAAGTAGTTAGATTATTTAAGAAATTGTGTGATCAATACAATGTGGGGGTGGGGGGAAGGGATGGAAGACAACTGTATACACCATATATATATATATATATATATACATATTCCATATATATATATATATATATGGAACTAGAAATGGAAAATTTTTGATGATAGCATGCATGATTAAGCCACTATGCAGTATACTCTGGATGGGAAATCACATTTTTTTATGCTGTCACCATGCTTAGGGAATGAATGTAAATTAAGGTAAAAAAAAAGTTTCAGAAAAGAAAATTTCAGAATTACAGGACACTTGTGGCTAGATTCTAGCTTTGTCCATATTTCTAGTTTAACATATTTTTTGAATCAATAAAATATGGAAAAAAGTTTAGTATGGAAGGGAGAAAGGGGGAAGGAAAAAAGTAAAAGTATGCTTAATTGACAAAAAAATGAGAAGCTATTTGCTGGTAAGCTATAGAGTAATATCTTTGGCCTGACTGACATGCATAGTATTTGTGCTGGGAAAAGAAATGTTGTACACTGTAAAGATGTGATTAAATGTAAATAAATAAACTGATTTTTTAAAAAGTTTTAAAATTATAATATTATTTAAAATTGCATAACTATGTATCAAGTAAATGTACATAGGTATGTTAAACATATAATATGTACCCATGAGAACCTCATCAAATCCATTTTTAGTCATTAAACATAGCTTTCAAGCACTAATAATGTGCAGGGCACTGAGATTCTTCAGTGCATACAAAGAATACATTCACATCCTGCTTTGAGGCACCTGAAGTCTTGCAGAAGAAATAGACCAGGTATATAAGTCACTAAAGCACTCTGAAGAAAGTCTAGAACCAGGTAGGTAAAAAGTCATGTAATCTATAACTGATCAATTGAGTGATCTACGGTCTATCTTCCAAAGTTAATATTTACCAAAAACTTAGAGAAAAATTGGACTCTATCAATATTGTAAACATATCAATGCTATTAGCATTTGGACTGCATGGGTCAGGTGGCTAAGGATTTTGGAAGTACTAGAGTTGTGCAGGATAGACTGGACAAGAACAAGCATTTGCTAACTATTTGCAATGCTTTTGGTTTTAACTATTTATATAGGTAATAAGTATTATAATATAGTAACATAATTCCAATAGTACTTATTAAAAGATTAAAATATTCCTATGAGATAGATATTTTTGTATTCAATTCATTGAGTGGAAAATAGCATCTCAATACATGTAAGTTAGTCAAGGTCATGGGCTCAGTGCATAACAGATTCAAATCCAAGAGTAGCTGACGCTGAGGTCTATGCCCATTCCTACAGTAACACAGTCATTTTATTATTTCTTTTTCTTTATTCATGATAGAAAGTACCCACACACATGTGGAAGTGGAGAGAGACAGAGAAAGAGGAGTACCCTCTTCAGGATTTTGTCACACTGTGATTCCCTTCCTCTGGTCCTCAAGCCCACTAGACCTTGTGCTCAGTACCCAGTATATTTCAAGATGACCAGGAGGGGTATTTAAACCACAGCTGCTCTATGGGTTTGGCTACTCTTAACCATTTTATTAATATTGGACTATGGGGCTGGCCCAGTAATGCTTTTTTTTTTTTTTTTTTTTTTTTTTTTTTTTAAAGAGAGATTTTTGCTATAGGGCATGTGAGCTTGCCAAAGAGACAAAGAGGCAGAAAGTGAGAAATCACCCCCAAGAAGGGATGGCTATGCTGTAATCCCTTCTCCTCCATTGAGATTTTGGGCACACATGCACATGTACCCAGTGTGGGTTTTAATAGTCAGGTCTAGGACTTGAACTGCACTTAACAATGTGGGAGTCCAGTGACATAACTATTATGTCATCTGCTGGTCTCCCAATAACACTATTTTTTAATAGCAGAGGGTGAGAGGCTGGGAATCAAGGGAGAATAAAAGAAATAAAATATATAAGAAACAAGAAATGGAAAATTATTTGTTGTAGATAACATGTATGATAATGTCTTTGAGCTGATGTGCACTGTACAGAATACAGTGTATTCTGGATCAGAAAACTCATTTTGTATGCTGCAATGATGTACAGAGAATGAATGTAAAATAAATACATTTAAAATTAAAAATATCGTATTATTTATCATATGGATATCTTTATGCATATATTTTTAAAATGAGTATAAATAAAATGTTTTAAGTAACTTCAATTGGTAATTCTTAAAACAGTGAAATAAATCAGACACGGAAAGACAAATACATTTAATTTCATTTATATGTGGAATTGATAAATGAAGCAGAATAGAATGGTGGTTGACAGAGGGTGGGGGAATGGGGAGATGTTAATCAAAGGGTATGAAGTTTGTTATAAGATGAATACATTCTGGAGATAGAATGTACAGATAGATGACTATAGATAATAACTCTCCATTGTTTGCTTAAAATTTGGTAAGAGATCTTTGAAGGGTCCTCATCTCTTCACACACAAATGGTAATTATGAGTGGTGGTGGATGTGCTAAATAATTTATGGTACTATGTATACAATATAGAAAAATACAAAATCATCACTTTTACATCTCAATTATTTTATATATATATATATATTTGCTAGGGTGCATGTGCTTACCAGAGAGACAGAAACAGAGAGACAAAATATGAGAAATCACCTCCCTGGGATATGGCCACACCACAGTCTCTTCCTGTCCATTCTCCTCTTGGGATTTTGGGCACACACACATGTATCTGACATGATTTTCAAGCCACTGGGTCCAGGACTCGAACTGTCCTGTTGGCCATGTGGGATCCAGCGGCCTTACCCACCATACCACCTGTGTGCCCAATACTTGCAATATTTTAAAATAAAAATTAATTAAAAATTAATAAAAAAATTTAAAAATATCATTAACAGTTTATGTAAAGGTCAAGTGTATTGGTGATTCTCAATGCATGATCTCCAGGCCTTTGGTGTCTCAGGTGAAGTTCCCCAGGGCTGAATCCTGTCTATCACACTTAACAGAAGACATCGTTCACAGTATATAACGTTAATAACTAAGATTCACAGTAATGGTAAAGCATTTTATCATGGGAAACAACACTTGTCTACCCTCAGTTTTTTTTCAGTAATTCTATGCTCTTTGAGTTTTTGGTTGCTGTTTGGAAAAATAGAAAAACAACATACTTAAAAAACATTATTATTTGTTAGATATGTATTTATTTAGTGAAAATATTTATTGAATATTATGTATATGCTATTGATAGATCTAATTTTAGGTGATATTGAATATATGGTCACAGCAGTGAACAAAAAGAGTTGAGGACTTCATAGAGCTTTCATGCCACTGGAGGGAAAAAGGGGCAGCAAAATATAAAATTTCTAGTAGAGATGTTTGCTCTGTTAAGAAACTATGCATATAAGAGAATGGCCAAAGACGGGGGGGCAGAGGAGGGTCCTCAGGGACGGGCAGAGATCTGATCATAAGGAAAATAAATTTCCAGGTTCAGATGATACGGCTAATTGGAAGCCATTTCTCTGTGACTTGTCATTTTTCGTGTTCATCCAAGCTGCTTGCATTGCTCCAGTCTTACCTAAGTTAATTAGTTGGAAGAGATTTTTGACAGAAATGTGGCTGTGGATGCTTGCTTTTATTTATCCCTCTTATTTTCAAGAGGAACATAAGGATTACACTCTTCAGATGAAGGGGCAAATAAAGCAAGTTTTCATTTTTTGTAGAGGGGTAGTTTTGTCTTGCTGGAGGTTCCATAGAGTTTTGAAAAGCATTTTCATGGATAATACAGAAGTAGGTTTAGATCTGCCCTTGGCACCCGGGTTTCTCGAATGAAAAGTCTGAGTCCCTTTTCTCTGAGATACAATGTATAATTTCATGAAGGTCACTGTAATTCTTGTCTACCTCCTGGAGAAAATCTTGACATCAGCTTGAAGGTGCTCTTATAAGAGACTCACTATAGAAACACTCATTTCTTTTCAGTATGTTTAATTCCCTACTCTGACACTGGCTAGTTAAGTGACCTTGGGCAAATTGCTTTCTCTCACAAAACTTCTCATTCTTCCTGACAAATTCCCTTTTCTTCATCACTCAGACAGGTCTTGAAACCTCATCTCCCACAGAAAGCAATTCCAATAAATTAGAGAAGAAATGATTAGTTCTAATGTGCCTCTTACATAGTGCATCTTTTCTACTCCTCTGTATCTACCAAATGCACGTATCCCCACAGTTCATAGCGATTAGAAACATACTTTACTTTAATTCCGTTGTTTATTTAAAACTACTTATTTATGTTGTCATTCCATGTACATATTGGGAGAAAAGGTACTATCTTTTCTCTACCCATGCAACATTTCACGCTGACACTCTTATAGCAAAGACAGATGGATGAAAGCTATAACAAATTTATTTAACCAAAGTTTGATATGACATGGGACCCTTCAGAATGAAAACTCAAAGACCCAGGGAAACTGCATTTTTTAAAAATTATTCTTTTCATGAGTACGAGAGACAGAGAAAGAGAGAGAAAGAGAGATAAGCTCCCTCAGCAGAGTCTCATGACCCGATGCTCCCAGCCTTCTCAGCCAGCGACAACCTTAGGTTCCCATGCTGGCATGTAATGGTAGACTGAGGAACTGAACTACAATATTCCTTATGAATCTGGCTGGGTTTGAGCAGCAGGTTACTTCCGTGCCACTGAGCCAGCCTAAAGCTGTGTGTTTTTATAGACAGTCATGTAGAAGTGTCATTTGAGGACAAAAAGGATATAAGGATGTGTGTGTGTGTGTGTGTGTGTGTGTGTGTGTGTGTGGAGAGAGAGAGAGAGAGCGAGAGCGAGAGAGAGAGAGAGAGAGAGAGAGAGAGAGCAATTAAATGAGATTCTTTCTAGAAAAACTTCCAGATAAAATATGGTAGAGGTTGACATTCTGTTGATAGGACACCTCCCTTCTTACTCCACTCCACCACTTCAGATAAACCAAAGCTTTTCTTCCTAGGGAATGTATTAGGTTGTCAGGAAAATCATGATTTGTTTCTGTTTTTGTCTTTGTCTTTGTTTTTTTGTTTTGTTTTGTTTTGTTTTGTTTTGTTTTTTATAGAAAAATATGTCATGACTTTCCCAGCAACCTAACAATTAAAAGTAGGTAGGGCTGTGCTCAGAGGTACTGTCTGGGTTTTTGTGATCACTTTCAATAGAATGATGATATTAACAGTTATGCTAGCAAGTGTACCAAAGAGAGAGTTGTTTTCTGAGCATCTGAGGGTATAGTGCAACCCAGACCTAGCACAAGAACTTCAGCCACTGGGGGCTGAGAGCACCTAGCAAGGGACTAGGGCCCTTATTTGGAAAATGATGTCAAAGAGGGCTACACAGGTAGAAGGACGCCGGGAAATTCTGTCTCTTCTAACCCTGCTGCTGCAACTATGAAAACCATCTGCCTCATATGCAGGAATATTGTAAGAATTAATGAATGCAAAGTGCTTTTGTGAAGGGAATGAAACTTCCTGAGCTCTGTCTGTGCCAGTGAAATGGGCTGACACTAAATAACCCAAAGGCTCCCTAAGCAGGGTGCCATGAGTATTAACATATGTATTACAATGCATTAACATTACGAGTGAGTGATTAAATTAACTATAACCTAAACATAACAATGGCTAAACCAGCCTTACCAGGCAGAGCAGAAAATTGTGCACAGCTTTCGGGTATGGGGCAGTGAATAAGATCATAGCACCTCAGTGTCAGCTGGGCAGAGGCAGCATTAAATGAAGACGGTTCGTTTCACAAGATACCCTGGCTCCCTTCCAAGGATCACTTCCCCTGCAATTAAACGCCAAGAGGGCATTAATACACCCCACACTAACTGTGCTGTGGCATTTATTTATCCATTTGGAAGACACATATAGGAAGAGAGAACAGTGTTATCATGCATGGACATATGGGCAACATCCCAGCTGAATAATAAACTCTATTCTGTCTTTTCCTTTACATTGCAAATCTCCAGCTTAGAGAATCTCCCTGCTGCTAACAAAGAGGGGTAGAGATGACAATAGACTGGCGCTGCCTGGAGCATCATTCATGGGGATTACTGAATGACTTTATAGGCGAGCACCACCATCCTTACCCTGGGCATTCGTCAGAGGAAAGAAAACTGTGAGAACCAAGACACAGCACATTGTAATCCTAAGAACTCCTTATTCAATGAGCTGTACTAATCATTGCCAGGAAAAAAATAATCTTTTTATTGTTTTTTCTTCAATAATGAAGTCTCTCTGAGCCACTCCAAGAGTGTCAAAAGCTCATTACGTGGTCTTTTGTCCTTTTGGCCCCTGTGTGGCTCCCATGGCCTCCTGAGAGTTTGAAGTTACCCTTACCTTCTCAAACTGGAGCTCTCTCTTTCCTCTGTCTCTCTTCTATTAACAGGAGCTTTGTGCAAGCAAGTTGCTACAGACCTTGCTGCCGCTTCGGTGAATAGGGTTATGAATAACACTACATTTTACTGAAAGCTTCTGAAAACAAAGCAACTGGTTGGTTTAACAACCACCTTTTCCAAGAGTTTTCTGCATGATTAGAAATACAGCCACACGGCTTAGAATCCGAGAACGCCCTTACTTCCTTTAGAAAACAGAAGAACAAAACATGTTTTTTTGCTGCTTACAGAAAAATAGCTGCTTGATAAGAAATAAACACAAACTGTGAGACTATTTTTCAAAGCTTAGGCATGTTTGGGATTAAGGCCACAGTCTCAAGCTACGTCTTTATGCCCTTATTTCTCCTTTTCATGTGTTTTAATGGGAATTTGGCCTATTGGATATGGTTATAAATGCTTTAAATTACAGTTTTTTCTTTGTTCTCACATTGGTGAAGAATAAATTCTTAGAAAGAGAAAATTTAAGCAATTGAGTCAATAACATAGAGACGAGCAGTTCTCAGAATTATTTTCTACATTTTGAGCATGTAGAAATACTGCTATTTTACAAACTGACTGTTATAATATCTCTGTTGATGTTCTTGTTTTATTTTGTTCTGTTTTTGTACTTTAGCAAGAGTGATAATTTCCTGGGGATTCTGTCTAGTGAAGAAATGATCACTGGGGAAAATAATGTACTAAACAACTCTATTTCACCACATAAGTTATAAACAGGATTTTCTCGTGTTGAAAATAAATCAGAATTCTTTAACAAATAATTTTTTTACTCGCACAATTCCTGCTCTCTTCTATCCAGATTCCATTCCCCTTGCCCTCCCAGGGCTGGTCTCATGGCATTTTACGAATACAGTCACATGGTCCCCAAATAAGCAGGGCTCGTGTTAAGGGTATAATGCTCTTAAGTCTTTGCCTTGAATTTTTTTCAATTGCCAGAGAGTGTGAGTGCTAATCAGAGAGAGACAGAGAGAGAATAAGAGAGAGGGGGAAACCACCCCTCAATGAGGTATAGTCACACTGCAATCCCTTCTCCATTTCTTCATCCTGTTGGGATTGGGGGCATACATGTACATGTGTGTCAAAACCAGGATTCCAACTACACAGTTAGCCATGTGATCTAGCTTTCTTGACCACCATGCTTCAGGGCTGGCCCTTAAAACTCTTAATAAGTTATCTTTGAATTTATGCAATGTAAGTGAAATCCAGTGTGGCAAGGAAACGTGTTCTCTGTCTTCCTGGAACAGGTCGTGTGCCACCCACTGTCCACTCCCTGGTGCCTCATTCTGGCCTTCTACCTCCTCCCCACTACCACTGAGTGACTAATGCTGCCCAGTGCCCATACGGGATCTGGGTGGAGGCACAAAGAGCCTTGAGGGTCACACACAATTTCTTTTTCTTAGAGATTTTTGCTATAGGGCATGTGTGCTCCCAGGAGAGACACAGAGAGAGAGAGAGAGAGAGAGAGAGAGAGACAGAAAGCAAGAAATTACTCCCCGAGGGGATAGCCACACTGCAAATCTCTTCTCCTCTATTCTCCTCTCAGGATCTTGGGCATACGCCCACACGTGCCTGGTGTGAATTTTAAGCTGCCGGGTCTGGGACTCAAACCGCTTTCAACTACATGGGAGTCCAGTGACATAACCATTATGCCATCTGCTGGTCTCAGTCACACACTATTTCTGATGTTCCTGT